>CM074501.1:1662567-2862567 GCA_037389245.1 Oryzias sinensis
ATCCACTCTTTATTCTTTCCATGTTGGAGAGTTTGAAATCTGACTAATGGACTAATTTTGTGGACAGGTGGCTTTTCTACAGGTGATCAGTTCACACAGGCGTCTTCAATTCAGGTGAAAGGTTGATCGGGAGTGTCCAACTGGTCTGTGTGAATCAGAACTCTTCATGGTTATTAGGGGATCAAATACTTAATTCTCTCAATGAAATGCAAATAAATACATATAAATTCTTTAAAAGTCTGATTTTGATTTTCCATCTCTTACGATTCAAATGAACCGACTATCAGTTTCTTTTTAGGTGGGCAAACCTACAAAATCAGGCTGAAGGATGGCAGGGTTTTCAACTTCGTAAGTATTGATGTCAAAAAGAAATAACAGGATCTGTAAAAAGCAGGGCTGCTCATTCCCGGTCCTCGAGATCTACCACCCTGACTGTTTTCCAGATCTCCAAGTCCTGCTAGCTGCTGTTTATCTCAATCAGATGTCTCCACATTCTTATTAAAGGAACACACCTGGTCCAGGTAATCAGCAGCAAGCGGTGCAGGGAGATCTGGAAAACAGGCAGGGTGGTAGATCTTGAGGACCAGGAATGAGCAGCCCTGAATAAAGGATGCAAAAAGCAATAAAAGATCCCTAAAATCTGTGTAACGTTTAATTGACTTAGTGGTTATCAACGACTCACTTTTTTTATTCCTATGATCTAACCAGATCAATCTGGCTGAGGCAAGTTGTTAATCAAATCAACCTTTAGCATTATAAAATCGCTTAAAAATAAATTAATTGATAAAATAGATATTAGAAAATAGCATTTGGATTGAGACACAGTAGGTTTATTTTACTGTGACGTAAAAATCACTAAGTCGCAGCAGACAACACACATGTGATGTCAGCAGAAAATGATCAATCATCATTACAATGTTCCCTTTGGATTATTTGGATGTGGAAAAACAAAAGTGGACTGAACATTATGAAACTAAAATGTGAATGGATTTGACATTCATCCTTATTTACTTTGTATACATTTTTAATTTTTACTTGGTTATCCTGCAGTAAATCCAAGGAATGTGGACAGTACCAGGTATTTATCTCTGAGTCACACTGATGACTAAAGATGCCCTGGTTCCATTTTAGGTCAGTAAATCGGATTCAATCAGATCAATCAAAAAGAACCCAAATCAATCGTGAATTGTATCAGCGACCACAAATGTGAATCGAATTGTTAAAATAAATCGTTACACCCCTACTAAAATCAATACTGAAATAATCAGTGATTTTAAAATTGGTTTCACTTTTTGATCTTTATGAAAATATAAGCAGCTCAGTTCTAAAGATTTTTTTAGGAAAAACATAAGGCAGAGAATGACAAGCATTAGTGAAATCTACACGGGTGATGTAAAGAATTATTTTATACATTATTTTAGCTTTCTTCAATCTTTCTAGACAAAGAGATTTAAAACATTTTTAAAAATGTCTTAACTGTTTACCAATTTGCCTCTGTTTTCTCTAAAATGTGATGGTGTTTTTAGCTGGGTGAAGATCAAGGATCTGTCTCACTTTTGTGCTTACAGCTCCACAGGCATTCCAAAGTCACATGCTTTCACAGCCTGTTTAAAAGTTTGTCACACAAGGTCAGCATGGTGGGGGGACACCATGAGCAAGAGCAATAAATAGCTTGAGATAACCTGGCATTAGCAGTTTATGTGTCTACTATTGCTTCATTATTGTTAAAAAAAACCTCTCTGGTCTTTATATTTCTCTGTCAAAAGTTGTCTTCTCCTGCTAAAAGACAAATCCGAGTCAGCATATTAGTGTTTACTTTTTATCCATTGCAGGAAACAGGAAATTGTGCCCTTAAACACACATCTTTATTTACTTACAGCAAAAAGTGAGTATGTTTTAGTTGAGCTGAAACATCTCTAAATTTACCTTTTTTTAAATATTTGTGTAATATACAACAAAGTGTATTCTCTGTAGTCATGTCAGCCAATTTCCCGTCCCAAAGGTTCTCTATTGGGTTGAGATCTGGTGACTGTGGAGGTCATTTGAGTCCAGTGAACTCATTGTCATGTTCAAGAAATCAGTCTGAGATGATTCCAGCTTTATGACATGGTAACTCAGAAGTACCCTGTGGTTATAAAGGGATGGACATGGTCGGCAACAATACTCTGGTAGGCTGTGGTGTTGGAACCATGCTCAATTGGTAGTAAGGGACTCAAAGTGTGCCAAGAAACCTTTGGTACAATGCAGGATGGATCCATGCTTTCATGTTGTTGACGCCAAATTCTGACCCTACCATCCAAATATGGCAGCAGAAATAGAGACTCATCAGACCAGACAATATTTTTTCAATTTTTTACTATCCAGTTTTGGTGAGCCAGTGTGAATTGTAGCCTTAGTTTCCTGTTCTTAGGAGTGACACCAGGGGGGTATTCCAGAAAGCATGTTTAAACTAGCCTGACTTTAACCCTGAACTCTTGCTTTTTGAGTTTTTGAGAGTTGCTTTTTCTTGTGGACCCAAATCCGTCCAGACAGGCAAAAGGAATGGTATCCCACAATTCCTTGCGGTGCCGATCCAACAACAGCACAAAAGTTACACTTACTTAATTGAATTAATTTGAATGAAAGTAAAATAAATGTCTGATAACTACATGTTATTTTTAAGGTGACTTAAAACTAAAAAAAAATATTAATCCTAACTGAAGCAATAATTAAGTTAGATCAATTTTAAAAAGTTTATCTTTAAACATCCATACGTGGTCTTATCACCCTCTCATGGTGGAAAAAGTATTATCCGAGCTTCTTCATCCACTAAATCATGGACTGGTGTCTTATAACTCAGTCACTTGGGACACGCCCAAACCAATCAGTAATTCTGAGACTATAGGCACTAATTGGATGAACTTCTATTGAATTAGACCAGGGGTCGGCAACCTTTTTTACTCAAAGAGCCATTTGGGACCACACCTAATGAAAAGAAAGGATCCGGAGCCAAAACCCGTTTTGACATCATTATATATATTATGCATGTATATATTATATCAAGGGTGCTCATTATGTCGATCTTCAAGGACATGAGTGTAGATCGCGGGCCAGAAAAGTTAAAATAAAAAAGTACTTCTTAAAAATTCACCAGCCAATCAAAATCCTCACTGCGAAGTACGGGACTTGATTGACGTGTAGATTGGCCAATCGGACATCCTCTGAAATATACATCACTGCAAATGCACATTGTGTTCTTAAAAGGATGATACCGCGGTCGCGTTGGGAGGATCCACCAGCTGAAGCTATGGTCTGATCGCTGCATGGAGCGATGTGTTTGTCAATGCATGGTAGAAACTGAGAATATGGAGAGATCAGGTTTATTATTTTGAAGAATTCTACTTGGTAATCCTGTTTCCATGTTTGAGTTCATAAAATCATCCCAGGGAAAGTCTCTGCTTCAACTCCCGCAGGGAAAGCTGCGTCTCAATCTGACGCCCGTGTTTGCATCTCTCTGACAGAGTTTGAAGCCAAAGCCCCTCCTCCGCCTCTTTACCTGCTTTTCCTCTCTACCTGCTCACCTGTTCACATCCTCTGCAGCTAAGAGTTGGTTTCCCCGCGCTCCTCAGTGTGTCCTACACAGAGGGCATAAAATACGATAGTCTGGGCGCTCCAGCGAAGCACAAGGATGAAAGAGCCGGACGCAGGTTATAGCGGGGATAGAGCGGGTTAAGCAAATGAATGGAAGAATGCGCTCCGATGAAGAAATATTCAATATTGTACACATTTTATTATTAGTCTGAACTATCTTTTATTTAGAAAAATCTTTTATTTTGCCAAATCAGTCCAGTGCGAAAAAAAACATCAACAAAAGTTGTGTTGGGCGGTTTTTGGCTGGGTCTGGCGGTTTTCAGATGACTTTTGGGCTGGAAAACTGACTCTATCTGGCAACACTGGCGCAAACTCTCTGTCATGAGCGACTTGCTCCCTGCCCCGCGGCACGTCAAGTTCCCGGCAGAAGATCACTCTGGACCACGTGTGTCCTCCTGCTATCAGCTCTGCAGTTCTCGCCCGATAAATACGAGCTCATTTAGGAAGCTGGTCTTGACGTAGTACGCGCTTCGGGAGCCAGCAGATGAACAAACTAAAATAAAATTTCATTATTATAAAATATTCATTATTTTCCAAAGTCACAGGGGAGCCATAACAAAAGGATGAGAGAGCCACATGTGGCTCCGGAGCCATGGGTTGCCAACCCCTGAATTATACCATTAAATTTAAAAGGGATGAATAATTATGCAAACAATTATATTTCATTCATATTTTTGTTTCATTGGCATTACTTTGTAGAATTTTGTTTTCACATTGACATTGAGGGTTTTTTCTAGTAAATTTTTTGGGGAGGAAAGACAAATTGTATTGACCATGAGTGATTTATGAAAGCAACAAAAGGACAAATACTGAACTCAACACTGAACAAATACTTTTGCAAGGCACTGCATTTAAAAGCTCTGACTCAAAGAATCCATAAAATTTTTTAAAAAATGTGAAGAGGGAATGGGATCTCAAAGGCAGGTTGTGGCGTTTACTTGGGATATAACTTGACCAAGCATCTCCACATCAACCAGGACAAATGTCCACATTCTGATGCTCAGTTTGAACTGCTGCAGATCGTCTTCTTGACCATGTCTACATGCCTAAATGCACTGAGTTGCTGCCATGTGACTGGCTGGTTAAAAATTTGTGTTACTGAGCAGTTGAACGGGTGTGCCTAGTAAAGGGGTTAATGGGTATATGTTGTAAAATTTATGTAGCAGACCCCACCTAGCATTTGTCAAACACTGTTTCCTATAGGAGCAACTATATACAACTCTATATTTTCCAAGCACCTGTGGAAATCTAAACAACAACAAATGAAATATAATGTAAGTAGGACATTTCAAGTGGAATGTTTTTCATCCACCGCATTCTAAAACTGGGCAACTTGTTGGGACAATTTACATTAAGATCTACTATATTCGGATTTGAATGGAAATGGTTTATTTCAACCAATCAAAGCTAGAATAATGCACAAAACAATACAATCAGCAGTTATACATGCATACAAAGGACTTTCCGGACTATAAATCACTCTGAGGTATGAGTCGCAGCAGCCAAAAAGGCATACTGAAAAAAAAAAATCATGCTTTTGTTATCAAAATATGGGAACAAGAACGGACATTTAATCTTGAAAGACATCATAATAATGGAACAGATAGCAATAGTAGACTGAATACCTGCATACTTCTTTAGCTTCACGAAACATCAAAGGAATCTAGTATATTAGCGCAACATTTGAACAATTATAAAGATAACCATAGAACACTCTAATAAGTCAACTAAACACTACTTCTAATCTTCTTCTGCTTTGCTGTCAGTGGCAAATACTTATTAACACACCTACAATGCCCTCTAGTTGCTATTTTTTAAATCACATATAAGTAACACCTAAGTATAGGTTGCACCCACGGCCAAACTAAAAAAACGGGACTTATACGGTACTCGTGACCTTGTCCCATCTTCTAATCAAAAGAAGCATGCTCCTAACTGTGCACAAAACTGAGCTCATGTACAATAAAAACAGCTGGTAGGACTTGTTGACTAGAAAAAAAGCACTGAAGTAGAATGTTTTAGGCCATACTGAACTTAGATTTTAAATAAGGTTGAAAATGAGAGTTTATACAAAATTGTTTATACATTGTATTGTTTATACAAAAAATCATTTGACCATCAGCCTCTTGAATTTATTTGCTACATTAATTTTTTTTCTAGTTTGCTTCAAATTTGGGAACTTGGGGTCTTAGGGTAAGTGCTGTCATAGGACAGAGTTCAGACTTAGATTGTAATGATATGGGATTACCTTGATCTAAAACTACCGATAATGATTACATGCCCTGTTTTTCCAGTGAGACATCCAGTAAATAACGAGTGGAAAGAAGCTATTTCTATTTTTTCACTTGATTTTTTTTTTGTTAGTAGAAAATAATCAACAGTATCTATCATAGAGGAAGAAAAGAACAAGCTTCATCATCAAGAACTTTGCTGATAGAAATTTGTGATTCATTAAATAGTTGCATGGAATTAAACATGTTAGACTATCACCACCAAAATTTTCAGGAACTAGATTGACCTGCTAAAAATCCAGAGGCTTAGAAGATGCTGTAACTGTGATGCTAATTTTGATGCCTAGTGCAACAAAAACGTAGAGCAATATTCGTGCAATCCACCTGTTCCACTCCAGACTCAGATGAGGAAAATAAAGCTGTACATGGATCTAGTCTTCTGCAAGTGGATCCATCAGAATGGAGCAAAGCACGGAGCCTGTGGCTTGAACTGGTACATCACACTTACTAGGTTTTCAAACTGTATTTTTCCCCCTAGTTCCCGATTCAACATAAAGAAATGCAAGTTGAGCTTAATTTTGTTTATATACTGTATGCCCTTATTTTTAGGAAAATGCCACAATAATATGTTAAACCCCCCAAAAACGGAATTTTCATTTGGAAAACAAAATTAACAAATCAATTTTGAATTTAAAGAATTGCATAAAACCTTTAGGATTTAATGGAACAACGACAGCTCAGTTCTTGGAAAAAGGATTCAGATGTTGTAAGAGAAAATGCCAAATCTGAAAAGCACCTGAAGAGGCGTAAAGAGCCCCGCCCTAAACCACACCCCTCCCTCTCCGTCTGCTGAAAGGAGTTCGATGAACCTCCGCTGATTCAGGTGCGTCTCCGCTGAACGGGAGCGCAGACAGGAGACTGAGCTCCTATCTACAGCTGCTCACAAAGATTTTGCACAAAAGTCACTGAGGATTGTTTGCGTTTTCCCTTTATGGAGATTTGATAAGTACTTCCTGTCTGGAAAAATTCTTCAGTCAGGTGAGTTTTCGGTCACACATTTGTGCTTTTTTGTGCTCAATTCGTTTCTGTTGCTGTAGTCACAAATCGCCATTAAAAAGACCTATTTGTTTGTCCATTTAATTAAAAACAAGCAATGTAAATATCAGTTTTTCATAAAATGATTTTTGTGAGAATTTTGGCGATTTTAGATAACTTTGCTGATTATTTTAATCTAAGATTTCCACAGATTCAACTCGGATTATTATAATTCAGTGTTTTTGAATGTTATGTAGATCTGATGATTTATTTAGAAAACCTTTTTGACTTTGAAGTAGTTTAAACTTGATTTTTATAGTTTTGCAAGCACTTCGTCTTTTTGGATCAATTAAATTTAAGTTTTGTTGGGAAAAAAACCCCAAAGTGAGTTTAAGTACAATTTGTCTTCTCTCCTCTGTTTTGGAGTTTGTTTGTCTTACCTCCCTTTAATGACATCCATGTCTCCTGACTCATCACATGTTGGTGTTGAAAAGTCTCTTCTACATGTCAGTTAGTTTATGCAATAACTAAGAACACTGATGTTTTCTGTTTTTCAGTCTTGATTTCAGTGCACTTTCATGGTCTCAGAATGAGTTGGGATAAGCTCTACACCCTGTTGGGTGGTGTCAACAAACACTCCACCAGTTTGGGGAAGATCTGGTTGTCTGTTCTTTTCATCTTCCGCATTACCATCCTGGTTCTGGCTGCAGAGAGCGTTTGGGGGGACGAGCAGTCGGATTTCACCTGCAACACACAGCAGCCTGGATGTAAAAATGTCTGCTATGACCACTTCTTTCCTGTGTCGCACATCCGCCTGTGGTGCCTGCAGCTCATCTTTGTCTCCACACCAGCCCTGCTGGTTGCAATGCATGTTGCCTACAGGAAACGTGGGGATAAGAGGACCATGCTGGCCTCCAATGGCACAGAAAATATGTCCAATACAGACCTTGAGACACTCAAGAGGAAGCGTCTACCCATCACAGGTCCTCTGTGGTGGACCTACACCTGCAGCCTTTTCTTTAGGCTCATCTTTGAAGGCGGGTTCATGTATGCTTTATACTTTGTCTACGATGGCTTCCACATGCCCCGGCTTGTGAAGTGTGAACAGTGGCCTTGTCCTAACAAGGTGGACTGCTTCATCTCCAGGCCAACGGAAAAGACTGTCTTCACCATCTTCATGGTGGCTTCATCTTCCATCTGCATGATGCTGAACGTGGCTGAACTTTGCTACCTCATCGTTAAAGCGCTCATAAGGTGTGCAGAGAGGTCAAAAAAGAGGAAGCGACGTTACACTGAAAATGCAACCCGGGAAAATGAAAAGAATGAGATGCTGCTGTCGTCCTCCACAGATTCTTCCAGCATCAAGACAGTGTTGACAAGTAAAGAGAGAGATGGAATGTAGCTCTATCCTCAAAGTTAGTGTCAACAGTTTGATTCAGATCATGGGTCTTAGTGTGAACGGCAGATAAAAAAGATGTGAGGTTTCCACTGGGAGTCAGCAGCATCTTTAAAAAGAGTTTTAGCCGCTGATGCTCCTTTATTCTGAAAGAGTTCAACCCGGTTTGTTCAATACTAATCCAGGTCAAACATAAAAATCCACCACTTTATTAACTAGAGTTGGTGAAACCTGCATGAAATAAGAAATGAATGCAACACCTTACCCTTTTCGTATGATTGTGGTACTGATTCAGTTCTGATATGAGTTTTTCCAATCTAAATGTATGGTGGCTTTTAAGTGCCAGTCACTCAATGCAGAAACATATTAAAGATCACAACAACAATTAAAAAAGCAAAAAAATAATAATATAAAGATGTTACATTTTAGAAATAAAAATGAAATTGGGGAAAAAAACGAAACAAATAAAAATGAAATGATTCTGAAAACAAAAGTGATTTCCAGAAATCAAAATGTGAACTAACCAAACACAATCATAGACTGGAAAATGTTGGTGCTATGCTGATGAGGTTTGAGTTTTAAAGTTATTTAACATGAAACAATACTGCACTCGTTACACTTTAATCAGTATAAAGGCATTGGAAAAAACTCAAACATCAAAAATCAAACCTCATCAACCAATCAGTGATGCCCCTAATACCAACTTTCCCTGTTTCTTATCTTCCGTTTAAATAAAAAATGTAAAAAGTCCTGTAAATTGCTTTTGTTTTCCGAAACGTTTCATTTTTATTATGTTTCATTTGTTTAGAATTTCTGTCGTTGTGATCCTTAATGTTTTTTTGTATTTTTTTTTGCATTTAGTGATTTTTTTTTTGGCTTGATTTGCACTTCAGGACCACCGTGTGATTGGCCTAAAACGTTTTCCAACACTCCAATAGATGCATTAGGACAAGATAAAGAAACAGCTTCTTCCCAAACAGGGACACTAAGAATTTAACCAGCAACTTTCTGATAAACAGGCCATTTGGCTGTGCTCAGAGATACAAAGAAGTCTATACTGACATCTAGTGGTGAGATGGAAACATCCCTCAGCAGGAAGAGGCGTCCTCACAGTCTGTTCATTTGATGTAAAATGCAGAAGCATGCAGTTTATTACAGTTGATAGTTTGATTTCAATTATTCTTTAACTGTAGCAGACTAGGGCTGATAATTTGAAATATTCTGCTGTTTTAAAATGAATGTTTCTTTTTTCTGTCTGATTTTTATGAAAAATGTTTGTAGGTCTAAGTTTCATGTACGTATTCAATATTTTTTTCTTTAAAAAATACTGCATTTTAAAAAAACATCATACTAATGCTTCGTATTTTGACTATAACAATTCTATAACAATCTATAAGATGATTCTGGTCTGGTGAAAGGTGTCTCTGCCACCGTGTTAAATCTTTTCTTAAACACAAATTTCTATCCAATCTAAGTCCCAATTTATTGTATTTTAACTCAAAGAGTTCATTGAAGAAATGAAACATAAGAAATGTGCCAAACTAAATGTAATGCTGATTTAAAGGGTGAATCTTTGATGTGCCCGTGTTTGTTCCCGACTTAAGGCTACAGTGCTGCTCTGTCATTTGGACCTGTGTTGTTCCTGGGTCTTGTGCTCACTCCAGATGGCTGTAACAGCTTTCCACATGTTTTATTTTAGACCCAACACTAATCAGTGCTCCGCTTTTTACTATAACTGAATTAAAATAGAAAAAAAGTCTTTGTCCTCCGTCCATCCAGGAATAGCAGAGTTGGATCAGTCACATCTGTGTATTTCTTAAAAAAGAAAGCTGGTGTGATTAAAAACAAATCCTAGCTGCTGGTGTCAAAGACTGGCCGGGCTGTCAGACATGTAAATCCTGACTTTATATAAAGACTGTACTGTACTTTATGTTATGCAACTGCTATTGCAGCTTAGCAGAAAGAAGAATGTTGTGACTAAATGTCACTTGTCTTGAATGTTTTTCTCTTGAGGACACTGTGATTTGCAGAATTATGTATTCATGCTCTGCATTAAACTTTGACCTCTTTGAGCAGCTGTTAATTCGGACATAATTGTTTTTTTTTTTTTTCTTTTTTGGAATGACCAGTCATAGTATTTACACAACGTCCCTAAACATCTCACCAATCTAATAGTCTGTTTCTATCCCAAAACCTTTGGGATAGAAACTCTGCTTTCTGGGCAAAATATGATTAAATGAAATCTTTGGATTTTCAAACAATGTTTTTACTACTTTGCACTTTTGAACTTTTGTCTTTTTAAAAGATTTTGCTTTAATCAATACAAAATAAAATATGTGTTTCATTTGTTTGTGTTTTGTGTATATATGAAACTGTTATGTCACAAAACCCTAAAATAAGTTGTATGTCTAATGTCTTTGCCCCTCTTCAGATTTAGTTTTCCTATAGTTGGATCTCAGTGATGTCATATTTTATTTGGAAGGGGTCAAAGGCTGCTCCAGAGTCCCATCATGAAACTCTGGTTGTTGCCACATTTACAGGCGATAAGTTTCTAGAATTAATTCTGATGGAGTTTCTGGTCGTTAAGGAAACTTTTACGCACAGTTTGGGAACTGTTTGGGAGGGGTGGGGGGGGGTTGGCAGGGGCGTGGTATGACTCCGAACAGCCTGATGACTTTGTGGACTCACTCATGCATGTTCCCAAAATGTGACAGTCCAGACATGGCTTGAAACGTTTGGCAGCCGCGCTCCACCCGAGCTCCATCTCTGACCGCCGCCTCCACACACACCCAAACAAACAGTAAAAATCATACCGCGCGCAAAAGGAAAACCTCTCCCCACGAGAGAACATGCGCGTGGAGAAGTTTGCGCATGAATTCTGTTTGTAGGGAAGCACAGAAAAAAAGAAAAGAAAAAAAGAAGGCTTTTGTTGAGCAGAAAGACCGGATCCGGGAGATGGACGCGCTCTTCAACCGTGTCACCTGTGAGGGCAGACGGATCCTCTCTCCATGTTACAGTATGACATCCCCGCTTTAAAGGTATGGTGGATGAACAGTGACATCCTTCTCAATTGCACTTCCATGGGAATAAAGTAATTGCGCACTGACTGAGTTAAGAATTGCTGCAGTTTTACTAAAGTGGCTTTAAAAACAGAAAGGCCTGAGTGGCGCTTGAGGGAATCTGTGACAGTATTGTGAGTCAGGTATATATGAGTTTTTACCTTTAGTTTGTAATTCAGTATTATATGAAGATGGAGGACTATAAGTTAATGGAAAAATATTTTGACTGTTGCAGATGTGCTTCTCTTAGGGAGCGGTCCTGAAAAATGTCAGATAAATCTAAATGTTCTATGTTAAAAAATGAAACTAAAGCATATAATCTCACTGGAGGTTTTTAGACTCACATAAATTGACATTTCATTTGAAGAGGTGCAGAATTTGTTGTGGATTAAGAAAAAGTACAAAAAGAAGACAAAACAGGAAAAACTTGTCCATTTGTTTGACTTTTTTTTTTGTCTTTCAGGTGTCAAACAGGTTGTGAAACTCAGTCGATGGATTTATTACTCTTAATACAAGAATATTTTAGTAAGTTTCTTTTCTTTTGGCTTTTATTACCATAATTGTATTCTGAAAAACATCCATGCTAAAATCAACTTTATCTCTTGACTTGAAAGGAGGAACTTTATTTGAAATTAAAATTTTTGTTTTAAATGGAGTTATTTACCCCTTGGTGCTTGAATTTATTTCCACTTAAGAAATAAAAATGTCACTTGCATTTTTCTTTTAAGTAGATACTGAATTAAGGTCAATTTGGAACCAGAGTGGTTTGATGCATATTTGCATCAACCCACTTTGGCGTGGAGTTAACACTTAGGCGTCTAGGGGCTAACCCTACCACACTATATAACATATTTAAAGAAAGAAATATCTTGCAACCAGAATTGGAAGTTTTGTTTTTCAAGCAGAGAAAAGATCACATTGATAAATCTAGAAGGTCTTCGTGTTTATTTTTGGAATGTGGTGCTTTTAATATTTGGTTCAGCAGAACAATTCTTTTCAACAGAGTGTTATTGGCTCCAAACCCTAAATCCTCTTTTTCATACTTTAAAAACCATAATAACTAAAAGTAAATTATATAAAATATTGTAAATTCTTTTTTCGAACAGCTTTTCTGTCCATATTTTCATATAAAGTGGTGGATTTTAGACATTTCAACTTTTTAATGAGCATAAATGCTACCATGGTTTATTGTAGTGTTACATTTTATAGTACAGTAAGTGTTTTCGTGTTTTACAGTCGACGGGGAAAGGAAGGGAGGGTTGAGTGTGGATGCTGGTATTTGTGTGTGTGTGCATGTGCCACACTAGAGCCCCATCTCTGCTAAATGCTGTTTTCGAGCATAATAATGTTGATCTCAGCACATGCCTGCTGGGCAGGGGAGCGAGCAGGTGAGACACAGAGACAGGGCTGACGCTGGGGCAGAGAGAGAGGGACTGAGCCACAGGTGGCCTGAACTGTACTACGGCCAGCAGCTAAAGCAAACTATCCGTCTGGATTAGAGGCAAAAAATGTTGGACTGGCTTGACTGATCTGGGTGGCGAATTTACTTAAAGATGTTCTCCCAAGCATTTCATCCGAAAGATATGTGCGGACACCCTGGATGTCGGGCATAGTCTTGCTGCTGTTTGTGCGTTTGTAGGGTTTTTAAGCTTGGAGTAAGGCCTTCCACTCTGTAATAACAAATGTGAGGTCACAGGTTTCTTCTTGTACTAACAGATTTTCTGCTTTGTCGTTCTTTCCTGTCATTTGTGTTCCAGCCTGTACTTTCTTCATTGGCTTGAGAAGTTGAAGCATGGGTGACTGGAGCTTTCTAGGGCGGCTGCTGGAGAACGCTCAGGAGCACTCAACAGTCATCGGCAAGGTCTGGCTGACTGTCCTCTTCGTCTTCAGGATCCTGGTGCTGGGGGCCGCGACTGAAGAGGTTTGGGGTGACGAGCAGTCTGACTTCACCTGCAACACTCAACAACCTGGTTGCGAGAACGTGTGCTACGACGAGGCCTTCCCCATCTCGCACATCCGCTTCTGGGTGCTGCAGATCATCTTTGTCTCCACGCCGACCCTCATCTACCTGGGCCACGTGCTTCACATCGTCCGCATGGAGGACAAGCGGAAAGAGAAGGAGGAAGAAATGCGCAAAGCAAACAAGTTCCACGAGGAGAAAGAACTCCTTTATAGAAACGGTGACGATGCAGGGGGAGGTGGAAAGAAAGCAAAGCCCCCAATCAGGGATGAACATGGCAAAATCCGTATCAGAGGTGCGTTGCTGCGCACTTATGTGTTCAACATTATTTTTAAGACCCTGTTTGAAGTGGGTTTCATTTTAGGCCAGTATTTCCTTTATGGTTTCCATCTGAAGCCCCTGTACAAGTGTGCACGTTGGCCCTGCCCCAACACTGTTGACTGCTTCATATCCAGGCCAACCGAAAAGACCATTTTCATTTTATTTATGCTTGTGGTGGCTTGCGTGTCTCTTTTGCTGAATATGTTAGAAATCTATCACCTTGGCTGGAAGAAGGTTAAAAAAGGAATGAGGAATAAGTTTGTCCCTTATCATGATGTTGACATCGCAGAGCCAGAGTGTTTGGCCTCGGCTTCCAGAACTGCCCCATCCAGCCTCAGCTACCCTCCTAACTACACAGATGTGACGGCGGGCAGTGGAGCTTTCCTGCCACCTATGGACCCAGCTGCTTTGTCCTCAGCAGAGGAAATGGAGGCTCTCCACCAGGAGGAGTCTATTCACCAGGCCCCCCCCTCCTCCCACTACTACATCAGCAACAACAATAACCACAGGCTGGCCACACAACAGAACTGGGCCAACCTGGCCACCGAGCAGCAGACTCGGGAGATGAAGGGCACGTCCCCATCTCCATCAGCCTCTTCCTCCACCAGCAACAAAAACAAGTACCAGCAGCAGTCAACTGATACTGTTGCACTGCTTTCTGCCAGCAGCAGCAGCACAACCAGCGATGCCGCCACCAGTGGCGGCAGACCCGGCTCTCCCTCCAATGCAGACATCTGGGGTTCAGGGAGGAGCATGCAGGAAAAAGGCCACATCACCACCACTACAGTAGAGATGCACGAGCCACCAGTAACAGTTCGCACAGACCCGCGACGGCTCAGCCGCACCAGCAAGAGCAGCAGCATCAGGACCAGGCCGAGCGACCTGGCTGTCTAAACATCTTTGTTCCTAAACCCTCCTTCTTAAACAACCTAGTCCCTCCAACCCCACCCACATTCAGAGGTAAATCCAAATTACTAAATCGAGCATTCTCATCAATCAAAAACAAGAAGAACACTGACAGAAAAGAACATAAGAGGCATAAAAGGAACAGATGTGAAAGGATTTCACCAACCAAGAAATTCTGACTGAGTGCTATTGGTGAGTTGCTGAGACAAAAGTTCTTTTTCTGGGGGATTCTGCACTTGTGAGAGGGAGTTAGGAATGTTGTCATGCAGTTTCATGTTCAAAAGAACACGTTTCCACAAAATGCTGACTTTGAGGGAAGAGATCTCCTCGTGTTTCCTAGCTTGTTTTTCTTCTTAATGAACAATGAACATTTATTGTAATTTAAAGCCACCAAGTGTCAAATAGTTAAATTCTTATTTTTTTATTACATGCACAAAAAGCACAAAAATCTGAAATTAATGTACATAGAGTTTTTTTCACCCTCTGCAAAGCAGGTTTCGTAGCTATGCCAAATGTATATCATCCACAATCAAAGCAAATTTAATTTATTGTTTTCTTGGTTATTTTTGACAACTTGCCCACCATTCACCGACTGCTTTACGTGCCAAAGTTAGACCTGTAATATTTTGCTACACTTCCAAGAGCATAAATAGTTGTGATTGGGAGTGAATGATAAGAATGACGCAACAGGGACGCAGTAGGGTTACAATTGCTTGATGGGGTAATTCCTGAGAGACCCAGAATCCACCTGGCTGTTTATGAGCATGTCAGGAAGAGAAAAAGTGAGGCGAATAGAATCCCCTTCATGTCGGCCTCTGTTGCTTTTCAGTCAGCAAATGTCAACAGAATAAGGCTTTCTGACCGGATTTAGCTTAAAAATGAAGCCATCCTTTTAAGAGACTCGGGGTGCTTCCTGTACAGGCAGTCACTCAGTACTTGATCATGAAATGTTTAGAACTGTTGAAATCCCCTTTAAAGTCACATGTAAAGACCCAGAGTGGTAAACTTTTCTTTCCCCAGATAACATTTTAAGAGCACATGCAATAATTCAACAAGTGTTTTTAAAAAAAAACAAGTATAATTCCATTTTTAAATCTCATACTTGTATCAGTTTGTGTTTGCAAATCGTTGATGACACAAAGCACAGCTGTCACTTCACCTTTCACAAAGCAGCAGTGTCCTGACTCTTTCTATTGTGTCGCGTTTATGATGCTTAGACAACTCTTATGCAAATAACTAGACTGGTCAGCTCTGTCTGTTTTGTATTACTGTCCTATTTGGTCAATCTCAACCCTGACAATATCAATTTAACACTAATTTGCCGTTTCAAACACTCAAGAAAAGACAAAAGTGCCTAACTAATGCATGAACACTCTAAATCGCACAGTTTTACATTTATACTTTTTTGTTTTAAAATTGTAAACCAAAGAATAGACATTTGCTCATATTTTCCACTTTGAGGTGGAAAATATGATTGTGGTACTATAAGAGAATGTGTACTCACATAAGTGTTTTATCTGACCACAGCTGCTTTCAGGACTTTCAGGGGAGACGAAATGATGCCAACACAAAGCTGAAAGCAACTATTTGCTTTTATTTTTGAATCCTGACGTTTACATTCTAAAATCTGGGAGAAATTTGCACTTTTGAGGACAAGTGTTGTTCTGAAATTTCTGATAGAGACATAAATATAGAAGATAGTGCCAAAGTGCAAACTCATGACACTCAAAGGCAAATTAAGTCTTAACTGAATATGACATTGCTTGTTACAGAGCAGCAGCTTTAACAAGGATACGTGAGCATCTTCAGTCCAAATGAAGGACTAATCATGATGATGATTATGATGATGTAAAAGGGCTTTTGAATAATATGAAATAAAAATGACTGTTCTTCCCCTCAACACTTTGGGTAAAAAACATGCACAATTGGGAGAATGTTAGTTGGGTAGCTGGCCCTTCCCTAATCCTGCAGCCTTGACAGGATGCAGTGTGCAAAGGCCCATCAGTATCAGTGAATTGTCTGAACTGTCCTGTTTCATGCAGAGCATGATCTACTGAATCCTCTGGGTGTAGGAACCATCATAAAATGCTCACAACAACCAGTTTTCAGTGCTGTCTTAAAGCAGAGAAGTGCCTTGTGAATGAATGATTCTTTTGTGAGAACAAGTTGATGTAAATGTTCATTTACCTCAAATGTTTACAAAGTGTTAATAAATACATTTTTTGTACCATACTTGATTTTCTTGCTTTTTATTATTGCTTTATGTAAAAAATAGTTGTTACATAGAAATCGACTCCTTTCCTACTCGTATCATTTTTTATCTATTCTAAAAACCTTCCCAGTGGTTTTTAAATTACATATTTGGCCTAAATCAAAAAATCCTGTTTCGTTTTTGAGAACATCGTTGATTAATAGTTCATCTCTGAGTTGTGGGCAGGACCGTTGACCATACCCCCTTCCCCTCCAATCACTTAGAACTCTGTTTACGTGCTCTCTCCCTCTAGCTTACATCCCCCCACACCTCCAAACTAACATAACAGGTGCAGCAAAGATATCAACCAATAATGGAGCTATCCAGACATACAGTTTTGAGCTAGTTTGGTTGAGGAAAACAAAGACGTACCTGAAACTAGCCCTTGTACTATCTTAGATGACCCCACCCTTACATTGACGTGTTCTCCCTACCATGACAAAGGTGGATAAAGGTGAAAAGATTTCATGTAATCCATGGACACCAGTGAAGATCACAAATCATTGAAGAAAAAAGGTTCAGCGCACTGTCTAGTGGGTCTAGATGACCCAACTCCCAATGTTAAAGTGCCTAGGATAGCACAAGGGTTAGATATTTCTCCGCCTGCTCCATGCTCTCACTACAGATCACAGTGTCATCTGCAAACATCATGGTTCATGAAGACCCCTGTCTAATCTCATCAGTCAGTTGGGTGCTGGCAGTGGTCAACAATCTCAGCAGCTTATCTAGAATGCAGCAGGCTTGGAGAGAAAGAAGAGCACAGAAAAAGGAAAGACAATCCATAAAACCAAATGTCCAAACAGAAACCAAACATAAAACAAAGCCTTTGGATGCAGTTGGTGTAGTGGGTTGTGCTCCCACCTGACAGTGAGAAGTCCTAGTTTGAATCCCAACTGGGACCTTTCTGTGTGGAGTTTTCATGCTCTTCTCGTGCATGTGTGGGTTTTATCCAGGCACACCATTTTCCTTCCAATGTCCAAAAACATGCATCATATGTCAATTGGTGACTCTAGATTCTACCTAGGTGTGTGTGTGTCCCGGCAACAGACTGACAACCTTTTCAGGGTGTGCCCTGTCTTTGCCCAACAGTAGCTGGGTGGCTCCAGCACCCATTGACCTTGAAAGGGATTCAGTGGGTTTAGAAAAACGGTTAGATAGTAATTACTGGATATTTATAGGTTACAGATCTATTTAATTATGAAAGATCGTATTTTGCGTTATTTTTGCGGTTCTATAAACCAATTCTAGAAAAAAGGTATTTATTTTCATCCTAAGATGTGTTCCAGGATGTACTTAGTCCACAGCTGACCTCACAGCTTCTAAGAATTCCCAAGAGGACCTGGAGGAAGTCGTATGGGGGGAAAAAGCCTGGGAACATTTCTTTTTTTTTTTTAAATCTCATGCAGCTTCTACAACCCCAACGTGTCTAGATGATGTGGTGGGTCTTCATCGTTGTCAGCTTTGTTTTTTAAATATTTAGAAATCTTTCAAAAGTGTAACAATAGCATTAACATCAATGTCATACTCTGGTTCAACCTTGTTTTCCCAACCAGATTATAAATTAAAAGACAATTTTTGTAAAAATTAGTTAATGAATAACTGCTTGTTACTTTGCCCTAAAGCATTAACAACACATTATTGTGCTGTAAAATCAGTCTTGGTTTGCAAACTGAAAATGGTAAATGTTTACTGGACGTTACTCCAGTCCAACTTTGTCCTTCCAAAAACTGACCATGCGCTAAAATAAATACTGCGTTCTGTAGTTTCCACCAGTGGGTACGGCAAAGCAACTATAAGGATTACCAAAATAAACACATAAACATCAATAAATTTTTGAAAACAGGCTGTTCATAGGTGTTCTTTAATTCAGTTTTTAACATGGTAGTCAAAAGAAAAAACTCTGAAACCAGCCCCCAGTGGTCATTTGAAAAACGGCAAACATTTGCTTTATCTGGGTTGACTTTAGATTCAGTTAACAGAAGGTGAGGGCTTGGCTTAAACCAAATAAGAGGATTTAACAGTCAGACAAATATCCAACATTTGCAAATGATAAAATTATATTACCCCCTAAATAAAAACCCCATTATAATATCTTTGGGGAAGCATTCTAAGTATTTATTTTATTTTACTTTTGATTTTAATTGATGTGTCTGATGGGTACCAGACAACCGAATTTCTTGTGATTAGGATAAATAATATTATCTGTCTGTTATTATTATCGTCTGAATTTGATAAGGCTATAAATGACAACGTTGTCATGGTAAGGTCAATTCCAAATAATTTAACAGGCAAATTAGAAACGCACAATATTGGATATATGAGTGCTTTACTGTGCCAGTGCTTTTACACTTTTGTTTATAATGTACAAACACACATTAACTCTGAGCTCTAAGCTTGGTCCAAAACATGTAACTTTTTACACATTTCCAGTTGGTTGTAATACTAAAACTTTAGTCACATGTACCCGTACAAGGGCTGACCTGTACAGGTGCTACAGGTTTTTGGCCAGTGGAGGGAGCGCAGGTGTGTCTTGCACCTCCCTTGAGGTTTATACATCCAGGGTCCGTTTGTTCCAAAAATATGTTTTTGTGTCCACTGTCTATGCCTTTGGTCCATTGTCTATGTCTACTGGACAAGTCATAGATACAAACAAAAACATATTTTTTACACAAACGGAACTCCATACGTACGCATGAAATAAACCAATCAATCAAATCAAACCAACCCACTTCCGCCTTACTTACCCTTGCATGTTATTTACATGTTTGCTATAGCCTGCTGCCTGCCGCATAAATGCAGATAAAAATGTGCATGAAAATTTGGGCTCACCTTAAAATTTCATGTGGGCAACCTGTATGCCCCGTAGAGATTTGCCCATTTTTCGCCCACAGGGCAGTTGTGACTAAGGCTTAAACAGCATATAACATTAACTGCTTTACTTATGTGGGTGTAACTAGTCAGTTAATGACACTACAAGCTACCAAATCGAAGAGAGATTTTAGGCCTCTATGACTACTTAACCCTTGTGCTATCCTAGGCACTTTAACATTGGGAGTTGGGTCATCTAGACCCACTAGACAGTGCTCTGAACCTTTTTCTTCAATGATTTGTGATCTTCACTGGTGTCCATGGATTACATGAAAGTTTTCCACCTTTATCCACCTTTGTCATGATAGGGAGAACACGTCACAGTAAGGGTGGGGTCATCTAAGATAGCACAAGGGTTAAACACCCCAGAATTATTATTGAATTACTTCACTTTAGCATATTACTGCTAGATACTTCTCTGTTGGCTTTGACCTAAACATTCTTCAGTTCCCCCAAGATAAAAAGTTTCTAATTCTCAAATTCGGTCAAGTGTCGTCCGCCAGAATAATGCTGAGAAACTAGCAGATGCTATTGTTACTTCAATGAATAAATACTGCTGCTAACCCTTTCCATGTAGTCCCAAACATCTTGCTCTCTAACCTTAACCCATATGATTCAGAATATCTCAGTGAGTCCAAATTATTGACAGAGAGCTGGTCTGAGGGACCACCTCCACCTTGGAGTTACAAACAGGAAGTACCGGCTGGTTCCATCCATCCATCCACCTTCCTTTCGCTTATCCGGGACCAGGTCGCGGGGCAGCGGTCTAAGCAGAGATGCCCAGACTTCCCTCACCCCAGCCACTTCCTCCAGCTCCTCTGGGGGGACCCCGAGGCGTTTCCAGGCCAGCCATGACATGTAGTGTCTCCAGCGTGTCCCGGGTCTTCCCCGGGGCCTCTACCCAGTGGGACATGCCCGGAACACCTCTCCAGTGAGGCGTCCAGGAGGCATCCGGACTAGATGCCTGAGCCACCTCAACTGGCTCCTGTTGATGTGGAGGAGAAGCGGTTCTACTCCGAGCTCTCCGTGGGTGACCGAGCTTCTCACCCTAATGCCCAGCCACCCTGCGGAGGAAGCTCATTTCAGACGCTTGTATTCGGGACCTTGTTCTTTAGGTCATGACCCATAGCTCATGACCATAGTTGAGTATTGGAACGAATCTCACGTGCTAAATCCAACATAGTTCGGCTTCTTTAGTTTTACTGTAAATAACATCTTTAATAAAAATTGTAATTAATCATTTTACTGTGTTGGTGATAAGAAATGAAACAAAGACAAACAAGATTGACAACCTTATGTGTGACAGTAAGATTAGATGTCTGACAACATGCAGGCACTGAACTTCACTAGAAACTTTTTTACTGTTTTTAGAGCTGCAAAAGAAAAATTGCAGTTCCTCTTGAACTAATGGCTTTCTTAAAAAAAACATTGACTCAAACAAATTTTACTAATGTGCTTGATTATTCAAAGGCATTAACCTAACTGGACTTATTCTGACTTTGCTAAGAAAAGCTACTCAATTTAGGTCATGATTTGTTTTTTCGGCCGTTTTTCCACCCTCTTGGCTTCCTGTTTGTTCTACTCTGATCTTCAACCTCCCGACCACTAATTTCCTCCTCCCCTACATTCCACTAACCAATATTCCCTTTTGACGCTGAGTCAGGCCCACTTCAAAGCAAGGTTCTAAAATAATTAAAGTAAGACGGGTGCGAGAGTCTTTCACCTGAGAATCAGACTGTGACCACAAACACACTCCTAACAGTTACAAAAACCAGGAATATATAATGCTTTGTGAGAATTATCACAGAGATTTGTTTCGATCCTTAACCTCACTCTGAGTTCAGGTCAATGTTCTAAGAAAAACGCCAGATGTAAGTTTAAAAGAAATCTTTAAAGAACAAGGCATTTTTTTCTATTTATCATAAAGATTTCTGAACTCAAAAGATAACCACTGAGTTTTAAACAGGCACCAAAATGCTTAAATACAATAAAACTTAAGCTCTGAACGAAATGGAAGAAAAAAATATTCAACATCTATTTCTTAAAAGTATGTACATATTATTTGTCTTTTTATTTAAGTAACACATTTTTCTCCAGCTTCTAAGTTTGAAGGTTGAATTAAAAAAAATAATTGTGTTTTACTTTATTTTTAACATGGCACTGCTAAGCCAGAGGTTATGGAAGTTTTTCTATCTGTTTATTCCTGTTTCTTTTCTCTTCTAGTATCATTTTTGGATACAAAGTACTATAATACTCATTTGTTCCTTTTGTCAGTTGTTTTATCATATTTCAAGTACTGTGTTTGCAATTTTGTCTACCTCGGTCAATATCTAGTGATAGTTGCTAACAATCTCCTTTTTCTGCGTGGTCCTTGCAATTTAAGAGAAAGAAAAAATCCCTCAAGCTAAAGAATTTTGTGGTAGCTTTGGTGTTTTAACTGGGAACTGAATCATATTCATAGAAACCTTTTTTCCAAATTCATATTTGGAAACAGTGACGAGCAGTGGTTTTCTAAAAAGGGTACCATCTGTGGAAAATATAAGCGGGTGAAACCTATGTAAACATATGGTCATTACACAGCTCTGACGCCCCCCATCAGATTTTTAAAGATTTAAAAAAAACTTGTGGTACGGAAATTTTACTCCAACTATTCCACCCGTTCCTGAAAGGACGGTTGAGTTGGACAGAGTAAAGGTAGAAAGTGAGCCCATTTGTGATGAAAACCCTTCTGCACATAGGTTTAGAAGTGGTGTAGATTTGGTCTTTTTACCATTAGAACTTCAATGAGAAATTGCTCCCAGTGGATGCCTGCCTCCAGTGGTCATTAATGGAACTGCTTTGTGTGGCGTCTAGTGGTCTACAACCAGTAATTACTGGTCACCTGGATCAGGTGTCATCAGTCAATAGTAGATCACAGAAACTGGGATCACTCAATCCAGCTAATCAGCAATTACCGAAGAGGGGTTAGCAGCAAAACAAGCATGGCAGTAGCTCACAAGGAGGCCTGAAATTGGACCCTCTCTGTCGCATTCCAAATAGGAAGTACTTGCTGGCTCCAGAAGCCAAAGCAGCTTTTACTTAGTCATTATAGTTGTCACCGTAACCATTCTTGTTCTGATACCTTCTCTTAATATATTCTTGCTAATCATATTTTTTTTCAGGATCTTTTTTTCTTTATAGCAGGTTATTCATGTTATAAACTGATCAATCAGATTTTCCAATAAACGCATGTGATGCCCCTTCGCCAGACCAAGCCTGCTTTCAGTGGAAAGCCTGTGGCCCTACTCAAGCTAATAATTGCCATGGAAACACTGACTCAGATTGACTCAGACCAGTCACCATTTACTTACGTAGCTCCAATATGGTGACGCCCGTATCGCGGAAAAATGGCGACTGATTTGGCTTCATTTCTCTGGAGCCGGAGGTAAAGTGTTTTCTATGGGTGACGTCCCACCCGCTCTGTCCAATTAACCCAGAGGTCTACAACCTGAGGATCTGGGGCTCTCTTATCCATCCATTGTGGCTCTTTGGCTTAAAGTAATGATGCAAATGCTTTAAAAAAATAATTAGTTATCTATTTATTTGATCCAGGATGTGTTTTATTTTGCAAGGAACTTATATGTGCAGCTGTTTAAAGTAAATTTAAATTAAAATTTTATAGAAACGGAATTCAGAAACACAATAAAAACATAAATAATAACTTAATTATTGTAAATATTTCATACAATTGGTTATAAATACATGGCTTAATTGTCACAAAAACAGAAATAAAGTTTATTTTTTAAACAATAAAGTCGAACTTTGTAGCTCTTACTACAGTGGATAAATGAAAATGAAATGAAAATCATATGCTGATCATGGTGAGCAATAAATGCATTGATGTGATTTTTTAAATGCTTTGATTTTTGTATCCATTTTGGCCCCTGTGAAATCCCACTTGGCCCCATGGTGGAAAAGCCACTTCTACAGAAAGCAGCAGTCTACCACTGAGTCACCAGTCTGCAGCTAAGAGCGGACAGGAGGCTAAATTTAGCCTTTAATCGCCTAACAAATTCACACTCAACCCACAGCACAAATACCTCAGACCTTCTTTATGTATTTCAGGAGTGTGATGAATTTGTCTCTGCAACTCCGGACCACTTGCTGTTGGACAGACAGTGATTTGTTAAACCTAAACTAATCTAAGTGTCTGATGGACAAGAAATTAAAAAGGAGATTTGGTTTATTGTATTACAATTAATGCATTCAGTTTGTTTTATCGTAACTTTTAATTTAAAAAAAAAATCCACAATTGGAGGTTAAACAAATAAATGAAAACACTGGGTTTTTAGATGCACCACACATATTGTATTACATGCAAGATATGTGGAAATGTTTTGGTTGATAAAATTCTTAACTTTATCTCATTTCGACACGTTGGTGATTTGATTCAAAGTCTTGTGAAATCTGTGAAATTAATGAACCATTGTAAACTTTTCTCACCCCCAGCGTTATGCAGCAGGATCAGTCTCTGAAAGGTCATTCAAACACTCACAGACCTTTAATTCAGTTAATCTCCCTAACGGTGTCTGTCTTCTTTTAAATGCTTGATGTGTAAGTGATGTAACCATGCAACACTCCTGTGTGTGTGTTTGTGTGTGTGTGCGTGCGTGTAGTTGTGTGCAAAGGCCTGTTTTGACTGAGCATCCACTGAGGGAGGGGCTATGCAGGGCAAAATAGCATCAGGACAGTTGTGAGATGGCAGGTCATTTCTATGGGGACACCTGCAGGTCAGGCCACGGTATGATACCCACAATGCACTTGTGCAGGGGTCTGCAACCTTCAACATTTAAAGAGCCATTCAGGTCGATTTTTCACAGCCCAGTAGGAGCCGTAAAATCTTACTTCACCCTATGGCAAACAAAAGACACTGCTTTATATTTATGTTATTGTTACTTTTATGGTGAATAGAAATAAAATGTTGTTTTTATTAGCATAAATAAAACGTTTTTAAAAATGCTGTTTTTTTCTAAATATGAAATTGTTTATCATTTTTTAAACAGCTTAACATGACTTCCTTTCAAAATAAAAGACACCTTGTTTCACATAAGGTCATCTCAATGCAGCAAATGTGGTAGAAGGTACAATGCCAGCAGTGATTTCATTTTTTTATTTACCATTTGTGGTACATTTCAGACAATTTGTAAATCTAACAAACACAAAAATTAAACCAGAGATAATTAAATGACCCTTACTGTATTTTTTTTTTACTTTAAGGCACATTTAAAAAATCCTTGAATTTGTTCAAAAATAGCAAATCTGCCTTATAATTCAGTGTGCCGTCATTCTGGTTGTGCTTACTGACCTGAAATTGATTTTCTGTGGTACAGGGCACTCAAAAATCACTCAAAATATTTTCGTTTGAGTTGTGATACATACTGTCCTTCCACTGTGTGTGAATTACTTAAATAAAGTTAAAGCCGCTTTTTTTTTTACTTTACCACTCACCTACATTTTAGTTTTACAGGTACATTTCAAAATTAAAAACTTCTTTGTTTTTCTTTAACCAAAGACTCACATGGAAGTGGCAAAGGAGCCTCATGGCTCCAAGAGCTCCAGGTTGCAGATCTCTGCACTTGAGTAACCCCACTGGTTGGTTAATTCAATTCAATTCAATTCAATTCAATTCAATTCAATTCAATTCAATTCAATTCAATTCAATTCAATTCAATTTCATTTAATTTGTATACCCCAAAATCACAACAACAGTCGGGCTTTGTACCGGTAATTATAAAGTAAACATAAAATCAAAAGGATCATGAATACATAGAATTCAATAGGAGAATACTAACCTTAACTAACTAAACAGCCTAAACTAAACTGGGCATCCCTGCCCTTAGACCCTCCTTAAATCAACAGAGACTTGCAAGCCAGGGAGTTTAGATATTAAAATTGTTTTCTGGTCGGTTTTTCAATGTTTTAAAATGTTTTCAGGACTAATCCAAATTTCCTGCCACTGGCAATGTGATCCGTTTTCTGATTTTATCTTTCTGCATGAAAAGTCAGAAAACCTTGTAAAAAAAATGAAAGAAGGACAGCAGCTTCATTTAGATTTACTTTAAAAGCAAAAAAAAAAAAATCTAACCTGCCAGGACATAAAAATCTCAAATTTGAGTGAAGTTTTTATTCATTCTCTCCACTAACACTGACAATTTTCATTAAAAAAAATGTTGATGTGCAAAGCTGCCTGTAGTAAATATTTCCCTACTATAGGGAAGTACTAAGAAAGTCAGGCCTTTTACTGTCTGTGAGCACCTAAAACATAAACACAAGTTAGAATAACTGCAGAAAAAGAAAATAGTTTTTTATGTGGAGGCCAAAATGCAGCTGATGTGATGAACATGTGAAAAACACGTGTTCCTTTAAAAAGAGGGCAGAGAACACGGAAGAGGGGAAGTGTGATTCTCCTGTCTTCAGCTGAGAGTGCTGTGCTGGTATCGCTCATGCAGAGAGGATGTGAATCTGGCTCTTCACGCAGTCACTCTGTGACCACTCGCCTCCCTTTGGGCAGTAAAAAAAAAAAGAGGCTCAGAATGTCTGAAGAAGCTTTCAAATCTCAAAAATCAATGCTTGGGTGTGTTTCAGGATCGAGACTGGATCAGGTTTGAAAGAGGGGGTTCAGATCTGCTATGGCTGCTATTCCTGTGTGCAGAGATGTGGGTGCAGACTCCATGGTGGCAGTGAGAGGTTAAAAAAAAGAAAAAGATGAGTTAGGTGATAGTGATGACAGGAATCCTGCACTCGCTCCTCCACTATAGTTTACCAAATAGGGTCAGGCATTCTTAAATTTAACCTAATCCTAACTCCCCCACCCTGAACCCATCAGCACAAGCCAAGGTTTCCCCTCTGTCTCTATGTCATCCTCAGTCTGGGAAACTGTTAATATTCATGCTTCCTGTAAGAGCAATAAATGAAAAGCTGCAGCTCACTTCTCAACCTGAGAAATGTGGTTTGTTGTTGCCCTTTCGTCCTCCCTGCAGCTGCACAGGGGCCCTTCCCTCCCAGCTGCTGTTCTATTATCATTAAATGGAGACATTAGTTCATATCATGTGATTGGAAGAGGATTCATTGCACATCAGAGGCCCTAATCGCTACCTATAGTCTACCCCCAGGCCTCGCCCACTTGACCCTGCTGAGCGCAGCGCTTTCTTTATGCCCCCTGAAAGAACTGGGGATTGAGCTCAAACAAAAAAAAAACCACCAGGGGAAAAAATGTTTTTACACCCGCCACGCTCTCTCGCAAGCCCGGCGGTGTGGGAGCGCAGGGACATTTTCGCTTTAGGTCAATGGGACAAGTTACTGGAGTCTGGCCAACTCTGGCAGCGAGCAGAGAAAGAAAAAAGCTGGCCTCTTCAAAAAATTGGGTTTTGTCACTGTGTTTTGTACCTCCGCGCATCCATATGTGCACCCCAGCTTTGAGCAAATAAAAAGAAAGGATTGTTTTAGGGGGTTTTTTTGGCTTAAATTGAGAATTTTTTAAATTTCTGCTTGCATGGGTGGGGGGGTGCTTTGAGAAGAATGTTTGACGTCAGAGAGTGCAGAACTTGAAACGGAGGCAGCAGGAGGATGATGAAGATGGATGTTGTGTTTACGTGCCTGAGTGAGGCCAATGAAGCAGGAGATCGAAAAAGCCCAACATTTCCTGCAATGAGTAAATGGCGAGGATGTAGCGCCTCCCGCTGGGAGAAAGACAACAGGGCCTCTAATCAACAAATCCAAAACTCTAACTCTAGAAACAAACAAAAACAACATTATTCTGCTGCAAAAACGTAATCCTGAATTCCTCTTGATTTCCACACGACAGTCCTTAGTCTTTGTAAATGAGGGAAACTTCCCTGATAAAAAAACACTGAAGCTTTATTCAAAAGCTAGATTGCATCAGGACTCTTTTTATATCTTAGCAAGTTTGGAGGCAACAGAAAAACAACAACAAAAACCCAGCAAATATATGAAAAACTTTATAATTTACACATGCAATAAAATGATGTAATTTATCAGTTTTTATTGCAGAAAATATCTAGAAGTTCATCATTTGCAAAGAATTTCTACTTTTACTACTCCTTATATAAACCACAGTCATTAATGCACTGGATTTCTTGATCACTAGTTACTTTAAAAAATTATTATGAAATTTCTGACTAGCATAAAGTCAAGCAGGGACGACAGTACAAATGGTAGTTTTATCATGTCTTAATCTGCAAAAATGCAATTTTTACACTTTTTAAAGTTCCTCAATATATCAAAAATTGTTTCATATCAATCCAGAAAATAGAGAAACATCTATTTTACTCCAGCAAACCTTCATGACTTACCTTGCAGGTCTCAGTTAATATTCAGTTAAAAAGCAGAAGTCTATATCCTAAAAACTTGACACTGTTTCTTCTAGAAAAAGTTTAGGTGAGCAAACCACAAAGCTGCACAAAAAACACCTTTAACACAAAAAGGAATGATAATGCAAACTGACAAAAGTGAAAGAAACATTAAATAAAAACTACAACATCAACTCCTAAACTAAATGGTGGAGGGATAGTGATATGGGCTCAATAACTACACAATTTTGATTGTCTGATCTGAAAAATAAAAAGTTCAACTGAAATCTTTTCTATTAAACAGATCATTAGAAAGGCTTTTAAAAAGTAGATTTTTATCACTAGAGGAATTCAAGAGGCTATGCTTTAAAAAATGTCTGCAAACTTTAATAAACTGATAACAGTTTTATGACAAAATAGTAGAAAAAAACTTCTCCTTCATCACTTTAGGAAAATACCTTCTTAATGCTAAAGCTAGATTTCTGAGTGTTTAATTATGGAAGCTTTTTACACTCCCTTTGGTATTTTTGGAAACACAGAACAAATGTTTTCTTTGTTTACGCGTATTTCTTATATTTTATGAGACAGAACATTTTTCCAAACTCTTCAGGTGACAGAAAGTGTTTACAAGTTTGACGTAAAGAAGGAAAAATGGAGCTCCCACATGTTCAGACATCCCACCTATCAAGCGGCTCGGAAAACAGCACTGGGAATGTTAAGCCTCTTCAAACTCATCAAGTGATTAGGGCCCGCCACCCGGAGCCCCGCCTGCCGCGCTGACCCCTGGGTGTTGACAGGCCATTCTTACCCTTGCTTTGCTGTCTGCCATCTTCTATATAACACTCCTTACATAAGTGTCGTGTCCTCCTGGCACCTTGTAAAAATGGGACATGATAGTGAAGAAGGTCAAAGCTCTGATGCTGCAGAGCTTTACTGTTCAGTACAATTACAGAGAGATTTCCCTCTGTTTAATAATTACTGACTATGATGTTTGAAACATTGGAGCGGACTTTTAAAGACTTGAATATTTTTGCTTGGTTACTCTTTAAAAAAGGCCACTTTAAAATTAATTTCTATTGAAACATGAGAACAGTCATCTGGATTCCCATTTTTTGTTGTTGTGAAAAAGTAAATCTAGTGGATCAGACAAAACCTCCTGGCGAAGAGCAGCCTGAACCAAACATCAACTTCCACTTTGAAGCATCTTTAACCCTGAAGAATCCAAGAACACTTTTCTTCTGGGTTTTAATAGTTCATTTGCCTTTATTTTTTGTCCATTTTGAATAAAGAGCAGCCAAAAATATCAACAAACAGAATTTTTTTTTTATTCTGATCCTGTGAGTTCTCCAAACAGAGCTGGCCAATCCTGGACCTCAAGAGCCACAAAAGCCCTCCCTGTTTTCCAATTCTACTTGGGCTGCTTAATGTGGACTCCCTACACCAGGTGTTTAGAACATCAGGATGTGGAATCACGTGCCATTCAGCAGCAAGCTGGTCAGGGAGAACTGGAAAACAGGCAGGGTAATTGTGGCTCTTGAGGTCCAGGGTTGGCCAGCTCTGCATGGCTTCAATGTAAGATGGTACATATTTACTAAACTTTACTAAATACATTGTTTCAATTTTTTGTTCATCATTTTGTTTGTATTTAGGACTCCAAATTGTCCCTCAGTTGAGAATTTTAGTGTATTTAAGTTGTGTGGTTCTATGGTGGACTAGTAAATCAATCAAGGGGTACCCCGCCTTCGTCAGACAGTGGTTGGGATAGGCTCCAGCATCCCTGCGACTCCAAAAGGGATTGGGCAGGTTTGGAAGACGGATAGAATGGGTTGGATTTATTAGTCGGGACCACTGTGGGTATTAAAAAGTTTCATATTTTTAACACTGTAATAGAACTTATGGCCTTGTTATGGTGACTTTCACACTTTCAGCTCTACAGGGAAGTTACTAACATTTAAAATACTTAAAATCATTAAAAAAAAAAAGATATGGATTTACATTATGGTTTACACAATTCAACTCTACAAGAACCAGTTCCCTAGAATTTTTCCTCTGTATAACAAAAAAATTGAATCATGAATCAACTCAATATCCACACTAGAACACTAAACTAACAAACCTAAAAGAAATTAAGATGTGAAAAGATATCTAACCATTCTCAAGTATAAAAAAAGAATATGAAGACAGCTCTTTCATGACATTTTGCAACATTTCTGCAGATTTATTATACACCAATCTATTTCCAGCAGATTTTTTAAAACATTCTGCACTTTTTGTAAATAAATGTTTTAAATAATGCTAAAAATAAAGTCACTATTTTAAAAATATAAAGAAAGCTTTATAGTATAAACTAAATGTGAAAAAATACCTCTAGCAAGCAATGTTTCCACAAAAAAAAAAGTCATATTTTGTCTACAACCGCCGTGAAGTCTGATTTGGAGGTCAAAAAGAAAATGTAGCAACCAACTTAGAACTTGATCTGGCTGTAAAGTGGTTACAAACAAAATTATTTTAAACAAGATGAAATGCTGACTGAACCGGTTTTAAAAGAAAAAGGTTTTAACAGCCTTTCAGAACTCCATTAACCTGTGAATTTCTGAACAACTCATTTTCTTTCAGAGATCAAATGTAAACACGAGTGCACTTTGCCAAATCTCTTACATACATCTGCATTAAAAACGAGTCTGATTAGAAAACAAAGTCATTTATTAAACAACCACATCAGCAGAAGAGCCCACAGTTCAGATTCAAGTCACAATCACTCACTTTCAGTATTTACAGGTAGGCACATTCACATTAGGCGTTAAAGCCAGCCGCAGCGTCTGCTGAAGCCGCCTCAGTCCAGCAGGGGGCGCTGGTCTGGTAAACCAGCATCCTCTGACCAGGGTCAGTCTAGCCACACGTTGATCAGAATCCCATATCTGTAGTGTCCTCCTATGTCCACGGCAGGTTTTAGGGAGAAGCGCGGTTCAAAGGGGGAGAAGGTGGAGGTCACAGCTTCAGATGAAGGTTCAACTCGGGAGGGAGGAGGGGGAGTCTATTCAGCAAGGAGCTCGTAAATAACCAGGTGCACCAGTCACATCATTCAAAAGGAGGGAAAATAAAGAAGTTGATGGCACGACAACATTTTATATAACGCATAGTTAAAATAAAATAAAAAAATGCAAGGATAGCTTGACAAAAATATTTTTAAAGATCATGAAAAAAAAATCTAACTCAACGGAATGAGTGAAACTACAAGAACAGCCATGTGAAAGTCTTTAAACTAGTTCCACAAATTGGAGTAATCCTTCATATTTAACTGGATCATCATCATCGCTCGTATAAAGGGGGAAGAAAACTGCTTACAAAAATACAACCATTTAAAACAAACTAAAAGCAAATAAATAATGTTAAGAAAAAGCTCTGCAACAGGTCAGTTTGCAAACTAAGGTTTTATTTATTCAAAACTACACAGCTCCTTTGTTGACTCCTCCCCTTTTCTAATATATTTACACGTGGAAAGAACCCAATCTGGGCTTGGTGCGCTGGTAATGCTACATCGCAGGAACGAGGCCTCCCGTTATGTCCTACAAAGAAACGCAGCATGTAGATAGGCAACCTCCTCCAGCAGGAAACAGTCTTGACTGGAGTCCTCTGTGGAGCAACATTTTAGCCTGAGAGCAGCCCTGACAGAGGAAGAACAGGAGGCGGGACATGACAGCAGCGCCGCTCAGTGGGTAGTTCATGTGGTTTGACGTCCCTCTAGAAACGTGACGCATTTTAAAGGCTGAGAAAGGGTCATGGGGCGGGAAACTGGAGATGAATTCTGCAGTTTAACAACACTGATGAAGACTATTATTACCCCATTTCCAAAGCAAAGTTTGAGCTGCGAGTCTCTGTAAAACATGGAGGTGAAGGCTTTACATTCCAGACCCATTACTCTGTCTCCCATTAGAATATCGGAGCTGAACCGTCTGTAAAGCACCTTTGGTTTTGCTGATTAAGTATTGCAGATGCTGTTTTTTTTTTACCCATAACGCTAATTCAGTGACACGGAAACTGCAGGAACCTTAAACCTAAAACACTCCGTCATTGGAATGAAAAGGTTTGTGTATAAAAAATGCATCTTGTAAATGAGTAAGTTCATTTTCTACCTCATTTAAAAGCTGAAAGACTGAATGAGGGGTGATCTTCAGGAACTGTAATTTTTCCTTCACCTTAATCTGAATGCTGCATCTCTGATTCAATCCGAAAACATCCTATCGTGAACTTTCAACATAAAGCTGCTCGTACAAATACAGAAAACATGTTACTCTGAGAGGTTGTCGTGAATTCCTAAAGCGAGTCCTAAACCTCCCATCTCCGTCAGCAAACATTACAGCTTCACATCTCCTCACGTCACTCAATATTGTGGATTTGTGCCGATCCCCTTTCTGACCTCCTTCCAGAGGCAAATCATCACCACCACATCCATCATCCACCATGTTGTGCACATCCTTTCATGAACATAAGACGTTATTAAAGAGACAAAGACGGGCAACAGAAACATGTTTGATGAAACACACATTTTCCTCTGGTTCTGCTACTTCCCTCCATCTTCCTCTCCCTGATCTCCCTCTTCCTCCTCCTCCACCTCCAAGTGTTCCTTGTCTGTGTAAATGTCCCTGACCAGAAGCACTCGAGTGAGGAGGCTCTCCAGGATCCGTCTTTCCAGGGGCGCAGAGCTGAACCATAACTGAGTCTCTGGGCTGCAGGCTGGATCCGGCTGCATGTAGAAGACGCCATGATGCTCCCACAATGACGGTGGACTGGAGGGACGAGACGAAAGTTCACAGAAATGTTACAACTTGTGCTTTTTCTATTTAAAGTGGGTTATGAGGAATTCACCAAAAATAAAAAATGTATATTTCTAACATGTGAAGTAACTACGTGTAACCAAAAGGAGTACAAGAGAAACAGATGTGATAAACAAGTTTAGTCTTCCAAAGAGTTCTGTTGTGTTTGCTTAACGTTACTGCAGAAAAGGGTTAAATATATATATATACATATATATACATATACATATATATACATATACATATACATATATACATATATATATATACATATACATATATATACACATAGTTTAAGGTTTTCCCTGTTTCAAACCTATTTAGTGATTTCTATATTAAAGGGAAAATTAATGTTACTACTGGGTTGATAAAATCGATGCGTCGAACTAATTTGATCCAAGCTTAATAAATCGGTCTATAAAAGTAGATATTATCTTTTATGCCTTTCCTTTTACGGTGACATAAAGCATAACAGCAGTAAAATCTAAGTCTGCTAGCATGATGCTAACATCTATTAGGATTTCCCATAGGACGGCTAATGCTAATACTAAACATACATTCCTGACTTAGTGAACAGCTTTCTAGCCTCACAGGCAAGAATTTTCAAAACCCTTTTAGGAAACATTTTTAAAGTAACCCTTTGTGGTCTAAAGCACACTTCTGGAATAAAGTGTAATGCTAATCATCACTAATAAAGGTTAAGAAGACTATCTTCCATCCCCCAGTACAAACAAAAGAGCAATTAAAACAAGTCATTTTGCTCGGCTTTATGGTTTAATATAAGTTTATTTTGTGTTACTAGCCCCCCAGGCATTTTCTCTGAACAATTGATGTACAGTTTATTGTTCCTTGCTGTATGTCACCAAAACAAACAAAGTCTGTATCTGCCTGATTACCAGAGAACATTTTTTAGGGTCCCCAGAGCCCAACCCTTCACATTTGAAAATCCCCAAATGCCCTCTGTAGATACCACAAACAGTTAATTCAGTAGAATGCAGTAGTCCTGGTTTAGGGACAAATTTGCATTGCTTGTCGTCAGGATAACACTGTAGAGTAAAAATGAAATCTCATAGAAGTGCTTTTACCATTTAGATCTGTAGATCTCATAGAGACGACACTCGTGTTTCTTTACAGGACACCGTATCGAGGAGCTGCCCGTGTCCTCGTCCTCCTGCTCGCCATCCTTTAGGCTGCGCTTCCTCTTCCTAGACTCTGTTTGCACTACAGCAGATAACACAAGAGGGATATTTAAGTTTGCAAAAATTATAAATGTACCGCTTTGCTAAAACACTTAAATATATAACATTTTGAACATTTATCGACAGTACAAGGCTGACTCATGAAAGACAATTGGTAAAGTTTCACTAATATCCGAATGCTACTTTCACATTGGGCATGCGTGTTCAGGAACAACTGGAAAATCAGGAAGGAGCTTTTTCCTTTTGTACTGTTTACTACCAACAGTTGGAAGAGGCTTAATGTAAACCGGTGTAAATCTGGCAAATCTTGCTCCAGGCTTTTAATTTCACAGTAGTAGGCTCCGCTTGTCATCAGTGTAGCCGAATATCTAAAGATTTTAGACAAACCTGCAGAAATTGGCACAATCTTAATCTCTAAGAGGTTAGCATACTCGCTGAGTTGTTATAGTTAGGAGGATATTGATGGGTTACCATGGTGATCCTGACTGATGGAGGGCACGCGGATGCAGACCGTGCTCTCCTTGGTGACAGGATGGACCGTGTCAGGGCCGTAGACGTTGGCGAAGGAGAGGCGGAGATGCTGTTCCACGGTGCGCAGGCCAAAGTATTTGGTGTTCAGGTAAACCAGGGAGCGCAGCAGCGTGGCGGGACTCTGCTCCCCCAGGTGCTGGCTGCTCCACAGACTTTGCTCCTCCACTCGACCCCATAGTGAGCCTTTGGAGGGACAAAACACTTCATTCAACCCAAGTAATAAAATAGTCACAACAGCTAACTGAAGACAAGGATGGTTCCTTACATCAAATTTTGTTGAACCAATTCAATTTTTACAGCATTCATGAATATTTTTTCATAGAAGAAAAACAGTTTCCTGCAGTGTCCTCATATAACTTCAAAAGTACAATCACAACGAGTCAGGATGTGAACAGCAGAAAAGGTTATAATCACTGGACACTACTGGTTTGTTAACAGAGGTAACTCACTTTTCCACCTAAAACAACGAGAAGCAAAAAACAAACAAACAAGTGACCCCTTTCATTAAAAGTTTAAGTTTCACCCCAATCATCTTGTGATCTATGGTAAAAGTGTTCCCAGGGGTCTTTTATTGACGATTATGCTGTTTCTATAACAAAATCCCCAAAACTTTTTCAATGACATTATGTAGAGCGGCTAGACCTAAGATTACTGGTGCATCAGAAACGGCGATCAACATTGGTGATATCTAGTCGTACAGTTTTGATCCAGATTCCAGCTCAGAGGAGGAAAACAAAGACGCACATGGATCTATTGGCCTGCCAGTGGATGCATCCGAATGGAGCGGAGCAGAGAGCTTGTACTGCAGTAAAGTGAGACGCTGTTCGCTCAGTCGTGATCAAGCAAGCTGCGCTTTAAAAATGTTTGGCGTTTGTATTACACGGTTTACGCCCAAGCCCTTTCTGTTAGCACATAAAAATATCTGATCTGTTATGAATACTACTACTACAGAAATGCAAGAAAAAAACTATTCCCTGTCAAAAATATTTGTACTTGTTTGCATATTTGCTTTTTTTATCAATTGTCATTTCACAGTAAGGACAGTTACACCTCTTAAATTTCAGGTTTTATAAGGCAACTTTGGTGCATAACTCCAAGGAAAACTATTTTTTATCTACTCAAAGACTTTTGTAGTTTTACTGCGAGGCCTTTTATTTATTTATTATTAAATAAAGCATTTATTAAAGAAATTTGAGGTTAAATTAAATCAATTTAGTGTACAAATCCAGTATATTACTAGTAATCGTAAAACATGCTTAATTAAGTACTAGTATTTCAAAAACTATACAGCGAAAATACCCAAGTCCGAGTGAGGTGATAAAGTGTGACGTATAGAACATGAACATAGTAGTCAAGGCCTGGAGTTGTGCACCAGTCACTTTATTGGTATTAAAAGTTTGCAATTTGTTTATTATTTTATGTACAAAACGCCATGTTTAGGTACTAGTATTTAGAAAACTATAGAGTAAAAATACACAAGACTTACTGTGTGAGGTGATTGGAGGAAATGTAAAAGAAGGACATACTTTTCTCTTTTCACGTGGTCTGTCGATCCAGACCACGTGCACTCACCATCAGGAAGCACACTGGGCTGCCAGTCTTTTAGGACTTTGTTCAGCTCCTCTCCGAACTGCTGGAAGCATGGATCACTGAAGAGGTCGAGTTTGCGTCCTTTGGCGTAAAGGTGCTTTAAGCAAGACAAGAAATCGCATTTTAGCAGGTCGGGGAAAAAAACTTCCTATAAAATTAGTGACTGATTCAAGAGCTAAATGTGTGTCCTCATACTAGAATGATCATCATCGCTCATCAGGATGTGAACAGCAAATAGTTTATAATCAGTGGACACATAATCGGCTCTTTACATGTAAAAAGTTAAAAACAAGCAAGAGCCGCCAAAAGTTAGCGCTCCCCCCCCACCCCCACACAAAAAACACACTAAAGTTAAATCATTTACAAAAGTCTCATAAAACATCCGATTATAAACTTTTTGAAACAAATCTGTAATAGTAAATGTTACAATACGAAAAACTTTGAATAAACCCGTTCTCTCTCCAGCCATGCTGCACCCGCGCTCTCACAAGATAGAGAACTGTGCAGCAGCAAAACCTGACCCACCAAAACATTACCCGAGACTTTATGTTCCCACCCTCAAAAGACTAATACAGTCTTTAAATAAGAACAAACACGTGGATTTAAAATAATTAAAACTTCTCCATTTTATTGAAACATTTTAATCCAACGTTCTTCTTTAATCACAATACAAACAACATATTTAATTTTAATTAAATATTGGGATAAAAAACAGCTTTAAATGATCATCTGTGCATACAGAACATGAAAAAAAGATCAAACAATTTCAAGGTAATTACAGAAATATTAAAAGTACAAAATAGTATTTGGATGGTTTGTTTGGTTATCCTAAATTTAGTACGCCAATTTAATAAATGACAACTGGCAGTTATGTTTAAGGCATTACCATAAATTCCATTTAATTTATTATAAATAAAATAATAAATTCTTAATTTTGTGAAAATGGTTTGAATATGTTTAAAGCTGGTAAAATACAATCCTGCATTCTGCTGGCCAAAAGTTAAAGATTGTGAGAGGCCAATGTGAAGTAAACACTAAAGAGATCATGTTAATCGGGCTTTTGGGATGTAAAATAAATAAATGCAGCTTTTGTGTTACACTTCAGCCACTTTGTGAAATATGTATTGGCAGTAAAAACGGAGATTTGCAACATGTTTTTTTTAAATAATCTTTCCTAAGATGCTTGTACCATTTGCTGAAGGCAAAAAAAAAAATATTTAAACGGTTTTGTTTCATGCCCATCTTAGCTCTGATTTAGTGTGATACAAAGGCTGGGTAACGTTCACTGTCAATCTAATGTATAAATAATTCATTAAGGTTGCGGTAAACTGTGTTTTCAGTGTTTTTAAAAGGAGAATTACTGAAAAGCACATATATCACACATGCTAAAGCAGAAATAGGGTGCTTTACAGAGTTAAGAAAAAGCTTACTTATTTAAAATGAAACACTAATTTGTATTCAAAATAAGAAAATCAGAATCAGATCCTTGAACCCTTGAACACTAGAGCCCTTACTGACGACATCTAAATAACACGTGCTTTATGACCTACCGTAACTCTTCGAACGTTTACATACATTACTAACGTAAAGTGTTGCATATCAGCTTGAGGCTGATTTTCTCCACTTCAGAATCCGCTGGAATTACTTTAATTGAATAAATGGTTGAAGAGTTACCTTAGCGTTAGAAACACTGGAGCTAAAGCTCTGGTGTTAAAGAGGTTAAACCAGTGGGGGACCCCTGAAAAAGACCAAAAACTAACCTGCTGGATCCCCAAGCAGAGGTAGAGTATACTGTCTGGAGAGTAGCGTTCCCCGTTGGGCCTGCAGACTTCCTTGACAAATTTGGACAGAGCTGCATTCAACTCCTCTGGACTCAGAGTCAGAAGATTACTTTTAGGTCGTACTGAGAGATATGAGAACAACCAAAGATGACTGTCAGCACACATGATTTATGTCTTCGAACAACAATGATCCCCACATGCGCATAACAGGTGCCTTACCGGGTTTGGTGTTTTCTGCTGCTTTGGTGTCTTCAGATTTGTCACTAAAAGATAACGCCCAGCGTTTCCAAGCATTGACGCCATAGCGAGCTTTAAGAGGCAACGAATGTCCTTTAGAGGGCTTGTTATTTGGACTAGAAGAGGTGGATGACGATGAGTTTTCCTCCAATGCCCGCCTTTTACTTCCCTGTAAGACAATTATTAAAGTTGCTGAACTGAAATGACGTCTGTAATCTGTCCGACCGCTTCAAGTTTCTGTACTCACGAGTCTCCTTGGTTGTGGTCGTGGAGTGGATTCTTCAAGCTCATCTTTCTCATCTGACAGGATGGAGGGTAAAGAGAAGCTCATTTCCTCATCCATTCCTTCAAGAACCGGGGCGGGATCTGAAGCTGAGACAGAGAACGTCTGTAAACTTGTTTTCTAACTTGTAGGGGAGTAATCCAAAGAATACAATTTCCTCTTAAAGTTTATGTTTATTTTTTACATTTGAGAACAGAATTGTGGCACCTCAGTGTGTCAATAAAAGAAAACCCTCAATGGCCGCTGGAACGACATGAAACAAAAAAAAAAGAAAAATACAAAATGACGGAGAATCGACAATTGTAAATCAGACACGGCCTTTACATTAAAAGAATCTTGAAAAAACAAAAACAAATGGAATGAGCCTCAGAAAGAGATCATACCCTTAAATGTAGATTTTTGTTGCACAACTTTTATAATATTTCTGCAGCTGTCTTTATAGATTTTGGTTGATTGATGAACAAAATGCCTTAATTTGAAGTTGGGTTTCTTCTCCAGATTTGATGTTTAATTTTCTTTTAACGAAAGATTCAGATCAGGGTTCATTGAAGAACATTCAAGACTAGTTAAAGATTTGGTCGTAGCCATTCTTGGATGTTTTTAGCTGTTTGTGTTTTCCTGTTGGCAGACCGATGACCTGCACCTGGAACCTTCCTTACTTACACTATGGAGAGCCTTTGGCTCCAGTGTTGGTCTTGAATCTATGCAGAGTACAATATCAACTGTTTCAAATGCAAAAAGGACAAAAATAATAATCAGGAGTAGTCTCATGAGAAAAGTCTTCTTTTCCTGGTTTGGTTCATTTTCGTGAGCTGATGTTGACAAAAAGCTCCAACTTATGTCTTTTCTGTATAAAGGTCATTCTTCCTGAAGATCTGTGGTGAATTAAAGTCAATTAAATGTCTTATATCCTTTACTTTCAACAGATCAAATAAGTCTCTTCACCTTAAAGAGATATGGACAGTGTTTTGTGACGCTATGGCTGGCTTAAAAAAAAAAAGATTGAATGCTAATCTTTACTTTGAAAATAAAATGCAGATTTCCATGTGTAATCAAAGTGTGTTATTGGGGGATAATTATTATGAGAAAAATGCCACATGTACATTTTAAAAACACCAAAAACACAATTTTCACTGGAGTGGAAGTTGAAATGAAGTAGGTGTTTACCTTGAAGGAAGTCTGCTTCCAAGTCCAAGTCAGGCTCATATTTGTCATCCTCCTCCTCTTCCCCTATGTCAGAGCTGCTTCTGCTGCTGCTGCTCCTGCTGCTGCTGCTGGAGGATTTGTGTCTTCGCCGTTCCTTTTTTATCTTCACTGGTTTCACATCTGTAAAACACAATGGCTGTCAAAGCAAGGCTCTGTCGCTGGGGCAAAAAAATACTTCAGTTTCTGAATCTGCAAGTTGTTCATTGTTTCCTTAATACAGATCAGTCAGACCCAAACCACGATGTTTCCACCCCATGTTTCAAACTGGGTTTGGAGTTCTTGGGATACAGCATTGTTTCTCCTCCGAACAAGGTGAGTGGCGTTTACATCAAAGATTTCCATTTTAGTCTCATCCGACCACATATCCTTTTCCTAACCCTCCTCAGAATCATACAGATTGTCTCTGACGAACTGTAGACGGACTTGGACATGAGCTGGCTTAAGCAGGATGACCTAGTCTGGCTGTTTAAGAGTGTCAACAGGTGTCTGTTATACAGATAACCAGTTCAAAGAGGCGACATCAATACAGGTAATGAATGGATTCTTTACACAGGTCTGTGAGGGACAGAATTCTTGAACACTTTTTTGCCTTGTTGTACTGTATATCAGACTTTAAAAATCTCTCAAAGTTCAGTCTAGGCAACCAGCCCCCCTCATGCATGCACCTGGTTTCTGATCATCTGTGATCTTCTCTGCTGAAGAGAACAGACTGGCCTCTGCAGGATCAGAAGAATCCTCTTTTTTCATGTCTTTGATGGTCTGAACGATCTGTTCTGCCCCTTGCAAGGTGGTGGGCAGAAACACAGGCACAGGAAGCTAGAAGTGAAAGGATGAGAAGTTGTGTTTAGTATTGGGTAAAGTTTGAATATTTTCTAACACTGTTTGTATCACTGGTATGTTATTAGCTTGTGACCAACAACCCTCCGGTCTTACCGGTACAGGCAGAGAGACGGGAGCTGGGGTGACCTGGGCATACATATTCATGGGTACAGGAATGAAGACAGGCACAGGTATAGGAACAGGAATGTACTCCCTCTTAACACCATCATCTACATCTGTAGACACAAAAAGACAAATCCCAGCAATGAATACATTTTACTGTTTGCATTTGTAGACTATGACTAAAAGCAGCAGAAAGTTTCTTACTGTAAAACAAGGTTAAAAAAACAAAACAAACATAAGGGTAAACCCTTTGACACCTGAACAGAAGCTAAAAAAGGACCTAACTGCATGCAGGTGACAGTTGAAGTGCCAGTAGTTGTCACCCACTTCCTTGAAGGATGAGGAAGTCAAAGCCTCTGCCTGTTCAGCGTTTTTAACTCTTCAAAAAGAAGGCATTTGGCCCCATTTTAAGACTTAGATCAAGACTCCAAACAAACATATTTGATCACAAATTCACTTATGATGCTCCCATAGTCCACTGAGCTGGTACTGGATGACTGAATGATAAATCATTTGAAATTTTTGTAAGTATTCCAATTTGTGAACCAGACATTGGCTGATACTCATAACCATTATTCACTACAGAAACTTGTTTTGCTTTTTACCGATACAAAAACAACCGCAGGGGATTATGGGAACAGGTAATGTTCAAAAAATTGTCAGTCTTGTTTGTTGAGCCGACTATATTTAATTAATCAAATGTGACTTAAATATGTCTTTGTTTTTGTGTTTTAATCTATGCATTTCATAATTTCTGTAATGAGTTTGATAAATCTGTGTGATTGCTTTTATTTTATTGACAACAATTAATGCTTGACATAAATTAAATCCAATCCAATCATCAATAAACATGTAGGTCTTTCTCTTTACCCGTCTGGAGCAGCTTGCTCTGCATGTGAGGCTTGCAGTAGGTGGCTTTGGTCAGGGTAAGCGGCTTGCAGAGAACTGCCTTGTTCTTCACATCTCTCATTAGACCCCCACCCGAGTAGGCTGCAGTACTCTGGTTTACATGCTGAAATGACATGCACAATTTGTAATGCAGTAGAATTCAGATTACACCTGATCATAAACAATTCCTGTTATCTAATGTTCATAATGTTATCATCCTGTTATCCAATGAGCACACTTCAAATACAGTTTTTAATTGTGTACAGCATTATTCAGCAGTTTTGAGAGTTGGAAGTGACTGCAAGGTGTTACAGTTGTAGTTATATATTAGATCTAGGGCTGTGCGTTTCACGCTGCATTCAAACTATGGAGCATTAAAGAAAGCACTCTACGCGGTTTCATGCACTGGATGTGTGGATGCATGTCTTTCTGCATATGCATGTCTAGCACTGAATGTCTTTCTGCATATGCATGTCTAGCACCTGACCAGTGCTAGATATGCAGAAGATTCTTCTTTTTTGTGTATTTACTGTTTATTAGCGCTCGTCCGCCACCTACAATAGGAAAGGCTTGGCGCGCAAAGTCAAAGCGGTGCAAATCCCGCTAATCTTGCTCCGTATGTGTTTTTTTTTTACAGCTCTGTCCCTATAAATGTCTGTATTGGAGTCATATTAATCCGACCGGACACAAACCTGTCCCCTTTGTGATCATGTGATTCAAAACGTGGAAGTTGGTACTTCCACGTTTTGAAGCAGACTCTACCCACACATCACTACTAAATCTGAGTGAATAAAGTTAACTTCAACAAAAATTCCAGCAGAAATTTTTTAAGTGCTCATTTTGTGCTTTGATAATATCGACCTTCTCTTTCTTTACGACTCTGTCAGAGGCAGATTCATAAAGAAAGACACTAAAAATATTAAAAGTTGTTCTATGTTGGTCAGTCTCTTAAACATGTGGCCAAATCATCTCTTTGAGACAATCCTTTCACGTGAACAACATTTGGAGGACAGAAGTCAATAGAAAACACATTTTATGACTATATATAAAGTAAAAGGGTTTTTTGCACATCAAATACTTACTCCAAGTTTGGCTCCTTGTGCTTCTAATCCTGTGAGAGAGAAAAACATGAAAAGAGCTCTGCATCAAACTGTCTGCAAAAAACTTCAACTTTGTCTCAATAAGGAAGGTCTTTTTTGTTGGTTTGGTGAATAAAAAAATGTGAGGAACATAAACATATTTTTCTCATCTAAAATATTTTGCCATCTAAAGTTAATATCCTCAAAGAAACGGCAGATTGCTAAATATTACAGCTTTTTCTTTTTTGATAATCTAAGCTCAAATTTTCAGCTGCTAAATTACAGTTATTCTATTTTTATTGTAGTTAAAATAATTATATTTGCAATTCATGGCATGACTGATTCATCTTCTTAAAATTTAAGTCCTCATTAGCATAAACCCCTAAATTCAGATCTAAAAAAAAAGGAAAGACAAGCAAAAAAAAAGGTTATGAGTGCCAAACATAAAAAGTCAAACAAGCTTGTTTTTGTCTCCGATTCTCCAACAATGCCTTTGCTCCAGCTGTTGTCATTTATACCAATATTATTTATTTACACTAAATTTATTTATTTACACTATTTATCGTGAGCGTTACTATCTAAAAAAAAACTCAACCCGCAATAAATTAAATATGCAAAGTAGGATTGTAGATTGTTTTAAGGTTGTAAAACTCTTCATTTTATTTACTTTTCTCAGACAGACATGAACATTTTCACACATTTCTCTTTTGTTGAAACTCTCAAAGTTCAAACCATAAAAAAGAGAATGAAAACAAAAATCTGTTGGCAATCGAAGACTTATGTAGATTTTGCAAGCTGAACACATTCTGTACAAAAGACACGACACAGAGGAGACTGAATGACAAGATAAACAACCAATTGGGAAGCAGAACACAGTAGACGGTTTGAAGTCCCACTCTGTTCATCTTTTGATCTATTTTCAAAGTGGTCTTTTGGACCAGCTCAATGGCCCAAAGGTTGTGAGTTCAAATCAACGGCTGAGTCATATCAAAGACTCCAAAAATGGGACCCAGTGTCTCCCTGCTTGACACTGGATTGGGGGGCTAAGCCAACAAATGGTTCTCGAGCACAGCTGTATCTGCAGTTTACCAGGGGGTGGGTCAAATGCCAGGAACAAATTTCACCAACTTAGGTGCGTGACAGCTAATGGGACTTCAATATCAACTTACAGTTCTGTAAGTTTCATACAGTTATGAGCCAGATACCAGCTCAGATGAGGAAAACAAGGACGGACATTGATCTAGACATCTGCAAGCGGAGTGGAGCAGATAGCTTGTGGCCTGCTCGGGGTATTTTCAATGTCACAAATACGATTTCTTCCCAACTGCACTTCTTCCTCTGCTCCTGATTCACAACAATTTCAATAAATAAAGGCAATTTTAAGCTTCATTTTCTTTATCCATGTTTCCCATCGTCAGAAAATTGCCACAACAACACGTTAAAAACACCAAAAACAATTTTCATCAGAGCGGGTCTTTAAAAAAAAGAAAACATAACAAACATGGAAAATTACACAGAAAAAAAGCCACAAAACAGCAAGACCGTGAAAGGTGAACGGCGATATAGCGAGGAAACACTGGATCCAAAGAGAGTAAAAATTCAAACATGTTAAGTCCCATTATCTGTCACACACCTAGGCGTGTGAAATTTGTTCTTTGCATTTGACCCATCCCCTGGGAGTGCGGTGAACTGCAGACACACCCAACCCCCCACACCTAACCCCCCCAAATCCAACCCCTTAATGTTGAGTGCCAAATAGGGAGGCATTAGGTCCATTTTAGAGCCTTTGGTATGACTCGGCCAGGATTTTAACTCACGACCTTCCAGTCCCAGGGCGGACACTCCACCACAAGGCCAATACGCTGTTTTAAGTCAACTAAAAGATACTTCAACACAAAACCCACAAAGTCTTGGTACCTGTACTGGTGTTTTCTGGCCCTTTCTGTGTGACCATGATGGGCTCGTTCTGCTGACAGTAGAACTTCAACAGGCAGTCCTGATCACAGAATTGCTTCATCTCCGCTCTCCACATCACAGACTCGGTCAGGTTTCCCTGTACCTTACAGCAATCGCATCGAGCTGCCTGGAAGTCAAAACCAAACGACGTCATCTTAAATCAGCACATAGACTCATTGCTGAATTTATCAAGAAGGAGCAGACCTTGTAGTACCAGTCGTGAAACTTTTTGGAGCAAGCCTCACTGCAGAAGTCCCGAGTCATGCCTCCAAGCTGCTGAGTCACGGCTCTTTTGCATAACTGATTGCAGTGGTTACAGCTGACACACTTCAGACCCAGCCGGTTGATGAAATCCTGCTTATATAGCAGCTTACAGCCTACGCAAACAAATGAACAAAGATCGAAAAATCAAGAAACACGCAGCAGACTTGACGATTATGCCTTATGGTCAGAAATGTGACTTGGCCTAAGTAAAAATAAAGGTAATGACATATTTTGAAAAAAACAGAAGAGGAGAACCCAAGGAAATAAGTACCTTCACTGCAGAATGGTCTCTTGACCCCAGAGAACTTGACCACCTCATGGAGCGTCTTCTCCTCCTGACAGTACTCACAAAACGTCACAATGCAGTGAAGCTTCTTGTAGTCCTCACAACACGTCTTACTGCAAAACTGGTAGACCTTATCCTGCAGCCAGACACATGCATTTGTCACTTTTCTCATGTTTATACACAAGAAATATATACAACAAAGCTGCAAGCATTTTATTTTGATCCCGTCTGACATATAATCTATTAACTATTAACAATTATTTCACTAGTAATTTGGACTATTTGAAAAAGTCTGTATCTAATCCTTTCATTTATCCAAATAAACAAATCACAAAGCAGAGAAATTACAATTATTTTGGAGTAAACAATGATTTTTCTTCTGTAACAATCAGCTCAAACTACAGAGCTGTTGTTGATGAAGAAGAAAGGATAAAAAGAAGATGTGATCTCACCTCCCACTCCAGGATTTCTGGCTTTAGGTTGAACGCTCCTCGACAGTAGTTACATTTCAGCTGGATGGTGTTGTTGGTTGTGCAAAGCGACGCCTGTCCGTTGGTTGTTGTTTGAAGAGTAGCATTCTATAAAGACAGAAGTAATGATAAAAGGAGACTAGACCAGAGGTCTGCAACTTTCACCAATAAAAAGGCCATTTTCTGTCTGACCACAACCCAGTAGAAGGGACAAAATCTTACTTCACCCTTTAAAAAATCATTACTCTACATTGTATTTATGTTACTATAACTTCACCAGTAATTATAGATTTTTTTTTTTGTTTTTACTTTTGACAAAGGTCATTTTAGTTCTTTATAAAAAATAAGACACCTTGTGCCCTGTGATTTGTATTTAAGTATTTTCAGCAATGGCCTCTGGATAGCAACTAAACATTTTTTAGTGGTGTTGAGATAACACATGCTTTGAACTTTTGCTCATCATAAACAAAACTTAGCGAAGGTCAAATATTTGATTCAAAGGTTGAAACAGCTCAGTTTAGTTGATGGTTATAAAAGGATCTCAGCCATAAATTAACAAACTTGACTGACAAAAATTCAGTGCTAAATAAGTAATCCTTAATTTTTAAAAATCGTATCATCTCATTTTTCTTTAACTTGAAGGTAAAAGAGCCACAGGTTGTAAACACCTGGACTTGCAGAATGTGCCTCTTATCTGAATTAATCAGTGACTGCATGTAACTATGTAATAGTGTCAATTTTTAAGTTTTTCTTCTGTAATTGATTTATGATAATGTGAACATACTTTTCAAGGAAATCATAACATTTATCTTTGGTAGACACAAAAATGCAGCATAAAATTCAAGAAGTAACGCTTATAATGTGAGTTATAAGGCTTGAGATAGCTTGAGCCGTATAACTCACATTACACTGTTACAGCAGAACAGAGAGTGAAAACACATACAGTTTGTGTTGTGCTTTGACAGACTGGACAGTTCCTACCTGAAACTTGCTAACACACTGAGAGCTGCAGAAGTTCAGGATGCTGCCCTCTGCCAGAGTGGCCTGGTACTGCGGCAAGGAATTTCTCTTGCAGAAGTGACATGTGGGTTCTGTGTCTGCACAGAATGACATTTTTTAATATTATTATTGTGATTATTATTGTGTTCAGAAGACTGAGTTCACATTTTACAGTAATATAAGAACCCCTTACATTTTATACAAGAATTTAGGAGTTTTAACTTTGGAAACAAATAAATAGAAAGTAACTAAAATAGATCTAAAAATACGCCAACAATATATGCTAATGAGATTTTTCTCTGTCCTCTTGGAAACTTCAAATCTAACTTGATCTTTGACAGTTTAACATCTTTGAATAGTGAAGCTATAAAAACGGACTGATAGCAAACAAATGCAAAAATGGGGTTAAGTCTTAGAGGCTTCAGCCTAGTCCTAGTGGAACATGATGTTTGATGCTGGTGATGCACGGTGATGAAGGTGGCTGTCTAGAAAACGCTTAACAGAGCTGGATTAAAGACAAGTGTCAGGTACAGTACATGTGTCTGATTACAAATAAAACTTCTATTCGTCTTGTTAATGAAAACATCAGACTGATGAGAAAATAACTTAAATAGGGATGTCACCCAAATAAGTTCATACCGGGGATGGCTGTAGCTCTACGGGTAGAGCAGATGTTTGCCAATACGAGGTTCAAATTCCAGAAATGGCAGCCACTGTGTCCTTAAGTTAGACTTTCAAACCAATAATGCCCCCCCTTAACAAGCCTTCATATCATCCACTGACAGAAAATATCAATTAAAGAAAATTATGATTTCGCATCACCTTAACCAGGAAAAGGTCATGGTTGGGTTGTGATAATAAATCATGAAGGACAGACAAAATAATCCACCAGGTAATAAAACTATTTATATCATGGTCTGGGTGAATACTCGATTCTGATTAGCTGCTGGGTATGAATTAAAAAGGGATGCACACTTAAAAATGAAGTTCTGGTCACTTAGCCTAAATGTTCTATATCAATAGGCTCAAACGTTGGCTTCATCATCTGGACAAAAACAAGCAGTAAGAGGTGGACTCTCTCTGAACTGATGCTTTATTTAACCCATCGTGACAATCAGCTTTCCTTTACCACTGCTGTCAAGGTCAGTGCCACCTTGTAACAAATAGTCCGTTTTTTGGGAAAAAATTGATCTAAACCAAACAAATAAGACTAAAACACTAAAGATTGCTAATATTTGTTTTGTAAGTGACCATAGTATAAGCGGGATAATGGCCTTCGAAGTGAAATTAACGCACTTCTGCAAAGTGATAATGCACACTTCGTTGGCCATTATCCCTTACATAATGCATAAAAGAGGAATAGGAGCTTTTTTATATATTCTGCCAATTTGTTTATCAGCTAAGGTAGTTTGTAGATTGAAAGCAAAAACTTCCACTCCAGTCAACACCTTGAACTTTTACTTCAACTCTCCTAGATATGAACATAAATGACACAATAACCCACTTCAACCTTTTTAGTTTAGTTTGGAAAATGAGATGTCATTCCACCACTCATCTGGCTCAACACCACCTCAGTGTGCTCCCAGAGGAGCAGGAGGAGATCTCTGGGGTTTGGGGATCACAATGATGCAGCCCTTCTGAGATGAGCAGTGATAAAAAGAGATTCTTAGCCCCTCGTCAAAATGTTTTCTGAATACTCACTAAGGAAGGGAGTTGAAGTCAGCTTGCCTTTGTTCATACAGTTGACAGAGCAGTAAGAACTTGTGGTCCCAGCCTCTCCAAGGCTTTGGATCACTTCACCTGTCTTGATCAATGTTTTGCAACTCATGCAGGTCGCAAGTGAACTGTGAGCCTGGATGGAAGAACACAGAACAAACAGCTATTTACGCCCAGGAAGGACGGACTTTATGTGTTTTAACTAATCTTAAAAGCAATTGGCTTTTGAATATGAAGAAAAGGCATCAGAAGAGGTTTTGGTGCCGCTCCGGTGATGATCGTTTCCTTCACTGCGGCCTGCAGTTACCATGGCTTTACCTGTTTATAGTCCCTGATACAGTTCTGGCAACAAAAGCGTTTCTGCTGACCATCCACCAGCAGGAAGTGATTGGCTGACGCCCGGCTGGGCAGGTAGTCGCCGCATTGCTCACAGCAGTTCATGATCAGCCCGTTTGCCCTGCGGTAGATGTTGAAGCACGCATCGCTGCAGATCTTGTGGGTCACAGTTTTAAAGCTGACCTCATGGCGGATCTGCAGACAAAAAAATATTACAGATTTTATCCTGTTTGTCTTGATATTTTTCGGGATATATTTTCTGGTTATTCAAGTTATAAACTGACCAATCAGATGCCTCAATAAAAGAATGTGTTCTCACGTCGAACGTTCACAACATTTGACAGATTACATGTAGCCTACTTTCAAATAGTAGGTGTGTGGACTTCCAACAAGCTCACTCTTCATTGGTGAGTCGTTGCCATAGAAACAATGACCAATCACTGCTTACTGACAATGTCTGGTTCCAACATGGGGCATCCATAACGTGGGCATGTGACGTGCATTCAAGAATGCACATATAGCCCATGGTGTTCATACCGGTCAAGCAGGGTGGGGCTTTGTCTTCTTTTTCTACTCTTTACTAGCGCATGTCCACCACATGCATGTGGTCCACCACATTTTGCACCAAATGTCGAAGTGGTGTAAACCTAGTGAATCTTGATCCAGGCTTTTTCTTTCACAGCTTTATTCTGATATATGAAAGACTTGGTGTCAAAGAATTCCAGCCGGACACAAACAGCAGTTATCTCTTCTGTGATCAATTTTTTAAAACAGTTGGTACTTCTGTGAATTAAAAGGAAACGCAACTACCAAATCAGAGTTCCTGATTAGTCAAAGTTTCAGCAAGTTTTACTTTCAATGCATGTTCAATGACCGCACATTTTGTACTTGGAGCCCGAAAATGGTCGTAGAGACGTGTGTACCTGTGCGTGAACGCAAGAGGGCCAAATGTCAAAGCTTGAAACAGATATACATTAGAAATGAACGCTTGAATGCGTGTTGCAAAGGGCGACATGAACATTGCATTATACAGTCAATGGTAGGGCTGCATGATATGAAGAAAACTTGCGATGTGCGATATTAGTGATCAATACTGCGATGACAGTATAACTTACGATAAATGAATAAATAGCAACAAAAAAAACATTTCTATTTCACTGCAACAGTTTCATTTAAATAAGAGTCAAAATATATGAAATCTAACATAAAAGCTTCATCCGATTGGTCTACAACGTGAACGACTCTATCTTATTGGTCAAACGCATAAAGGGATTCATTCAATTTATTCAAATCATTGCGATTTTCGCAGACTTTTGCGATATGGATATTGCACAGCTTGAAATTGCGATAGCAATAAATTTGCGATTTATTGTGCTGGCTTGGTCAATGGTGTGTTTACATTTCCCTAAGATAACCAGGTTAAATTCAGCTGACATAGCACGGATAGCATGATTTCCTACAAAAAAATTAATACATTAATAAATCAATGTGGACAACCAACTGCAAGGTTTTCATTAAATTAAACGGAACACCTAAACAGCCAAAAGTCATCACGGTCAAAGAAATTGAAGATAAATTTCAATAGAAAAGAACAATGGTGTCTGCCATTCACACATCGTTAACAAGAGATAAAAATATATACTCAACTATGGATGTAGATATTGACCCTGATATAAATATCTTTAACTTTGTGAAGGACCACTGTAGTCATTATACAAAGGAAGAATACAACAGAAATACAGATTTAAATAACAAACTGTCAATCATAAATTTTAACAGCAGAAGCTTTTCTGCGACTTAACAAGGTATTGAAGAATACTTGCACCACTTCAACAAACCATTCAGAATATTTGCAATATCAAAAAATTGGCCAAAGTCAGAAAAGGGCTTACACTTCTAGCTTGAGAGCTATGATTTTCACTGTTTGAACAGGAAAAGTAAGCAAGGCGGCAGCGGGGTGGGGTGGGGGTTGGGGGTCTCTTTATATACACAATGGTCTTAACACAAAGTTGTGGAGACAATGTCTGGCTGTTTTGATGATGTCATGGTATTTATATCTATAGAGATCAGTATGGAGAAACAGAGTAACGTCATTGTCAGTTGTGTGTATCGAGCCCCTGCATCAAACAGTGAGACTTTCACAAGTACCAGTACTATTGAAAACATGTTTGCTAATATCTCCAAAAAGGTAATATTTCTATGTGGCGATTTTAATATAGATCTGTTGAACCCAAACAACTACACCAACCCAAACAATTTTTCTCATACAATGAGTACAGTTTAAGCTTATATCCATTAATCAACAAACCGATCAGAATAACAACAAATAGTGCGACCTTGATTTACAATATATTCACAAACGACCTAGAAAACAGAATAAAAAGTGGATTGCTGATGACTGACATCAGTGACCACCGTCCAGTATTTGCAAACTATGAATGTGTTTGAAGAGAAGTAAAAGAAAAAAGGTAAATAGTTTATAGAAGAAAATAACAGAGGAATCATTAAATGCAGTTAAATCAGAACTACAAGCACAAACTTGGAAAACTCTGTATGAAAGCAACGATGTTAACTCAGCTTATGAAAAATGTATCCAGGGGTTTTCATCAATATAAGATAAAAACTGCCTACTTACTAAATCCTGTAGTAGAAAACAATATAATAAAAATCCTTGGATGAATATGGACTGAGAAACGTATGCAAAAGAAAGAAGTTTATACAAACAATTAAAAAAAAAAAAGAACTGTTGAAGCGGAGCAACGATACAAAGAATATAAAAACAGAAGAACCAGCGTCATGAGAACATGCAAAAAAGACCATTACACAAAAATATTAGAAATAAATAAATCAAATGCTAAACAAATTTGGAAAGTGTTGAACAGTGTCATTAGAATACACAAAGAGAAAACAAATTATCCAGACTCTTTAGTTGGTAAAAAGGAGATATGCAACAATATTCAGGATATGACTAGGGAGTTTAACCAATATTTTCTAAAAATAGGGCCAAAGTTAGCCGACGAAATAAACTGTACTAACAAATCAGAAATGGAAACTGCCGAACACTGCATAAAGACAAATCCAAACTCAATCTATTTGAAAACCGTGGAAGCGAAAGAAATTCTAAAAATCGTTAAAGAATAATAATAAAAAAAAAAAAAACATTTGCAGACCGTAACAGAATTAATATGATGGTGATAAAAAGGTCATTGATTCCATTGTTGACCCGCCAATCTACATTTGCAATTTATTCTTCAAACTGGAACCTTTTCACAAAAAATGAAAATAGCTAAAGTAATTCCATTACACAAATCAGGGGTCAAACATCAGCTAACAAATTACAGACCACGGTCTTCACTTTCAAAAATACTCAAAAAGGTTTCCTCAAAAAACGTTGTTAAGAAACATAAACTAATGTCCGACGATCAGTATGATTTCAGAATAAAATAAACAAACTGGAAAAATATGGAATACAAGGACTGACATTTAATTGGTTGAATAGTTACATTAGAAACAGGCAACAGTTTATACAACTGGAAGATTGTAAACCATCCCTGCTAAATTTAACCTGTGGAGTACCACAAGGCTCAATATTGGCTCCAAAACTGTTCATCCTATATCTAAATGACATACACATGATGCCAAATACACTCAAATACTTTATATACCACCAACACAAGTATAGTACATACAGGGGAGAATCTCAGGGAAGTTGTAAAAATTGTTAATACAAAGCTAAAACAATGGTTCGACATAAATTAACTCTCGCTCAATGTCGAAAAAACTAAATGCATGATTTTTGGAAATCGTCACATTCCTGCAGATTTAGAAAGAAAAGCTGCTATTGATAATCCTATTTTGGAAAGAGGACCTGAAATTGAGTTCCTTGGAGTAAATATGGACGACAAAATAAGCTGGAAGCCACAAATAAAGAAAGTCAGAGCTAAACTTGCAAAGCAGTGTTGGGAAAATCACATAATACACTCACAAAGCACATTTACTAATAAATAATCAATAATACTACCATATTTAAAGTACAGTGTTTAAGTTTGGGGAAACACTTATAAAACAAATTTACAATCTTTGTACATTTTACCAAAAAAAAAAGCTATTCGAATAGTTCATGATGTGGATTATGGAACACATACGAATGCACTGTTTTTAAAGTCGGGTTTATTATAAATGATGGGAGCTAGTTAAATTTAAAACAGCACCTATGTATGAAGTCAAAAATAACTTACTTCCAGTAAACATACAACAAATGTTCAAGGATAGAGATGGGGGTTACGATTTAAGAAAACCAACAAGATGTCACTGATGGAACTTTACAAGGCCAGAAATGATTAATAAAAGCAAAAAAGTCACTTCTGCAGGTAATTAGAATGTTTTAAGGGAAAAAAATGTCAATAGAAATATGCACAACATATGGTGTTGTAAAATTTTTATTGTACTCACTCCTTTTCAAACACACCATTTTGTTTTATCAGTCTATTTTAAACTCTTGTGTTTATTTTCATTTTTTGTTTGAAATAAATAAATTGAAGAAAATAAACGGAAGGCAAGTTTTCTTAAATCTTTTCAGGTAAATTGGATTTGGAAGTCATCTTTCAAAAAGGAGGAATAAAAAGAGAGATCATTTATTTACAAATAAGACACTGGAGGATGTGTGGAAACCCAGCTATGTAGGAAATTGCTAACCCCTCTCCAACGGGGGGGTGTTAAGTCTAAAGCTGCGTTATCAGGTGTGTGTGGTTTACTGACCTCTGTGAGTTTGCCGCAGACAGTGCATTTTGTTTTGAGGCCTGATTTAGGAGGGTTTTGCTTGTTCTCGTAGGCCCCTAAGCAACCGGTGCTGCAGAATTCCTGGAAGGACTCGCTGGAGTCGACCTGAGCCACGATCGTACCCTTCATGTTTGTAATGTCCCTGAAAAAAACAACAACATCGCTGTAAATTTTACAATCACTGCATTTTTAGGAGAATTAACTGTGTTGCTGCTGCTGTTTGGACACCTAAAACAAAACCCAACTGGGTACAGCCCAAACTAGACTAATGCTTCTAGGTGCATTTTTCCTGTAGACTAACTTTTTGCACATGGTGCAGCTTTTTTTGGGTGCAGGTTTGTGGGAGAAGGCAGACAGACAGGTGGTGGAGCAGAACAGGTGTGTGGAGCCTTTCCGCTGGTAGGCCGTTTGACCTTTCTTCAGAGGCTTTTTGCAGTTGGCACAGGTGACCTGGAATGACCCAACAATAAATTAAACAAGTAAAAATATCCCAGAGACCAAAAGGAACATGATTTCATGTAAAATATAGGTCACCAGTGAAACCATTTGGATCAAGACCTTTTCAGCCACAAAGAAACCAGAACAAATCTGCTTGGTTGAAAAAAAAAAAGACCCACTCCGATGAAAATAGTGTTTTTGGTGTTTTTAACTTGTTCTTGTGGGATTTCTCTAATTATGGAGAACGTATTTTTAGAAAATTAAGCTTAAAAATTGCATTTCTGACTATGTGTTTTTTCAAATAATTAAAAATCAAGAGCAGACGAAAAAATGACGTTGGAAATAGAACTAATTTTGGGCGTAGAAAATACGCTGAACGGGCCACAAGCTCCCTGAGGGGAAAGGGGGGGCGGAGTTGCTTTGCACCAACAGTCCCGTTTACAACTCAGAGGCAAATTTCTAATGAACTACTGCCGCTCTGCAGAAACTATGTCCTCGAAAACCACAAGTTATTGATTTTGGCTAAAAATTGCATCATTATGGTTAAAAGACCACTTGGAACACTTTGAAGATAGTGTAATAGATGATCAATGTATTTAGAAGTACTTCCTTTTTTAAAGCTTGTATTTTCTTTTACCTGGCAGTTTCAGGATCCTTGTGTTGAACCAATAAAATGCTCACCTTTCATTTTTTCTCTTTTAAAAGTGAATTTATAAAAGAAAAAACCCTGCATTGTGTAAAAATAATCAGGGGGTTAAGTCAGAGCCAGGTGGAGTATATCATCCTCCATCTCTGGTCATCAGCAGGTGTGCAGACTTCCTATTGTCTGTATGGCCTGTTTGCTGGTCTGGGCCGTCCAGGTGTAGATTAACAGAATGGTGCAGTCGGTGTTGTATGTTAAGATACAGAGGGCTGTAAAAATCTTTTCTAAACGATGCAGAGTTCAGTGTTGTACAGGGAGACCAATAGTTCACAAAACAACTTAAACTCTTCAGGGTAAAACTTCAAACTAGACAGGTCTCACAGAACATGTTTAGCATTAACCCTTTAAAGTCCCACTCCAATCATCTTTTGATCTATTGTAAAATTTTTCACAGTTGTCTTTTAATGATTATTATGCATTTTTTAGCCAAAACCAGAAAACCTGTGTTGTTTTCTAGGACGTGGCTTCTGCAGAGTTGCTCAGTTCATCAGAAATTCCCCTCCAAGTTCTGGGTGGGACTGTTGAACCAGAGCAAGCCCTCCCCATTCCCTTCCTCGCTACTGAGAGCTCTCTGTTTACAGCTCGGAGGCAGAGAAAAATTGGCTTTTCATGCCAGCTTTGCACTGATGTGCAACACATAACTAACGTTAAGTGTTGAATAATGACACAAAACTGCTCCATGACAGAATCAGATGATTTACATAGCTTTAGAATCCACTGGAATCATGTTAATTGTGTAAATTGGCTGAAGAGTAACGGTAGTGGAAAGAATGTAAACCCTCCAGCAGTAACAGCAACATCAAAAGAGGCCACAGCTTGGTGAAAGCCAGGTTTTCAGGGGAACTCGGCTTCACTCTTGAGGTTTGTTAACTAAATGAGATTAAACAGCAAGTGGTTTCTACAAAACGTCCCGAGTACCAATAAAAAAATCAAAGAACCATTGTAAATTCTATGAAAACCAAACATCATTTCAACTAAGACCTTTTCTGTTTTAAGCATGGCAGTGCTGATGGAGTGATTATATTATTATATGAGTATGTTTATGGCCTGTACACTAACTCAACCACTAACTGGTTGGTCTAAATCAGGGGTGTCAAACTCATTTTCACTGAGGGCCACATCAGTATAGTGGTTGTCCTCAAAGGGCCAGATATAACTTATACATGTAACTAAATGCAATAAAAAATCAATGTAACTACTAATGTTAAATAACTCATTTATTTACTTATTATAACTTTTAAAGTGACAATTACAGTTGCATAGAAAACATGTGTTTGCTTGTTACTTTACCATAAATCCTTTTAAATTTTGTCCGCTTATTAAAACCCACATAACTCCATTAATGAAGGACGAACTGTCCAAGTGAATAAAGAAGAATAACATAAAACTGAGCTAGAAAGAACATGTTTGACACGTGTTACATTTTACATGAAAAGGCTGCACACCGCCTTGCATCCAACTGATGGTTTGATGACAACAATCTGTCTGCATAAGACATATAAGACCTGCAAACATTGAATAATTACAGCAGCTACAGATAAATAATATGTAATCAACTAAAGAAACATTTTTATTCTAAGAAATTAAAAACCTTTATTCTCTCGCGGGCCACATAAAGTGACTTTTGGCCCCCGGGCCTTGAGTTTGACACATGTGGTCTAAATTATAAAATAATCTTCAGATTTAAGTGTTCCTGATCGACATCTCTAAAGACAAATCTACCTCAGAATGGTTGAAGCAGAAAAGAACGTTGTAACTACGAAGGACCACTCTAACCTGGGTGGATTACCTTGACTGTCCTGGGCTGTGGCTGGGTGCCAGAAGAAGTGGATGAGGAGGACTGGCCTGCAGATCGGGGAAGAGAAGTGGCTGATGACGGAGAGTCCACCCCGGTCTGCTTTTGGTTACGAGGAACTGAAGCTGACTGGGAGATCCATAAATCTAGCAAGACAGACAGAAACACACTAGGTAAATGTCACCTTTAGTTCAGAACATACTTCCCTTAACTTTTAAGGGTAAAGTTTATCTTCATCCTCCATAAAACTGGCTCAACTTTCTTTGTACACTAGATTTCATATAGGAACCATTAAAATGTGGCATAGATTTTCCATTAACCCCTATTTGTCTAGATGGGACATATTACAAAAAGAAAACAGTCACTTTTAAATTTCATTGTACCTGCGACAATGAAAATAAAAGTTTGATCATTCTGTAACTGTTTTCTCTAAATGCTATCAAACACGAATCTACCGTATGAATAACTTTATTAGCAGCATCCTTGTAACATTTGACAGCAGGTTGCTGAATATTTATGCATAATTATTGTGGTGTGTGGGAACAACTGTCCCAATAATTTCATATTTGGGGTAAAGACTCCTAGTTTTTGTTTGTTAAACAGAGATTTCTTTTTTCTTAGAAGTTGAAGGCTATTCTTTAGTTTTCTTACTGTCTTGTTTTTCGGCTAAAAGAAACGTTCTAAATGCGTTTTTTTCGACACGGGACTGAGCAACTTGACATGCGTCAAGAATGAGTCGGATGTGTTGGAGAATCCAAGAGTTTTCCTAAATAAAACTTCCTTCAGAATCCGAAAATAAAGAAAACAGAAAAAATGTAGGCCGTGATTGTTTCCTCGGCGGCCCGGTATGGTACGGTACGGCACGGGGGTTGGGGCCCACTGCTTTAAGAGAATGCTTATAGCACAGGCAATCTAAAATATGCGACATCTTATACAAATGTTTACTTCTTTTAGGTTAAAGGAAAAATAAAAGGCAAAGGAGCAGTAGTTCCTTTGATGAGTTCTGCAGGTGTGCCAGCTCACAGAGGAAGCACAGGATGCAGGTCTTTAGTTTGGTTTAGTATTTTGTTGCACACCAGCAGGTTAGCATAAAAGCGATCAGTCACCTGTTCTGTTGTGCGTCTCAGAGTCTCCATTCTGAACAAGCTGGCCGATGGAGTCAGAGCTCCGCCCTGGGTTAAAGGAAGCAGTTGGTCGAGAAGACGGGGTGTCAGGATTCAGGCTGAAGGTGCTGCTGATTTGCAGACCATTTTCCTCTGCCTGGCCTTCAACTGCCTGCAAGCAAAATTCATCTGGTTAGGATTTACCTCCATTTCTGAAATTCTAAAAAACAAGGATCATCGAAAATGCGTAGCATACAAAATCTGCTATTTCTGTTTATACTTTGCAGCATATAGAGAAGTTTCTGCTCTCAGCTGTGTCTGCATTCCTCTCTCTACTGACTATAAGCATCAATGAACGGAAACAAGTGAACAAAGTTCTGACCGTTATGATGGCAGACGTTCCTCCTTGCAGGGATGTCACTGAGGTTATCATCAGGTTGAGGTCTGTCTGGGTGTCCTCTGAATGTGGAGGTGTGTTTACTGCAGACAGCATGGCGCTCTCTTTCTGGCTGCTAGAATCTAGAGTGGTGACACTGGCGATCTTAATGTCTGAATCCGGCTCAGAGCCGCTGCGTGGAGCAGGAGAGTGGGACGCAGAGGAGCATCCTCGGGTGATGGGTGAGGGGGAAGCATCTTTCTGTTCAGTGTCCTCCTCATCTTCAATCACGATGGGCTCTGGCTCTGCGTTGGGAGGCTTCTGAGGCGCCGCCACCGCGGATGCATTGGAAGACACAGGGGAAGGGGAAGTTTTGGAAACCATCTCTGCCGTGGCAATGTCCTCTTCTGCCCCTGAGGCCGGCTTTAAGCAGTCTGTGCTGGGCGTGTCCTGGAGGGAGGGTGTGGGAGAAACCTGGGGAGCCTCTTCTCCTACGAGAACCACATCATCATCATTGTCCTCTGTGTTGCCCTCCTTTGGGGTTTTTTCTCCGGTTACTTTGGCAACCGTCTCCCCAGACTCTTCGGAAGGAGGTGAGGCCTGTTGCTGGGGGGAAGGAGTGGCGTCCATGGGCTCCACCAGCTCCTCTGCCTTTTCTCCCACAACAGAATTTGATTCTGTCTCCCCATCCATCACTAAGGCAACCACCTAAAAGCACAAACAAAAACCAGTCAGGACATAATTAGGGGGAGGCCAACTCCGTTAATTAGAGTTATACTGGCTGACAGCTGGGCGTGCAGCTCAGGTATCCCCAAAGGCGAGCTAACCCTGCACAGCTCGTCTGTTACAAACTCCTAACTATAGTTCATCTTTCTGTGTCCCTGTCGTCATAAACTTATTTTTAGTTAAATGCAAGACAAATTTTCTTCTTTTCTTTTAATTTACCATGGGTTTGTGCCAGATAAGAGCGCTGAACTTCAAAGGACCAGCATCTGATTTGACTCAAAGTCCATCAACTCCATGAGGCTTAGGTCCCTGATGTCCTTTCATACTCACAATAGGCCGACCAAGAGACAAAATTCTGTCATTTCAAGTTATTTAACCTTGAGGCAAAACTTAACTGAAAGAAAATCATAAATCTATAATCAGAGGTTGGGATTTAAACACAAATAAAACTGACTATTGTTAAGCACTAAGGCCAGGTAGAGTCAAAAACCATCTTCTGGCTCTTCTAAACAGAAGCTTGTACTAAAATAAGTTGGTTAGTTTTACAGTTTAAAATGATTTGTTTTTATAAAAATTTCTATTGAGAGCCGCTTTCCTGAAATCCTTCCTCAGAAAAGTGTTATTTATAGATAAAGGTGAAGGGCGGTGGTTGGCTTTGTGCATTAACGTCAGGAGGAATGACATCCATTCTTCCTAACCCAAGAACCCGGCACTCTGCTTTCTTATTCACCTGTGACCTTTCGCATCTCCTGGAACAGCCAGTCTCGTGTTGCCTTGGCAACCATTTGAGATACACCTTGGTTGCCATGGTGACAAAAAGGCTATCCATCACAGGGACCTGTTCTCAGTGATCGACATCTGGAACCTAGCTGAGTTTGGTTCCAATTAACCGGTCTATTCTATATGAACTAATAGTCATTAACCTAAAGACAGAAATAACAGAATCAGCTTAGTATACAGGTAAAACATATGATCTGTGATTACATTTAGACATACTATAAAAGAGAATCCTATTTGAATCCGGATTTCAGGTAACGGGTAACCAGACAATCAGCACAACCACACACTACACAGACATTTCACACAGGACATAATTCAACAAAAGCCAGACAGAATTCTGAATCTGAGCAGCAGTCTCCCACGTCATCACAGACAAGCTTGGTGCTCTAGAAGCTTCACTTCCAGCTATTCAAGGATGTTTTTAGATGTCCAGCTCTCATCAGCGTTCCCGCCAGCTTATGATGTCGACAAAAACCTTCCTTGGTTTCATTGGAGCTTCTGCTACGTTCACACCAGCCTAGGTAACAATGCGCGTTTCAGGCTCCCACGTTCAAAACTCTTGCGGTCACGCATCGCTATGCAAGTTTTTAAGTCTGTTTTCCGGCTCTGCATTCAAAACATTGAACACGTGTAGAAAGTTTAACCGGGTCAATCGTTGACCAATTAGGGACACGGATTTATTAGTGATGAATGGATTGTGTCGTTTTTGATTCATGGAAGTGCCAACTGTGTGAACATTGATCATGAAGGAGAAATTAATAATTGCAGTTTGGAATTATTTGACACCAATTCCTTCACATGTCGAAATAAAGCTTTGACAGTAAAAGCCTGGAGCAACTTTTACATTAGACCCACTCCAGTGGAATTTGTGTTTTTGGAGCTTTAACATGGTCTTGTATCATTTTTCTCATGCTTGAGGACATGTAGAAATAAATTCATGCTTCAAAATGTTTTTTCTGAGCATTTCTTTATTGAAATTGTTGTGAATCAGGAGCAGACGAAAAAATGTTGGAAAAAAGCTGCTCTGGAGAAACTGTAATCTAAAACATTTACAGCTTTTTTTTATTTGGGCTAAAAACAGAATAATAATAAGGAATACCACTGGGAAATAGGAAAATAGGGTTTTTAAGCACCAGTTAAACACATATAACAACAACTTCATGATGGTAAAATAAATACATGATCCACAACTAGACTAAATCACAACAAGCCCTCTACCTCTGTGCTTTCTGTTTGTCGTCATGTGCTGCATTTGGTTTTGCATTATGGTGAAAAGGCCTTGTACGAAAAACAATCTTTCTAGCCATTTTCTTGCCTGAATACTACATTTTTTTTCTTTTAGATATCTTTAGAAAACTTTACAACACCTTATGGGAAGACAATATCCAACAGAATCCTGCATATCCACCAGTGAAACAGCAGCAAAACATTGTAAAGCAAACTCAATTGTAAATTGTTCTCAAGTCCCAAAAGTTAAGTCTTAAGTCCCTGCATGTGAGACATAGATGTGACTCAAGTCCAAGTCTCCATCTGCAGTGACACACAATACTGTTCTCTAATGCTAAATATAATGGTGAGGCTCATTAAAACTCCCCTCACTATATTTGTCCGGAATTTGTAACTTATCAGAGAACCAAAAAAAAAAAAAGTTTGTTTAATATGTATGTAGTCATCCTGTTTTACATGGAATTAAAACTGGGACTGCTTTACCTAATCCACCAAGCAGCTATTCTGTAAAGTGATAACCCTCTAGTTGGTTTCTTTTTCAAGCCAAAAGTCAAAGTGTTTCTCCTTGAAGCGCACCCTGTCCAAAGTCTGGAGCAGATTAAAAACTAAGGACCACTAAGGAAAACTTTTCCATTAAAAACCTCAAACAAAACACAACAGAATCAACATTAACAAAATATTTTTCTCAATAAATCCAAAAATGCATAACATTTTATTAATAATGTGAATGCATCACTTTTGACTCTTGTCCAGAGTGAGAGCGTATTTCAATGATTATTTTTTCAATTCCAAATGGTGTTTTAATTATGAAGTTTTCAAACAAAATCCCACAACCTAAATGTCTTAAAAAGTCATATTTCATGCAGCCTCTGTTTCCAAAATCTCCTCCACATGGGCGTGGCCGTTGGTGCTGAGCTGAGCAGCCCCGCCCTTAATCCCCCCTTTCTCGAAATACCTGCAGCCAGCACTGAACTTTTTTCTTGGCCGCATGGACCCAGAGGAAGGCTTAAGGTTAGGATTTTGGGTTATGGTTGGGATTAAACCACCAAATGGTTCCTGAGAGCGGCGGTTTCTGCAGCTCACCGCTCCTCCAGCCTTGGACGCACTTAAAACGCACGCGGGAAATGCAGCATCGTAAATCTTCTCTTCTCCTGCAGCTGAGCTTGTCCACGCTGGACGGGGCAGATCAGGGAGCCTTCACATGTGCTACTGGACCGTTGTGACATCACAACAGCTCTTTAATTCAAACCCAGCGTCTTTGCGACAGTTTAACAGCGATTTCAAAGGAGAAATACTCTGAAATGCAAAAAGGAAATCATGTTTTGTTACATTTGTTGTCTTTCATTAAAAAAATGCCACAGGTACATGTGGAAAACTCAAAAAACAATTTTCATCAGAGTAGATCGTTTATGAAAAACTGCAGCTAAATATTTTTTTTTCAAAAAGAACAATAACTGAAGATTCAAAGAAGCTGTCTGTCATTTTAGCATCATTGGTAAAGTATAGGATTAACACTTTAACCCATCAGTTGTTCTGCAGACACAACACAACGACTAAAAGGCAAAACAGGAAACTTGAAATAAACCTATTGAGAAACAAATGCTGCATTGCTAGCAAAGGAAATTAGACCATCACCCTCACAAAAACTCATGACGGTTCAGTGACACAAGTTTGAAGCTAGCTTGTAGAATAGCCTGGACAGCATCCCAATGCTAGCAAGCCAGAAATGTGGCAAAGCCTGCCGCCTGTTCTCCTCAACGTAGAACTGTGTTTAGCTTCTTTGCAGCCAACAATCCTCCTCTCTAAGAGGTGTTCATCCTTCACAGCTCACAGCTTGTTCATTAACAGGAAAAAGATGCAGGTGGTTCACTTCCTGTGGACATCTTTTGCCAGCTAATGCTCGCAGCTACACCGCCCGGCGGCGATGGGGGGAGGGGGCCGTGCACCTCTGAGTGCACAACCTGAGGGGGTCCTGCTTTCTATCAAGCGGGGCTTTCCAAAATGGCGATTTTGGCTGGAAACTGGTTCATTCCTACCTTTGGAATCCTCAAATCACAATCTGAGGTTTTTTACTGGGTCTCTTATCATGGAATAAACTGTGAAAAAAAATCCGCCCAAAAAAATGATGGCACATACATCATGTTTGCATGGTTTAAAGGCTTACCAAATTCAGAGCGTTCTGGCTTCAAATAGGAAAATATTCAAAAACGAATTCAGAGGTCTTCTTGTGATGTGTGGAATTATTCAGCTGATCCTTTTTAATGTTACATAGCTGTGAGGGTGGCTGCAAGCCCCACGTCACATCACTGCTGACAGCTGCAGCACAGAAACACACTCCAGCTCGAACACTCGCATCTTTGTTCCTATGGGTTACATGCTGTAGAGGACCAAAAACAAGAAGAGGTAAAACAACAGTCCTAGCTGGTACAACTACTTAAGAAGAAAGTATTCAAAATTTTGTGAAAACACAGTGTATTCCAACAACCACCTAATAATTTAAAAATGTTGATTAACAATGGAAATCATTATTTAGTGCAAACAAAAGTATATACCGGTAATATGATTATGATTTCACTGTCTTTTATGAACACTAAGTGCTGAAATAAGGTCTTGGCAGATGCAGTGGTGTCCATTGTCCACCAGAGGTCACTATTCCAAGTTCCAATGTCATGTGACACTAGCCGCGTTTACATGGGCAAAAGTAATCGGAATGAACGCCTGATCGGAAAGAAAATGCGTCATGTAAAACGCCGTTCAAAATACTCTGCCCCGATCAGACTCATTCGGATCAGAATTTCTTTCTGATCGAGATAGGTGGGATATACCGATCGTTTATCCGATCGTGGAGCATGTAAACGGTCATTCCGATCGTGTGTCACTGCTGCTCTGGGTTACGTCACGCACAGACGGTGTTTCGCTGAGACAAAGTTTTGGAGCTCATACGGGACGGCCAGCTCTGCGGAGGCCCCCGTGAAAAGCGCCGCTCCGCTCTCGCCCCGCTCTCGCCCCGCTGGCTCTCCCCTCTCTTTCACCCCTCACGGGGGAGATTCGGAGGAGGAGCGCTTCATGCCCCCCGACGCTCACTCGGTCCACTGGCACCCGAGTGAACAGAGGAGCTGGATTAATAATTTTGTGTCGGGGGGGGGGGCTTTTTTACGTGTTCGTTTTGTTGTTTTGTTATGTGTGGGAGAATTCAGACTGCGAGCCGTCCCGCCGCTCTGGGTTAGCGGCTGCAGGACTCAGGAGGAACCGTGTTAGAACAGAGCTCGGGCCGCTAGCTCACAGAGTGGCTTTGGGGCGGTCTGTGTGAACTTTTCAGAGCAGAAATAAATGTCCTTAGAAAGCTGCAGATTGCTGCGTTTCTCGCACGGTCCTGCATTTTGTGTCCATCAAGGCTAATGATGTTAGCCCGTGTTAGCCTGTCCTAAGCCTTCTTCCAGTTTAATTCTTCCGCAAAAAAGCACTGACCACACAAATTAAATAAAACGATAAAAGCGAAAAGGCGCTTCATGATATTCATGACATTAATAAAAGCACGTTTGGAAGATCGTCTCGTATTACGGAGCTGCTGCACATGCTGTCTGTCTGAGGCAGCGGTTTGTTTACAACGGGACCGATTTCCGTATCCGGGTGATTTTACACTACTGCGCATGCCCAGATGATTCATTCCGACGGAAAGTGTGAGCCATGGGAACGTTTGTTCTAATCGGAAAAAGGTGTTCTGATCCCATGTGCACGGGTGAATTTTAACCCGACCATTGATCCGATCAGGATATTCTGCCCATGTAACTGTGGCTAATGTCATGACAGTCTGGTTAACTCAGTTTGCAGAGGTAGAGAATGCACCTAAATTTCCCACTATCATTTGGTTTGCCCCAACCAAAAACCAAAGCAAACCAGACCACCTGAAAAATGTCCCACAGTGGCTTACATGAGGGCAGCTAACCCCTTCTGGCCAGGAAATTAAAAGAAAAAAAAGCAACTATAGTTGCTAATCATCTAAATGTCACAAGACAATAAAAAACATATCTCCTGATTTTTTTTTTCTCATTGTCGTCAAGACCCTACCTTCTGTTACATGTTTTGTCTAAAACCTATAGGTACAAAGTGTTGCAGTTCCTAAAATGACCACTAGTGTCAGGAGTGAGCACTTTCCCAATGACTCCCATGTAAAAAAAATCTAAAAAACAAAAGAAATTAACAAAATCAAATGAACAGCGTGATGTCAGAAGCTTCTTTGGTGTTTACTGCTTTGTGTTCTAATGATGACAACTTTGAAGGGCTTTTTTATTTTTCATTAAGTGGGTTTGATTTTGTTAGAGCTAGGAATGCATGATATTTAGGAAAACTCGCGATATTAGTGATCAATATTGCAATGACAATATAACTTGCGGTATGTGAACAAAATAGCAAAACAACCAAAAACATTTGTATTTCACTGCAACAGTTTCATTTAAATAAGAGTCAAAATACCTTAAATTATACTCCCAATGACCCTCGTCTACTTAAGAGGTCAACATCTAACATAAAAGCTCCATCCGATTGGTCAACAACATGAAGGGCTCCATCTGATTGGTAAACTTTTGCGATATGGATATTGCACAGCTTGAAATCGCGATAACAATAAGTTTACAATTTATTGTGCAGGCCTACTTAGAGCTCAAATTGTTGCATTTTTGTGGCGTTTCTTTTCTTTCACCAGATTTGAAGGCAGGTGGACCCATAAGCAGACTCACCAGTACTTTCTTTTGTCTCAGCCATTTTCAGAACATTTATAAATGAGGCAGAGAAAATTCCACTCAATATGGCCTGACCACTTATTATCGTCCATTAAAATCCTATGGGTGGTGTTGACAATAATGCTGTGGTGTTCACAACCTTAAAATGACACTATGAGCATGATGAATGTGAAGCCTTGGATTTAAACTAGACTGTAAAAAAGAACTGGACCGAGTGAGTGTGATGTCATCCATGGAAAATGACTTACAGCTTTAACCAAAGGAAGTCGATTACGTTGTGGTTTTTTCGCAATACAGACGTCGCCATGTTGGAACCAGAAATTGTCAGTAAACAGGGATTGGGCTGAGTTATTGTTTCTATAGTAACCACTCTTGTAGATCAGGAATAAGCTTGATGGAAGGCCACACCCCTACCACTTGGTAAATGGCGTATACTTATATAGCGCCTTTCTTCCTACAAGGACAAAGTGCTTTACAGTCACAGACCCATTCACCCAGTCACACACTCATTCACACACACATTCACACACTGGTGGCGGCTCCGCTGCCAAACACAGGCGCCCGCCTCCCACCAGAGGCAAGGTGGGGTTCAGTGTCTTGCCCAAGCACACTTCGACTCATGGGCACGCAAGGCAGGAAACGAACCTGCAATCTTACGATCATGGGTCGACCGCCCTACCGCTGCACCACGGCCGCCCTTGAAAGCACTTGAAAGCGACTCAGGAGAATCTGTCAATCAAACATTTCAAACGTTTGACATCTGATTGGTCAGTCTATAACTTGAATAACTCGCACTACAGAAAAAATGTAATGAAAAAAAAATTAGGATTAGCAACAACTTGTTAAAAAAAGGTTATTATAACAAATAGAATGAGTAATAGCCATTTCTTATTCCTCTATGGGATTTTGGCTTCTTGGAGCCAGCAGGTACTTCTTGTTTGGAATGGGAGGTGTGTGTGTGGGGGGGGGGGGGGGTCATTCAGTCCAGTTCCTATGTACGTCAAAATTCTGAACCCAGACAGCCCTTTAACAGAATCAGCAGCAAGAAAAGGCCCTGGTCCAGCAAGTTTAACCCATGACCTGTAATTGTAGTAAAGGTCTGATTAAAGGTCAAAGGATTCATCATTCGTTGTTATTCTAAAACGAACTGCTGGATTGGGTCTGCTAATTAAATCCAATTAAGGGCTATAAGATCCTAAATTTATTTTTTAATAAATCATGTGATTACATTTGTGATCTATTTATTCAATTTTCTAAATAAATTGAATCTAATCTAATTCGAAATGCTGTCCTTTTAGTAAAACAATTTTTAAGAACCACTCCCATCATGATTATTGTAAAAGCGTTCCCAGTGGTCTTTTAATGATGATTATGCAGTTTTTAGTCAAAATCAAAACAACGGTGTCGTCTTTTAAGACAGTTTCTGCAGAGCGGCAGTAGTTCGTTAGAAATTCACCTGAGTTGTGGACAGGACTGTTGGTGCTGAGTAAGCCTGCTCCCACATCCCATCATCTATCCGTTTACACTTTCTCCTGCTAGTTTACAGCCCTCACACCCCCAACCTAACATTACCAGTGCAACAAAAATGACAAGCAATGTTGGGAGCAAGTGGACGCATTAGACCAAAGTGGAGAATGGAACGTGTGACTCGCTGTAGCATTCTTTCATCTATTCCTGATTCACAACAATTTGAATAAAGAAATACTAAGAAAGGCAATTTTAAGCTTTCCATCATGAGAAAAACGCCTCAAGAACACCAAAAACGCAATTTTCATCAGAGTAGGTCTTTAACTTTGCAGTGAAAACCTTCAACAGCAGGCTGGTTCTCAAATCTGCCTGACAGTGAAGCCAAATGAGGAAAGAGTCTCTGATCATGTGACAGGAGGCACAAGAAGCAGAAAAAAACCCAAAGATAAATGCATTTGTTCAAAAACCTGATGGAAGTCCATAGCATTTATTTCATATAGGCTCTTCTTTGGAAGCCAATACCTTCACTCATGTCCACAGATTTTGTCCACAGAAATTAAATATTTTTGAGGTTATCAAAGATGAAATGCCGCAAGAACCCCCAAATCTGCTCTCCTGCATGAGCAGCATCTCCCATCCAGCTTTCTGACCTAATATCCCACCAGCTGAGGACTCTGCGCTCTGATGGAGGGAAATAGCCTGGTTTAGACCGAGACCAGACTGCAATGCAGAGCTGGGAGGAAGGTTGCGTTCACGTGACTGCGAGGAAAAACGAGGATCCAGCATTAATTAGCTCTGACATGCAACCCCACTCCCAATGTCAACACCAGGTGGAAAGGAAGGTGGGCCGGAGCTGTGGAGGGACTGCCCCCCTGCAATAAAACACAGGGCCTGCGCCACATCACCACCTCAAAGGTGCTGCTCTGCCTTTCCAGCTGTTTCTCCAAGAAGGTCACAAGGTGGAGATGTGCAGCTGTTTGCACCAGAGGACAATACTCCTGACGTATTCCAATGAGGTTATTATATAAGGCTTATGTCACTGATGCATAATGTCCTGCCCCCCCCCTCCAACCAGCTGATGGGCTCAAGAACAGCCCCCTCTGGTTACCTGGTAGCAAAATGCCGCACTAAAAACCCTCCACGCGGCTTCCTTGAGGAGAAACTACAAAATCACCGAGGAATGGAAGCGCGCAAAGCCTTCTGGGAAGCGTGCCCTTGATTAATGATACAGTTCAGGAATCACCGAATCAGATTCAGGCGCCTGTCACCCCTCCTCTTTTTTATTACCTTTATCAAACCCAACTCCACAACTTTCAAAGAAAATATTTTTGTTAAAAAAAAAAAACCAGCTACGTGAGCTGCGCAACTACTTCAGCCATGATGCGTTTGTGTGTGTGTGTGTGTGGGGGGGGGGGGGGGGGTTGAGCTCCCAAGTTGGGTTCATTGGAAACGTGGTTGAGGGTTTTCCGTTCCCACCCCTGCCTTTTCTGGCGCAAACAGCCATTGGATTAGCGGCGGACCGAGGGGAGGAGAGCAAACCCAGACTGCGCCATTGTTAAAAACGCCTCTAAAAACGAACGCAACTGACTCAAATGCGTGACAATGTGGCCCAAAAAAAAAGCTGGAACACGTCAGAGCACGCGCTAAAAACGCAACTCCGAGCGTCTGCTGACGTTTGTTTTCACCAAAAAAAAAAAAACCTCTTCAGTCGCTTAGTTTGCCCTTCCCGCCCCGGCACGTGCCATTGGTATCAACTACAGTATTTGACACAGCTGAAAATTACTGATTTCTATGATACCTGAGAAGCCGGGGTTTTAATTGGAAAGTTACCCTGCAGAGTCCACCCTAGCGCAATCAGTTGCACTTACACCCGGTCGCCGGAAGGGGCGCCCTTCCCTTTGCCGTTACACGAACAAGCTTCAATTGTGTCAACAACAAGCCCCAGATAAACGCACGCATCCTTTTTGGAGCGGTTTCCTGTTGCTGAACGCCAGGTGTAAGCCACAAGCCCCGACCACACCAAATCTGCCCCCTCCCTGCACACCTCACAGCGGAAAACGCCAGTGCCCGCCGTCCGCCATTAGGGAGCCGACTAAACAATACTGTGGAGCCTGGAGGCGGCTGCAGTCACAGCACACGGAGCGTAAAGGGAAATGTCTGTAAAAATGTAACTACCAATAAAGCCCTTCATATGAATGCTGCTTTCGGGCTGGCTCTGAAGAGAATTCCCGGGAATCCCGCCAGAACCCCCACAAGTTCCCAAAACTTTGAGCAATTTGGCGTGAAAGTGGAATATATGGACAGGCTGGGGGGATCGCTTACCGGAGAAGATCTTGAAACGGTGTAGCGCCACTTTTGTGCCCTGACATTAATCCCGGGGAGCGCATGCGCACAACGTAGAACTTTCCACTTTACGTCTAGAGATCGTCTATCACGAAGATGACCCCTTTGAGTTCTGTGTCTTCTCTGACAGTCAAAGGAAAGCAATTTCTCACGATCTTTTCAGATTTATCACCCCTAATGACCGTTTTAATGGTCAAACAAGCCAGGAAAAAAATTAGTGCGTGAAGTAACAAACAAAACAGAAACAATCTATTTTCTTTAACCAGGGTCCTTTTTAATCTTACTTTCTTCTTTACAATTTGCTCTAATAATGTATCTTTAATACAGTTTTTGGGGCAATGCTTGATATCAATTTTTAGTATAACTCCAGATTCTTTTTCTTAAAAACATTTTTCATTGTATTACACAATAAGTCTATAACAAACCTGAAACTCTCCAAAATTCTAAATTCAGAGTATACAAAAAATCTGTCACTTTTGACTGCAAAATTCGGATCAAACAGTTTTATGTTTTATAACAAAGACAAACGTGTTGAGACAAAACACAAATGCATAAAAAAAGCAAAGACAAAATAAAAATAATGTGAAATATGTCCCAAAAACATTAGGCATAGCTTCACTCAAAGTTCCAAGATTTTATTCCAAGGGGCATCGCAAATTTGTGTCATAACCTTCACATTACATTTTGAATGAAAAGGATCCTAATGGGGGCATCAATGCCATTCCTACGTCATTTTAAACAGCCTGTGTGATTGGCAAACTCACCAGTTAGTGCAGAGACTACTAAGGTTTGAAACAGGCTGTTTTAATGAAGACAACTGAAAAGTCACTACAGATGCTGTCTTGGAACTAAAGCACATTTTAGGGGTTAAATAATAGATAAAGTTCTAAGGTACCTTAGCAGAAAACGTCTAAGAGATCCAACTCATGAAAAAAATCAGAATTTAACTACCAAAGATGCCAAAAACAAACAACGGAAACTAAATGAATGAAAACGTTTTAAATGTTTGAATGCATGCAGAGGGCAACAATTTAGAGGCGTGGTTTTGCGCTCAAACACTGGTAACACGCCTGGTGATGTGGTGCATGTTAAAACAGTTGGAAGATAATCAATCCATATTTTAAGACACAGTCGACCCAATCCTACACTGACTCATCCATCCATCTGTTTATTTTCCGAACCCTCTCTATCTTTTTTGGGGTCAAGGTGTTGCTGGAGCCTATCCTAGCAAGGAAGGACAAAATGGTCATAAAAATAGAGTTTGTGATGACTGTATGAGTAGATCTATATATTTCCTGCTAAAGATATACACTATTACCAAAATGATAAATGCAGATGTGAAGGAATTCTTCCTTAACATAACATTGCTTCTCCAGCGACGTTCATGTGAAGGAAATAAACTCCCCACCAACAAAAATGTGAGCAAACTTTTACAAGTTTCTTTTTCCACCCAATATGTATTTAAATGTATATTTAAAAATAGTTAATATTGATTTAAACATATTTAAACACTATAACTTAAATTATTGAATGTAGGCCAATCTTTTTACAGTGTATTTTGGATGTTACATGCACTGCTTCCTTGTGATGTCAGTTATGATGGTGTCTGTTAGGCTTTCCAAATTAAACATGTCAATCATGTGCATATTACAGAGCCCTAGACATGACTTTAAATACAAAACAAATTATTCCATTAAATAAATAATTTGTGGCCATGATTTAGTATTTCATTCTCTTCTTTTGTAGGACCAAAAATTAGCATTTTGTAAGATCCAATAATCATTTTGTGGGCAAAACAAGCAGTACTTGGGCAAAAATGAGCACTTTGTCCTCACAAATTAGTGTTATATGTAAGCAAAAATGTATTTTCTGGGCACAATTTTGCATTTTGTGGTTTCAAATTAGCATTTTATGCACACAAACTATTTTTTTTTCTGGGCACAAATTACCCTTTTGTGTCGACACATTTGTATTTTGTGGCCACAAATTAGTAGAAGGAATGAATTATAATAAAATAGTCATTTGTGCATTCTAAATGCTCTTTATTTGCCCACAAAACAAAAACAAATACCCATTTGTGGCCGCAAAATACTAAATTATGGCCACAACCTGTTAATGTGGCGCAACCCTGTTACACTAATCACAGCAACAGGGTCGCAAATCTGTACGGATGTTAGTTTTCTCTGTGGATTAGACGCTATCTGTCACTGTTGACCAAGAGGACAAGCTTACTTGAGTAATTAAGTAAAGATTTCTATTGTTTTATTCTGATGCATGACAGGGTTGCAAAAGGTAAAGAGAGACATTCAATCAAAGCATACTATGTCTTAAAAAGATGAAAAATCAAATCCATTCTTAAAAAAAACGTTTGATAATGTCAATTCCATTGTATCATGTAATTCTCTGCGAAACTCTTCTTCTATTGTGATAAAAAGGTTATGGTATCAGGGTTGTCTGCATGTTGTGGGACACAAGTTCCATACTTAGTGATTATTATTTCAATAGTATACAAGTGGGTAAAACATTAAAAGATACATTTTTTTTCTTTTTAAACTTGAAAGTATTATACATTTATAAACAACAAATCAACAGAATACATTTTTTTTGTTTGTTTATTAATATGTCACGTCTGTCTAAACATTACGAAATGAAAGAAACGTCTTCAAAGTTAGTCACTTTTAGCAAAATGTTAATTATGCAAATTCAAATAATTATTAACTTGACTTAAACGCCCCACAATGAGCTTGTCGCTATGATATCTCATAATTGAGACAGAGTGAGACCTCGTTGTTTTTCTTATCTTTTCCAATTGCGTCCATTCGTATTTTCTTCCATTTTTTTGCCACGCATGCGCAATCCGATCATTCTGAGATAGCATGGTTGGCAATTAAATTGCTCCATTAGGTTAATTGCGTTTTATTAATACAAATGATAGAGTTTATGGCAACTGAGTCCAGCCGAGCAGGAACAGGAAGAAATGCTGCGGATGAAAAGCCTTTTTTCTCTGTTTCCACGCGCTGCCATGCGCAGCACGCAGCGCGGGTCCAATCAAAGGCTGGGGTCCGGGTTGACAGAGTTCATGCGTTCAGAAAAACACTGGCCTTCCTCTCTGATTTCATCCAGACTGGATGCTCAGTGAGATCTGCGTGGAAATGAAGCAGTAAAATACATTTCAGGAGTGAACTAGTGTGATTGTGTTTTCACATTTGGAGGATCAAGGGCTTTCAGACACGATGGAAATATGCAGATCTGATTCCTATTTAAAGCAGATTAAAACAGAAAAACATCACTTCCAAATGATTTTTTTTATGAAGTCAGAATTTTGAAGTAACTGGTAACCCAACCCCTTTAGACTTAATATCTGCTAGTCATGTTTTAAAACAACCGTTCATTTGTCATTCATATCTTTCTATTAAATGTTTAGTCTTATATGTGTTTAGTTTGTTTTGTTTTATATGCGTCTTTATAAGCATTTATTTTTGTACACTTTTAATCTATTTCTATCCAATTCTTTAAATGCTTTTAATTCTGTCACTGTACAGAACTTTAGGTCTGCATGGACAATTTAAGTTCTTTATAAAGTTTATCATCATCATTATTACTATTATTACTATTGTTGTAGTAGTTAAAAGAGAAAACTAAAATTTTGGGAAAATCAGTTTAAAGACCCACTCCCTCCCACTCATCTTTTGATCTATTGTAAAAGCGTTCTCATTGGAATTGTACTGTAATTTTGATTATAGCGTTTTTAGCCAAATAAAAATAAAAAGCCTGTGTTGTTTTCTAGTTGTTTTCAGCTCCTTATTCCACCATCAGGAGCTGGACACACACACAGGAACAGTGCTGGACTACATACAGTTCTGCATTGGGAATGTGACTGTGGACAAAACCATCAGGGTTTTTCCAAACCAGAAACCCTGGATGACCAGCCAAGTCCGCTCCCTCCTCAAAGCCCGTGACGCTGCCTTCAGGTCAGGGGACAGAGCACTATACAGTGCTGCCCGTGCTGACCTGAAAAGAGGAGTAAAAGCAGCCAAGGCAGACCACAGGATGCGCATGGAGGCCCACATTTCCAGCAACAACCCGCGAGAAGTTTGGCGAGGCATCCAGGACATCACCAACTTCAGGGGCTGTGATGTGTCCACAGCAGCTCCAGATGCTACACAGGCAGAGGAGCTTAACTGCTTCTTTGCTCGCCATGAAACAGTCCAACACCACCCCACTACGCCGGACCCACCCCCAACCCCCACCGGCCCCAGCACACCCCCACTCACTGTACAGGAGCACGACGTCAGACGGGTGCTCTTAGCAGTGAACCCCAAGAAGGCTGCTGGCCCCGACGGAGTTCCAGGCAAAGTGCTCAGGGCGTGCGCCCATCAGCTCGCCCCCACCTTCACAAAGATCTTCAACTTCTCCCTGGCCCAGGCAGCAATACCATCCTGCCTGAAATCAGCAACCATAATCCCTGTGCCAAAAACATCTCCTACCACCAGCCTCAATGACTATCGCCCAGTGGCCCTCACTCCAGTAATAATGAAGTGCTTTGAAAGGCTGATGCTCCCGCACATCAGAGACCACCTCCCCACTGACTTGGACACCCACCAGTTCGCATACCGCAAGAACAGATCCACAGAGGACGCCGTAGCCGTGGCTCTCCACTCCGCACTGAACCACCTGGAGCAGCAGCAGAGCTACGTCCGGATGCTCTTTGTGGATTACAGTTCTGCTTTCAACACAATAATCCCGGACAGACTCTGCAATAAACTGCTCACTCTCGGCCTCCCACCCCTCACATGCAACTGGATCAACAACTTCCTCACAAACCGAACACAAACTGTGAGACTTGGCCCCCACCACTCCTCCACCTGCACACTGAACATTGGGGCCCCACAGGGCTGTGTGCTAAGCCCCCTGCTGTACTGCCTCTACACTTATGACTGCAGTCCGGCCCACAACAACAACTGCATCATCAAGTTTGCCGACGACACCACGGTGGTCGGACTCATTCCCAAGGGGGAGGAGTCTGCCTACAGAGAGGAGGTCCTGAAGTTGACAACCTGGTCCTCAGAGAACAACCTCACCCTTAACACCAACAAAACCAGGGAGATCATAGTCGACTTCAGGAAACATGGTGCGGACCCAGCCCCCCTCCTTATTAATGGGGAGCATGTGGAGAGGGTCCACACCTTCAAGTTCCTCGGCATCACCATCTCTGCAGACCTTTCCTGGACAGCCAACACCACTGCCATCATCAAGAAGGCTCAGCAGCGTCTGCACTTCCTGAGGGTCCTCAGGAAGAACAAAATTAACACCAACCTGCTGCTGACCTTCTACCAGTCATCCATCCAGAGCCTGCTCACATATTGCATAACTGTTTGGTTCGGCAGCTGCACGGCCGCGGATAAAAAGAGACTGCAGAGAGTCGTAGAGACGGCTCAGAAGATCATTGGGTGCCCTCTCCCCACCCTGACGGACATCTACTCCGCGCGCTGTCTCACTAGGGCACAGAACATCATTAAGGACAGTTCACACCCTGGCTCAGACCTGTTCAACCTGATGCCCTCCGGGAGGCGCTACAGAGGCATCAGAAGCAAAACGAACAGACTAAAAAACAGCTTCTTTCCAAAGGCAATAACCATCCTCAATTCCCAAATGCACAGATAAGAACAAAAAAGAAACATTCCTGTTTACTCCAACTATCTACCTCATTGCCACCTCTGCACTTTGACATGTCTACGCACAGTTTTTTCATACGCAATTTTTGCACAATTATCTCGACACTCTTCAATACAGTTTACAGCTTATATTTGCACACTTGTATATACTTTTTGTTTGCTTTTTTGATTTTATTATATTACAATGTTTTATTTACTACCTTTCCCTCCCTTACTGTTCTTGCACTGATGGTGATGCTTAAATCTCATTGTACTATGCACAATGACAATAAAGCCATTCTATTCTATTCTATTCTATTCTATTCTGCAGAGTGGCGGGAGTTTGTTAAAAATTCATCTGTTTTTGGTGAGACTATCTGGGAGAAAGCCTGCCCTCATTTTCAGTCATCTATTTGTTTACACTCTCTCCCGCTAGCCTAATCCCCTCACACCCCTTACCTAAAATTATATATATATATATATACAGAACTCAAGTAGTTGAGCTAAATTTATTCAACCTAATTTCTTACGTCTATTCAACTCAATAATTGTTTTTACATATTTATCTAACTAAATATCGTATTACTCCAATTCAATTACATGTTTTCCATCTTAATTTATTTTACTTCTTGAAGCTTAAAGAGGCCGCAGATAGTCTTATTTTTATGACATTAAAATGAAAGATTCCGTTTGAATATGCAGTAGGAACTGTAACTTCAGTTCTTTTACCATGTAATAGAACTAAAGGTGCTTCATAATCTCATCATCCTCTCCCTCCCTCTCACTCATGGTGCAGAAAGAATTAAATATAACAGCACAAAATAACTCAGTAAACAACTAAACACATTTGGTAAAAAACCCACACTTGTTACCAAATCCATCCAGACAGGCAAAGGGAATGGTATCCCACAATTCCTTGCAGTGCCGACCTAACAGCAGCAAAGTTACACCTACTTAATTGAATTAATTTGAATGAAAGTAAAATAACTGTCTGATAACTATGTGTTATTTTTTAGCTATATAAATAAAAGTGATTATTAGCTATATAAATAAAAGTGATTTATCTTAACTGAAGCAATTAATTAAGTTAGATTAATGTAAAAAAGTTTATCTTTAGACATCCATACGTGGTCTTATTACTCTCCCACAGTGGGAAAAGTATTATCTGAGCTTCTTCATCCACTAAATCATTTTCAAATGGACAAATCATGCTGCTTCACCTCTCTGAAAACAAACTAACCTTCAACTAAACCTGCACAAGACCAGGTTATGTTCAGAGCATGAGTTGCCAGGGGAACTAAGCATACCCTGAAACATACCTCAGTTTTTGCAACCGAAAGCTGAGGTTGTCCGCTTCCTTAGCCTCAAACTTACCGTGGTAACTAGCATAACCTGTTTTATGGAATACCCCCCAGGTTGCTTCCCTGCCATGTTGTTCCTAATTGATGCATGTTTTACACATTTAGCTGAAAAAGACACAAAAAGAAGATAACCTTTACTTTTGTGCAGACAGTTAGAGGAGAACACAACATTCATTCGTTTAGGCTCCTGTGCCTGTAGACACCAGTGCTCCGACGTTCATTTCAATTTCCTTCAATTCAATTTACTTAAATTAAACCAACTAAAGCCAGGGGGTGTGAGGAGATTCATCCAGTGTGGCTCCTTAGGCAAGACCCTTCACACTACTGTCTACTGTGCAGCCACAAAGGGGTCCTAAGTCTTGCTGGTCCCCAGCCTGGATAAAATACAGCTTTGTGTCAGGAAGGGCACCTGGCATAAAACTCTCTGCCAAACCCCCTGTGCAACTCAGTGAAAGCTGATTGATTGGCTGTGGTGACCCTTGATGGGACATGCAGAAAGGTGAACAACACCCATGTAATTTAATTGTATTTGTTTGTTTAGTTCATTAAATTTTTTTTTTAAATTCATTTCAATTTACTTTGAGCAGTTAGTTTGATTTAATTAATCAGTTAAATCTACATTAATTCATTTCATTTACTTTTTTTATTTCTAACACCTAATGAAAATAAACACAAACATTAAAAATAGACTGATAAAACAAAACCGTGTGCTTGAAAAGAAGTGGGTAAAAGAAAAAACCTGTATGATCCCACCCTTTTTTTTTACAACCCCTTATGTTGTGCATATTTGTATTTACAGATTTTCTTTTAATCTTCAAAACATTCACATGACCTTCTGTATAGCACCTATGCAGAAGTGACATTTGAACTTAAAGACAAATACTAAAAATGAAAGCTGCAGAAAGTGGTGTAGTGGTTATCACTCTCACCTCGCATAGTGAAACCGTTCATATCCCAGCTGGGACCATTCTGTGTGACGTTTGTCTGTTCTCTTTCCTCCCACAGTCCAAAAACATGTTTCATTGGTTAAATGATGTTTGTATGATTCTAAATTTCTCCCTAAGTGTGAATGTGAGAGAGTGTGTGTGTGGTTGTGTTGTCCAGTAATGCACTGGAAACCCTTCCAGGTGTACTCTGCCTCTGCCTAACAGTGGGGAAAGGCTCCCGCAACCCTGTGACTCCCTTAAGCAGGTTCAGAAAATGGATGGATGGGTGGGAAGCTGCAGAGTATCTCCACATGCATGATATATTCTTGACCCTTTTTTTATTTTTTACATATTTTAAACAACACAATTTGAATATTTATTTTCAGCTGTGACTAATTTAGAAAAATATACTTTCTTGGAAGATTAACCTCCCATGTAAAAGGCTTTCATACTGACTGGTGCTGTAACTCTAAACCTTTCAAACAATTATTTATTGCAGGAGAATCAGAACTAACATATAACCTTTTATTTATTAACTTCTTACTAAAGAAACCTTAATTACATTTCTGGACCAGTTATTCTCTCTTCCCCAATCTGGTTCTCAGTACTTAAAAACTTTAGCTCAGTAGAGACAGAAAGTTTACATTTTTAGACATGAACTTCAATATAACCTGTGTGAATAAAGGTTTCAAGTGAAGGGTTTTAGAAAACTTCCATCTCGCAGATCCTTGCTAACCCAACATCCATAATATACAAAACATTTCACACAGGGTAAAAACTCACCAAAAACGTTAAATGTCTCTGATTTTATGATCTTCCTAGCACTTCAACGTGATAGTGGTGAGGAAAGCCTCTGCTTTGTGATGACTGGATCTAGCCGTCAAGTCTTTGCACTTCCTGGGAGCTGCACGTTAGCCTCATCATCAAACACCATAGTGGAACAGACGTTCACCCTGAAGACGATTCAGACGTGTTGGTGCTTCCCCATCTTCCTCCATAAAAAGATTTTTTTTATACATTTTCTTAATTTCTCTTAAGAAAAAAAAATCATCAAACAGCATGAGAGTTTCCATGGTTTTCATGTTCTGCAGGCCTGTAAAAATACATTTTTGAATAAAACAAAAAGACTGAAGCAAGAACGACATAAAGAAGTAAATAAAGTTTTATGGGAAGTCTTTATATTGGTACAGTGTCTAAAAATGATTACATTTCTGAACAGACTAAGCATTTCCATGTAAAAATGGGTAAAATTTCATAGCAGGGCAATCTAAAATATTTTAGTACCAGATAGGGCAACCGACATCTGAGATTCTTACTGCACAAAAATAATTTAACCTGTATTCTAAAGCTGCAAAAAAGCCACACTTTTCATGAAGTCATCACATGACACACTGCAACCATTTATGTTTACATTTATATATAGTATGTGAATATATACAGACCAGATCCCCTGCCAAACTAAACAGTATAAAGAGCAACTTCTGTTCTGACTAAAGCCTCTTTCAAAATAACCTCACACTGCTATGTTAATAGGAGATAAATGTGGAGGTGATCAAACTCCAGTTGTAAATAATGTGAAAACCATAGTCTATTAATTGATTAGTTCCTGGTTAAAAGGTCCAACTTGAAATGAGTAAAACAGAATCTGTACAGATACTGAAGTGAGAAAGTGTGAAATAAACGCACAAACGCACGACCTAGAACAAGTCTTTTTGACCCTGGAGGAGGAGCTTGAAGGAAGGCACGACAAAGGACGGCTTCAGTCTTCAGAGTTACTTGAGGAAGATCCTGGCAGCCCCCTTCCACCCGTTTGTAGTGAAGGCAGCCCGAGCGGAGGCCGGGCCGAGGACCCATCGACCTGCAGGATGCCTGGATTTGTGTGGAGCCGGGCTTTGGGCTGGAGTCCAGTGGTGCTGGACAGGCTCTGAAGGACCGTCACTGCAGCTGGACTCGGTATGCACAGATGAGGAGCTTGACCTAAAGGGCGGAGTTTTGGAGAAACATTTATAACAGGAAAGAATACAGGTTTTTCCACTATTTCTTTTCAATCATAGGACTTTCGAAAGCTTTGAAACAGCTAAACTGCAGTTAAGTTGCAAACTTGATGTGACGTGTTTGGACCATTTGAACCACTAGTATTACCTATTTGAGTGCAAAAGATGTTTTCCTTTCACTTTTTATGATAATTAAAAATTAAGAAGGTTGTTTTTTCCGCTTTTATAAACAGAATTATAAACATTTTCTTTAAAGCCCGGAGAACCTAACAACAATTTTCTTCAGGGCTTTTTAAAGTTTATAAAACAAATTTGGTTCATGTTTGTTCATTTGGGAAGCATTAACAGGAGCCAAGAAAATAATAATTAAAACATAAAAAAAATTAAATTTAAAAAATGTACACAAAAAACAAAAACAAGTTTGACCCTGTGTGTTCTCCAGGGTTAAATACAAATGTCAAATAACCCAAACAGTACATTTCATTTTGATTTCCACTCCGTTCATCTTTTGATCTACCGTAAAGGCATTTCCAGTGCTCTTTTAAAAATGGTTATGTAGTTATGTAACTTCTTATTGGTGAGTTTTTTATTTTCTCAAGCATATTATTTGTTATTTTTTAAGTAACAAATACCATCAAAAACTGACCAGGTAACAACTTTTATGTGCAAGGTAAAAATACAAAACCATTCTTTTATAAACTCCCCTACTCATGGCGTGCTGTGTTGTTGCTAAGGGTAACATGCACAACTTGCAGCTCCTCAGGTCATGTGACTGACAGAGCAGTTCAATATGCTGTGGGCTGAGGGGTGTTTCAGCACAAAACACTGGAGCAATTCACCTAATATTCAAAAAGATATTGAAGTGACACATGTAATCTTATTTCCTGATTTAATAATTAATAATCAATACTTTAATAGAGTTGTCAATACTAAAAATTGGTGATGAACAGGTATCTATAGTTTGACTGATACTCCCATCACTAGAGACCACCTGCTCACGACCACATGACCAGCAGTTAGCTTAGAAGTGTGTTTGTGGTAAAGTCACCTTGGCTGTTGGTGCTTCTGCGAGACGAATGAAGAGTTTGTTGATTCCTGGAACTGGGCTGAATGAGTAAATAAAGTGACTATCCTTTAAAAAAAAAAAAAGACACCCCCCACACATGTTATTGTTATTCATTGACATAAATGCATAAAATGACATACGTAAATTGCAACACTTGAGGACGTGTAGCTGGAATAGTTACGCCTAATCATTCCAGGTTTTTCTTTTTTCTTTTTAAAAAGTAAAGTGAGGAGTGAACTAACCAGGAAAATGGGCAGCTGGAACTTGTCATTGAGCACCACGGCGTGGACGCTGCACGGTCCACACAGCCTGGCTGTGATCTCATTTAGGAAGTTGGCATGGAAGATGAAGAGAAGGATGCCCGAACCTGGAACGCCAGTGAGTGAGTGAGGCATTGTGGGAAACGAGCAAAGACAGAGGCCTTCTAACTGTTTTACATCCATGGAAACAAAACAGGACTAGGTTTAAAGTCACTTTGGACTTTGCAAATGCACATTTACTTTAGTGTTCTCAGCAGTAAATAGTTTGCTCTAATCAATAATCGAATGCAGACCCAGCAGGCACTCGTTTTCTGCACAGGACGATCATTTGACAGTTTGCCCCCCTCCCTGACACCCCTGCTAGCTTACAGCCGCTCACATATTAGAGCTATCCAGCCGTACAGTTTAGATCCAGATTCTAGCTCAAACAAGAAAAACAAAGATGTTAATGTATCTATTTGTCTATAAGTGGATGCATCAGAATAAGGCGGAGCAGGGAGCCAGTGTACGTATTTTCAAACACCGTTGTTTTGTTATTTTTATCCATTTAAATAAAGAAATACTCAGAAATTCAATTTTAAGCTCAATTTTCTTTAAACATGTCCTCCATAATCAGAGAAGTACCACAGGAAACCCAATTTTCATTTTACTTTCTGGCTGCGGTTGCGCCTTGAAGCCAAACTCCAGGGAAAAGTCTGGTCCCTCACAAAGCCTGTGACAGGCTATTGGAAAGACGGGCTCCAGCAGCACCAGGCGGGATTCAAAGTATCCTCGGATGGTTTCCTCTGCAACACTGGAAAGCCTAAGACGTGGAAGGGCATGCAGTTTTTTTTAAACCACATTTGGAAAAATATACAGCTGATCTTTAGGGATTCCACTTACACATTGATATGCTCCTTTACAAGGTCAAACACCACCAGGTTGTTGCTCACTTTGGCAAAATACAAGGCTGTGTTCTTGTGTTTAGACTGGATGTTGCAGTCAGCTCCATACTCCAGTAGGAGGCGCACTATGTCAGTGTTACCTCGTTTGCATGCCTGAAATAAAGATGACATAGTTAGATCAATCTAAGCCAGTGTTTTTCAACCTTTTTTGAGCCACGGGACACTTTAACCTTGACAAAAATCCCGAGGCACACCAGCATCCCAAAAAAAAAAAAAAAAAAAAAAGCAGAAACTCATAGTCTGTTTTGATCTACAGCACCCCCCCCCCGGCAATCTGACATGCATTTTTGTGATAATTGTGGCAGAAAAAGCAGGAAGTTGCAGCTGTTTTTTCTAAAAGATGTAATAAAAGTTAAGTTACATAAAAACTGTATGTTCGTTGTTGTTTCAATCCGTGTAACAAGGACGACTCATTGTACGCTGAGGCGCTGTCCCTTTAAGCCAATGCATCATGGGAGATGTAGTGTGAATACTGCGAGAAAACGGCAGAAAGACTTGCGTCTCTGAGCTTCATGGTTTTGTTCACTTGTTCCACGGTCTGATACCGGATTCTGTGGAAAGCTACACCGCTAAAGACGAGCTTTAGCTGGTGTTTTTGTTGGAAATTAGTGAGTTATGAGCTAAATTGGAACAAGGAAGTGAAAACTTTAAACACTTCTGATTGGTCAGACTGATGACATGTGATTAAGCCTTCAAGAATGATTGGTGGAGTCGTGGAGACAGTAAAAGCTGCGGGACTTTTCAGAGAACAGTTATAGCTGCAGGTAAATCGCGGTGCCGTCATTCTTATCAAAATGTCTTTAATAGAATCAAATAAACACAAAAAAAAAGTATTTGATGATCTTTCATATTCCTAACTCCTCAGTGTTTTATCAGGACCTGTTTGGATGAACAAAGAGTTGATTTCCTGGAGATGGTTAATGTTTTTAGGATCAGTTAATGAGGGCAATTTTCCACGGCACACTTGACAATCTCCCACGGCACACTAGTGTGCCGCGGCACACTGGTTGAAAAACACTGATCTAAGCTATAGTTTATATAATATAAAAAACAAAAATGGTAGGACAGCTTTTTGGTCTGGATTTTCTAATCTCTCTAAAAGAAAGGACTTAAAGGGGAAAATTTTATTTTGTGGTTAAGTTTATGAAGGGAATTACCTGAGTAAATATTTACCTTCATCAGCGCCGTTTCTCCTCCCAGCGTCTGAGCATTGACATAAGAGCCTGCCTCCAGGAGGATCGCAACAGTTGTCAAGAAATTCTGTTATTAGAGGGACAAAAAGCAATAATAAACATTTTTGTAATTCATGCAAAATGTCAAGAGATTTTATGTAAAGGTATTCTGCTGCAACAATGCTGAAACCATTATAGCTGCAGACATTGAAGTCCTCTGGAGTAGAAAGGGCCAGACCTTTTCAGCCGCATGCATCAGCGCCGTGGTCCCGTTCTTCTGCCTGGCGTTCACCCGCACCCCCTTTTTGATCAACAACCTGAGGATGTCGTCTTGCCCCCCTGCTGCTGCCAGCATGCACAGCGACATGCCACTGACGTCCTGTAATAAAGAAAGACAACTGTAGAACTGAACAAAAAAACAGGGACTAATATTTAGAACTACATTAAAAGCTTCAGGTTTGGATATTCTACTCAAGTCAGACGGAGTCTGTTAAAAGATTCTATGGTATACTTTTATCAAAATAAGTCAGTTCTGTGAGTTAACTTTTAGGCTGAAACCCTTAGTAACAGAAGACATTTCATTCCGTGTCAATTTCCAGCATTATATCCAACAATACAAAGGGTAAAAAAAAAGATTTTCTTTAAAAACTGTTTGGAGCCTCTCAGCTTTAGAAAAGCAATGAAAGCTGATACCTATGACTAAACCTTAAAACAAAATTAAACATGAACAATTAAACATTTCATTTATTTTTGTACGTATCTCATTAACTTTTAATTCAGTCTCGACAAAAAATTCTAGTATGGTTTTATGCACAGGAAGGACTAATTATTTAGGGGCTTTAGGATTCTTTTTTAAGGTTTTGCTAAATTTACTTTAAAGCTTCTCCTGTATGGTGCTCACAATAAAAAAATGTCATTCTGAAATGACATGTTTGCCTTTCCCTCCACAATTCATGTAAGAGAATTATGATTACTCATTGTTGTTACCTTTTTATAAAAAAAATTTTTATTTTCAAAGATATCACAGAAAGTATTGTTACCGGAAAAATATATGTGCTCATATTTCTATTGTAAGGATGTCTGAAGTGCATGCTTTCTGAAAAGAAAATCATTTTCAAACAAGAAATAATTTATTGTACAAGCAAAGGTTTTAGGTTCCCTACAATACTTGAAAAAGTGCATTTATTGAAGGCAACAGATTCTCAACAAAACAAGCAACAAAGATTGCTAACATAATAGAAAAAGATATGTAGAAAAAAAGGATGAACTTTGCAAGATAAGGAAACAATCGGTAGATTTACTTCACTATAACATAAAAACGAACAAGCGCCATCCCAGCAGAAAACACACACGTGATGGCAGCAAAAAATGATCAAAATGATAATGGTGATCCAATGATTACCATTATCCTGCATTCACATTGGACGTGATTTGCGCGTCAGGGGCAAGTTTCAATATTAAGTCAATATACAGATGTGATTGGAGGTCTGCGGCGTCACGGCATGATTTTGGTGTGAACCAATTAGGTACTGAGTGTTCTCGTCCTGAACTTCCTTACATTTTCTTAACCTGCTGGGGCTGCGGGACACACCCTGGACAGGTCACCCCGTGGGGCAGGAGTGATTGCTGTCGCTATGCAAAGCCCTGGCGGCGGAGCTTGCTATGCCAGGTGGTGGAGTTTGTATGCTACACAGCCCCCGGGTGGATGGCTGGCCGGCAGACAGAGAGCCGCTGCGGAATGGGGAGGCAGTCTGCTCGGACCTCCTTAATCATATATTTTTCTTATTTTCATCGAGACATCTGTCAGGGCACAAAATTATTCATTTCTCCTTGGTGACCACGTTTACAAAGGTCGGTATTTCCGTGTTTTGAAAAGGACACTACAAACACCATCAAACCCGAGTCCCCAAAGGTCACAGTGCCGCGTTCCTGAGGTTGAGTTAAACCAGTTGAACATTCAGCACGCAATTACACACGACCGGCCTTAAAAAAATTGCGGAGCAAAGCACGATCACATACCCTCCCGGACATGGAAGCACAAAAGTCTGGTTTATGCTTGTTTGCATCAAGTTTTCATTGACAGTGGCTGCTTTAATACGAGTCGACCCAGCCACTGTGAATGCAGCTTTACAGTCCAATGCGTGGAAACACTTTGAATTTTGCAAAGACACGACCACATGGTGTGGTGAATTTTCTAATAATGTTTCTTTTGGATTACTTTAACATGCAACTAAAATATGAATGAATTGACATTCATTCTTGTTACCTTGTTTGTACACATTTTAAATTTACACTTGATTATCTTGTAAGAAACACAAGGAATCTGGAAAACTTCACCTGCACTGTTCAGTATCCAGGTATTCATCTCTGACTCACACTGGTTGAAGTTTTGGCTAAAGATGTCCTGGATTCATTTTAGGTCAGTGAATTGGAACAAAATGAATCAATTTTGACCATGAATTCTTTCGACGACCACAATTTAAATGAATAAATTGTTAAGATGAATCGTTACACCCTTAACATGTAGCCATTTCATCAAAAAAGAAAAATAAATAAATAACTTGAAAAGAAATTAAAAAGCACTCTGTCATTGAAGAAATGGAGCTGAGTCAGACTCAAAGAACTTTTTTATGAGGGTATGTTGCAAAAATCCAACACAAAGTTTTAGGATGGCAGGATAAACTCTGGTCAGCTAATTGAGTTCAACAGAAAAGTGATTTTGAAGAGATTTTTCTTTCCAATATATGCTTAAGAAAACTACAGAGCTCAACAATCTCCTACTGAGCAAAAGTCAAGATTCTTTACAGGTCTTACTAAACATCCAGTATAAAACAAAAAGAATTTTGAAACTTGAAAGACAATAATACTTCATGGTAAAAAATGGAAAACCTTAGACTTTGCAAAAGAACTAAAAAGAATAAATGCTTTTGAACCAAATCTGCCCATTTGCTACAATAGAGTCAACAGTCTACATCTTGAATACAGGTTAAGAAATCAATAACTGTAACTTGTTCATTTCTACCACCTTTGGGATAAATAAGAGTGAAGAGGGAGGGCCAGGAAATTTAATCAACATCCACTACCATTGTCAAACATTGTGGAACAATGTGGAAAGCCCTCAGATGATTTTAAGTGAAGGTCAACATCATAAAATCCAATGGGTAACAAATATGATGCAATTAAAGCTCATAAATGTGGTAAGGCAGATGAGCAAATACTTTTGGCAATACAATGGTAATACTTATAAGGCAATACTTTATAAATAAGTATTATTGATGTGTAAATAAAATCAAAACACATAAAATATACCCCTTGGTACACAAAACAAATCCAATAAACTGAAGTGTTCCAGATACTCAGTAGTGTTTACAAGAAGATTTGTAATAGAAAAATGGACTAGTAAAATGAGAAACTGGATCTATGTTGAAAAATAAAATAAAACCATTTTGAACTAATAGATTTCTCAACTTCTGAAAGAAAGTAAATTAGTTCATTAACACTGTAGCCTGCAAGACAAACAAGTCACTGGCAAAATCTAAAGTATAACAGGCTATTTGGGCTTATAATGTTTGGAAATTATACAACACCAGTCATTTCACAATACAGGGATTACATGAAAAGGTTTGCTGGTAGATTTTTTTGTCATCAAAGTACATAAATGCTACAATAAGTCACAGAGAAGGGAAAGTTGTGATTGTAGATACTATACAGGTTTAAAGTGAGTTCAGTTTTGATACAAGAGGGAAAAAGTTGCGCCAAACAGATGTAAGGTTTCTGTTTGAAAGTGTAAGAAATGCCAAGTTCAGATTGGATAGGGCTCTTCAAACTATTCACAACTGTGAAAGCAGACTTAATATCATGACCAGATATCTTAGCCAACATGTGGTTAGATTCACATTTATAATTTGATTACTATATTTTCACGACCATAAGACGCACTTAAAAGTCTTACATTTTCTCCAAAATGTAGAGGGCGCCTTATGAGGCGGTGCGCATTGTTGTGGGACGTAGGCAGTGTTGCCAGATAGAGTCACAATTTTCCAGCCCAAAAGTCATCTGAAAAACGCCAGACCCCGCAAAAAATGCCCAACCGGGGGGGTGGGGGGTGGGGCAAAAAATAAGACTCTACTGGCTTTTTCACAGCTACCTGTCCAGTCTAAAAGCTCAATCATATCTATCTATCTATCTATGATTGGGAGAAACAACAATACACAGCTTTTGTAGATTTTCCCCCTACTGGACTGATTAAGTACCCGATGCGGTGATTTTTCAAAATAAAACATTTCTCAAAATCAAAGATGGTTCAGACTATTAATAAAAGGAGTACAGTATTGAATATTTCTTCAGCGGACCGGCCTTCTTCCATTCATTTTCTTAACCCGCTATAACCTATGTATAACCTCTTCCATCCTTGTGCTGGGCTTGCGCCAAAGCGCCCCGATTACTACCGTGTCCTGCTATGACCGTATTTTGCGCTCTGTGTATAATACACTGAGGAGCGCGGGGGAAATAGCTACAGAGGATGTGAACAGGTGAACAGGTAGAGAGGAAAAGCAGGTAGAGAGGCGGGGGAGGGTCTTTGGCTTCAAATTCTGTCAGAGAGATGCAAACACGGGCGTGAGATTCAGACGCAGCTTTCACTGCGGGAGTTGAAGCAGAGACTTTCTCTGGGATGATCTTATGAACACAAACATGGAAACATGATTACCAAGTAGAACTCTTCAAAATAATAAACCTGATCTCTCCACATTCTCCGTGTCTACCATGCGTCGATACACAGACATGCAGCGATCAGACCATAACGTTAGCTCGTAGCTCCGCTCACACGCGGTGTCAGCTTTACAGAACGCAACTTCTAAGAGGAGGGGCGGGGCGGCAAACCCCCAACAACAGGTTAGATGACAGAACCCATTAAGCGTCTCTACCTGGTGCGTTCACGGAGCTTCAGAACATAAGACTTCAACAGCCACCCAGCCTAACGTAGTCCGCTATTATATATTCATGAGGGGGAAAAGTCAGCCGAACAGGCCATAATACCGCCCAAATTATGCATACCCGCCCAAAGCCATTTTTACCGGCAAATTTATATCCAAAACCGCCCAATCTGGCAACACTGGACGTAGGAGAAGACGGCACGAGAACGGGAAGTGTAGGAGTGAACAACATTGTTTACAACATCACTGAAGCAGTTTAAACTGCAAGCTATCAGCTACGCGGAGGAACATGGGAATCGAGCAGCTGCGAGAGAATTCAAGATGAATGAATCCATGGTTCACAAGTGGAGGAAGATGGAAAACGAACTCCGACAAGTCAAGAAGACGCAATTGAGTTTCCGCGGAAAAATGGCGACTCGAGCGATGGATGATCGGTGAACAGCTTGGAGAAGCTTCTCTGCAGTCGTCATTCAACTGAGGGCAGTAACACTTATAGAGGAAGCGTTTTATTTTCACTTTATGAAATGCTGTCATCTTTTCATCCGAGCGAGGAATATGGTGCAGCAGCGACTTCCAGCAGATTACAATGAAAAGCTGTTCATCTCCGCTCATACTGCAGTAAAAAGATTGCCAACAAACACCACCAAGCGTGGACGAGACGCCGCTGACTTTCAACATCCCAGTGAGTCACATTGTAGAGAAAAACGGGAGCAGCGCGGTACGCACAACGGGGCACAGCTTTTGTTTTTGTGGGAGGCAGCGCCGGGTGTGTTACGCCACAATTTGTGAATGGATTGTAGAAGCTTGGGCTAACGTGTCTGCTTGCACTGCTTTCGAAGAGCCGAAATGCCGGCATCATTCATGAGGAGCCGCTCTGCAACGAGACAGACTCTGGCAATTATGGAAGGGAACCTGGCGTGTTTGATAGAAATTTAGCCCGACTGTTCATTTCAGATACAGAAGATGAGGACTTTGATGAATTTTTGGATGCTGATTGATGAATGAAAAAATAATAAATCACAACCAACTCAGTTTTTCTCATGCTGCCTTTTTTTAAAAACACACACCAGCATGCATGTTTTACTGGTATGTGTTAACGTGCCCACGCCTTAAAACCTGGTACGCACAATAACAAAAAATAACCCATAACTGAGATTACACTATAACCTAGTGCGCCCTATTGTCGTGAAAACACGGTATATACCTTTACGGAGTAAGGTTGAAATGGTCAAATGAATTCAAAGCATCCAATACTTTTGTATGTAAAATTGCTTTGTCTGAGCAAAAGCTAAAGAACAAAACATGTCACAACTTTAATAGTATATCCTATATTAATACTATAAATAATAGGGTACAAAAATGACTTCAAGTTGGAATACTTCAAATTGAGTATATTTACAGCATAGCTGTCTAAAAAAAATATTCAAACTATCTAAGACCAGCATCAACTGAGAATCCAAGGGTGACTTTGCATCAATACAAATGTGTTTTACATGAACCTCTAAAGCCACAGGCTTTTTGGATCTTTGCAAATATCCTATAATGGTTTTCCAGTATGGCTCTGTTAATTTTCACTTAAATGTTTACAGGGAGAGATATACAGGGCCATCCCAGTCTGAAGGTGTCTGAGTCTCCGGTTCTTGTGGTGTACTTGGTTTAGATGCAACGTCAAGACCTCTCCTTTTCAATGACTGAATTGAGTTATGTACAAAATATTTCACCTCCCTCCAAGTTCTGGTGCTCAGGGCAGGTTCAGCAGCTAAACAGGCATCACAATCCTTCTTTCCTGGAACTTTTACAAGTTTACTAAAGTCTCCAAGTTGACGCTTCACAGCTGCTTGTTCCTCCTCGTTCCACAACCTTTTGCTCCTCTTTTGAGCCTTGACATTTGGGTTGACTTGTCTTTCAGTGGAGCACATATGTTTGTTTTCTTGGACCACCTGTGTTTTGTCAAAAGCACAAGGGGGATGAATTGAAGGAACAATCTGTGCAACCGTTTGTATCTTTTGTAGGTTTGTGGGGTACGTTGGGGTATTTGAATGGTTTAGAGATGTAAATGTAGACAAAACTGGAGTACTTCTGTCACTTAGAGTTGAGAAGCTATTGATGGCCATTGATAGACTTGAAGCATTTAGGTCTGTGTATGTAGGAACCATTGAAGTACTTGGGTGATTAAATGTGGTAAAAGAATGAATCATTGTTGAATGTGTAATGTCATGAGGGGTATACAAAGCAGGGGGTAATAAACATGATGTGTTCTGTGTGTATAAAGAAGACATTGACAGACTTCCACCATTCTCTGGTGTGTAAACAGACATTAGGGAATCTGCGGTGTTGTGTGGGGTAAATGTAGGGACCACTTGATTATCAGTAGAATTCAGCGGTGTGAAGCTTGACATCAATGGCTGACTTGTATACAGCATGTCAGTGTTGGTGCAACACATGGATGAATAACATGAGGTCATGTCTTGGGAAAATGGTAGTGACTCTCTTAAATTAGGCAATGTGACTGCCATACAGTTTGGACTTTCACTCAGTTGGTCTGGATTTACTGTTGTCATAGTAAAGATGCTTGTTTCCTCTGTAACTGTGTTGGTGTTTTGGACGGTAGCTTTTGGACTCTTTGGGTTAGAAACGTCTTCCGTTTTGTCAGGCTTTTGTTGGTTATTCCTCCTTCGTAGCGTTTGTAGAGTGTTGTGTATGTAGTTTTTGACATCAGTCCAAGACCTTTCTTCAAGATCTGGTTCAGCAGCTATGCAAGCATTGCATTCTTTTTTGCCTGGAACTTTCATACTTGAGATAAATTCACTCAAGTAATGTTTTACAGCAGCCTGTTCCTTCTCACTCCAAGGTCTTCTTTTTAGAGGTTTCCGTCCAGTGCCTAAACATACAAAAATATAAACGATCGTTAGCCCCAACATGATGTAAAAACGTTAGTCAACTATGAATGAAGAAGTTCCACAAATTGATAAATACATTTTTCAATGTATGAAACAGGATGTAGTAGATTTAACAGATACAAACTAAGGCTTTTCCAAAGTCTTCTCAGGTCTCATCTAATCTGGGAGAGACTGTTATATATCCAAATTGAGGATTACACACCATAGTAAAAAGACCCAAATGATCAAGGATGTATTTACCCTCTTTTGTAGTATTTGCTTGGCTTGATGGTCGTGTTTGCTCCATTTTCAGAAGTTGCTTACTCAGTTCCTCTAGCTGGGATATACTTTGTGAAAGCATGTGGCATTCTTGGCCGCTCCTTCCCACAATCTTTGAAATGTCATCTAATTCGCTTTGCCTCAGGCTCATAAGCTGCCAGCAGGTAGCAACTTGGTCTCTTAATGAAGATGAAAGTAGTGCTTCGGGGTTTTTAACGTCACACTCCATGGCAGACCTTCTGAAACAATCTAATCCTCTAATGAAGGATGGACCCTCGGTCCTAGCAAACAGGTATGGGTTTGTTTTTGACACACCCGCTTGATCTCTATTCTCAACAAGCAAATCAAGTGACGAAGCCATCCTGTCCGTTAGCAAAACCAACATGTTCCTTCCATATTGACCTTCAAGTTCAAGTCTTGTTAAAGTGGAACCAAGTGCCTGCTCCAGTACTGTGATTTTTCTTACTTGATCTGCAGAGGGCATAAATGTTCCTTTGGTCTTTCTCTGAGCATATGTCCGAAGGAGGAGTCTTCCAATGTTTCCAACCCTTCCTCTGTTGAAGAGACACACATCTGCTAAAGTGGCTTCACAGAGTTTTTTCCAAGTTGACATGCTGGGACTTTCTCTTAGCTCCTTGGTTGCTGAATCCTGTTCTGCAGTAATAAATTTGTGGAGTCTCACCAAATCTTCTGTAACAGTTGATTTATCAATTTCCACTTTCTTAAAATCTTGTTTCATCGACTGTGTAAGTACTTTGCGAGAAAAAGACTCGTTCCATTTTGTGTCAAGAAGCTGTATGAATGTTTTCACTTCATTTTCAGTTTTGCTGTCTTCAGCCATTCGACTTTCTCCAAAAGCAATTTCTGCAGCTCGTTTTAAAGAGTAGCCAATCTTCGTGACAAGGGAAATGGTTTTGAACTTACTGGAAATAGGGTCAAACCCACCAATCTTTTTGACCCCTTCAACAGCCAATTCAAACTTAGATGGTAGACATACTTCATGCAAATACTTGACTCTCTTATCAAGTTCGTTTACAGCAAGCACAAACCTACCTAATTCTCTCATCTTTTGTGCAATATAAGAAAACTGAGACTTGTCATTGGCATATTTTAGTGACAATGCATGGCCATATTTACAAATAAGAGGATCGGTTCTAATATGTGTTGAGATTTCGTCTTGGTGCATGACATTAATAATTTCTTTGCATGTTTCAGTTAAGAACTCTGCCACTGGAAGGAGTCCTGCAGCAAATGATTTTCCATTGGTTGTTTTTGAATTTTCAGAACGACTTTGATCCCCTTTTGGAACCTTACAAGACCGTTCATGGCGCCATAAATCGGTTTTGCGATAAAATGCAAAACAAAACTGGCAAGGTAGAAAGTCAGGCACTGATGATATAGGTTTCTCTGATTGCATCTTGGGCACAATTTCGTCTTTAAGAACTTGCTTATGCTCGAAATTTCCTTTATTCCGAATTTGATCAAGCAGTTTTTGTCTGACTTTGGAACCCTTGGGCAAGCATAATGCATTGAAAACATCTGTTTCTTCTGAATGTTTCTGTTCTAAATGCTTTGCAAGTTGTTTAAAAGCAATTTTGCAATACAGGCAAACATGTTTTTTCCACGATCTGCATTTTTCTTTATATGCTTTGCAAGGCTTTGTATAACGAACTTTTTTGCATGTCCTTAGACTTGTTCGTGTTGGCTGTTGATTTTGCAAGATTTTTCTTGGACGAAGTGATGGTTTTTGAATTCCTTCTTTGCTTGATTGAGAAAATGCCTGGTCTGTGCCACATGATTTATCTTTAATTACATCTTCTGTTTCTTCATCTAATTCACCGTTTACACCAGGAGAAATTTCTTTGTGCGTCATGTCTTCTTGTCCATCATCTTCTTTTCTTGTAATCTCTTTGTCATCTTTGGTCAAACATTTATTGGCTAATAAAACACCTTTTGTTACATCCAAAGATTTATCTTCTACAGCTTTCTGATTGTTTTCTCCTTGGCTTTCATGTGTGCTGGATAAATCCTTTGCTTTGTGTTTTACTTGAGTTTCATTACTTCCAGTTGGGAGTTTTTCATTGCTCTTTAATGTTAATTGCTCAGAGCAACCTGGCATACTGTAATCGTTTTGTGGGACATCTATATCATGTGAGACATAATCTTTAACTTCTGAAGCAGCATCTTCTTTTCTTGGACAATGAAGTTTAGAGGTAAACGTCAGAATGTCACTTGAGCCTTGCTCTTCAGTCGAGCTCCTCTCTCCTTCAAAAGCTTTCCTCTCACCAATAGCACAATCCTGTAAAAAAACAAGTATATGTAAGACTCATTTCTAAACCCAAACCCTGGACTTCAGGGGGGATAAAATCTATAGTATATTATATATGTTTTTACTATTGGTTCTTTTAAGCTAATTGTTTTGTGTATTTGCACATTTTTAGTTAGGTTTTAAAACCTGTTTAGCACCTTGGCAATGCCCCTCTACAACCCAGGTTCATTCAATCTAAGGGTCAAAGTCATGACTACAGATCTTCCTTTAACCCAATGTCTGCTTTAAAAAAAGAACACCTTCAAAAACTCCATACAAAAACCACATGTGACCCATTCAAGAGCGATTGATGGCTTTATTGGATCAAGCAGAGTTTTAACATATGATTCTCTGACTAAATAGTCATGGGATGATGGATGAGATAGAATACATGAAACAACCATCATGAGCACCACCTACACGCATGGGCTTCGATATACAAATGTTTTTTTTTACATAATATTAATAAATTGTATATATTATAAATTGATAAACATGTCTTTCATGTGACAAAACCTTTTAAAACCAGCATAAAGTAAAACACTTAAAACAGTGTTCCATGTTTGCATATTTAAATTTTAATCTTCCTAAGCCTCGCGCAGAAATATCGTATGATACAGGTTCTAAAATTGTATGCGCCATGTACCTGCTTTACAGGGCTCATCTTGTCCGAAAACCTCCTGTGTTGGATTCCTGTGTTGGCAAATTTACTGAAAATAAAGATAAAATATATTAATTTCATAATCTAATGGTATAAAGTATAACATTTTGCATCCATGATTCTTTTTAAGAGTTAAAATATCAGAAACAGCAGCTACATGCAACATGAAAAACAATGACAAATCTCATTAAAAAACTAATTTCAGTGTAAAAGCATAAAAAAAAATTTCAATTTTTAAAACTCTTTAATTTTCCTAGCTAACATGTGGAAATAACATTTAGCCATCATCTGAGTCAAAGTGCAATAATGAAAACCTTGAGGATTTAAAACCAAAATGAGTTTTCATTAACTTGAGGCACTTGCAGCTGCTGTCTTACAAATATATTCACACCAAACGTGATTCCCGTGTCAAATTTGCATTCACAGCCTGTTTTTCTGTTTATCAAATTCACTTCTACATATTTGTCCAAATATGTGTTTATAAACATAGTACTCAGGTGCAAATTCACATGTGGGAGGAGCTGGGCTTTAACCCTTTAACACCAGAGAATAAAAGCTCCAGTGACATTTTTTTGATTACTGCAACTTTTCAATTGTTTCCGCATTTGACTTAACTCCAGCGGTTACTGAAGTGAAGAACAGCAACACTTTCCAGTGGTAAAGTGTTTAAGCAAATAATGTAAATCAGCGCCGACACGTTTTTCTGACACGGAGAAAAGTGGCTTTGCACTATTCTGCAACACTTTAGTAAAATGTTACTCGGTGCAAAGCCAATATGAGAAGCCGTTTTTCTCAGCGGTTAAAGAACTATAGCACTAGAACTAGAACGTATGTAATTCAGGTGTCGCTGGCGACATCTCAAGTTTCAAAGGGTTACCAGCCTTGTTGCTACATTATGGTAGACATGGATGATATTAGGAATGGCTTGGGTCAATTTAAATTGGAAAGCTCCACAAAGACGCCGGACATGGCTACCCTTACCCAACATTAAATCCCAACTATATAATAAAAAGCAAATCTAAGCTAAGGAATATAAAAGGTCATTCTTTTTTTGCTTTTACATATTTATTACATATCAGATTTCCTTCATTAAAAGGTAAAAAAAATAAATCTAGTTTAAGAAGAACATGATGGAGATATTTTAGCAACTGAAGCTAAATATTACGGTACTTTGATCTTGCAGAAAAGAAAGACTAAACATCTCCAAGCCTACAGTATATATGCTAAAATGTTGAAACATTTCTTTTCAAATGAAAAAGTAAATATATAAAACCAGAGGAAAACACTCTTACCTTTGTTTGTTGGGTAGACAAATGTCCTTTGACGGAGTGACAAACATCTTGAGGTCTCCTCATGTTTGAAGATCATAAACATACAAATCTCTGGATGTGGATCTTGACGATTTCTAAGCAGTTGAAAACAGTATCTGCTTTCCAGAGAGAGTTCTGTCTCACCAGTTATTTTTAATTTACATCTAATAAAAGCTTAACGCACATCTAATGTTCCAAAAAAAAAAAGTTTTACATCTTTTTAAACTAATATGGTTGTTTTAGAAATGTTCAAGCCTTTAAATTCATATTTTTATTTCCATCATGTGAACTACAACAGCCCAACTCACCTTGGTCATAAATAAACAAACGTTCTTGCATGTTACACAGAAGTCCCTCAAACAAATACACAAAAGGGGCAACCAAGGTGCAAGCTGCAAAAATGTGCATTTTTGAGCTCAGACTTGGGAGATCCGAAAGCTTTAAGTTGTTGTTGATGAAATAAAATTACAAAATTAAATAGGCCACGTGGGAAAGTTCATATTAGACACAATTACAAATACAATAACTTCTTTCAAACGTTTCAATCAGAATCAGAAATACTTTATTGATCCCACACGTGGGAAAGTTGTTCGTTACCATAACAACTGACAGGGGGAAAAAAAGAGGGCACGTACCTCTTGCTCAAGATTGTAGTCTTCTTTGGAATTTAGCGCCAACTTGACAGCCATGTAGTCGCCACTTTTCACAGCATCTCGCAACTCACCTGACAAGGGCGAAGTAAAGCGGAGTTATGTTCAAATCTAAAAGTTGTAGAACTTTAAAACTGAGTTTCAGACTCCTATTTTTAGTGGAGGTTCATGTACACAGAACAAAGGCAACAACATTCTATATGGAAGAGCACTCAACTGCCGTGTGTGGGTTTCTCACACAGAATAAACACAGAGGGGAGATTCATTTTTATTATTTTACATAGAAGACTGTAGTTTTTAAAATATGGGTGGCTTAAACCCTCTAAGTTTGATTGAACAACAACACGGATGAAGGATCTTGACAAGAGTTGAGCTGGAGCTCACATATTTTATATACTTAGATCATTTTTTGTCTTAACTAACAGATGTAATTGTTGCATTTTACACATTTGTTGCTTCATGGTTTAACCCTTCCTTTGGATCCTTCTGATCTGGGACGGTGCGCAGCACTGAACATTTAGGGTAAAATCACAGGCATGTGGACCAATCAAATTTGTCGTCATGGCAACACTGAAGCCTGAAGTGGGACCACTACATTGACTGTAGTTTACTCCCCCCAACTTAACGTTTCAAAGAAGAAACTAAAGAGACCAGGCCACCCACCTGCAAAACATTTTCATTCTAATAAAATCATTATGAGTAATCTACTAGTAATGAGTAATCTAGTAGGTATTTATGCTAACAGTTGGATGTGAGTTAAGGCACAATGATCATTGATCGTGCATACTCTATAGAGAGGTGGTCCACAACTCCCGGGCCCCACATCGTTACCGGCCCATGGGACACTTGGTACCGGGTTACAGAGAAAGAACACGACCTACATTGTTTGACCGTTTCATTTCTAATCAGACTGTGAAGGAAGTTTTATTTTTTGAAAATGACTGGACTTTCCACCACATTTGATTCATTCTTTAACAGAACCAAATGTATTTGGAACGTTTATGAAAGCTGAGTTTAACAGACAAATACCAGGAGACTTTACTCCAAATATGGATTCTATTTCATCCCCCCCGATTGCCAAAGGCACTGAATGATCTTTCTTGCGCATGTGTAGTTCAAGAACCCACTGATCCACGCGAGGCTATAACGTCACGAGGCACCAGGAGCACGGCCCCAGACCCGCCTCGCAAGAATGCAAGAACCCAGAGGACCAGGAACTCTGGGAGTCATCCGGGATTCATAGAGCCGTAGTTACCTTACCCTTGTTTAATGGTACAGTTGTTCCCACACACCATATTAATAATGTATAATACTCAGTTACTGACTGTCTAATGTTACGAGGATGTTACAAAAGTGCTTAATGGTGGATTCATGTTTATTACAGTTAACAAAACCCAAAAATGCAACACTTTGATTTTTGTTTCCATTTGTAATGGGATGAACTCGAAGATCTGAAACATTTTCTACAGACATAACCATTTCTCTGAAATCCAATTCACAAATCTGTCCACAACTGTGATAGGTAGAACATTGGTTGGGGACCACTGCTCTAGAATGTTCTGGATTGTACCACATGATTGTTAGTGCAGAACTAGCAAACACTCACTTGGTGATAATGGTGGACCTGATAAGATCTCATCTTCTCCATTCAAATGCTTCTGGAAGTCATCCAGAGTCATCCAGTCCAGGTTCAGATCCATTCCTAGACTCAAGGTGGCTTGACTTTTGTCTGCAACAAGAAAAGATGTAAAACAGTCATTAGTTAGACGCTTCTTTTACAACAAGCCTTTGTTGTTTCTGAAACAAAGATAGAAAGTTCCAAAGCTAAAGCTGCATTAGATGGGAAGTGACAAAGAGACAGTTGTAAGATATTAAAATACCCGTTTTGTCTGTGCCTTCTGCTAGGTCTTGAGTTTCATCACATGCTATAAAGAGTCTGGGCTCGCTGTCCTCTGTCCTCTTTCTTCTGTCATCAGATGGGGCTCTCTTCTCCCAGGCTGGACGCTGTGGTTCCTCTGACCTATCTTTCCGCTCCCGGGCATCATCCCCAGCCCGTGATTTGCCAGTGAGTTCTTCATCCCGCTCATCGCTGTCGAGGTTGAAGCCATGACTCTGCCCAGGTCTTGAAGCTAGAGGTAGAGCAAACCAGAGAGGCGCTTAATTCTCAGTAAAGGTCTTTCTAGTTTTTAACATTTGCTGGGTTGTATTGAAGCATAAAAAAACTACAGTTCCCTTGTTTATCACAGCGGTTACGTTCTAAAAATAAAGCACGATAGATGAAATCCATGGAGAAGGATTCTAGATGTTTTAAAGCTGCCAAACTCCTCACTAGACCATTTGTCCACTTTTCTCAGGCAGGTATGAACATTTTCACACTTTTCTCTCTTGTTTGAACTCTCCAAGTTCAAACTGTTATAGACAAATAAGTCCAGGATTACAGACTGAAAACAAAGAGCTGATCGAGATCAAAGATGTATGTAAATTTACCCGACTAAACACATTCTGTTCAGGTGGCGGCTGGATAGCTTAGTTGGCTGGGTTCGCTTCCCAGAGCGTGAAATGAGCTAAAATCTTTGTGCTGCTCCCTTCACAGCAGTGTTTGTGCTGCTGCATTTTTGCAGAACATAAAGATCTCCACATTTTTGTTGGAGTTTCTGCTCTAAAATGTTTTACAGTGTGTGAATTGCATCAGATTAATATGAATATCTTCAAAACAGAAATAGATAACTGTTGCATTTTTATACAAATGTGTACACAGTTTAAATTCAAAATGGAATCAAATCGAGGGATCGTGACTCGAATCAATCAAGGAAAAATAAAATCTGGAAATTATTGGTGATACCCAATAATTTAACAAGTCTAAAAAACATCTTATTTAGTCATTAAAAGTTCCACCTTTATTCAGTTTAAATCTTTATCTCTCTAAATCCACTATACACCCGTTGGGGGTGACAGGGTTGCTGGAGCCTATCCTAGCTACTGATGGGTGAAGGCGGGGTTGACTCTGGACACCTTACCGGTCCACCAAACAGAGACAAACAACCACATTCACACCTGAGGGACGATTTGAAATCATCAATTAATTAACAGAACGCGTTTTGGGACTATGCATGCATGAATGACATGCAAACTTCACACAGAAAGGTCCCAATCGAGATATGAACCAGGACTTTCTTACTCTGAGGCTAGATGGCTAACCACTACACCACTACAGCTTGATTAAATCTTGCTAGGCCTGCACAATATACCGCAAATTTATCGTTATCGCAATATCCAGCTCTGCAATATGCATATCGCAAAAGACGGCGAATATCGCAATAAATCGCAAACCCAAAATGTGTTCAAACAATCTTCTAGCAGCTTGAAGCATTTAACGAATCAAAAAAATCCCTTTATGCTTTGACCAATCAGATGGACGCCTTCCCATTGTTAACCAATCAGATGGAGGCCTATTATGTTAGATGTTTGTCCCCCATGTCGACGAGGGTCATTTGGAGTATAATTTTTAAACTGTTGCAATGAAATGGGAATGATGTTTTTGTTTATTTTTCTATTTGTTTATTTACCGCAAATTTATCGTTATCGCAATATTGATCACTAATATCGCATATCGCAAGTTTTCCTCATATCGTGCAGCCCTAAATCTTGCATAAATTGTTTTTGATTACCAAACAAAATTGGTATTCCAGATGGAAATTTGAAAAAGAGAAAAAAAAATTGAACCTAACAATATTGCAAATCTAACTGTATAGCTGTTAACATGAACATTTTATGCACACCTCAGTCACCTTTAATAAGTGTCAGGATTAGGACATAACAAATGTGCACGAAAACCTGTTAGAGTACTTATATAAATTTACAATTTTATCTTTTTACTCTTGCAATGTCTTTTAAAGCCTTGGGTAAAAAAAAAAACTGAGGCAGAGTGAGAAGGATCAACAGATTTTCAAAATAAGATTTGACGTATTGTCATGGTACACCCCTCAAAAAAGGTAATCTCCATTTTAAAATGCCAAGCTACATCTGACACTAAAAAGTTCTCACATTTTTAGCCTTATGCCACAGCAGACGTTTTCAGAGTGCATGTATTTCAGACATACCCTCTGACTGTTTGGTCCTTTCAGTCTTCTCAGGGTCTGGTTTCTGAGAAAAAGGCTCTTTGGCTACTTTGGGAATCTTCTCAATTCTTCCTATTAACTAGGATATAAAAAGACAAAAACATTGTTTGAAGAAACCATAAGCATGTTTTAAATGAGTGAAAGGCATAGAGAAAAGCTGTACCTTGGTGGGTTTGCTGGTCGTCTTCTCGGTAGTGGGCGGCGGCCTGCGGGGAGCCCGGTCCTTTGCCTCACAGTTTAACAGGAACTTTTCAAACAAGTTAGTTGAGCCGCTGGCATCCTTCTGCCCCAACATGTCCTCTTTGCTCATTTCCTCCTCTTTAGGCTTAGGGGTTACGGCAGCGGTGACCGAGGACGACGACGATGAGGAGGACGTTGAGGAAGAAGGGACTTTTTGCTGCACGGAGGAGCTCTCACTCCCTTTGCTTTTGGACTTTTTATGAATGGCGAGGCCATCGCTGGAGTCTGATTGTGGCGCATTATCCTCTTTGTTTTTAGTGGTGAGATTTTTTAATTTTTGGAGGCTGCCTTCTTTCTGGGTGCTATCTGGCTTTTTAGTCTTCCTATCTTGAACAAAGTCTTTGATTCCTTGTAGCTTAACTTCCCACTTACCCTTCTTTTGTTTGGACTTCTCCTCTGCAGCGGCCTTTTCTAATACTTTTGTTGACGCTGGGTCCTCTAGTTGGGATTCTGAAGGACCTTCACTAAGATCGTCTGCTAATGGAGCAATGATTTCATCTTCAGATGTTTCAATTTTTCTTTCCTTCTTTCCCTTCTTTTTCTTGCCTTCCTCTAATTTCTCCTTCTTTTGCTTTCCTTCGCCCCTTTCTTTGTCCTTCCTGTGCTTTTTTAAGGGAAGAGACTCCTCCTCATCGTCAGAGTCTGCAAAACGCTTCTTTAAAACAGTCTTTTTCTCTTTAGTAAAAGAGGAAAGGGTCGGCACGCTCTCCTCTTCATCGTCTGTGTCTGGAGCTGGAAGGGGTTTAAGTTCCTCTCTTCGTTTGTCTTTTTTCTTCTTCTTTTTCTCCTTTAGCAGGTTTTCTTCGTCCTCCTCCTCTTGAACCTTCTTCTTTTTCTTCTTCTTCTTGATGGGCGCCTCAGTGGGACGGTCTTTGTCACTCTCACTCTCGGAGTCTGCATCAAACAATTCGCTCTTTGGCGGCAGTGGTTTCTGTTCAGACAGTGGGACAGTGTCAAAATAGTTCGATCTCTAGTCATTTCCTCTAATTCAACACAAAGTCCAGAGCTGTTCTAGCCACTGTATATTCAGTACTAAAGCTGCCTCCATGAAATATACCACTACTGTTGTATGAACCTTGAAGATAATTCCTCTGCGTACTGAATTGGGATGTGTGACTAAAGTTTTTGAGGACCCAATAAAGGCTGTGCAAGCTGGATGTTTGCTTAGCAACAATGTTGAAGAACTGCAAAGAGACACTTTGTGCATTGTTCCCAGGAAAAACTAGATGCACTTTGTTAACTACTTTGAGATAACTAACCTCTTTGTTAGCCTCCTTGTCATAAATTGTGTGTAACAGCCGTAAATAAAAAGGAGAAACAACATAAATTAAAGTTTTATGGCTGAACTATTCTTGCCCAAATGGTGAATTAATGAATTTGCTATTTATTCTTTGAGGAGACACTTATGTCTTGTTTTGCTAAGAGTTTAATAAATTAGCACAAAAATGCAACGTTTAAATATAAAGGTTGTAATTTTCTTATTAGGTCCCCAAACTTGGAGGTACTGATGGACACCTTTTTGAGCCCTCAAGCTTTAAATGTTTCTGTATGCATTTTTATTTATTTTAATGCCGTTGACATTTGGTAATAAAAACGTACTTTTCTAGTTAAAACTGCATTTGTTTCCATCTAAGTAATTAGTCAGCCTGACTTACCACACTCTTCTTCGCCTCTGATTCCTTCTTGGCTTTAGCTTCAGTTAAATGCTTTTTGAACGTCAGGAGGACCTCCCGACAATCCTCCAGGTGAGCCTCAGGCTCCCAGGTGTCGTCGTCAGAGCAGTAATTCTTCCAACGGACTCTATAAAGCACTTCGCCCTGGATACAAACAAAATCATGGGATGACTACCAAGAACATCCCTACAAACAAAGCAAGTGGTGACCCTCTGCCCACAAAGAACCTCTAACACCACCGCTATATCTAAAATGATCATGCTTTCATTTTAATACCTGCTATTTGAGACAATTGAAAACTTCGTAAAAGTTCATAAAAACTAAGTATTGGGGACTTTTGCTGTAATATAATAAGCAGTGTCTTACTCTTTCAATATGTTTTTTTCCCAATAACTGCAGCATAAAAAAAATCTTAGTACTTTAAGACCCACTCTGATGGAAAAAGTACTTTTGTTGTTTTTAACATATTCTGGTACCATTTTCTGATGATGGAGGACATATATAAGGAAAATCAAACTTAAAATGTTATTACTGAGTATTTTCTTTATTTAAATTGCTGTGAATCAGGAACAGACGAAAAAAAAAAGCGTTTTGAAAAAGCTTGTAGCTGTGACGTAGAAACCACAATCAGCACGCCACCAGCTCCCTGCTCCGCTCCATTTGGATGAATCCACTAGTAGACAAATAGATCGTCTTTGTTTTCCCTGTCTGAGCTGGAATCTGGATCTAAACTGTACGGCTGGATAGCTCCAATACTGCTCACCATTTTCGTTGCAGCGTTAATATTATGTTGCGAATGCGAGGGACTGTAAGCAAGCAGGAGTGCACATAGAGAGCATTTCTAATGAACTACTCCTGCTCTGCAAAAACTATGTTCTAGTACACAACACAGGTTAAAAAAAAGACAATTATAATTAAAAGACCACTGGGAACATGTATACAATAGATCAAGACATTTTTAAAAGAAATTACTTAATGAAAATACTTAAATGTTATCTAATTGTACAAGAAAACAATAAGTACAGTTATTATCTTAATTTATCTCTGCATAATTTTTATTGCTTGAAATAAACCAATAAACCAAACTGTCATCAAGCAGAGCGAATGAATGTTATGATGAGGGGAAACAACCAATGAACAGTTAAGAAAGATGAATATAACAACAAAAATATTGTATTTCTGCTTCATATTTTTTAATCCATTCTAGTGGAATCTTCCGATTTATATAACTTCTTCTAGAACATCCCTGAGATCGAATCATCCAGACACAAAAGTCAATGTTCAGCTAGCTATATCAACTATTACTATTGCGTAAGATTCTCAAATATCATGGCCATAAAAATAATTCACTTTCAGCTACTTTTGAGTTTGTTTGCTTATTGTGTATTTTTCATATCACAGTGGAAAGAAAGCAGAATTTAATATATTGGATGTTTTAGGATGAAAGACGATATTTGACAAACATTTAGTGATAAGAAGCAAATACATACATGCTGGCCTAATGTCTGACTTTGTCATCTACTGTTCAGAAAAAGCGAGATTATAATATATAATAATATATTAAAAGTAGTGCTTCGTTTAGACTGAAGAAACTTTAAAGAAGTATGTTTACTGCTCCATCTTCGAACATCTTTAGTGTGAAAAACAGTGATTTGGAGAAACAAGCTTCAACTTGATGGTGCAAAAGAACAGTTTAACTGAGCGCATAAAAAAGTTCACTCTGAAATAAATTATCCCATTCCATCTGAGGCATTAAAATGCATGTGGAATAACGATTTAGTATATAATTAAAATGTTAGAAAAAAACGTATCGAGGGTTAATGACAAAGCCGAGATGCTAACATGCTAACAACAGGTTATTTTTGAATCAAATCATTGACGTTGCTAACCGCATCAGTGGTCCCGCGCGCGGTGGAACTACTATTCTTAAATGTCTTTAATTATATAATAATATTAACTAACTACTATGAATCCCTGTGTGGGTATACAGTGCAGAGTCCTCCCTTGTCCCCAGCAGGGGGGAAATCGAGCGGACATCATGGAAGAAGTTATGCAGAGAAGCAAGGGAGGAGAAGCGGTCACTAAAGCGGCGAAAATAATTAAGACTTCAGTTAGATCAACGATGAGAAACCATCCGCATCCGACTGTGTAAGCGTCGTAGAACAATTTGTGCAGCAAGAAGGACGGGGGGACAAAAATTCCGCTTTTAGCTTTAAGCTAGCTGGACAGCTATTTAGCCGCTAGCTTTACCTCTTCCACTCGCATGTCTATGATCCTTTCCACTTCGTATACATCTTCTTCTTCATCTTGTTCGCTGTCTGCAGGCTCGACTTTGTTGGTTTCAGCCGCCATGGCTGCTGAGCTTTAAAAGTTTCAATGTTTAACGGTTTTTCGTAGTCGACACTCAACGGGCCGCAATGTTGAGAGGTAAAAAGACACCGCACCTGGCGGCACTGTGTGCTCTGCTCTCTGCAGCTCTTCAGTGGGCGGTACCCATCGAAGGAGCTACCGCCCATCTTCCTGATGCTGCGTTCAAATGCTGAATCTCAGATCACTCAGCTTTGTCCTTTTCAATTTACCTCCTTACTTTTATGCTAGATAAAATGTTTTGTGTTACGTTTAGGAATTTTTTAATGTCAAACAAGCTAAGAAAACACAGCATGAAAAAAAGTACAACTAACATTATTTAGTGTAATCTGTAAATATTTCTCATATTAAACCAGAATTATGAGGTTTCCTAAAGTCAACATAGAAAAAAGCCAACACAAGCCATAAACTCTTGCCATCTATAGTTGTTTTATTAAAAAAACAATTTTTACATTTGAAATAATTGCAGCTTACATCACCATGTAGTTGAATTTATTTAAATGGAAATGAAAAAAATATATAAATACAATACATGGCCAAAATAACAGCAGCAATTTTACTAGAACAAAAAAGGGTGACAAATGCATTCATTCACAACCACAAAAAAATTAGAATAGTCCATACTTTGAAGCAATGTTCACAAACAGAAATGAACTGCTTTTCCAAAGTAACAATGGCTGCAATAAACTAAAGGTCTGCAAATTACCGGTTTTTGCCTTGAAATAACAAATTAGAGTAAAGTTTCTGATAATTGGTGTTAGTGCAAATGTTTCAGGACTTATTATAGTACTTCCAAACATGAGAAGTAATATAAATAAAAGTGTGTCTTGAAGGTTCCAATAATATCTTTTCAATCAGACGCCAAAAATGATTTTGAGATCAGCCAGGGAGAGTTTGGAGAAGGTATTTCCTGTTCCTGAGAGGACATTCTGGGCAAGCTCCTTCTTTCTTGTCTGCAGAATGGAAATCTTCTCCTCCACTGTGCTTTCACAGACAAACCTGATGACATACCAAAAAAAAAAACGATAACAATTTTTTTTCACAATATATCAAGAGACAGTGTTTTCAAAGTTAAACCAGTTATAGACACACTCCAATAATCTTTTGATCCATTTTATTGTAAAAGGTATTTCCAGTGGTCTTTTAATTTTGATTATGCTGTTTCTAGCCCAAATAAAAAACCTATGTTTTGTCTTCTAAGACAGTTTCTGCAGAGCGGCAGGAGTTTATTAAAAATTCAGTTTCAAGTTGCGGGTATACTATTGCATTTTGCTGGTAACAAAAATGACAAGCGATATTGGACCTATCCAGATTCCAGCTGGAATGAGGAAAACAAAGACGTACATGGATGCATTTGTCTGCAAGTGGATGTATCAGAATGGAGCGGAGCAGGGAGCTTGTGGCGTACCCAGCGTGTTTTCGAAATCACATATTTTCTTTTTCAGACTGCATTTTTTTCGTCTGCCCCTGATTTACAACTATTTGAATAAAGAAATACAATTTTTAAGCCTCATTTTCTTTATATATGTCTTATATAATAAAAAAAAGATCACAAGTTAAAAACACAAAAAAATCAGATTTTAATCAGAGTGGTTGTTTTATAAACAATGTTAAGCTAATTCATCATAATTAATTTTTCTTTATAGTGAGGTCTTGTCACGAAGAAGGGAAAATGTGCGCGGTTACTCCACGCCAACAGTCTCTTCGAACAAACATTTCTGATGAAGCAGAAACTATGTCCTAGAAATCGACCGTTTTTTTAATAATTTGGGCTAAAAACAGCATAGTCATAGTCAAAACACCACTGGGAACGATTTTATAATAAATCAAAAGATCATCTGAGTGGGTCAGGGTTAGAACTACTCTGATATTTAGTTATATTATCAGATGTTTTTAATCCAGCCCCCATTATAACAGGAAATCGTAGTCGTCGGGTTAATGGAACAGTGTCCACTGGTGTGTTACTTGTGGATGGTGACATCTCTGCTTTGTCCAACTCTATAGATCCGATCACAGGCCTGGTCTTCTAGAGCAGGGTTCCTGTTGGAATAATCAAAAGATAAATGTAGACTGATATTACAGTTTGACAAATTTAACATGTTTAGCGTTGTAATTCACTTAGGTTGATAAAACTGGAAAATGTCCCCCCAGGTTTAGAGGAGGCTTCTGCTCTTTTCCCCCCCGCTACATGCTTGTGTCACTCTCACCAGTGCATATCAATGAGAAAGAGGTGATTTCCTCCAACAAGGTTAAGTCCCACGCCTCCAGCACAAAGAGAAACCAGCATCACCTTTAAGAGGCAGAAAAAAAACCTTCATAAATACAAAGAATTATTTTATCCCCATTTTAAATTTCACAATCTTTTTTTGTGTGATTGCTGAGAAACAAGAGGCATACCTGAGGCCCTTTAGGATTTGTGTTGAATTCCTCCACCAGATCCATGCGGCGTTTTGGGTTGACAGACCCATCGATAACTCCGAATGTCAAGCCTATCCGCCTCAGATGAACGGCAACAATGCTGAGCATGCTTGTCCACTGTGACACAATAACACTGCAAGATCCCAGAAAGGAAATACTGTAGTGTGAATTTTGAATATGCAGGAAAAAAGGTCTGTTTGAGATCACTATTTTTATTAGTTTTTTAAACAAACGTGCAAAAATAACAACTATTATTTGCAGGTTTTCAGAGCTGTATATTATTTTTTTACATGGTTACATGTGCTGTTTGAATAACATTAGGAAACTCAACAACACCTGTAGCTCAACTGGTTGGCTGTTTAAACGGCTGAACGCCATTTGCTGTTGCACACAAATGTACGCGTTCACGTATTTACATGCCAAATAAGTGCGCTGCTGACCCTAGCCGTTCATGTATTTTAAGAGTAAAACGAATACAAAAATAACTAATAAAACAAAAAACTAATAAAAATAACTAATAAAAAAACAAAGAAAAATTAAAAATTAAAAACAGACTGCCGAACTGTCCAGGGTGTCCCCCCTGCCTTCGCCCACAAGTGGCCGGGATAGGCTCCGGCAGCCCTGTGACCCCGAAAGGGATAAAACGGTAAAAGATGAATGAACGAAAAAATTTAGCCTTTAAACTCTGGTTTGTTTCAAAAAGCTGCATGACCTATGAAATGTGCAATTAATAACAGGCATACATTACAGGACAAAAGTTGAAGAACATTTGGATTATCAAATTTATTCTATCCAACTCAAGATCTTAAATTAAAATGTAAAGGATTAAATAATTCAAAATCCTCCTGTGAACAGGCAAGGGTATAAAAAAGAAGAAGCTAAAAACTAAAAAAAATTGTGATTTCTGCCATAATATTAAATTGACAAAGGCAAATACATTTTTTTGGCATTTCTATTAATTTATTAACATTGTATCAAATTCTAAATGTTCAGGTATTATCAATCAAACTTTATGTATAAAATAGCACTTCTCATATAGTTGCGCAGCTCGAAGCGCTTTAACATTAAAAACAGAAAACACAATATTACAGTAAAACAACACCCACCCACCCTTCACCCTTCCCACTCCCCTCCGTTAAAACATATGATCCATGGCCCCCACGTACAAAGAATAATGACTATGTAACTGTAAAAATAAATAAATAAACAATAAACAAAGAAATAAATAAACAAGTAAGGCTTGGCTCTGCTGTGAGGAAACAGTATATGGGAATCTCTTCATACCAGGAGCCAGCTTGGCCATGGGAGCATTGTCACAGCCCCCACCCAGACTGGGACAACAACAGGGTCCACTTCACAGCCGTGAAGCTGCAAAGTTAGACTCCAGCTGCCCCAGCAAGGGCAACAACTGCAACAACAACCACCGACCAAACCAGCAAGCCCTGAAAGAAAAGATCCCCACAAAAAACACTGGGGCTAAAATCATGATAAGATCCTAAAATTAAAAACATAGGATGTATGTAAAAACATAAAATTGAGACTAAAATGCATAAAATGAAATTAAATACCATACATAAAATAGCCTATACTAAAACTAATAGAATAGTTAAAATCAACTAAAAGTGAAATTAAAAAGGTGGGTCTTGAGCCTCTTCTTAAAAACCTCTACAGTCTCTGCAGCCCTGAGGTTCTCCAGCAGGCTGTTCCACAGGCGAGGACTGTAATGGCAGAACGAAGCCTCACCATAAGTTTTGGTCCTCACCTTAGGAACAACTAAGAGGCCAGTGCCGGAGGACCTCAGGGTCCGCGAGGGCTCATATTTTAACATAATATCATTTAAATAAGAAGGTCCAAGACCATAAAAACATTTATAAACCATTAAAAGAATTTACTTAATTTTTAAAAGAATCTACTTGTTTTGGAATGTATGATTTTCATTTCTCACTAAGAAGTTGCAAAGGAAGTCAACGTGTCAGTGGGTGTCAGTTGTGGGATCATCAAAACGCTCTCAGAAACTGCCAGGAAGAGGTCTGGTAGATCCCAAGCCAAAACTGAACCAGAAGACGTCTCTGAGAGTTAACACCTGTATGACAAGTTGGGTTGTTCGGGCCTTTTGAGGGTGGTAGAGAGAAGAGGCAGTATCTTAACAGGAGCAGAGGTGTGTCCTGCAGTTCTCCTAAGGATCGTACAACTACCTTCAGGAATGTACCATAGTCCTGCTTGTTGTAAGTGTATCATAAAGTATTTTAATGCGAGTTACACACTTGTCTGACGTGAGAGTGATGCTGTCCTATGGTATTAGTACCGTACTAGCTTCTTACTGACTGTGTGCAAATGTTGCACACAAAGGGTGTGAAGGTAATACACAAGTAGCCGTGACACGCCTGTAGGATGTCCACACAGAATACACTCCGATTGTCTAACTTCCTCATTTCTAACAGTCAGGCAGGGAGCGCATACTTATCATGCGAACAGCACTAACAGGCTCCGTGCACAGGGTTAGAAAACAAGAACATCTGTACAACGTGCATGTGTCTCATCTACTTCACCCTTACCCCTTGTGCTATCTTGTGGGGTCAAAATGACCCCATCCTTACATTGATGTGTTATCCCTACCATGACAAAGGTGGGTAAAGGTGAAATAGGATTTTATGAAATCCATTGATACCAATGAAGATCACATCCAGATGACCCCACTCCCAATGTTAAAATGCCTTGGATAGCACAAGGGTTACACATTGTTTAAATGTTCACTATGACCAGATGCTCGCAGCATGCCAGTAGAAAAAGTTTGCACAAATATTTTTGCTCTACGGGTTCACAGAGTGGTCTAAAACTTTGATATTTCGTGCGGACCACCTGTGGGCCCTGTACAGACTTTTCACCTGCAGAAAGTCTGTATCCACCCGTAAAGGAATTTGTGACTAAGGCTTTAGCAAGAAGGAAACTCAGAGAGAAGGTTTTGTGTGCCTCTTCTGTATGACAGAAAACATGTAAAGATATGACAGACTGAAGAAATAAGACTATATGAAGAGAATAAGAAAAAGATGCATTAGTAGCTTCACCTTTTTTGGTCGTCGCTCTTCTCTTTGATTGCCATGAGCTCAGAGGTGATAGCTGAAATCTATAACATTTGGGAAAAAGCAAAGCAAAAGACACTTTGTTAAACAAAATGCAGTTAGTTTAGGAAAAGCTATCACTATCAGAATCATGAGCAGAACCCTTCTATTTCTAGTTGGTTGGCACCTTGGTGCTTTTGTTGGTGTCCTCAAACAGCCGTGAGGGGAAGCGACTGCCGTTGAGCAGCACTGTGTCTTTGGGGTCAGCATCTGATGGCGAGGGGCTGGAGGACAGCGACAGAGCATTGAGCTGCTCCTCCAGGGACAAAACGATGCCGTCCCCCTGCAGCTCAGAGGAGTCCAGCGTCTGAACAGAGAAAAGCAAACTGGTTTGTCCTCCAGGGCTGTAATCTCCTGTGAGAGGAGGCAAAAGAGTGCCGACCTTCTTCAGAAGAGAGAGGTGACAGCAGCACTGACGAAGGCGCAGCAGCAAGGACAGGATGTGGATGCTGCTGGAGGACTGTTGATGCTGCTGAGAGCTTGATGCGGCAGAATCAGACTGAGACAGGCCGAACTCTTGTGCCACTGGAAGACAGCACAAACGGTGTTAGAAAAATGCAACAAAAAATACAATTACTAGGAATTATGTCTGTGAAGACTTTCATTCATCCAGGTTGATTACATCGCAGTAGTAGGTTTAATAATTGTCATCTGGACTTGGTTTTTAAAGTTGAAAAGTTTTCAACTTTTTAAAGTTGAAAAGTTTTCAACTTTAAAAATGCAATTACTAGGAAAGAAAAAATCAAAAAACACATTTCTTTATTGTAGGGCTACCTACACTAAGACAGAGGAACACATTTATTTGTCTGGACCTTATCTCACCTTTGTCAAATGGATTGGAGGAGGAGTTTCCCACGTCCTTTCCTTCATGTCTCTTCAGATAATTCTGCAGAGTTGATCTGAGGGAAAAACATCCAGAGTGACACGACTGTTTTAAATATCTTTGTGTTGCTTTTTGTCGATGCAGACCAGAGTCTCTTAAATGGCTTTTCTTATAGAATGTCTTCCATCTTTACAGTTTTAAAGGTGAACAGGTTTTGGGTTCTTGCCCTGATAAGTAAGTCCATTGTGGAATCATTTCTTCATCACTGCATATTGAAATATTAAACTTTAGTCGTTAGTCCCTCATTCAAGTTTAAATGGAAAACTCACGAGTCCTTTAATAACGCATCTGTCAGGAAAACATCAATTTTGTTTGGACAACAAATTCATTTTTTTAACCTTGTATAGAAAAAATTGCACTAACTATTGAAAAAGAATTTAAAGACAAAATTTTATATTCATTTTTTACATTTAAAAATACTCAAATTGTCTTAAAAATTGGACTGCACAATGGTGCAGCGGTTAGCACTCTCGCCTCATATGGAGAAGGTCCTGTCTCAAATCCCGGCTGTCCTCTCCATGTGGAGTTTGCATGTTCTTCTTGTGCATGTGGGGATTTTCTCAGAACATTCTGGCTTCTTCCCAAAGTTCAAGAACTTGCTTTATAGGTCAATTGATACATCCGAATTGCCCCTAGGTTTGCATGTGAGTGTGTAGCCCTGCAACAGACTGGTGACCCTTTCAGGATGTACCCCACCCTCACCCAACAGTAGCTAGACCTTAAGCAGCCCAGTGACCCTGAAAGGGATTCAGCGGGTTCTGGCAATTGAAGGTTGAAAATTCATTTATCTTAAGAAATTACTATAAAATTTGTGCAAATTAAAAAAACAGAAGCTCACAACTGCAGGATTCACACTCTATTCTAACTAAAATTCCCTGGTTGTAAACTAGGAGCACAGAGATGCTGTGCTTTCATTTCCTTGAGGGATTTCAACATTTCAGGCTGTGTTCAGAGCCTTTCCAAAGATACCCTTTAAAAAATATCCTAAGCAACTTTTGGTTGAAAGAAAACTCTTTGGTTTCAATGATTTCTCTGTTTTCAGCAGCAAGGTTTAGAACGTCCCTCCACTTTAACCAGTCCTCTGCATGGACTTAGTGCAGTCTAAGTTAAAGCAAAGCAGCCGAATGTCAAAAGGTTGAGTACATTTTTAAAAGCTCACAGTTTTGATTAAGAAAGGGTATTTTATCTATTTCTGGTCACTTTAAACACCTGAATAAATAAGATCCAGCTCGTATACTAATATATAAATGCAAAAGGAATATAAAGAATTGTGGAGAACTGTTAAAATTTTACCTGGACTGAGCAAACACCACATCGTACACAGTCTGCTCCTCCTCAGAGAGATGAAGTTGATGCACCTTGCAGGTCCGATTAGGAAGAGACACCTGAAACATTTCAAACTTCTAGTCGGCTGGGATGCACCCTAGGCCTGTCATGACACTTTTACAGATAGAACTCGAAGCAGTGGACTGGTAGACATGTGTCTGACTGAGTGGGAGTGCCCCTACCAGTGGTTTTCCAGTAGAGTCCAGCTGGTCTTTGGTTCGTCGCAGCAGCAGAGCTTTCATCAGGATGTTGAGCCGCTCTCTGCCTCTGTTGGAGCCGTTGTCCACCTGTGCTTTCCACAGTTTGTACTCATCGAATGGAGAACAGCGCAGAAACCTGAAAGGGAAGATATGGGAGGAGCTTTATGCACTTTATGGATGTTATTCCAAAATATCTTTGGCTTCTGGTTGCAGGGGCAACAGCCTGGGTGTAGAAGCTCACACCTTCCTCTCCCCTGTAGTCAGATGAGAGATTTCATCCCCTGTGTGTCCTGGGTCTGCTTAAAAGCCTTGTACTGGTTGAAGATGCCTTTCAAGCTGCAATAAGCAGGCTATTAGGTGGTGCTGTACACCAAGTTCCTTTTGGGTGCCTGTGCTTCACAGAGAATTTCCAAGTGATTCCACTGTAGCTGGAAATGAACCTTCTGCTCCACAGAAGGAAACCCCAACCCAGAGATACTGCCCCCTGACTTTGGAGACAAATTCGGAGTCTTAAGAAACTCGAGACAGATTTTGTCTGCCCTATGAGTTTTTTTAATCACCTCAACGACTGCAGCCCTAAGAATGGGGACCTGGCCCCCAAGTCCACAGGATCAGATTTCTTTTATTTTTGCTGTAATATAAGTGTAAGCAGAACATTTTGTACTTACTTTAGCAGAGAGTACATGTCCAGCAGGTTGTTCTGGATGGGTGTGCCGGTAATGGCCCAGCGGGCCTGGGCCCTCAGCTGGCAGACTGCCATTGAGGTCTGGACTTTGGGATTTTTGATGTTGTGGGCTTCATCGAGAATCACTCGCGTCCATCTCACTCGCAGCAAAGGAGAAGAGCGTGATGCCTGGAGAAGAAGGACACGTGTAAGGAGGTGCACAGCCAAGCGTGTTCACCGTTATGACGAAGTTAGAAGAAGAATAGAAGCTTTAATAATCCCAGAGAAAAGCGATCAGCTGCTTGCATTTACAATCACAGTTACAGCAGACAAAAGAAAGAAGAATAACACCATAAAAACACCAAAGAGTAAAGTCTATTTATTAAAATTATTTAAATATTAATTATGAATATTATAAATCAATTAAACATTCAATTATAAGGTATAATACACTAAAACTATAAACACATTTAAATATTAAAATTCAATGAGGCTTTCTTTTTATGTTCACACGGACCTTAGCACGGGCGGGACAAAAAGTCTTCTCAGTCTGTCTGTGGAGCAGCTGCTGGGAAATTAGTAAACAGTAGACGTGTCGCCCTGGTGAAGCCACTGTGCAGGGGTAAGAGGGATTGGTCACAATGGTTCTGAACTTAAACAGTCTTTTTGCTCTGCTATGTTCTCCAGGGGCTAGCTGCTGTCCAACCACAGATCCATTCGACAAATTAAAATTTCAACGCTTTTATTGAGGCTGAAATTTATATTTTCATCTTACTTATGAACTCAGATGACTGTCATTTTAAACCCTACTTCCTAATGGATAGATACTACATTCTAATAATACCAGGACTGTGGTCTTTGCTGTTGTTGGCCTTCTTCTGAATTTGGATCTCCTTGGAGACTACATCATATGTGGTCACCACCACATCATGATCCGCCAGCCTGAAGAGCACAGTTAGGATTATTTTCAGCTTGTTACGAGCCAAATAACTCGTGAAAATCTGGGCTTTTTCCAATTACTGCTACAAGAACTTTACTAGAAGGTGTCAAATCATATCTACTTAAGGTAAGAAGCAGGGCTTTCTGCTCCTTCATCATCAAATCTACTTTTAAACTCTTGTTAAATAAAGCTATCTAGCACAAGCTTTGACCTTACATTTTGAAGTCAGTTTGTTTTGTCATCAAAGCAAAATAAAAATTAAATAAAAATGTTTTTCTTTACTAAGCACTAAAATGCACAGAGTATGAAGTCATATTCTACATATGTAAAAAGTCCCACTCCGATCATCTTTTAAATAATTATTTAATTATAAAAACTGTCGTTTTCAAGACATAGTTTCTGCAGAGCGGCAGGAGTTCATCAGAAATTCACCTCTGGGTTGTGGGCATGACTGTCGGTGTGGAGATACCCCACCCCCACTTCCCATAACCCATTTCTTAACACGCTCCCCCACTCACTGGCAGCCCTTCAAACCTCCGCTGGTTTCATTACAGATGCAAATAAAAACGGTGATCGGCCATTGAGCTTATCCAGCTGGACAGTTTTGATCCAGATTCCAGCTCAGACAAGGAAAACAAAGACGGATCTAGTTGTCTATAAATGGATCCATCAGAATGGAGGAGCAGGGAGCTTGTGTCCTGCCAATTGTAGCTTTTTTGAATGCAACAGCATTTTTTCTTTAAAGCTGAAAACCCCAATTAAAAGAAAAGCTGGATTTTTATCTTTTCGATTGGTGAAAGACCGACTTACAAAGTTGACATGATGCTTTTTGTTTTTCTGGAACACTTATTTTAAAGGAACAATCTGAGCTAATGACCCTTTTCTGATGTTTTATTCTAACAGGTTCTCCTGTTGTTTAAAATGGTAAAAAAACACAACAACTTGTTTTTGAATGCGTTTGATTTTCACACTTGGCACTTTTCTGTCGATTGCGCGCGGTACAGGTAGACGGTTAGCCTGCAGCTCTTTTCACACGCTTGTTTCCATCTCTTTCTTCCAGTGGTGAATCAGCAGCTGGTGACAGATGATCAGGGTGCCTTCAGAATCAACAATGGTAGGATCTGACAAATGGAGAAAAACAAACATAAGAACACGGGGGTATTCCAGAAGGCAGTTTAAACTAACCTGACTTTAACCCTGAACTCTGGCTGAAATCCGTCTGAACTTGCTTACCTGGGTGTTGGTTAAAAACGGATAAGAGTTAGCACTACGCTCTACTTGGTAACCCTGGGTTAATGCGCGTGCACGGCAAGTACATAAAGGCATTCAGAATTGATAGCCGATTTCCGGTGTCACCATGGAAACGAAATGGAGGAAAAAAAGAGAGCGTTACACTTTTTAGTGAGACGGAGTCGAGATTTTAATGACGGCGGCGTATGAAGACTATACACCATCGCACATACAGCGCATCAGCAAAACAAAAAATTTAATATTGTCTGCTTTGGAGAAAGAACGGACAGAGTAAATGCATTAGTTTCTAATCTATTTCGCTATTGTGATGTATATATATATATATATATATATATATATATATAATATATATATAAGTTATATATATAAAACTTATCCAACTTAAATGAATTATTTCAACTGGTAACAAGTAGTTGAGTTAAATTTATTCAACCTAATTTATTTCGTCTATAAAACTCAATAGTTGTTTATACAGCTAAAATTTACATATTTATCTGCCTAAATGGCATATTACTCCAATGGAATTAAATGTTTTTCCATATTAATTTACAACAATATGTAGCAGTAGCAGTAGTGGTGCTAAATAAACTCATCATCCTCTTCCTCCCCTCACTCATGGTGCAGAAAAAATTAAATATAACAGCACAAAATAACTCAGCAAAACACAGGAAAACCGCTAAACTACTAAACATATTTGGTCAAAATCCCACACTTAAACCCAAACAGTCCAGACAGGCAAAGGGAACGGTATCCTACAATTCTACCGGTAAGTTACACCTACTTACAGGTAAATTAATTTGTTTGAATGAAAGTAAAACAAATGTCTGATAACTATGTGTTATTTTTAGGTTGACTAAACTCCAAAAATTATCAATCTTAACTGAAACAAATAATTAAGTTAGATTAATGTAAAAAGGTTTATCTTTAAAACATCCATATGTGGTCTTATCACCCTCTCATGGTGGAAAAAGTATTATTTGAGCTTCTTCGTCCACTAAATCATCTTCAAATGGACACGCCATGCTCCTTCACCTCTCTGAAACCAACTAACCTTCAACTAAACCTGCTCCAGACCAGGTTATGTTCAGAGCACGAGTTGCTATGGCAACTTGACATACCTCCATTTTTGGAACTGAAAGCTGAGGTTATCCGCTTCCTTATCCTCAAACTTACTGTGGGAGCTAGCATAACCTGCTTTATGGAATACCCCCCAGTTTAAAATAAATGTAAACAAAAATAACAACAAAACGGACATATACATAGACCCAACTTTGTGATAAAAAGGTTTATGTTACCACTTTTAGACACCCAGCTCTCCAGCTTGGTCTTGGTCTGGTCCTTCTCCTTGGCCTCCTCTTTAGCTTTCATCTTCTTAGCCAGTATGAGTGAAATCATGGTCAGAGTTTTACCCAGACCCATGTCATCCGCTGAGCCAAAGAAGAGGACAAGGAGAGTACAAACATCAGGTGGTGGTAAGAAAAAAAAACAGTTGGTGTCTGAAGAGCTTTGTCTCCTTCTCTTCACCAGGCTTAGTAAAAGGTCAATATTAGTTCAGAGATAACACACAACATTCAAGGATGTACCGTAGTTACAAAAAAAAGTTAAAAATACACTAGAGCTCTACATTAAAAAAAATCATTGAGAGACATAAAAATTGCACTGTGCACTGACTGAGCAGTTGGATCATATCCAGGAAGGACATTTTAGTGGTGATTGACCTAAAAAAATCTTGAAGTAAAATGGAAAAAATGACTCCATTGTTCTGTTTTCCTTGTCCTTTAGTGAACAAAGTGAAGGTCAGTAAGCTGTGGAAAATATTGTTTCTTGCACTTTGTGATGATTCACTTTCTAAAACAGAGGTAAACGTCTCAGCGTACCCAAAATCCCTCCACACGGCTTCTGCATTTCTCTCCAGAGCAGCCAGGCCAAAGCTCTCCTCTGATGGGGCATCAGAGGCACCTGGGGGAAGATCACAGAGACGCCGTTACTGAGGGCTGACCTCACAACTGTATTCAAACTGCATAGAACAATGTGTAACTCAAAGATTATGTCTGTTTTCAACAAACTAAATTGACTTGATTTATTATATTTTAGACTCATCATTGGGCTCTGCTGTTCGTTTCACTGTTTCTTCTTCTGTCTTTTTTGCAGTTTTACCCGTTTTTGTTATAATGATGTTTAATCTTGAATACACAACATTGTTTGATCCAGATCTAGTCTAATTTATAGTTTGTATTTATGTCAAATTCACAATATTAAAACCATATTATATCATGAAATGGATCTTTCGTCTTTTCATATTTTTAGTGATGATTCTAGATTTAGACTTGTTTCCCGACTCCTTCCTAACAGCTCTTAGTTTTTTGGAGACAGTTAGGAGGAGGAAAAGTTTTTTCTTTTTTTAATAACCGCATGTTGTAACTCCAATTTTTAAATGAAACAATTTTTTTGGACAAAAAAGTAAACGATTATTTTTTGCTGCTGCGAGTTGAAACTCACCTTCCTCCTACAAAGGTTAATCTGGCCCCAACCAGCATTATTTTTATATTTCTGTGGTTTTGACGCGTTTTTATCAGTAAATATTACTTCAAGGTTTTTCCTAATAAAACACAGTTCAAGGCCAAGCAGCAAATATTCTCATTTGGCCAAATACGGGTAGCTTTATTTGAGACAATAACAAGTTAGATTTAGCTTTTTAAATTAAAACCACATCACTGCATTGCTCTGATTAATTTAGTTGTGTATTTTAGTCAGAAATAGTCAATTTTTTACTAAAAGTAGGGAATCTTTTGGAAAGGAGAGGCAATTACATGAATGCAGCAATGGCATTTCTTTAAGTGTGTGTGGGGTAAACTTGTGCTGTAAGATGTAACAGAGTCAAGACTGTGACACCTTGATCCCTTTGGGGTCGGTAACTTCAGTTTCAGGATCCGGACAAGACTCCAGGGATTTGTGCAGATGGTCGATGGCTTCACATGTGGCGTTCTTCACAGCCATCAGGCGATCATAAGTCATCCTTCCACCGTAAAAGGCCTGCATGTGATCGCCTGCTCAAATGAGACCAGCGTGTTGGGGGGACGTATGAAACGAGTCACAGAGGAGCTGGACAAAAAGCAGAGAAGTGTGCACAGCGCACACTACTGACCCCCATGCGTCTGCGCAGGCATCTGACTGTGTTGCAGCCCCAGAGAACTGCCTGCACCCTGGATCTGGGGCGGGCCCTGCACCGGAGGAGTGGGGAGGAAGATGCTGCCCCCCTGTCGGTCAAATGGATTACTGAAGGTGGTGCCTTTGTCAGGTTTTCTGCTCTCATCCACTGATTCTGAAAAGAATTTTTATAACAGTGTTGGTGAAAATATAAAAGCCTGGAAACAATAAATCTACCAATTTAGCAAATCAATGTTTGGAACTTTAAAGACCCGCTGATGAAAATTGTGTTTTGGGTGTTTTTAACATGTTCTTGCAGAATTTTTCTGATGATGGAGAACAGAGAAAATTCAACTTTAAGTTGCATTTCTGAGTATTTCTTTATTCAAATGGTTGTGAATCAGAAGCAACCAAATACGGGTAATGCCATTTGAAAAAGCTTGTAGTCGGGCAGAAGCTACAATCGGCCGGCCACAAGCTCTTGATTTCCTTGTCCGTGCCGGTATCTGGCTCAAAACTTTACAGCTGGATAGTCCCAATATTACTTCTTATTGTATTTCTGTTGCACTGGTAATGGTGAATTTCTAATGCTCTTCGGCAGAAAATATGTCCTAGAAAACAACTGTTTTTTTTCTTATTTTGGCTACAAACAGCCTAATCATGATTAAAAAAACTACCGTATTTTCCGGACTATAAGTCGCACCAGACCAAAAATGCATTATAAAGTAGAAAAAACACAGATAAGTCGCACTGGACTATAAGTCGCATTTTGACGGGAAATTTATTTGACGAAATCTGAGACGAAGAACTAATAAATTTCACAACCTCATATGACACAATCACAGCAGACTGTTTATCTCTTAACTTCAAAGTAATTCTTTCTCAAACTTATTTATTTATTCTTTTCATGAAGCATCATTGGCCAACTAATACTCTGTTTTCATCCTGTATCTGTAGAAACAGTTGTCATTTTTACTGCATTTCGGAATCTATGAAATCATTGGAAAATAGAATATTATGTTTTTAGCCTTCAAGATCTTACTGTAAAATAAGGTTTGCTGATTCTCTGAGTCACCTTACATACTCTTAACACTTATCATACCTCATACATCAAATTGACCCAGGAACATCATCTCTGTTCCTCACAAATGAACACAACAGGAGGGTTAACAATGTATTTATTTCAATTTATTTCTAATATAAGTCGCTACGGAGTATAAGTCGCACCGCTTGCCAAACTATGAAAAAAAGGCGGACTTATAGTCCTGAAAATACGGGTACTTTGAACGCTTTTACATTAGATCAGAATATCATTTGAGTGGGACTTGAAACTGTCTTTGTATTATAGTCATTCCTCATTTACCTTCATTAAGCATCAACAAGCTAATACGTAAATCAAAGTGACGGAAACCTTGTGTTTCTGAACCTTAGAGTGTGGCAGACACCTCACCTGTATGAGAAGCTGCAGACAAACTCAGTGACTCCAGCTCGTCCTCCAATTCTTTGATCTGGATTTGCAGTTTCTCTCCTTTATCTGGCAAAGCAGCCACATTTATAGCAGAGAGAGTGGCCTTCAGGGACAAAAAAAAGGAAATGACATCTTAAGAGAAGGTCTATTTTCCTGTTATGACAGAAAAACATCTGGTTTCTTTTATTCTTACTAGAAAAACTTCCTGTGTACCTTTTTCTGTTTGAGCTGAACAGACAGCAGGTTCAGCCTCTCTTTAGGGCCTCCCTGCTTTGCCACACACTGGAACCCTGGAAAGTTGGTTATGGTCTTTTGGATCACAGATGTCGGGGTGGTTTTCTGAGAAGCGGGTTTCTCTGACACAAACACTACATCGTCATTGGTTTCATCTCTGTTGGATCTGCTCTCTTCAGAATCCTCATCTAATATAACCACACAGCCAGGGCTCCTAGAAGCATGTGAGCTGTTGCTGGGTTTGGATTCAGTGACGCTCCTTTGGACCGGGGGGTCAGTTTGATTCCCTGGCAGGGCTTTGTCACTAGTTTGCAAACTTTTGTGAACATCAGAGGAGACTTGATTCATTTTTTCAGGCTGAACTACTGTGCTTGATGTAGACGTCTTATTTTGCGCTCCTTCAAGCTTCTTCTCAGTTTTTTCTGTGATCACAGCTGTTGTCTTTTCTATGCTGTCAGCTTTGCTGCTGTCCTCACCCGATGTCCTCTTCTTTATCTTCATTCCCTGTGGAAGTGTTTTACCTTGATAGGTGTTTAATTTCTCTGCAATTTCCTTCCGAAAACTTTCTCCACCTTCAGTCATGTGACTTGTCTTCATGTTTTTCTTCTCGCTCTCCTTGTGTCCAGCAACCTCCATCTTCTTCCAATCGGAGTCTTTGTACATCTTTCCAGGAGCCTTAAAAGGGTTTCTGACAGGAGGGATGCAGGAAGGCTGAAGCTGTGTGCTTAACAGAGGGATTCTGTTTTCTTTTTCTTGCTGCAGTGGAATAGGATAAGAATTAATAAAGATGTCAAACCACAAATGAAAATAATTATGTAAATTAAAAGAACTGTATTATTTTGATCAAATTTGAGTGGAAACTTATTGCAGGCAATTTTTCTTATGATATAAAAATGCAAGATATTCATAGGAATATCAGATAGGAAAAATGTGCAGTTACAACACAATGAGATGCTGTTTTTATTAGAGAAATTAAAATGTAACAACTAAGAGATGAGAAAGAAGGCTGTCCTGAATTAAAGACAAGATGTCACCGCCTTGGTTTAAGATTAAATGTGTAACAGGTCTTACTGTAGTCCAAGGAACACTACCACACCATCTCTGTCCGGACTTTTTACCCACAATGCATCTGTAGTAAAGCCTTGAAAAAACATAAACAAAGAAAAGAAGAGTCATATTTCACATTCCCATCTTAAAGTCCCCCAAACCAATCATCTTTTGCAAAAGCGTTCCCAACTGTCTTTTAATTGTAATTATACTGTTTTTCCGCCTAAATTGAACCCTGTGTCGTTTTCCTGGAGGTAGTTTCTGCAGAGCGACAGTTGTTTATAAGAAATTCACCTCTGAGTTCAGTTGTGGGTGGGACAGTTGGTGCACAGCAACCTGTTACCCACAACAGGAAAAACGTACCAGAAGAACTGCATACATACTCTCACACTAGCTAATGGTGCGACAGAAATGGCGAGCAATATCAGAGCTATCCAGCCATACAGTTTTGAGCCGGGGGTCAGCTCAAAGGAAACCAAAGACGTACATGAGATAAATTGTCTGCAAGTGGATGCATTAGAATGAAGCGAAGCAGGGAGCTTGCGACCCATCCAGTAGACTTTCTATGTCACAAATAAGCCGTTTTTATAAACACAATTTTTCTTCTGCTCCTGATTTACAATGATTTAAAGAAAGAAAGACCCAGAAAAGCAATTTTAAGCCTGATTTTCTTTTTATGTGTTCTGACTGCATCATCAGAAAAATATAACATTTAAGTTATATAACAACACATATGAAAACATATTAAAAACACAATTTTTGTCAGAGGAGGTCTGTAGGTGTGAAGGATCAACAGACACATACCTGTGGTTTTGGTGTTTCTGGCTGAAGCTGATGGCCTGAAGTTCTACCATTGAATCTTCATGGTTGATGCAGTGGGAGGGAGGGAGACTGGCACACATGACAGCGACAGTTATTACAAGGCATAATCATAATCCTACATAAAACCACGCCATTATCAAACTAAACTATATATTCTGCACTTGTAGATAACAGATCTCTCTGAATATACTATAGAAAGTTCTAAAAGAAAAACTAGATTTTAAAACTGAAAGTCACACCCGCGAGGCCGAGAGCATATCTGATGATGATATTCTTGGGGAAATTACCTGGTCTGTTGACTGAAGTCACAGCCCTGCTCGTTTACGCAGACGTAGAAACTTTTGCCTTTACTCGGTCCGTCCTTAACCCCTGTTTTCAACATACAAATGCCACCTGCAAAAGCAGATACAGACAAACTGAGAAATTTGCAAGTCCCACTATCGACGAGATAGTTAGTTACACTTAAGTTTTAGGTCAAAACGAAAATTCTATGCTAACATGACATTAATGACAGCAAGCGTTTCCAAACTTAAAAGGACGACAACACATTTTATTTAAACAAAATCAAATAATATGTATTGACGTACCGTGGTCTCTACACAAAACCTTCTCCATTGTCTCAACGTATTTAAGCTTTGGTTTTTTGTAACTGCCCTGCGTGTCATCAAACTCGGGGATTTTTGTTTCGACCAATCAAAACGTCCAGAAGGCACATCCGGTTTTAGGAACGCCCAATGAAAGGGTGGGGTTTTTTATTTCCAGAAGATTGGGTAAAATTAAACTTATTTTAATAAAATAAAGACACATGTTAGTCAGTGTCAAAACGATCAATACAAAAAACAGCTGTATAAATACTAAATATGTAAGACATAACAAATAAATAACTTTGGGTTCTGAAACATGGACTTGACCCGGATGTAATCCGTGTGGTCGTTGGTCTGCTTCTAAAGGTGAGCGTTAAGTTTATTTAAATTTGTTTAGTCACTTATATTATTAAATACATTTAGTATAATTTAAAAATCATTACAACAATAAATTCAAAAAAATTGAGATCTTAAAGTCTACAAAATATTAAACTATAATACCCACAATTCACCAGTGCTGTAGAACTCTCGCGGGCTTTGTTTTGATATGGCGGCAGCTTTCAAAACCTGTTTCTGGTGTAAATACACAACGTTTTATGTTACAAGAACGAGGCGGCATTTCTTGTGTATTGAAGGTAAGTATCTTTGGATTAGATTATATTGCGTACTTTTTTATTTTGTTAATTTTAAAAAGAGACGTTACAGTTTTGGCAAACAGCGGGAGCAGGTAACATGATACGTTTTTTTGTGTAGATAGATCCACCCTGGGCCTGATTACACTAAATGACAGTGACCTTTTTTAAAAAATGTTTTTTAAACAAATGTTGATTACAACAATTTAATGTTAGCAGTTTAATTAGCTGTTGTCACTAACGGTATTATTTGCAGACACGCTGCTCGTTAAAGTTTAACGTCTCTGACACTTTTTTTTTTAATTATTTATTTAGTTGGGATTTTTAACGTGAATCCTTTCCGGTGATGATGTCTCGTCATGATGAAATTAACCTTTAACCGGCCACTGTAATCTCTTTTTCAAATCCCGGATTAGCTTCCTAACAACCTGGGTCAACATGACATCTCCTGCCGGGCTTGGCTTCCCCGAGCCAGACATCTTGGCTCGCTGGACGCCGAGCAGGACCCGCGCCGGCGTCATCCTCCATCCCTCAGAGGATTTGGCCGGATCGCTGCGGTACGTCACTGCCAAGGGGCCCGCGCCGCAGATGCCGGAGGACTCCTTCGCCTCTGACTTCGCCCCTCTGTCCGCCTCCACAGACAGCAGCCTCATTGGCGCTGAAGGCTGTGAGCGGCCTGTTCGCGGGGATGTAACGTATAGGCCGACGAACTGCGAACTGTCTGTACCGACAGCAATCCTACAGGATCAGTTCGACAAACTGGATGCGATGGCAAACGAAGATTTACCCATAATGATGAAACTGGAACAGGTAAGAACTGTTCCAATAAATTATATCTGTACTTCTCATCATACCTTAAGTCGCACTCCGATCATATTTTACTTTATTTTCAAAGCATTTCCAGTGGTCTTTGAATCACGAAGATGCTTTTTTTAGCCAAGACCCAAAAACCTGTGTCGTTTTTAGGACATAGTTTCTGCAGAGTAGCAATAGTTCATCAGAAATTCACGTCTGAGTTGTGGGCAGGACCGTTGGCATGAAACAACTCCGCCCCCTTTCCCTTCACTGTTGCTGAGAGCTTTCTGTTTACAGTCTCTCCCTCTAGCTTCCAGCCCCTCATACCCCCTGTAGGAACCCCCAACCGTAACATTAGCAGTGCAACAAAAAAGATGATCAATGTTGGAGCTATCCAGCCGTACAGTTTTGATCCAGATTCCAGCTCAGACGAGGAAAACAAAGACAGTCATGGATCTGTTTGTCTGCCACTGGATTCATCAGAATGGAGCTTCTGATTGTAGCCACTACAAGCCTTTCGAACTGGCATCTGTTCCCTATTCACAACTTGAATAGAGACAGTCATAAATGCAATTTTAAGCGTAATTTTTTCATATATGTACTCCATCATCAGAAAAATGCCACAAAAGCATGTTAAAAACACCATTTTCATTAGAGGCCAGTGGTATGTCACCTACAGTACAATGCATAAAAAGACAAATCCACTGGAAAAATCTGAATAGTGGGCAAATATTCAGCTCCAATATCCAGCCATTCCATATAAATACCAACACTCTGCCTGCACAATATATTGCATATTTATCATCACTGTGATATCAGTCTGTGCAGTATGCATATTGGAAAAGACACCTTAAAGTGCCATAAATGGTTACCTTAAATCTATACACGCATGCTAAGCCAATCTCATGGCAGCTTGAATTATTTAATGAACCATATAGAGCCCATTATGTATTTGACCAATCAGATGGAGCCCTTTTATATTAGATGCCTGCCTCCTATGTAGATGAGGGTCATTTGGAGTATAGTTGAAGTTATGTTGACTTTTATTTAAATCAAACTTGCAGTGAAACAGAAATGATCTATTAGTTGTTTTTTGTTTTGCTAGTTGATCATGAATCATAGGTCATATGGTCATCGCAATATTGATCACAAATATAACAAGTTTTTCTCAGATTGTGCAGCCCTAGTCAACTCTAGTTCTTATTATTGGATGCAGCAAAGACATGACCCTAAAAATAATCACCACAACCAACTTCTATGACTTCCACTGCTATGTATGGTATTTATTCTTAGGAAAGTCCTTGGGAACCCATTTAGTAACAGAGGTGAGTATGTAAGGACAGTAAATAAGATTAACAACACGTGGATGGGAAAGCATATTAAATCAGACCAGGGCATAAAAGAAGAGTCTGTCCCATTGAATTGATTAGGGGAACAGCAAACATGTCTTTAGATGATTAATCTGATTTAAATAAAAGGTATTAAACAAAGGTAAAAACAAATAAATTCACACAATTTAGAAGCTTGCAGAAAAGGTTTCATTAGCAGTAAGTAGTAGTGGTAGTTTTTTTTATGTGTTTTACTTTTTGTTGGATGTATATGATGTGACAACAACATATATTATTGTTTAATTATTATTTGGCCTTTTTCTCACCTTTTTTGAGACAACTTTTTTCTGAAAACAGTACTTACTGATCAATTATTTCACAAGTACATTGCTGCACACATAGACTGTAAAAACAGTCAGCCAGAGCAATTATTAAAAAAGATCCTGGAGTTTGATTCTTGTTTTTCTTTTGCCCGTCCTGAACTAATATGGGTCACAGGGACACAGAAGTAGCGGCGGAAAGCGGCTTTAGCAGCGCGAGTGGAGCTAAGACCAGGGGAGACTTTAAATGATATTATGACCCCAGACATGGAGACATGATTACTGATGCCTTTGTAGAGCTTTTTAAAAGAAATCAATCCGATCTCCAAACATCCTTCATGTCTTCCGTGCATTGTAATGAGATACACACAAACAGAAATTTGAGTGTATCTGCAGTAAAGTATTGTTCACATCTGTGTTTTTGAACGACTTATCACATGAGGTGTTTATTCGCATAATTATGATTTAATGGATATGGCGTGATTGCGAAATTGGGCTTTTCCGGACATTTCTAGAATGTTGATCATTTGTGTGATGGAAACACAGACTGTGTTGGTCAGTAAACAACTTGAATTACATGTGATAAAGAAAAAATATCTAACAAAAACTAGGAGTAGAAAGATGTTAAGAAGGTATTAGAGCAAGAATAGTTTTTCTGACAAACAGAATGTCTGAGTAATAACTGTCTATTTCTCAGTAGCAGTCTATGAGATTTTGGCTTCTTGAAAACCAGCAGGTACTTCCAATTTGGGAACACGAGGGGGGGGGGGGGGGCTGTCAATTGTCATTACAGTCAATGGCTGCACAGTGGGGCAGTGGTTAGCGCTTTTGCCCTCATTTGAATCATGTCAATGTGTGTCAATGTGTGGTCCTGCAATGGACTGGTGAGCTGCCAAGAGTGTACCTCACCTTCTCCCAACAGTAGCTGGGATGGGCTTCAGAAACCATGTGACCCTGAAAGGAATTCAGTGGGTTCTGAAGATGGATGAATGGATGGAAGGGTTTATGTCTGTTACTGGCTTGACTGTATAAAGAGAACGAGGCAGAGTGACCCCTCCACCCTTTGCGTTCCAAACAGGAAGTACCCACTGTCTCCAAGAATCCAAAACCCCATTACCTTCCACTGAAAAACACAATTACTCAGTCGATTTGTCAGAATAACCATTTTTCCTCTGCAAGGAAAATGCTAATCCTATTTTTTTTACATTTTTTCTCTATTACATGTTATTCAGGTTATGAACTGACCGATCAGACGCCTCATTAAAAGCATGTGTTGCCCGCTGACCCCCACCTCAAATGTTTGATTGACAGATTCTCCCAAGCCGCTTTCAGTGGTAGGGATGTGGACATGAACTGTCAGTTATCAAAGAATGTATTTGCATTTGAACAAAGCTTTATAGATGGAAGCAGCTGAACGGATCTGAGCGTGCAGCTTTTAATTGTGAAGACATTAAAAGGCACTTCTGTGTTGTGTGTGTTTGTGCAGTTGAGGAAATGGCAGCAGGAAATGCAGAAGCAGCTGGAGGCTCATCAGCTGGAGGAACTGCTGTGTCTCCAGGAGGAGCAGCAAAGGCTTCTAGGAATCGGGAATGATCCACATCGCTTATTGGGGGGTAAGGAATAAACCAAATGACAGCAGAGCTGCACAGTTAAGCAGTTCAAATAGGTAAAGATTTAAACCATAGGGAAACCATGTCACTGTGTCATACCCCCAGAGAATACAGAGTTATCAGAGCCAGACTGGGATGAAGAAACGGTCCACTCTAGGCCGGATGTGAACAGCTCTGAGGTTCCTCGGGCTGCCAGCGGCATCAGACCAGAGCAGCAGCTTTCGATAGCGGATGGAAAGAAGGAGCTTTTGAAAGATCAGGAGGATGGTGGGTGATGCAGTGAAGAGTCCAACACGCCTGCTCTGCTTCTTGTTGAAGCGTGACTTTCATGTGAACTTCTTGATTTGACATTAACTGCAGGAATGCAGGACACCAAACCGAACGAGTGGAGGCGACGTGGCGATGGCAAAGCTTTTCCTGAGGTCGAAGAAGCAAATCAGGAATGTAAAGATGCAGCTTCTGCTCAAGGAAGAAACAGGAAGGGGGATCAGGTCTGGAATGACCGGTAAGTCCTGTCGTATTTCATTTGAAACACCACACATTTGTCTCATTTCCAGGAAAGCTTCAGTAAAATAAAAGTCAAAGGTAAAATACTCTGAAATAGAATGACTTGTTTTTCAAATGTAATTTCAAAAGCTGCATTTTTTTCAGTGTAATTGGGCAAAACACTTGCCAGGAGAAAAATAAACATGGTAAATTAGTCAATAATGTTGGTAAAGCAATTTTTATTTTTAAGATTTATTGAACAACAAGCCATCATCTCATTCAAATAAAATTTTAAGTCATATTAAGTGATATCAACTTTAAAAAGTTGATTTGATTTAAAATTAGAGAAATACTTTTTAATGAGATGTTGACTTTTGTCATTGGGATTAAATTCAAAAGTCTTATGGAAACCACATTTATTCTGAAATGCATTTAGTGTCAAACTTCTGAATTCTTTCTGTTCTTCATTTTTCCGTGCGGCTCCTCTCCAGACCAATAAGACCAGGCATTGTTGGTCAGAAACAGACCTTTGAGGAGCTGCTGGACGAGCAGTTGAGGCTGGAGGAGCAAAGGCTGAAATCTGCCCAGCAACAACAGGTAAGAAATGTTTTTGAGAGTCTATGAAAACATAAATGTCTGAGGTTGTCGATAAAGCACTGAATTTATCGATGCGTTTATACGGTGAGGTGAAAGTGTTTTAGTCAGTCACTGATTCTGTACATTCTCCCACATAAACAGATTAGTTTGATCTCTAATGTTTATTATAGAAATAACTTTAATCTTTTTGATACAAAGTAAAAAAAAACAAAGAAATAAATAAATAAAATTACATTGTTACATTTTTAAAGGATTTATTATGGTGCAGAAAATATTTATCTCCACAAACAAGAATTCTTTTTTTCACAGATCTGTCCATTCTTTTTTAAGAAGCTCTTCTATCCTCCACTTGTTTCCTGTTTTAATGTCACCTTATTGAACTGGTTATCTGTATAAAAGACACCTTTCCACACCCTTAAACAGTCAGACTGCAACCTCTCCACCATGATCAAGACCAAAGAGCTGTCTAAGGGCACCAGGGACACGATTGTAGACCTGAACAAGACTAGGATGATCCAATCTGCAATAAGCAAGCAGCTTAGTTGGAGCAATTATTAGAAAATGGAAGAAACACAGGATCACTGATCATCTCACCGAGTGCTCAATGCAAGAACTCACGTGGTCTCACCAAAAGATCTAGAGATGCTCCAAAGATTCTCCTGCTTAAACCAGGACATGTCCAGACCAAACCATCTGGATGATCCAGAAGAGAATTAGGAGAATGTCATGTGGTCAGAAAAAACCCAAAATGGAACTCTTTGGTATAAATAACACTTATCATGTTAGGAGGCAGAAGAATGGCGAGTTACTTCCCAGGAACACCATACCCACTGTAAAGCATGGGGGCAGACGCATCATGATTTGGGGCTGTATTTTATTTATTTTTTTCCTTTTGCAAAGGAGACAGGACAGCTGATCCATTTTCAGGAAAGGATGAATAGAGACAAGTATGGTGAGATCTTTGATTTGAAAAACCTCCTTCCATCAGTGAGAACATTTGGGATGAAACATGGTGGAATTTTCCAGCAGGACAACAATCCCAAACATGTCATCTGAACAATGAAGACACAGCTTTGTAAAAAGCATTTCAAGGTTCTGGAGTGTTCTAGCTAGTCACTAAACCAACAGAGAATCTCTGGAGGGAGTTGAAAGACCGTGTGTTCCAAAAACAGCCCCAAACATCACAGCTCTTAAGATCTGCATGGAAGAATGGACCAAAATGGCAGCTACAGTGCAAACCTGGTGAAGACCTAGATAAAATGTTTGACCTCTGTTATTGTAGACCAGGGTTACATTAAAAAGTACTAAGGTGAACTTTTGTTATCTACTAAATTCATATTTTTAAGGAGTTTATCATACAAATGAATTCCTTAAAAACCCAACGATGTGATTGAAGTGTTTCTATGATGACCATTTCATATCAAACTCATCTGTTTAAGTGGAACAATCCCTGACTGACTGTATAAATGAATTGATATACTGTAAAATGTATTAACAATAGCGTTCAAAATGAAACCACTTTGATAGCTAGAATGATTGTTTAATCTGAATGTCCTCAACAGAATCAAGCTCCACCCAAAAGAGCCTTCCTGAAACGAGGAGAAGGACTTGCAAGATTTACTCAGAATTCCAAAGCTTTGTCCAAAAAAGCAGAAACAAGGATGGACCAGAAATCCGAACTCCAAGCCAGAGTCATTACCCGCAGCAACTCCGCGCCTGCGTCCATCCACAAAGGTTTTTCAAACTCTTCACCGCGGCTTCCTGTTCAGCGAAAAACGGCCATCCTCAACAAAGAAAACGAGCTGAGGAGAGTCTGTTCGTCCCCTCGGGAGATCAGAGCAGATGGGAAGCCAGCGTGGACCAAAGTTTTAGGAACTCATCAAAGACAGAACAAAGAAGAGTTTCTTAAAACCAAGCCAGAGAGCGGGAGAAACAAAAACGCTCTTCTTGGACTCAAAAATGACCAGAACACGAACAAAATGGGGTTTTCAGATCAGGGTCAGAGGAGCTGCGCTCCAAACCCAGTAACCAAACAGGTGGGCACCATGGAGGCGCGAGGAAATGCTGACGGTGATGCAACGAAATCGAAAAGTTCTGGTTCCACAGTAGAAGCAACACCTCTGACAGAGAAGGAAGGGGTTCCTCAGGATTCCTTTGAGATGTCGTTCCAGGAGAAGCTCCGGCGCTGGGAGTGCGACAAGCAACTGGAAAATATGGAGCTGGGAGAGTTTGAGCTGCTGGAACAAGCGGCTGAAGAGCTGTCCTTTTCATCAAACTCCTCTTTTGTTACTAAGGTAAAGATTCTAAACGATTGAAAACAAATGGAGATTCACATTAAGTCTTACCTTAATGTTTGTGCAAAGAGATTTCTTACCAAAATGAAGACAATCTTTACCTTTCTGATTGTTTGGTGCTTTCATACAGTGGAGGAAATGAGTGTTTGATCTCTTGGAGGTTAGCCCAATTAAAAAGTAATTGACAATCCACGATCTTAATGGTAATTTCATTTGAACAGTGAGAACGTCAAGAAAGAATTTTTTTAAACATGTATTTGCATGTAGCGTGTGGATGGGAGGATGGATGGAACCGTGTCCCACCAAATCCTGAGTGAGACCCTCCACCAGGAGGCTCAGAGTGGGTCGTGGGTGAGTCTCTCAACAGGAGAATGACCCAAAACTTACAGCCAAGGAATGGCTGAAGAAGAGGCATATCACGGTCATGGAGGGGTCTCTGGACCTCAGTCCTATAGAAAACCTACAGAGAGCTGAAGCTCAGAGTAACCAAGCAACAGCCACAAAATCTGCAAAGGATCAAATACTTATTTCCTCCACTCGATATAAAAAAGTCTGATGGTTTCTGTCAGTCTGGAGTCGACTCTTTTCTTGCAGCTGCAGTGACGTTACACTTGCACCTTTTCAAAGTCTGTTGGTTCTCACAGGTTCTCCGGATGGATCAGCAGAAGTGGCAGCTGCAGACGGCGCAGGGGCTCCATCAGAGGCGTCTCTCCTCCACCCCCATCAAGTCTCCACCTAGAGGCGACCCTCAGAAGTGCGGTAGTGTTGAGCGTGACGCTGTGTCTGTGTGTGAAAGTGGCTCGGCTGCCTCTGAGGAAAAGAAAAGCAGTGCAGCCGACAAGGTTAGCGCTGAGGATGATGATGGCGAGGACAGTGGGAGAGAAGACCAACGGGAGCTATCCGACATCTCATCTGCTGGTGGCTCTGACTTTGGAGAGCAGGACGTGGTGCTTTTTCCTCCCCCGTCTAACCCTCCGTATGACAAACGATCATATCAGGAGGAGGACAGTTTCAGGGATTCAGCGTCAGACGGCGGGGAGGGCGACAGCGTCCACAGCTATGCAGAAGACTCCACCCTGACGGAGGACAAAGACAGCCGGCAGCCGGATGTCATCTTTGACGACGACGACACGTGGAACGACCTGGAGGTCAGCGCAGGCGGGAAAACCAGTGACTCTACAGGAGTTGGTTTAACTTTCAGATCTGCAGCCGATGGCGGGAAGCCTCTGATGAGGAAAGTGGCAGCGAGCAAAGTTACAGAGTCAGACGGCGGCCCAGAGGCTGACCCTCCACCTGCCTCTCAACTCATGACGAGGTTGTTCCCCTCGCTGAAGCCTAAAGACAAGAGCACACCTGCACCCCCTCCTCCCCCTGTGGGGTCCGATTCCAGCCAGCAAAGCAATGATACAGGTTAGAACACAGTCACAGAAAACAGGAAAAGCACTGGTAGGCCTTCCAGCTACTGTTTGATTCTCTTGGTCTCTGCAGTCCAGCAGGCCCAGTCCAGGCAGCTCAGAGAGAGGCTGGTTGAGCTGGAGATCGAGATCGAGAGATTTAAGAAGGAGAACGCCGCACTCGCCAAACTCCGACAAGACTACGAGAAAAAGCAGGAGGAGCTCAGGTGAACCAGCTGCTTCCTGTCCCACATCCAGAGAAGAACGTTCTACCCGATGAAAATGTTTCCAAATTAAACTTCCACCAAACCTCCTGTGTGTCTTATTTTGAAATGCAGGAGGGAGCGGTTGGATTTTGATCAGGCCAAAGCAGCAGAGCTGGCCAGGTTTGAGGACTACAAGAAGGAGGAAAACAGGAAGTTGCAGAAGGAGCGCAAACTTTTCGAGAAACACGCTACAGCTGCCAGAGCTGCACCTGACAAGAAGGAGCGAGAGGAAATCCAGGTGAGCCATAATGTCACGACTAAACGGTCAAATGTGGAAAAACCCCTTTCTGCTAACAAGTGAGCTGCAGGAAGCATTCACCGGTTAAACCCCCCCTTCATTCTAACATTAACCAAACATCCAATCCTGCTCTTTGATAGCATTCTCGCTGTGTTTCAACTATCTTTACATGCTTGAAAGCTTTATATGCATGGATTCATTAAAATATTCCATCTAACAAAATATAAGTTCTTCACATACAGTACTCACAACAAGTTAGGAATATTGTTATTTACATTAGTGCTTCTCGTATTTGGTCTGAATATTAATGAAATATGTGTACAAATACTCACCCTAACAGTAAATCATGTAAAGAACAAAGCACTGGTAGAAGTGAGATGACAGATGAACTTCCTTTGACCCCAGTCTCTGAAGGAACAGCTGAACTCCCTTCAGGAGGAGCTGAAGAGGCGGGAGAGTCGCTGGACCTCCACTCACACCCGGCTGCGCCAGCAGATTGATTCCCTCAACAAGGACAACGCTGCTCTTCGGGAGGAGGTACCGCTAACGCACAGCTCAGACACAAGACGGAGCGCCACGAGCCACAAGAGGTGTCCATGGATCTATCTGCATCAGAATGGAGCAGAGCAGGGAGTTTGTGGCCTGTGAAGCGTATTTTCCACGCCACGAATAAGCTCCTTGTTACTTCTCTACTTCATTCACAACAATTTGAATTAAAAAAATACTCAGGCTATTTTAAGCTTAACCCTCTTTATATTAGTCTTCCATAATCAGAAAAATGATACAAGAACATTTTATAAACACCCAAAACATAATTGTCATCGCAGTGGCTCTTTAAGGCTTGTCTGGTTTATGTAAAGAACTGACAAAAGCATCAGATCTCAGCCACATGTGGTTATTGTCGGTTTGAAATAGTCATTTATTTTCCTTTGAAGATCCAAATGTTGGAGAAGCTGCGTCTGAGCGCCTGGAAGAAAAGCTCTGTTGCTGCAGAAACCAAAGACAGTCCCAGGACCTCAGAGAGCAGCGCGTCGTCTGGAACCAAAGGAGTCACGTTTGCTGTAAGCATTTCTGTTTTCTGAGCCGCCAACAGTGAAACTTGAAATGAGTGTTTAGGAGCTCCTCGTTCTACACTGTGAACACCAAACTCATGACGATCATCAGGACACTCAGGGGTTCATTCCGTTCTCTGTTTGCAGAGCCCCTTAGACTCCATTGGAAGCTGCAGCAGCCCCCCAGCAGGCAGCACATCTGCAGGCCCCAGAGGAAACTGCAAAGACGGTGGCCAAGGTGTGATGAGAGCATGCACTCACTGAAGCTGCACGTTGTCCTCCATAACTGTCAAACATGAACGGTTTCCCTGCAACTGCTGTGCTGTGTCCACGGTTCATCTGATTATTTCTTCCATCTGCATCTGTTATTAACACGGACATTAAAATGAATGCATGTCCACAAGACTAAGCGATTACTGTTAGGTATTCTGGCAGATGCTTACAATCATTCCTTCATGTCAGCAGGTATGAAAAGCAGCTTGAGGAGGTCTGGAGGCTCCACCTCCTCATTTTCCTCCTCCTCGTTAACCAGCAGGAAGCAAGAGGGCAGATCTTCACCTGCCAGGAGGAACCAGATACCTCCCCAAACCCTGGAGGAATCAGAGGATTCTGTGGTAAGAGACAAGGCGAGCTTTTTTTGACTGGACGTTTTCTACACAACAGGCGTATGGGGAGTGTGGACAAGAGGTTGACATTTTTTCGGGATTCCCAAGGGTCACTGCCATTGATCACGGGACCGGGACTAGATCAAATTCATGTGGGAGCGGGAACTGCTCAAACGGCTCACAGCCTGAGAGTCTCAGTGCGGCTCTTTAGAGAAGTGTTTTTCAACCTTTTTTTGATCCACGGCACACTTTAACCTTGATAAAAATCCCGCAGCACGCCAGCATCCAAAAATGAAAAAAAAAAGGAGAGACTCATAGTCTGTATTGTCGATCTACAGCCCCTCTGCAATCTCAAATGCATTTTTGTGATAATTGTGGCAGAAAAAGCTGGAGGCTGCAGCTATTTTTCTAAAAGATGTAATAAAAGTTAAGTTAGAAGATTTAAAAACTGTTTGATGTGTGTTCGTTGTGGTTTCAAGACGTTTAACAAATAAAGGCTCATTGTGCACTGAGATGCTGTCACTTAAACCCAATGCATCATGGGAGATTTAGTGCAAACTGCCGCCGAACGCATAAAGATTATTGTCTCTGAGCTTCATGGTTTTGTTCACTTTTTCCACGGTCTGATTCTGTGGAAGCTACACCACTAAAGACGAGCTTTAGCTGGTATTTTTGTTGGAACTGAGAGACTTTATTAACAGAACAAGGAAGAAGACTTTAACCACTTCTGATTGGTCAGACTGATGACATGTGATTAAGACTCCATGAATGATTGGTGGAGACAGTTAAAGGGGCGGGACTTTTCCTAAAACAATTATAGCTGCAGCTAAATCGCGGTACCGTCATTCTTATCAAAATGTCTTTAATAGAATCAAATAAACACAAAGAAAAAAGTATTTTATGATCTTTCATATTCCTAACTACTCAGTGTTTTATCAGGACCTGTTTGGATGAACAAAGAGCTGATTTCCTGGAGATGGAAAATGTTTTTAGATCAGTGAATGAGGGCAATTTCCCACGGCACACCTGACCATCTCCCACGGCACACTAGTTGAAAAACACTGCTTTAGAGTGAACGACAAGAGCGGCTCCTTCCTGGGAGCCTTTTTTATTTCTCAGTTCCCCCTCTGTCTTTTTTCTATTCAAGCTTCATGTAATCAGTCGAAACATATGTGCTGGTGCCTCTGGTTTGCGCTGAGCCGGGGCGGGGCGTTGCATGTGCAGCAGCACATGAACAGAGTATGATCAAGAGAGAGAGTGCCAGGTGCAACAATTACAAACTACATTAACACAAAAACGCCAAGAAAATGAGTGACAGCAGGAAAGGAAGCAAAATCAAGAACCATTTTATTTTTACTAGATTTTTAAATGCAATGTAATAAAAAATTCTTTTTCTCCATTTTAATTTGTTTTTTTGTTGTGGTTGTGTTTGAGCTTTTAGGAGTTTGCTTGCTTCTAAATCTTCTGTGTCTTTCTGTTTTCTCCTTAGAAAACAGAAGTTGTGCCAGAACAGGCAGAGAGCTTAGAGGCAGAAGAGCTAGACTCAGTCCAGGATGTCATCAAACATCCCGATGGGAAGGTGAGATGGCTGTGAAAATAAGAAAAGCTACAACTGAACCACTATTTTCCACTGATTATCCTCTATATTTAACCACAAAATTAGTGAGTCACAAGTTCTACTTTGATTGTTGACATCTGCTTCTGGGTGTTCAGATTGAAAAAGTTCTGGTTGGGGGTGATCGCCTCATCGTTTTCCCCAACGGAACCAGGAAGGAGGTTTCTGCAGACGGGCTGTCGGCAAAGATCACCTTCTTCAACGGCGACACTAAGCAGACCACAGCTGACCAGAGAGTGGTGAGGCTGATCCTGCTGTCAGCAGACCAATGAGCAGGGAGTCACTGTCACTGCTTTGAGACTTCCATTCCCTTACATCTGTCACATTTGCTCCCCGTCCAGATCTACTTCTATGCTGAGGCTCAGACCACACACATCACTTACCCTGAAGGTCTGGAGGTCCTGCACTTCCCCAACAACCAGACAGGTGAGAACTGAGAGGAGGCTCTGTCACTCAGCGGCTTTCATAGCAGCTTTTAGTGCAGCTTTGCCTCATTTCAGCAGGATGGAGCTGTTCTTGTCTCACACCGAATTCCCATTTTGTTGACATGGTCAAAGTGGAAAAGGTGATTTTGTTAATAGTAAAATTAGGATTTTGCTTAAACTTAATCTCAGATTGCTCTGTCATGTGACAATCAAAAAGTTTGCAAATCAATATAAAATGATTTGAATTTAAAATATTTTTACAGCTGAAATCTTCTCTTTAAAGTCCTCAGATCAGCTAAAATCCAAAAACCTGTGTTGTTTTCTAGGACGTTTTCTTTACTTGTTTTATGGTAATTGCATATGTGTGCTCTTATTGTGAAAGGGCAGGAGGGCTATGATGTGATGGTGAAATTGATAAAGTAAACATTAAGCGAAGAAGGGAATTTTTTTTTTTTTTTAGCATTGTTAGCAACTAGTACAGTCCCACCAACTTTTGATGAAGGAAAACCACACGAAAGCTGGAAAAATGAAGTCCCGGCGTGGACACGAGTTACAGACCTTGAAAAGAAGAAGCAGGCGCTCGCCGTCGCTTTGGCGCTTTCTGGGGAAGCGAGAGAAGTGGCGATGGAAATATCGGTGGAGGATTTGAACAAGGACACAGGCATGGACTTTCAGTCATGAAGCTAGATTATCGCTTCTCAAAGAAGATCGGACCAACGAGGCTCACTCAAGCTTTAATCAGATAGCGAGAGACAGTAAGGTGTCCGTGACGGATTATATCATTGATTTTGAACAGCGGTATGCCTGAATGCTTTAATACAAGATGGAACTTCCGGATGCAGAATTAGCATTTAAACTACTGGACAAAGCTTGTTTGGACAATTAGCACTGACAGCGTGTGCAGACTTGACTTTTGCCGCCACTAAGTCTGCACTGACGAGGATTTTTGGAGGGAAAACGTCTGGAAAACTGTCTGAAGACAGTTAAGCAAAGCATGGTCCCATAATGATAGACAGAAGACACTCTGACCCAGCCTATCCTCTGGATAGAAATGTGTGCAGATCATAACGTGCCATTTGTCAAAGCACATTCCACTGTGCTGGGGACTGTCCACAAAAAGGGGAGCAAAAAAAATTGACTGAAGGTAAAGCAAATGATGTGGAGGACAGCAACGATCTGTTTTGGCTCTGCAATAATTGACACCGCATGTAGACGGTCAGTGTGTGGACAAGAATGATTGGATAGCTAAATCAAAAAGTCAGAAGATGAAAAAGTGGTCAACCCCACCAAAAGATTAAAGATTCCTGCTCAAATTGGGCAGACAAAATTTCCTAATGAAACTGAAGTTGTTCCAGCCAAGATTCCCCTTCTTCTGAGCAAAGAATCTATGAAAAGAGCAGGAACTGTGCTGGAAATGAAAAATGACCGTGCAGTGATGTTTAACCACCCTGTAAAGCTTGAGTTTACAAGCTCAGGTCATTACTGTGTGAAAACCAAAAGGTTCTGGACAATGTCCACATTTTGATTGCCAATGAGGATGTCATTCAAGAAGAAAACACAAATGAAGAACTGGATAGTCGGTATGAGGAGGAAATACTGACAATCTCAGAAAAAATGACCACACCGGAAAAACAAAATGATGAAGCTTCATCAACAGTTTGGTCATGCTTGTACAGAAAGACTTCAGAAACTTCTGATCAGCTCAGGCAACAAAGCTAAAGAATGTGAAAAAAGAATCGTTGATTAATGTGAACCATGTCAGAGTGCAGGAAGTATTCTGACCACAAAGAAGTCATCTGGGATAGTGAAGCACTTCATTCATGCCTGGATAAGTGTGCCTGGCCCTCCTCAGAAACTGTTCAGTGACAATGGAGGAGAATTTAACAATGATGACATGAACACATTTCTGCTCTGCATGCATCAAGGAAGGCCTTTGCAGAAGCAGAACATTCTGAAAGAATATGGAGAGCATTGCGTGAACAAATACACCACACTGATGAAAAACATGAACTAGGTGAAAAGGTCTCCTATAAAAGAGTGGACTGCCATGAAAGGAAAGGGCCAGGAGTTGTCATTGGCCAGGATGGTGCTGTGGTGTTTGTCAGACATGGAGGAACATGCATCCCAGTACATTTCAGACTTAGAAAAGCAAAAGCCTTGAGTCAAGATCACCAAATTAAAGATTACGCTGAAGTGGACGCACATTGGTTGAGCCACCAATGGTTCCCGAGCGCAGCTGTGTCTGCAGCTCACTACTCCCCCAGGGGATGGGTGGAATTTTGCATACCTAGGTGTGTGACAGATAGTGGGACTTTAACTGCCTACTTTTATTGTGAAAGGGCAGATGGGATGTGATGATGGTGGAATGAACAAAGTAAGCTAAGAGGTAAATTTGAATTTTATTGAACACAAAAGTTGAAAACAGCATTTTCATGGTAGTGGGTCTGTAACCCTAGGCACTTTAACATTGGGAGTAGGGTCATCTAGACCCACTAGACAGTGCTCTGAACCTTTTTTCTTCAATGATTTGTGAATCTCACTGGTGTCCATGGATTACATGAAATCTTTCCACCTTTGTCATGGTAGGGAGAACACATAAATGTAAGGGTGGGGTCATCTAGGATAGCATAAGGGTTAAAGGAGACACTTTTCCTAAACGCTGTTATTGACTGAATATGATGCGATTCTGCTGTAAGAAATTCCTTGATCTAATATTACAGTAGAATAGAAAAACAGTTTCAATGTAATGTCTGGTGTTCTGCATTCCATTCTGTTCCCGCTGCAGAGAAGCACTTTCCAGACGGACGTAAAGAGATCACGTTTCCAGATCAGACGGTGAAAAATCTCTTTCCTGACGGCAGAGAAGAGAGCGTGTTGACTGACGGCACCATCATACGGGTCAACACGTAAGTAGACCGACAGGCTCAAATGAGCAGTTCTGTTCCAGTGTTTGTTACCCGTTAACAAAAAAAGACTTCAACATTTGTGTCTACACAGATTTTCATCATCTTATTTTCGTCCCTTTTGTCTCAACACTGCATGAGATACAAAAAATGTAAAAAAGAAGCTAATTAAACAAAGCCACATCGTTACTCCTGAAGAGATTTTTAAAACAGACGTTACGTCATTATGATTGTTTTTCAATCACTGGTCATAAAAGAAATAACCAAAGCAATTCAACTTTTTTTGACTGGACTGTCGTGTTGCTATTTTTGTGTATTTTGGGCTGTTAAAATCCGTAAAATCCTCATATCTGCCTAAAACAATGATCTTTGAGTGAAAGGTTATACAGTATCTAAGGGAAGACACTGCTTAGCCTCAAAACCTCCAAAGATTCCCTAACCAATCATTTTTTAGTTTCCATCCTGATGCTGTCACAGTACAAATAATGTCAACGTTACGGTTGAATTAGTAGATATTTTCTGTAAGATCTTCACTCAGAAGTAGAATCCTTTTAAAACCTTAAAAAAAGTAGCAACTTTGCTAAAAGTTGACTTATTTAGAATTCAGCAAAGCTAGTTCCAGAAAAAGGGAATTTTGGTTTCACCTTCCTGCCTGAATAAGTCTGTCGTTTTCAGGGACGGCATCAAGGAGATCCACTTTAACACGGGCCAAAAGGAGGTCCACACGGCTGACTTCAAGAGGCGCGAGTATCCAGACGGCACAGTGAAGACCGTCTACAACGACGGCCGGCAGGAAACCCGCTACCCAACAGGACGCGTCAGGATAAAAGACAGAGAGGGAAATGTCATAATGGACAAGCGGCCATAAGGACTGCATTATTTAAACTTTTATTGTGAAGAGTCTTGTGGTTATATTTAATATCAATTACTTCTTGAAACCATGAATTTTTGCACTGAAATAACTTGGAAGAAATCTTCAATGTGAAATCTGTAAAAGTTTTTGTTTAGCTTTTCTTGTAAAAAATATTAAATATTTATTTTTTTTAGTTTGGTGAACATTTTTACACGAGATTGAAACGCCTTAAAGCAAACCAGACAGAAATGAAGAGCTTTTATTTGGCATCTTCAAACAAATTTCTCAGATGAAACCAGCAACACAAATGAGTTAAAACCTAACAGCTGAATCTGAGATGAACTGCTCACAACAGCAAAAAGTCCCATTTCAACAACTTCAGAACTAAAATCTATAAATAAAAATATCTAAATCACTGAAGAAACGTGTCGGGCAGGAAACCTGAAAAACAAAAAAGTGGAAAAAAATGTAGGTAAATATTCAGCTTCAATACCTTGTTTATTCACAAAAGAAACAAGTATTCAATCAGATTCTAACACGTTTTAGTTTTTATCACTTTTTCACAAAAAGCAGACTAAAGTGCGGTGCGTTGTCATGGTAACTTCTGAGCCAGCACAGACCTCGACTGCAGCTGTAAAGGAAAGCGATATATATGCTGATCGTCATGATAGGTTAAATAAACCATCAATTCAGAGAGAAAGTTCACCTCTAACTGCTCGTTTTTGTCCAGATGATGAAGCCAAAGTTTGTTTTAAAGAAACCAGCTCAGTGATATTGAACATTTAGGCTATGTGACCAGAACTTCTTTTTTAGACGTGCATTATCACTTTTTAATCCACACCCAGCAGCCAACCAGAATGGAGTATTCACCCGAACAATGATGTAAAGATAATTATTATAATCTGTGGGAACAACATATTTGGAGTAAAAACTCCTGGTTTTCTCTGTTAAATGCAGATTTATCAAAGGCTCTTCTGTTTCTCACTGGTTTTCTTTCTACAAAAACAAACTTTCCAAATATGTTTGGTTTTTTGTAAACTTTGCTATCTTCGGGGGTTTCAATTTAGCAGTCGGCACTGCGGCGTTAAAAAATAGTACTGGATGTATTTTCCACACACGACTGTACATGCGTCAAGAATGAGTCAGATGTTCGATTATAGGTCGTTTTTTTTGTTCCCTGCAGCTCGTACCAACTGCCAAATGGGGGTTGGGGACCACTGTCTTAATGAGTGGTATCAGATTTCAGCATTTCTCCATCAAAGACCTACATTTGCTCGACCAGCAGCAGATGTTCCAGATCAACTTCACTCCAGCTCAGCCAGTCCTTTGTTCACCAGGCCCAGGTGGACCAGCTCTCCATCCTTGTTGTAAAGCTGCACAACCACATCAGGCTCTCGAGCCTAAACAGCATGTCCAAAAAAAAAAAGAACACGTTAACAGAGCATGTGTGCTTTACCTCTAGATAAGTAACATGCTAAAATGGAACAGCATTAAATATGAGTCCGTTTCTTCATCGTCCGATTCTCCTGGTTTCTTACGACAACAGTAGCTGTGATGCTGCCGTGCAGCAGGTCGATCATCTCCATGGCAGCTGCCACGCTCCATCCGGGGCTGTAGGGAAGAACGTCTTTCTGCTGGCTGATGGTCGGAGCCTTCAAGCCGGCAATTCGAACTTTCAGCACCTGAGTTGGAAACTTCAGCAGATCTGCCGGCATCTGACGCAACCTGGACGGAGGAGCAGAACGTCAGATGTCTCCGATCATGTAGACCACAGTAATCCCCAAGTGTTTCCTCATAGTAGCAATTAAATAAAATGTGTTTTAAGGTGGTTGGTTCAATTATTTTGACAGTATGGACTATGTTTAAAGCATGACAAAATGCAGAGAAAATACAGTTGTGGTTTTCTTAAAACTGCAGTTAAAACAGTTAATCAAAATCAATTTACGAGGGGATTGTTAACCGTTTCAGGGTTCAATGAGGAGCATTTGTGAAAAACAAATAAAAAAGCTGCGAAAACCAGAAATTTCAGGGGGAAAAATTCAAATGGGCAGCAAGGCTCCCCACAACATAATTCAAACTTTCTGGGTTGCGTCTGACGCCCAGACAGCGCCTATAAGACAACATCAGAGAGGACACAGCATGGAAGTGTGAGGCCTATGATGGGCCTCACACTAGTGTTCAACTGAACAGAAACTATGGCACAAAGAAATCTGTACATTTCACCTGGGGGGGTATTCCAGAAAGCAGGTTATGTGAGTTACCAGGGTAAGTTTGAGGCTAAGGAAGCGGATAACCTCAGCTTTCTGTTCCAAAAATTGAGGTTTGTTTCAAGGTATGTCAAGTTGCCATAGCAACTCATGCTCTGAACATAACCTGGTCTGGAGCAGGTTTAGTTGAAGGTTAGTTGGTTTTCAGAGAGATGAAGCAGCATGGCGTGTCCATTTGAAGATGATTTAGTGGATGAAGAAGCTCAGATAATACTTTTCCCACTGTGGGAGGGTGATGAAACCACGTATGGATGTCTAAAGATAAACTTTTTTACATTAATCCAACTTAATTATTTGCTTCAGTTAAGATAAATCATTTTTATTTAGTTAAGTCAGCTTAAAAATAACACGTAGTTTTCAGACAGTTATTTTACTTTCATTCAAATTAATTCAATTAAGTAGGTGTAACTTTGATGCTGCTGTTAGGTCGGCACTGCAATGAATTGTGGGATACCATTCCCTTTGCCTGTCTGGACTGTTTGTGTTTAAGTGTGGGTTTTTGACCAAATGTGTTTAGTTGTTTAGCTGTTTAACGGTGTATTGCTGAGTTATTTTACCCTGTTATGTTTAATTCTTTCTGCAACATCAGTGAGAGTGAGGGAGCGGATGATGAGATTATAGAGCACCCCTACTGTGTAGTGCTGCAATGAAAGATTCAGAGATATGGTATATGGTTACAAAATGAAATCCTATTTTGTTTCATTCATTTTATTGCTATAAAAATGAGTATATCTGCAGGCTCAAACTTAGACATATGAGAGTTCAAGAAGTACAATAAATTAAAGCCGCAAGCGGCGTTGTATGGCCCGCAGACGCAACCCGCCTTCCACGCCCAATTCTACGCAACACCGCGGCCCTCTCCGCCCTCACCGCCCACAAATTAAAAGCTAGTCAAGGCTGGATTTGCTAATAATGCTAACCATGCTAATGTGACTAAAAGTCCTAGCATAGGGATCAGCATAATCAACTCTCTCAGAAAAACACATTACCTAAAATGCTAATTATGCTAACTATGCTAGCTATGCTAACATTGCTAAAAGTGCTAGCATAGCGATCAGCATCATCAACTGACTCAAAAAAACACATTTCCTAAAATGCTAATTATGCTAACTATGCTAGCTATGCTAATGTGGCTAAAATTGCTAGCATAGCGATCAGCATCATCAACTGACTCAGAAAAACACATTACCTAAAATGCTAATTATGCTAACTATGCTAGTTATGCTAACATAGCTAAAAGTGCTAGCATAGCGATCAGCATCATCAACTGACTCAGAAAAACACATTCCTCCATTGGTGAGAGTTATATGTCATAAGTTGCTAAAAAACCCACTTTTTCCAAAATGGCGGCTTTTCTGTTGATTTTATCTCCATAGCAACCATTTTATGTTTTGGTCCCCTCGGGAGGACGAACAGATTGACGTTCGTTTCGGACAAATCGGATAAAGTAAACTTTTTGTTGTCCTTAGCAACAGTGGTTTTATGCTAACCACGCCCACATTCCTTATATGTCCATTTCCAGTCTTTTTTAATGTATTCAGTTTCAGGCATGAATGCATGCATTCAATTTTCACTGTATTGTATTGAAATGCATGGGAGTTATAACAGTGCGCCACTTTGCTAGCTTGCCACGCGCACGCCGTTCAAAATCTACAACTTCTAATTCCAACATTTTGTCCAGAGCAGCTGGCCGTTGGTGCCCGAAAAGTTACGAGACCATTGATGAAAATTCCAACGACGAGTTTTCGTTTGTATCTGGTGCTAAAGGTGCTTTTTTGAGAAAATTCCAGATGGCGGCCTTTTCCCAAGGTCAAAGGTCAACTACACTTCTGGGGTGTTTGTAGACTGGAGCTGGCAGCAAGTGTGTGCAATTGCGTGAAAATCGCTCAAACAAAAGTGTCTTTTCCCCATATTGTGGGAAAACACGAAAATCGCCAATTCTCAGAGTTCGCCACAAAATGGCCGCCAAGCCGTAGGTCGTGTGGCCGTCCCATAATGATTTCAAAACTTCTTTGGGATATCCCCGACACGTGTGTCTTGGTTTCGTGACTGTATTTTGAAGTACATTTTGTTCGGCCCCATACGCGATTTTCAGCCCATTCATTTTTTTGACGGGATCGCTGGCCGTGATGTCATCTTTTTCGGGGGGGTGACGTTGACTTTGTGGAAAATTCATTTGCAATTTATCCCAGGTGTGTGCACATTTTGGTGACTTTTCGAGCATGCGGCGGGGGTCAAATTCTCGCTGAAAGGCGGCGAAGTCGTCGTTTCCAACTGCGAAGACAATATGGTCCTTGCAGTCAGTGACTGCTGCTCGGGCCATAATTATGATGGAAAAACATTTAATTGAATTGGAGTAATACTACATTTAGTTAGATAAATATGTAAATTTGAGTTGTGAAAAAAATATTGAGTTGTTACCAATTGAATTAATTCATTTAAGTTAGATAATTTTTACATATATATGCATCACAATGAAAATAGAAATGAGATAGAAACTCCTGCGTTTTCTTTGTCCGTTCTTTTTCTCCAAGCAGAAACTCTTTCTTTTGATGATGCAGCCGCATTACTTTTTTGATGGACGTATAATCTTCATACGACGTCATTAAAATCTCAGACTCCGTCTCACTGAAGTATAGCGCTCTCATTTTTTCTCCACGCGTTTCCATGGTGAATGTCTTTATTTACTTGCTGTGCACGTGCATTAACCCAGGGTTACCAAGTCGAGCGTAATTACGCCAACTCATATCCGGTCTTTTGGAACCAACATACCCCGAGTAAGCAAGTTCAGGCGGATTTCAGCCAGAGTTCAGGGTTAAAGTCAGGGTAGTTTAAACATGCTTCCTGGAATACCCCCTGGACATGTTTTCTTGTACCTACATTCAAAAACATGTAAATTAATTTACACTAGAAACTTTTAGTCTATGTATTGAAAATGATTTATTGAATTGCAAAAGTGCAACATAGACTAGGTTGTGCCAATTAAAATGATACCAGGTAAGCAAGCAAGTAGTCTTTCCAATATAAATTACAGAGGTAAATTCTAAAATAGACAAAAATAGAGATTTAGGCTCTAGGTTCCAAAGGGTTAAAAAAAAAAGTTTGGCTAAAAGGTAATGTAATCCAGGATTAAATGTGAAAATTACATAATAAGGGAAATTCTTTAATTGTTTTGGGCCTTTTCATTCATTTTCAGTGATCAACATTTCATCCTGGAATGTGAAGAAGTTTCATCTGAATCTGTCAAATTGTGATCACCACACCAACCTTATGTAATGCTTTGCATGAACGTCTAACAACAAGAAATGTCTAGAGTCTTCTCAGCAAACTCAAAGCTTTCCTCCAGTGTGGTTTTAAGTTCAAACTGTGGTGCAGTGTGCAGATGTCATACTTTCTGGGGGGGAGTGCGTCATCTGAACCAAAGTCGACATGCTGGACCAACAGTGTGACGGGTTCCAAGCTGGTGATCTGCAGCAGTTTGGCCCGGTAGTACTTCCCGTCGCTGTATTCTGCCAGACATGGATAACCTGGAAACAAGAGTTCCAACTTTCAGGAGGATCTGGTTCAAGATTGAGATCACAAATACTTTGTTCTATCAGCAACTTGGTTGCTTTGGAGCTTCTTTATTTCCAGTTATTACATGTTCTCATGACTTATAAGGAGCATCTTTACCCAAATAGAGTTCTGATGTCTGAGAGCAAAAGATTGAAGGATTACCACTGTTGAAGCAGGTGAGCGGCGGCAGAGTGCTGATGTTTGCATTGATTCTGAACAAAGCCTCTTCCAGAGTCTCTCCCTCAACTTCAGTGTCAACGGCGCCCTCCAGAGGCCAAAGAAACACCTGCATGATGGAGACATTTTCAGTTCTAACTTAAAGACCCACTCCAATCATCTTTTGATCTAACAGTCTTGTAACAGTCTTCCTAGTGGTCTTCTAATTATGATTGTGCCATTTTTAGCCAAATTTAAAAATATGTGTCCTTTTCCAGGACATAGCTTCTGCACAGATGCAGGAGTTCATTAGAAATTCACATCTGAGTTGTGAAAGGGACTTTTGGAGCAGAGCAATGTTGGCCCCCTTCCCCTCCCCGTTGCTGAGGGCTCTGTGTTTACATGCTCTCCAGCTAGCTTACAGCCCCTCACAAACTCATAATAACATTATTGGTGCTACAAAAATGGTGATCAATATTGGAGCTATCCAACCGTACAGCTTTGATCCAGATTCCAGCTCAGACGAGGAAACCAAAGACGTACATGGATCTATTTGTCGACAGGTGGAAGCATCAAAATGGAGCGGAACAGGGAGCCAAATGTCATTTTTTATCTGCTCCTGATTTCTTTGAACAAAGAAATACTCAGTAATGCAATAAGGCTTGATTTTCTCTATAGATGTCCTCAATCATCAGAAAAATGCCACAAGAACATATTAGAAACACCCGAAACCTGATTTTTATTAGAGCGGGTCTTTAAATGTTTTCAAAATGTTTGAATCAAATATAAACGTTAATTTAGAAATTTTCATACATTTTGTTATTTAACCCTTTAGAATTTTATTTGTTCCCGTTTAGTTCATAATAACCATCACACACTGGTAATATTGACAACAGCATTTACCACAGTAACCGTAAAGTGAGCAGATACCTCATTAGGGGTACACAGATGCTTGACCTGGACTTTAAAGTGGTCCCCCTCCTGTGGCAGGTTTGGGGACACAAAAGGCCCCAGCATGGGCTCCTGGGTTTCTACAAGACCCTGCAATATACAAACATACTACATTAGTCAGGGTCAATCCTTTTGGAGGCTAAAATACGAAAACAGCACTTCTAATTTCTACAAGTGCTTTTCCCATGAAATGAGCCTGAAGGAAACGAGAGGATGCAGCTTCTGCAGGGAAGAGCCACAACAAAAGAAAACTTTTGTTCCTACATGAATAAAACTTGTCAGGACATTTTTAAATCTCATTCATGGGAACAAAGAGCTTTACTTTAGAGAAACAGGATATTAAAGGTTCATCTAGACCAGGGCTGCTCATTCCTAGTCCTCGAGATCTACCGCCCTGCCTGTTTTCCAGCTCTTAAAGGTAAAAGTCCACATTGTGTGATTTCTATAACAAATATTTTTTAGTATAAGAAAAACTAATTACAATGAATGTGCCTTAACCAATAAGGTTCTAAAAGTATGATTGAGGAAATAAAGTGCTGTTTATTTCTACATTGCTTAAAGTAGCTTCTCCAGTACTTTTAAACAGTTCAGGAGTCTGAACGGTGTGTCAAAAAAATAAATGAAAGGAAAAAAACAAACAACTTCTTTCCAGAAACATAACCGGATGAAGGAAAACGCTTTAATGTGGCTAAGAAGCTATATTTTTACGACAGTCTGGGGAGCAGCTACAATTTTTGATACGCAGAAGTAAACACGCATTTCACCACTCAACGCCACGACGTTGGGCTTTTTTCAGAGCGTTGTACACATCACTGTGATAATCAGGCCGCTAACTAGAGTCTATTGCTGTGTGGTTCTGCAGAACTTTGGCCAGCTTTGCCGCTGTGCAGAAGCACTGCTTCACTTGTTCTTATCCGAGTCCCACTGCTAAAAAGAACCCCAATCCGTGTTTTTATATGATACTGGGAGAAACAGAGTTTTGGTTCGGTAAACATCCTAAGTAAAAAGTAAGTAGTGCATGTCTCATAACAACAAAAGAAGCTGCTTCTGGCTGAGATCTTGTAGTTGTTCTGTGTGGTGTAGAGCAGCTCAAAGAGGCTCAGTGCTGCCAACTAGCGGCCGGGTTTAGGTCGAAACCAAGAGTCAGATGCTGAAGGACGCTCATAAAAAAATAAATATTGTCCCGACAGCATTTTAAATCAATAAAAATATCGCCAAATAAAATACCGCGATACAATCGCCGAATCGTTTCTTTCCGACACAACCACTGTACATGTGCCGCAGTCACAGGTGTTTTTTTTAATAAGTAGCTGTTAGAAGGTATTTCTATTTTTTCTCATTCATTTGTTAAACTCAGGTTCTACCTCTGTATTAATATCCCAGACATCCAGGATTGGAGTTGGAGGAATGGCTGTGTGCTTCTGCAGAAAATAAAAGGAACACGTTACTGAGGAACAAGGATCTGGATTTAGAAACCGCAACAGAAGCTAAAAAACCTCTTCTGCTGCAATGGCTGCATCCACAGAACCATGCCCATGGTGAGACAGGATCTCATTGAGATTCAGGCCATCTAGAAAGATCTGCACGGTAAGAGGCCCTCTTGGATCAGCTGGCAAATCCTAGCAAACATGACACCAAATGAACAGTAATTCTGGTTAATAATACATTTTCTTGTATTCATCTTCTACCAAACTGTTGTGTTGGAGGTGTAAATATCACAGAAATGGTACCAATATTTGCACGTCAACAAAGCGGTTCTGCAGCAGCTCCCTCAAGAAGGCGATGGTAAACTCCTGCCACCTCCCGCCCAGCTGAGGGGAAAAACAAACCCCATCAGGCTCATTCATCAATTACAACATCAGGACCAAAACAAGACAGTGGAACATTCTTTCTAGTGACTTCCTCAATCACCTGCAGCTTCAACAGATAAAACAGCCTCTGAAATCTGGTAAAAACTGAAACTTCTTTAGCTCAGAGAACCATCTTTACTTCATGTTGATCAACTACCTTTCATTATTTACATCACTGCTATAGTGAGTATAACATGTTTTATTATAAATATGGATTTTTTGTAGTTATTAACTAAGTCAGAAATTTCAAATATCTTGAAAAAACCAAACAGAAAAGCTTATATTTGATTTCAGGTCATTGGAGAACTATAAAAGATTCTTGAGTATTTTTTTTTAATAAAGACCCACTCCAATGAAAATTGTGTTTTTGAATTTTTTAACATGTTCCTGTAGCATTTTTTCATGATGGAGGACAAAAGAAAATCACGCTAAAACTGGCGCGGTCTGAGTACTTCATTCAAATTGGAATGAATCAGAAGCAGACAAAAAATGCCATTGGAGAAAGAGCTCATTTGTGATGTAATTATTGCATAAAATCTACAATCATAGGCCACAAGTTTCCTGCTTTGCTCAATCCTGATGCATCCACTTCTAGACAACTAGATTCATGACCGTCTTTGTTTTCCTGGTCTAACCTGGAATCTAGATCAAAACTGTACGGGTTGGATAGCTACACATTTCGTGATTTTGTTGCACTGCTAATGTTAATGCTGGGGGTGTGAGGAGCTCTCTAAGCCAGTGGAAGAGAGTCTAAACTAAAGGCCGATTGGAAAGTAGCGTAGGCTTACTTCTGCACCAACAGTCCCACCCAACACTCAAGAGTCAGTTTTCTGATGATCTGTCGCTCTGCAGTGTCATGGAAGATGACACATGTGTTTTGATTTAGCCCTAAAATGGCATAATCATAATTAAAAGACCACTGGGAACGCTTTTAATATAGATCAAAAACAACATCTGAGTTGAGCTTAAAATGTTTTGGCATTTTTCTGACTAAGGGAGAGGAAAAATTGCATTTCTGATCATTTCCTTATTTTTTAAAATTGTGAGTTGCTTTTAAGATATTTTAAAAGTTTGATATACAATGTAAGTAGGGGTGTAACAATTAATCGAATATTCAATTAATCAATATTTATTCCTACGATCCAACCTGATCGAGGCAAGTTGTTCATAGAATCGACCGATACCATTACAAAAATAGTTTAAAATGAACTATATATATTGCAAAATACCATTTGGATTGAGACACAGTAGGTTTATTTTTACTAAACAATCAAGTGCATCACAGCGGACAACACACATGTGAAGACAGCAAAACTGATCCATTGCAGTCCAATGTGTGGAAACCCTTTGAATTTAGGCAAAGACATGTGACCATACAGTGTGCTAGAATGTTCTAATAATGTTCCCCTTGGATTATTTGGATGTGGAAAAACAACAGAGTGGGCTGAACTTTAGGAAATGAAAATGTGAATATATTTACCATTCACTCCTATTTACTTGTTTGTACACATATTTCATTTACACTTGATTATCCTGTAGCAATTAAAGGAATCTGGAAAACGTCTCCTGCACCAGGTGTTCATCTCTGAGTCACACTGGTGGAATTTTTACTAAAGATGTCCTGGATTGATTTTAGGTCAGTGAATCTGATCATTCAAAATAAACCAATATCAACTATTATGACATCAGATCAGCTACTACAGCTTATGTAATGAATCAAATTGTTAAAATGAATCTTTACACCCTTAATTGAAAGCAATTACAGCAATGAGATTCCAGTTAAACAGAAATGATAGAATATGCTTATTCTTTAAATTGTACATGAATTAAAGTAACCCTTCTGAAAGAGCAGGAGGGATGTTTGTATCCGAGCCAAACAAGTCTCTATAGAAATGGATCCATGATCAGAAACTTACAGGGTTGATGCCGTGAAGCTTACAGGGTATACAGAGCTGAGGGACATCAGCACACAGCAGCACTGGGTACACATGAGCCATCGGGATGTTCTCCACAAACCCATGATCCACATATTGCACCTGTTTGAAGACAAGCAGCAACCATCGTCATGAAAGTCCCAACTGCAGTACAAGCCTGAAAGAACAGTGTCCCTCTGTAGGAGAGAACGAATAGGCCATCTGGACTTTGCTTTTTAAGATGAAGACGTTTCAACCAAATCTGATTCAATAGATGGACACTGAATGTGATTATTAAAGAAAACTCACAATACGTAGATCATCAAACAAACCTAAAAACCAACAAAGTACAAAGATGTTTTGGAAACTAGAAAATGTTTAAAGAAACTTCTGTTCCAGGTGCTGTGGTCCATTCCTCACGAACAAATTGATCTGAGTGTTCCTTCAAAGATGTTCAGCTGGATTTGAATCATAAAAAGAACACTTCCTAGTGGTTTGTTTTGTTCTCACTCATGTTTGGGTTCTGGTCATTTTCCAGTTGAAGGCCAAACATCCTTTCCACACTGGATCTCACCACCATAGAGTCGAGACCTTAACTCTAACAAGAACCTTTGAGGTGTGTTGAAGAAGCTGTTCCACCTTCCACGCTATCCTTTGAAAAAATGATGATGTGAAAGTGGATAAATATTGGACTTGGCAGAAGTTTATGGAAATGATCTGACAATCAAACCTGGAAATACTGGCGATTTTTTGACACGGCATGCTTTCTTACAGAAAAGCTGCAAAAGCTGAGTTTAGATTTGAATGGTTTAGCTGGATTTGATTGATTGATTTGGATAAATCATCACACGATCCAACAATGCGAGTCAAATAGAAGGTGCAGACTTCCTGGGTGACCAGGAAATTATGTCCAAGTTTGTTGACCATTTATGTTCTATGATTATGTTTAGAAGAGGCTGCATTTGTGAGGGAAAAGGTTTTCTCAACATACAGAATTCATTAAGAAGAATGACTTGAGGTTGTGGGGATGTTGCTGGACTCTCAACGCTTCCTCCCAGCACTGAGAGAATCTGTCCTCTGGTGCATTACAGCCAGTCCGATCCAAAAACAGCACAGCCAAGAACAGACTTCCAGGTGTAGGGCTTTGGTTCGGGTAGAGTCTTCCAGGTCTGCTGGATCCTTAAACAAAGCTGCTGCAGCTGACACTCTGACACACATACAGCATGTTCAGAAGCAGCAGCATCATGACTTTGAATTACATACATAATGATGTCAAGAATTTGAGGCCGTGGTTATCAGCAGTCCAAGATATGTGACTTTTACAAGTAAGTACACATAAATAGTAGCTCTACAATAATTGTTTGATTAAAACTGAGACTGTTGTGTACTTTCGAGTGCAACTATGATAAATGTGAGACTGATTTTGCATCAAAACAGATGCCAACAATTTCCATTAGTGAGTGAAATGACAAGCATGATGCTCGTTTACGTCAGATTTTTTTTTTTTAACGGTGTGTGGAACTGTAATAGGGCAGAAGGCAATGGGTGTGAGACCATGTAAAATGTGTCTTCGCCGCATGCTAAAAGGCATTTGGTGCAGAAAAATTATATCTGCAGACATTAGAAACCCACTCTAAGGAAAATGGTGTTTAACGGCAAAGAACAATAAAGTACACACAAACTTTGTGAACATTTCCTGATAATGGTAGGCATATATAAGGGAAAATTAAGCTGAAAATTAGATTTCTGAGTATTTCTTTATTTATTTACTGGGGCAGCCACAAACTCCCTGCTCTGCTCCATTCTGATGCATCCACTTGCAAACTTGGGGTCGCTCCATTGCCAACAGTCCTGCCCACAACTCAGACACAGGTTTATTGATTCTGGCTAAAAAACAGCATAATCATGATTAAAAGACCCCCGGGGCCGGTTTAGAGTGAGACTTTAAAAGTTGTAGTTATTTACAGTAGAGCTTCAGAATGATAAATGTTTGCATAAATCACAAACTTTTGGATCTAATGTTGGCCTCCAACTCGGGATGGTCCTGCAGACTCTGAATACATAACATTTCTCACCATGGTTTGTTTTGTTTTCAAATGGCACTAAAAAAGGAAATGGTTGGCACGGCTGTTGGACTCCAGGCCTTTAGGGCCGGCATACCTGCTGTTTTTTTTAGAAACAAGGCCCAACTTGCTGCTGATCAAGCGGCTCAGCTGTGTTTTGCCAATGGCCCTCGAGGCCTGGAGTTTTGACACCTATGGTGTACAGGTACTTCTGTTTTTATGAACGACAACATTTCTGTTTAGTGAAAATTATTTAGGCTAATCGGTGCATAAAATACAATCTTATCCATAAAATGACATGCTAGTGCGACATGCATGTGGTATGTGCAGCAGGTCTTGCAGAATGATGCAAAAAGCTGTAAAATGTGGTTCTGCACAAACAGGTACCTAAATCTTGAGATCTGCCATAAATGACACCGTCATCTCCAACAGCAGTGACCGTCATCTGGATGTGGCCCGGACATGGCAGCTGTGGCGCGTTGTACAATGAAGTCTTAACCTGCGGTTGCACACAAATAGTGGGGATGGTTATTAAAAACAATCATGCATTTTGTGGTACAAGCACCAAATTTGGAATGGATGTACCTTGGAATCTTCTCTTTCAGAAAAGCAAATAAGCTTGAAGAAAATCCAAGATTTTAAAATATATACAGTGGGGCAAAAGAGTATATATTCAGCCACCAGTTGTGCAAGTACTCCCACTTAAAAAGATGAGAGGGGCCTGCAATTTTTTCATAGATATACCTCAACTATGAGAGACAAAATGAAAAAACAAAACAAAAAAAACACAAAATAAATTTTGTTGGATTTCTGGATAATTTATTTGTAAAATATGGTGGAAAAAAGGTATTCAGTCTCCAACAAAAGTTCAACTCGATGCTTTGCTGTATATATCCTTTGTCTGCAATGACAACAGTCAAAGATTTTCTGCAAATCTTCACAAAGTTTTCACAAACTGTTGCTGGTATTTTGGTCCATTGCTTCATGCAGATCTCCTCTAAAGCAGTGATGTTTTGGGGTTGTTGCTGAGCAACATAGACTTTCAACTCCTTGGAAAGATTTTCTATGGGGTTGAGATCTGGAGACTGGCTAGGCCACTCAAGGACCTTAAAATGTGTATTACAAAGCCACTCCTTTGTTACCTGGGCAGTGTGTTTGGGATCGTTGCAATGCTGAAATACCCAGCCCCGTTTCATCTTTAATGCCTTTGCTGATGGAAGGTGGCTTTCAGTCCAAATCTGACTTTACATGGCCTCATTCATTCTTTCTTTTACACAGATCAGTCGTCCTGGTCCATTTGCTAAAAAACAGCCCCAAAGCATGATGTTTCCACCCCCATGCTTTACAGTAGGTATGGTGTTCTTTGGATGCAACTCAGCATTCTTTCTCCTCAAAACACGACGATGAGGAGTTCTAACAAAAAAGTTCTATTTTGGTTTCATCTGACCATAGGACAGTCTCCAAATCCTCTTCTGGATCATTCAAATGCTCTCTAGCAAACTTTAGACGGGCCGCACATGTACTGGCTTTAGCAGGGGAACAAGTTTGGTGCTGCAGGATTTGACTCCCCGATGGTAAAGTGTGTTACTGATGGTAGCCTTTGTTACTGCTGTCCAACCTCTCTGCAGGTCATTCACTAGGTCCCCCGTGTGGTTCTGGGATTTTTCCCATTCTTGTGATCATTTTGACCTCATGGGTGAGATCTTGTGGGGAGCCCAAAATTGAGGGAGATTATCAGTGGTCTTGAATGTCTTCCATTTCCCAATAATTGCTCCCACACTTGATTTCTTCACACCAAGCTGCTTACCTATTGCAGATTCAGTCTTCCCAGCCTGGTGCAGGTCAACAATTTAGTTTCTGGTGTCCTTAGACAACTCTTTAGTTTTGGCCATAGAAACGTTTGGAGTGTGACTGTTTGAGGTGGTAGACAGGTGTCTTTTATAAAGAAAATGAGTTCAAACAGGTGCCATTAATACAGGTAATGAGTGGAGGACAGAGGATCCTCTTACAGGTCTTAAAGGTCTGTGAGAGCCAGAAACCTTGTTTCGGTGAATAACTATTAACTTGTCTGGAGGCTCTGAGGGTCCGAACAGGGAAGTGAACCCCGAAAGAAGAGCCACCTTCGGTGGAGAGGAAAGAAAGAAAAAAGTAATCGCAGGAAAGGTTCAACACGTGATATATTTACAAAGAAAGACTGTACACAGAAAGAGTTTTCAAAGTTTGAATAATATACCTGAGCTTTTCATTCCAAACAGTGCCTGTTACACAGTAGTAACACGGCAGCAATATGGTAGTAAGAGCACCAACTGGCCTGGATAAAAAAACATCCCGGTAAAAGTCGCTCAGAGCAGAGGTAACTTATAGACGCTCCTCTGCGTGGCATGTGCCTCTGCGCATTGGCACAGCGCGTGCACCGGACGTTTCCTTCCACAACAGTGACACCGTAACACAGCGCTAACAGAGCTGGTTTAAAAAACATAAACGTAAAAGTCACTGAGAGCTTTCTTCATCTTCCTCCTGTGCACTGAAACCATGTGTTAGCAGCTTAGCTTGTTCCACCCCTTTTGTTGTGTTTATTTTGTGTGACTGCGGTTGTCATGGAAGCAACGCAGCGACTAAAGGAGGCGTTGCCTTGTGCGCTCCGTGATGACGTAGCCATAGGTGAGGAGATGGAGAGGAAAAAAAGGCTGTTCTGCTGTATGTGCGCTCTCTGAGTTTCAAGCGTTGGGCTGTAACAACAGTTTGGTCCGAGCAAAGAAATAAATGGCTACTAGCCCTGTTCAAGAGCAACGGCGTCCCGTCTGATTAGTTATCATTTGCGTCCCGACCGGGACCGGGCCGGAAATAACAGCAGTTTTCTACTACAGTCTGAAGCCAGAGGCTGGAAGGTAACACATGGAAGTCTTCTTCCTCAGTGTCGGATTGGAATAGCATCAGATATTCTTCGTCACTCTCTCAGTGTCTCCTTCGTTGTGGTTGTCACTCTCACCCTGAGGCAAATTCACTCCTGAGTTTGCGCTGTCCTCTCAGTCATGCAGCAGACCGGCTTTTCCAAACCCGTTGGTGAGGGTGGATTTTTTCACACTGCTTTTAATGATTGCTTTTAACTTGAAAGCTGCATCATACGCATTTCTTCTTGCATTTTCCATGATGGTCTGTTCGTGCTATTCATTCACAAAGCGTGAATTTACATTAAACTTCTGTCTTCCTCGACACATTTACCGTATTCCCCCTGTCTCACTCCTACCCTTTCTGCTCGAGCGCCCCTAGCAGCCATTAGAAAAAAGAAGCATTTAAAAAAAAATGCATAAATTAGCCGCATCATTGAATAAGCTGCAGGGTTAAAAGCGTGTGACAAAAGTAGCGCCTTATAATCCGGAAATTACAAAAAATAGTGTTTTGTGGGTACCCCTCAAGATTTGAGACTGCATTTTGTGAATGAACAGTCCATTTTATTGAGACTGGGGCAAAGAGACATGGAATATTTTTTTAAGAATCGAGTGAATGGCTACCATCTTTTATTTTCTCATGGCTATTGTGCTTTTCTGAAAGACTGGATCTATGCCAAATTTGGTGCTTTGGAGGATTTGTCTGAAATCAACCTAACCGGTTCTAATAAAGCAAATGCTCAGAATACACATTGACTCGAGTCTAGATTATGTCACAATGATTGGAATAAATGTGTGCAATTACCTTTGCAGTTGAATTAAGGCGGCGGGGGCTTGGTTTTGGAGGGATGAGAGTCCCTTCGAGGGAAGTTTTAAGCAACAGGGACAGAGAGGAGTTTTTTTTCTCATTTGTTTGCGTCTCTGTGGTTGGAGATCTTACATCTTTTTCCTCAGGTTTTTGGATGATGGGATCTCTGCTATAGGACAAAAAACAACAACTAAAACTTAAAAATCTGAATACAGATGTTAAGACCTGTTTAAACCTAAAGAGGCTATCTTAGTTCTGTTCTAAATTGAAGCAGTTAGTCAAACAACTAATATAGGCCATTAACCAAGAACGCGCACACAAACCTGGGCTTTCTTTTCCCCAGTGCGAGCCCTTCATGAACAAGGAAGTCTGACATGCTGACATACTTCCCTGTTTTGTTGGAGCAGAACAAGGTGACAGGTACTGGGCGTTCCTCTGTAGGCTCCTAAATAATTGGAACGGTAAGTGAAAAGAAGCACAGACTGTATAGATAGAAGAGAGTTAAGGAACAAAAATAAAGATAAAAGATGTGTATACCTTAATAGTGATTAGAGCCACTGCCCCGCTTACGTAGTGGGAGAACAAGTCAATGGCTGTACTAGTCCAGGCTGATTGCCCCCCCGTAGGCCTTACATTAAACAAAGAGAGAAAGAAGGAAGTCAGTTCAGAGGGAGACAATGGCAAAATTTCACTCCCAAATATCTACATTTCAAAGAAATTACAACAAGTGTATACATCAACATAATCTAAAACTTGGCGATGCACAAAAGCATTTGACTACTAACAATAATTCATGGTTAGGTCAACCCTAAGCAGGCTGCTGTAAGCAGGAAAGTGGGAGTAGTGGTGACTCACCTGATATCATCAAGAGAGCACTCAAGTGACATGGAGCCGATCAAAGAGGGTGGCAACGGCCGCAGACTGCTGACATGCAGCTTCTCTGTGTTACCATGGTCACATCGTCTCACCTGAACAATTAGAGTTAATCAAACATTTGACAGTAATTTTGAAGGGATGCTTTTAGTGTATACACTACAAGTTGTCACACTGTCCATTTCACACAGACATTAAGTCAAGTCAGTTTTATTATAGATGTCTAATGCACGTTCGCCTGCAGAGGAAGAACATGGAAAACTCAAGAGTTCAAACAGAAGAGAATAAAACGTTACTGATCCGACAAAAGAAAAATTACCTTTAACCATAGCTCTATTAAAAACAGTGGATATGAGGCGCTGTAGTCTAATAGCTGACAGGAAGAAAAATCCTGCAGTGAGGTGTTTCTGACTAAAGGAGCTCCTTAGTGCACCCAGAGTTTCATGCAGAAGTTGATGAAGGGGATTGTCCATGATGGATTCCAGTTTCTGTAACAACCTCCTCTAACCCGCTAGTCACAGACTCTAGGTGACATCCCAGATGGAAGCTGGATCTCCGCACCAGGCAATCCTCTGCCTGTTTCCGTCAGTTCACCTCAACCCCCCCCCCTCACTCCGTAGAAAATGAAACACCATCATAAACTCAAACAGTCTCCTCAGCCTCTCTTGCGATCTCAAGTCGCTTCTCCGGTGGTGTTTTGTTATTGCCAAGCAACAACAGCCCACCGTGTAAATGATGCACCCGCAGACTGCTTCAGACCCAGAAATGGCAGAAAAACTGCCCAAACAGAGGCAGTAGATATAGTCTTCATCAAACCTCTTCAGACATCCACAGATGTTAATCAGTGATGACCGTCTGTCAACATTTTCTTTAATGAAGGCAAAGAACGACTCCTCTGTTTAAAAAGAAAGTTCATTATTTTAACTAAATATATATTTGTAACTCTTACTCAGCAAAGACTAAGGCCATGTCTGAAATCCTCCCTACCCCTAACTACTAAAAAACAAAAAAAAAAAAAAAAAAAACTATATAGTGCAGGACTATCTAGTGCCCTTGATTTTTATAACAATTTAGACGCCTGTTCACTTCTTTTTTTTTAAATGCCAAATATGATGTCACCCATTTCCCAAAGTAAAAAGCTAATAAATATGAACATTTTACAAAGAACTTCATGCATCTGCTGTGTTCTGATGACAAAAAATGTGAATAAATTTGAAAAGATTTTTTTGAACTGACAAATCAGTCAAACGCAATGCATTATGGTCTGTATTCGACAGTCTACAGCAGGGGTCGGGAACCTTTTCGGCCGAGAGAGCCATAAACGCCACATATTTTTAAATGTAATTTCGAAAGAGCCATACAATATTGAAGTGTCCCTTTCCCACACTGAGGCTCGGAGTCTTAACCTCTTAAGGTTCTTTATTCTGGTTACTGAAGGCCGTAACCAACGCTGTACAATTAATTCAGCAACTCCTCAATCTCTCCTGCCTAACCCAACTTTATATTCACTCACTGCCGCATTAGCCCTCCCATTTCCCTTATTCGGCCCATAGCTGAACCCCATTAGTCCAAACTACCTAACAACAGGCTGAGTGACAGAACTGAGAGCCAATCAGCATCTCTGCTTGATGCGTTCAACGAACTCCAGAATTTAGAACGCGACTCAACAACAGCCACCCAGTCCAATTTAGTCCGCAAAAAATATGTTTAAAACTAAAAATACAAGTGAATGTGTGCATTTTATGTCATTTCAACACTTTTAAAGTACAATAAGTCTGTGGATTCTTTTGAACAACAGTTATATGGAATTACATAAATGCCAATAACCCCCCCCCCCCCCCCCATAGTACAAAGGAGCAGATATGTGAATAATGCAGAACAACTTCATTTTGGAAACCCTGGAAATGCAAAGAGACACGATTATGAGGCACAGTTTAAACTGCGGCTATCAGCTACGCGGAGGAACACGGGAATAGAGCAGCTGTAGTTCGGTTAAATTAGATCTTCATAGATTCGGACTTCCTGCGTCAATAACTCTTCTGATAAACTTTCAAATGTGTCAGCAAGTATCTCACTCATTTGTATTAACACAGAGAGTGAACTGATCGTTTATTTTCTTTTAATCAGAATTGTTCGTTTCAAGCTGCGAATGCAAACAGAGCAGCGAGCCGGCTGCCAAGGGACCGTCAACAAAGTGCAACCTCTATGAAACACCATTCTGTAAAAATCAGTGAACTTTTAAAAAGCGAATAAATGTCTATATATCTATGAACTGGTAATGAAGACTCGTCAGCATAGTCATGCTACATTATTATTATTATACTAAATTTTGTTAGAAAGTCAACCTCCATTTTATAGTTTTTAAAATTTAATAGAGACATGAATCATAAAATAAATGCTCAATAGCTCTGAAGATACTAAAGCTTCTGTCACCAAACCTCCTGTACTGACTAATTCAGCTGTTCCAGATGCAGAAGATGAGGACTTTGATGGATTATAAATGCTGATTGATAAATGAAAAATAAATCACAACCAACTCAGTTTTGCGCTCGCTGCCTTTTTCAAACACACACCAGCGTGTACGTTTCACCGGTATGTGTGTTTACGTTAAATACAGAAAAACACTAAACTGAAACGGCCCCGTTTAATCCAGTGCTGTTGTGAGGAGAGGAGGGGGTTATGAGAAATAACATGGCTTTAATTGTGTGTTTGTCTGGCAGATCAGTGTGTGGTGTGGCTCTTTGACTCTCACAGTTAGAAATGTCGGCTTTTTGTGTCAAACTTGTTTGTCCCCCACCCCCTGTTATAGGCAATCATAGAAAAAAACGCGGATGTAACGTGGATTAAAACATTAACCAACGACCCAAAACTAAGGTAAGAAAGTGCAGTGGGTTTTTTTGTGCTGTAATTTTTTTCTCATGTGAAACTCACTGCAATTGTTACCGTTTTAATGCTTTTAATCCACGTTACAGCCGCCGTTCCTTTTCTATTAAAGTCCCGCCCCGCGGCATGCTTGGCATGCTAATTTCAGCCAATCAGATCAACCAGAAAGGTTCCTGCCCCTAAGTGACAAACACACCCCTGAATACCGCCCCCAAGTGACAAAAACGCCCCCTTAACACTGAGCGTAAATCCAGGTGAGGGCGCAAAAGAGAATTGACCGAGCAAGATCACTGTTCAGTTAGGATTTCAGCCGTTCAGCTGTAAAATACGGGGTCGCTTGGTTAGAATTGCGCCATCAGTTTTAAGGTTCACTCACTCAGTTTCTAAATACGCCCGCTTAGTTGTCTTTACGCCCTTTCAATTTTTGGCATTTATGTAATTCGATACAGTTATGCTATTGCTAATAAATGATGAGTATTTCTTACCATTATTACTACTTCTGGTGCTGCATGGTTTTGCTGATCATGGTCTAGTCTGGTTGACACGTGGTGAGTTTCTGCTTCATGCATATACTCCCACGCTACAGTATGTGACGGGCAGCGTGTTTTAAGTTTTGACAATCCCTGCGCGATTCACCTTGCTGCCTGTGCCCACAACCCCGCCCCCTTTCTTCCTCACACATCCCGCTGAAACTGCGCGCTCTTTCTCATAGACAGGAGCGCACAGTTGCAAGGACGGCAGTTCGCAGGTTTTAGGCTGTTATAAACTCTGTGAAATAATAGATGATAGTAAATTGATAGTGATGCAGATTTTTTGTCCTCAAGCACCGCTATTACTGCACGCCCCCCCTGGTATCGCATTGCACCCGAGAAGGACTGGTCTAATGAAAGAAAACGTATAATTAAAGATTTGCCTGCGTGCCACATGTGCGTGCCACATGTGCTAAAAGATCATTTTTAAGCTTCACACTAAAGGGTTTGCATATTTACTCTTTTTAAAAAGTTTAAAAAGTAAATAGGATGTTAGTTTCTTGAACAAAAGTAAAACTAAAGACAAAAGCCTGTTAGCACTCCACTGCTCTCATAAACATTCAGGTTTCATCTGATCAGCTCTGTTAAAGTTTAAACACTTCATTCAAAGTTTAAACAAATTTTGTTTAATTTTTAATTTTGTTAAAAAAGTTAAAATTCTAATAATTTATAGATTTACCCCGAAGCTTGCTAAAATACTGTGTTAAAAGAGTGACACCTTTATTAAGTCACATCTTCCAAGTCCATTTATTCCAATTAGTGAGCGCTAAAGGTAGTTCACTGTGATTAAGGTGGATCCTAATGTTGTACCTGGCCCTTTGATTTTGTCAACATTCAATTTGATATCAAAAGCATGGCTTTCAGCTGCTCTGACCCCAACATCTGGAACTCTCTTCCACTGGATTTAAGAAAATGACACCCTGTCCCTCTTCAAATCCAAACTTAAAATGCATCTGTTCAGAAAATCCTATCTTTAGCACTGCCTCACCATTCTGTGTCTCCCATCCGTTTTATCTGTTTTTATTCGAACAGTGGCCTGGAGAGCCCCGAAAGGAGCTTTTAAATAAAATGTACCATTATTATTAAGATCATTATCATCTAAAAACCTAATCTGCAGGTTACAACTACAGAAACTTGGAACTCCTGGTTTGGAATACTACAGTTAATGCATCTTGAATTAGTTTAGCTATGATCAAACAGCTAAAAACAATGTTAAAATATTATGAAAAGTACTGTTTTTTCGGAATACAAGTCACAGCTTAGGTGCAACTTGTACATTTATTTATATAAATAAATAAATAAATAGCAACAACCGCTAGAGGGCAATGTGGTTGTGTTGTCGGCCCATCCAACCATGTAAAGAATAAAGCACTGTAAAAGAATATTTCATTGGTTCAGATATAGGATGGGTTTTTGTAGAGTTCTCTATATTTTTTTGAGTAGTGTATGATTTTTTTTCTTGACTTATACTCTGAAGAGACATTGTTCAAAAAAAGATGGAAATCTTGTGTTTGCTTATCATACTTCTGCCGTGTCAGTGGAAGTGAGGTCGGTGCAGATCTGCCCTCGCTCCCAGACTCCGTTGATGTACGCAGCGCAAAACATGTCTGCCTTCCACATCACCTCCTGTGGCTCTGCGAGTTCACACTCACTCCTCACCTTTTCACAGATCCTGCAAAAAGAAAATCCTCATTGTTGTATTTGTGCTACAATAGAAGGGAAGTGAGACTATGGTGTCAAGACTGTTGTTCTAAATTAATGAAGAATAAATGTGCAAACATTCTGTAATGGCACAAACCTTTTTGCAGTATTTCTTATTGCTTTACTCCAGTTTGGTGGTTAAGCAGGAGGAAAGAATTTAAAATGAGGGATATAGTGCAGTGGGTCACAAGTATTTGACCCCTTAATGATTTTGTAGGTTTGCCCACTTAAAAATTGTATGTTCATTTAAGTAGTGAGAGTTAGAAAATCACAAAGAAAATAACACAGTTAATGTTCAAGAGCACCTATAAAAAAATAACATAACAATTTCCTAACATTAGATCAAAGTCACTGCTAACCTTTGGAGCTGTGCGTCATACTGGGTGAACTGGACATAGAAGCTGCTTGGTGAGCAGACATGGCTGATCCTGACAGTCAGGTCTTTGAGCTGATCAGGAGATCGCAGGTGAATCTGTAAGTCCAGTAGTTCCTTGTTCTGTTCTCTGCAATCAGTTTTGCCTGAAGGAGAACTGCTTGGTTTTGCAGAACTCATCTCCAATACAGGATCCCATATGTCAGCATCATTGTCAAACATACTGGCTTTGTTGGTTTTCAACCTGCACGAGTCACAAAGTGGGGAGAGTTAAAAAAGAAAGCAAGTTGAAATTGGACTGATGCATTCTTAACCATTTTCCCATTGCAGACTAATGAAAAAACCTCTTCCACAGTAATAAATCACATACACTCACTGGCCACCATGTGCTTGTTTAACATAAATGTCTAACCAGCCAATCACATGGCTGCAACTCAATGCATTTAGACATGTAGACATGGAGTGATCATGTTAGGTCACACCCATTCCACTGAAATCAGGCTCTGGACAATCTGTCAAATGCGTTAAACATTCAACAGAACGCCACCTATTTTTATTGAGGAACTTGATTGGTCATTTTATAACTTGGCTACAGCCAAAATACAATGAAAACAATTAGGATTAGCAAGAACATGTTACACACCCACTCCATCAAAATCCTGTTTTTAGCATTTTTGACATGTTCTATCCTTTTTCTCATAATAGAGAACATTTATAGAATAATTTAAGATTAAAACTGCATTTCTGAGTATTTCTTTTTTTCAAATCATGTTGGATCAGGAGCAGATTTGGCCACTATTGGCTGCCTCTATTTGGACGCACAGCAAATTTGCTAACTCCACGGAGAAAGTAGGTGTATGTGTTATCTTGGGACGGTGCTGGCAGCCCAGACTCTTCCTATAGGGGCTGTTCCTCACTTATGTATGCATTAAAGTGAGAACCCACCCATTTTCTTGGATTGAGAGCGAGATGCGAGTCCGGATTAAAATACCGCTTTGGGATCGTTTTTTGTGAAGAATAGACATAATACACTTAAAAGCAAAAAAATAAAAGTTATTTTGCATGATATAGGCCTTTTAATAATCAAATTGAATATATACAAGGATATCATGCAAAAGACAAAAATTGGAAAAGTTAAGTACAGTAAAAAAAAGGAAAAAGAAAACAAAATATAGAAAATATACAGCATTTAAATAATGTACTGCTGGAATTTTATATACTATTATTTCTTAATAAAAGGGTAGAAGTCCAAATTAATAATTGTTTTTAAATATTTTTAAAGTTGTTATAGAGACTAACAAAATTAGAAACTTTAACGCAGTCCTGGGACACGTACATTTTTGTCAATAGGATATCTAAAGAATGTATTTTTAATGAATCAGACAGGTTTACAAGTAATTTCTTTTTTAGATTTATCAAAGAAAACACTTTAAGAGTATTGTTTTGCTTGTATGGGTATAAAAGTACTTTAAAGTTTTTAACTTTTTCTGATGTTAGGTTATAGATGATTGCAGCAAATAGATATTGAATATTTTAAGTTAAATTTGAAAGCCAAAAATATCAACTTGTAAATCTAATGACACATTTACAAAACTAGTCTTACTTGTCTTTACAGCAGGCCAGCTCTTCTTTAACCAGAACCTCAGCTATGTTAGCTTGTGCTCCATCACTCTCAAAGACTGTAACCGGTATCGGTGCAGGTCTGGAAACTCTTTCTTCACACAAAGCCATAGCAACAAAGAAATAGTTTAGTTGTAAAAAATGCAAGACATGAAAACAAAAAGAGCATAAATTGTACCCGTTACAAAAATGAGGACCAGCTTCTGGTATGTCAAACTGATGAATCTGCTGGTGCAGACTTCACTCCAGGTCTCTCCATCGAAAGGAATCACGTCTGCCAAACAACAGGGGATGGCCTGAACACATTGAGATGCTCAGTTATGATTTAATCTCTAAAATCAATAGAACATAAAGCTTAAATACAATATACAACTAAGTACATTTACCAAAAGAAAGCATATTAGCATTTGAATAAACAACTGATGTTTTATAAGAACAAATCTATTCTGTTTACAGAGAATGAAGACAGTTATGTGGCTCTTTCAGGGAATTTGTCTTTCTGGTACTTCAACGTGCACTGCAAAGTATATTTATTATAATGAAGAAAGTATTTAATGTTCTTTTATTCATTTTCAAAGTTTTGTTTAGAATTTAAGGACAAGTCTGTGACAACGCGTGAATAAAGCTACGTTCACACCAAATGCAATTTGCGCGTCAGATTTGGCCACTATTGGCTGCCTCTATTTGGACGCACAGCAAATTCGTTGCTTGATGCTAGTCCAGAAATGTGTTCATAAACTTGATGCCCTAGATGTGTGTGGAAGGAGCTATTGGCAAATGTTTTTAGCTTCATCGCTACATGGAGCAGTCTCTGTGTACGTCTCCTTTAAAATTCATGGAAGACACAGATTATGTTTGTTTTTTTTGCTCAGAATTTTGAAGAGTTCTACAAAAGCATCTCCATGTCTGAGTCCATGACATCATTCAGAGATTCTCCCCCAGTACGGTGTCTCTTCACCATTTACTTCAGGACCTGCATCTGAATGACGGTCTCCGTCAGCGCTACTTCTGTTTCTCTGTTCCTAGCACTGCACTTTTCTGGACTGAGATGTCTGAGATCTTTCCGGGGATCTGCTGTAGCCACTCCTTCAACTTGGGGGTTTCTGCCCCGGGTGCTCCAATTACCACAGCCACATCTGTCACCTTCACTTTCCAGGCTTTCACCAGTTCTTCCGAGTCCCTAATTCTCATGTTCCTTCTTCCAGATGTTTCTGGTTGGGTGACTATTACCATCCTGTCAGTGTGTATTTGGAAGTCCCACAGGTTCTCTGCTCTATCTTTCTCTACTACATTCAGGGCTGTTTCCCATTGTGACTTTGACTTTCTGAGCCTCTATCACTCAGGTGCTCAGGGCTTGTTCTTGAGCTGCCAGGATGATTCCTTTAGTGCTGTCCTGTAGGCCAGTCTTTTCTGGTAAGACTTCTTTATATCAACCACTTCAGTTATGGTCCAGTGGTACATCCCATGCAGGGGGAACAAGCCCTGAGCCCCAGAGCGATAGAGGCTCAGATCTACCACACCAGACAAGACCCAAGGAGTTGGCTGTACAAAGAGGTGCCTGAAACAATCCAGCACATAACTGCAGGGTGTAAGATGCTGGCAGGTAAAGCACACATGGAGCGCCACAATCAAGTGGCTGGAATAATATACAGAAACATGTGTGCAGAATATGGACTGGAAACCCCAAGGTCAAAATGGGAAGCACCTCCGAAAGTGGTAGAGAATGAGAGGGCAAAGATCCTGTGGGACTTCCAGATCCAGACTGACAGGATGGTAATGATGAACCAACCAGACATTGTAGTGGTGGATAAAGAACAGAGGAAAGCCGTTGTGGTGGATGTGGCAGTACCAAGTGATGGAAACATCAGGAAGAAGGAACATGAGAAACTGGAGAAATAGCAGGGACTCAGAAGAACTGGAGAAAGCCTGGAAAGTGAAGGTGACAGTGGTGCCTGTGGTAATTGGAGCACTCGGGGCAGTAACCCCCAAGCTGGAGAAGTGGCTACAACAGATACCTGGAAAGACCTCAGACCTCTCAGTCCAGAAACAGCTCAGTCTTAGGCTGGGCTTGGCAAAATTGTTACAATGTAACAGACAATGAAAAATTAAACAGATTTGGTGATTTGAATTAATAGAAAGAGATTAGTCCTTTTTGCTGTTGCAACCTGAATAATTGTTCATTCGCTGTGCAAATGTACTAGATTCTTCCGATGTTTCAAATAACAGAATGACCATCACTAGCCGCGTTTACATGTACAAAATACTTTGATCGGATTGAAGATTAGAATTCAACAGTTTACATTGGCCCAGAAAGACTTTTTCCAATTAGAACAAACGTTTACATGTGCAGCATTTTTGGTCGGAATAAATCATTCGCACATGCGCAGTTCTGTTTAAATTACCGGCATAGGAAAGGAGTCCCGCTGTAAACAAACCGAGCTGCCACATACATATATGTAGCAGCTCCGTAATATAAAAGATGATCTTCTAAACGTGCTTTTGTTAATGTTATAGTTATTATGAAGTGCCTGTGACTATTGTTTAGGTAGTGACTATATTTAGATATTAATTTGTTTTAGTGATATTGAAACAAATTTGGATGCACCTGTTCATGAAAAATAAGTTTTTTTAATATCAGACTTAAAATGTGAATAAATGTCACCATGGCAGGAAGTGTGAAGAACTCATTCTTGATCTTCCGTAGGTCACTGACTGGAATGATTTTCCTATTGCCAAAATCCACATAGAGCACCTCCACTTTACTTGCTCTTGGACAACCTGCACACATGCAGAGACACAATGCAAATTATTGCAAATAATATTACTATGCGACACACCAGACAAAATTCAACAGTTTGTGTCACATGCATTTTACGACCATCTGATAGAACAAGCCACTAAAAGTTTATATTTTTTTTACTTCTGTTGCCAAAGTATGAATTTTCTTAACTTACACATCTTCACACCAGAATTATTTTTTTGCAACAGTTCAAAAGGTCTGGGTTTTGTGGGCCTGAAAAGCACCAAATTGTTAGTTATACCCAATGTGTGCCATAAAGCAAATTTAGTTCTGATTTACATTTCTTTAGATGTCCTTTTTCTTCATTCATGGCTTGTAATTAAAGTGAATGTTATAAACAAAAGTAAAGTATTGTTTGGGGTGCATACAAGACGATATTACTTATATCTGATAGCTGCTTACAGTTATCACTCACTACATCGCTGTTCATCTTTCGTGGTCTTACAGCTTCACAGATTTTTTTGTGCAGATTTCTGCGTTTATTTTAATATTTTCTTAACAGCGCCTCGTCAGTCTCCTCCGCGCCATGCCTCCTGTACAGAATGCGTTCAATTTGCAAAATCTACATAAATCTTTGATCACGAACAGATCATTGTTTTAAAGATACTGGACTTATTTTACTACAAAGGTTTGAGAGAAAACCGTGAAAATTTTGTCTGAGAAAAGAGTAGAAAAGTGTGTAGTGAGGAATTTTACAGCCTTAACACATCTAGAATTATTGTAAAACAATAACTCGCATCCAACTTTTGGAAAATGAAATGTCAAATTCCCTTTTCTTTATCATTTTAATTAAATGACAGAATGGGCGTTGTTGAACAAGAAAAAGCAGTTTGGCAGATTGCTTTTTCATTTAAATTTTGAGTCAACAAATGCAGCTTCACTTTAAAAATTAAAAAGCCTTTCTGGTATTGACTTTTATTTTAAGCTATGTTATACAAAAACATCCTCACCGATGACCTGTGCTCTGTACCACAGGTTTTCTTCAAAGCGGGCAACACAGGGCTGTCCAATCTCCGGACAGTAGACTTTAAGCTCTTCATCTTCAAGCACAGCTGGAGTGTTATAGCAGTCCTGAAGTCTGGTTGTGAGCAGCAAAGACTCCATGCTGTCAACCTGGGGAGATGGTGGTATTTTAATTTTTCAACAAATGGAAAGATAAAATGGAAAAGCAGCAAACAGAACTTTGTTGATGCTGCAAAACTTTATTGAAATGCTCATCATTTTTAAGAACATCCACAACACATGGAATTGTTTTGATACCGCTTGGACGTAGAAGTCACCAGGGCTGTTGATGTGGCAGACCACCACATTGAGTTCTGTGTTGACTCTGGGATAAACTGGAGGGTAGTACAGCAAAGGCTTTCTGTCCGTAATCACTGGATAATAAAACCTTAAAAAAAAACAACAACTTGTAAAGTTGATAAGAATAACAATACCTGACACCAAGTACCATATTTTAGGTCCCACATCTTTTAGTGTCGTCACTCTCAACGTCACTTTAATCTTGACACAAAGTTGAACCTCTGCTGTCTCTGTCATGCAGAATTCCAGCCTATCCACACTTCTTGGTGATCATCAACTTTCCATGCTGCTCCTCACTGTCAGTTCCTCCTCACATTTCCAGTTTTGACATTCCTTCGACTACCGTAACTTTTCAACCGTTAATGCAATTACCGTAATTTCCGGACTACAAGCCGCTACTTTTTTCCAGCACTTACAGCCCTGCGGCTTATTCAGTGACGCGGCTAATTCATGGATTTAATTGGCGGCCGCCATGTACGTCCTTTCAGACTCAGTGAATGGTTTGAATTCTCTATTCAATTCCAAGCAACAAGCCATTTATTTTTCAACACACCTCTAAGCAGCCAAACAGCATGGACCTCACTTCAGGTCTTAGACACTTCAGTCATGGTTCAACAAAAAGAAACACGCATGCCCAGCCGCATCCCAGAATCCTTTGGTGCCATTAGACTCAACGTGCACGTGATCGCTGCTACAATATGATGCAGCTTTCAAGTTAAAAGCAATCTTTAAAAGCAGTGTGAAAAAATCCACCATCACCAACGGGTTTGGAAAAGCCAGTCAGCTGCGCGACGGAGAGAACAACGCATGCTCAGGAGTGAATTTACCTCAGAGTCACAGTGACACTAGTCCATCTATTAGCAGCTCCGTAATATACGAGATGATCTTTTAAACGTACGTTTATTATCGTTTTGTTATGGTTATTATGAAGCGCCTGTTCGCTCATTTTATTTTTAATCTGTGTGGTCAGTGCTTTTTTGTGGCAGAACGAAGTATGGTTAGGTGAAGGCTAACATGCACTACAACATTTAGACTGGATGAACATGAATCCATGCGGGAAAAGCTGCAATCTGCAGCTTGGCTGCACGTAATATGTGGGAATAACATCAGCCTTTATTTTGTCAGGACACGACTGGAAACACAAACCAACGTGATCGCCGGGACGCATGTGTCCTCAGCAAGACAGTTTTGTGTTTGAGCGCCCCCAAGTTGTGTTTTACTGTAACTTCAGAAGCTCCAGACACGTGTGCCAAAGCGCCATTCTCATTGGTCGTATAGTTTTTTACGGACGCTCTGCGTCAAAACAAAAAAAACGAACCCGAGGCGGTTTTTAAAAAATGACACTTTTACGCATGGCGTTTTTCGCGTCAATGTGCACACTCACATTGGTGCCCTTTGTTTAGTCATGAGGCGTTAAACGTCGGCGAATATCGCGCGCGAAATTCATCCCCGTGTGTATGGCCCTTCAGTTTTGCTCCCACTGCCTTTTTTAAACACACACTAGTCTTTTGGAATGAATGTGTGTGTGTGTGTGTGTGTGTGTGTGTGTGTGTGTGTGTGTGTGTGTGTGTGTGTCTGCTAAAGCAGGTGTGCATGCACTCGCGCGTGTGCAGGAAGGAGGGGGGGCAGAGCCAGCGCAAGTGAGTCTCCCCTGCGTCTTTTGACCACGGTCAGTAACGTCATCACAAGAAAGGTCCAAAACTTGCATGCATGTTTTCCCGGTATATGTTAACGTGCCTTAACACCCGGTGCGCCTTTTGTATGTGTCAAATACTGAAAAATCACCCATAACTGAGACTGAGCCCTAAAACATGATAGCTCCAAAAATGATCCAGAATCTTTGCAGTCAATTTGATTATAAATGATCAGTTTTAACTGGTTACAATTAATTTTCATTGCATTTTTGTACAAACCTGGCAACTTCGTTGAAAACAAGATACTCTCTGACAGAGATGGGTACGTCACTGTGTTGTTCCACTGGAATTTTTCTTAGATCCACCAACAACGCATCTCTGTCTCGACCCAAAGGATGCATCTCCAATGCTGCAGAGCCAGTTATAGCGCGGAAAGCAATGAGCGCCCTGTTATCCCAGCCTTTGCCCTGTATAAAAACAAAAACACTTTACTAATGCCTCTGTATTAAGGGAACAATGGATTACAAGTTGAGAATAATCCATTTTTAATATACACAATATTAAATTAAATGTAGAAAACATCTGTAATAACCCCACCAAATACTTGAACTGCATCAAAAACATTAAAATGTGTCATCTTTGTATACGTAAAAAAACAAAGGTTAAAGCAAGTTTAAAAAAATAAACACAACAATCTCTGTGGTAACGTTTAAACACGCCTTCAAAATAAGTGCATGAAAAATCCGACTCACCACAATGCTGAATGGTTCGAGGGAATCTCCCGTTAAGATAAATCAGTATTTTAAGTAGGAGTCCTGATACTGTCTATTAAATGTAGCTTTTTTGGGGGGGAATTCGAAGGCTCCTCTTCTGTCTCTTGGCTGGGCCTTTTCCACTTGGCAAACAAACTTTCCAAAGACATTTGTTTTTTACTCATTTTGCTAGTTCCCGGGTTTCATTTTAGCGGTAACCTATCACATGACCGAGAAGAGCCAATTGGCCTGCGTCAAGAGTGACATAGACTGATGGAACAGAGAATCGGGCAATTTTTCAAAATAAAACATCTTTCAGATTCCGAAATAAATAAAACGGAAGTAATGTAATTTATTTATTCTTTCTGTGCGTTCCAAATAACCCTACTGGTCCGCGGCCCGGGGGGTTGGGGACCGCTGTGCTACAATATGTTTAAAACTAAAAATAAAAGTGAATGTGTGCATTTTATGTCATTTCAAAACTTTTAAAGTACAATAAGTCTGTGGGTTATTTTTAATAACATCGTTATGCTTTTGCTAATAAATGATAAGTATTTCTTAGCATTAATGTGACTTCTGGTGCTGCATGGTGGTTTTCCTGATGGTGCAGCTTACGTGGAGCCAAACATTCCCAGTACAGCAATACTCATGCTGCAGTGTGTGGTATGTGACAGGCAGCATGTTCTAAGTTTTGACAGCCTGTGTGGGTTTCACCTTGCTGCCTGCGCCCACTACCCCTCCCCTTTTCCTGCATTCCGTCCCTGCAGCTGCGCGCTCCTTCTCAGAGACGGGAGCGCGCAGCTGCAGGGACGGCAATTCGCAGGTTACAGGCTGGTACAAACTATGTGATATTACAGAGAATAGTAAACCGATAGTGGCGCAGATTTTTTTTCTCTAAGAACCGCTACTACTGCGCACCCCCTGGCATTGCATCGTGCCCAAGGACTGGTCAAATGAAAAAAAAAAAAAGTATAATTAAAGAATTGTCTGCCAGCCAGATGAGGCCATCAAAAGAGCCAGATATGGCTCATGAGCCATGGGTTCCCGACCCCTGGCACAGTTGTTTTAGTGACTCAAAACGCAGTCAAACCCTGGATTATTTAGTAAATGATCTGCTTCTCTACTGTCCCCCACATATTTTTCCAACTGTCCCTTTGCATATGCCCTTTCTTATTCAAGAGCAGCTCAGTTAAACGTGTTATTTTTCTACCTTAAAATAGATTTGTCATTCTCTAAGTTCTTACCAAATCATATGGGACGAGGTCTTTCAGTGAACATCTGATGGCTTGTGGGACAAAGCCACTAAGTTCCAGCTTGACGTCTTCACAAATCTTTCTCAGTTGGTTGTTCACAGCCTTTAGAGTACTTTCAGGTGAACCGTCCTCACTGGAAGGTGTAGAGAAAGACAACACTGTCTTAAAGAAGGGCTTTGCACATAAAACTCAAACAGATCAGATGCAAAAGCTTCTTCCCACAGACACACCTGACCTGATCAATATTTCTTACATTGTTTTTTTAAAGGACACTGGAAGACCTATATATTGAAGCTACGTTGCAAGAAAACAAAATACAATTCCAAAGAACAGTGAAAAAAACAAGCTTAAAAAAAAACAGCTTTAGGAGGTTGTGCCAACAAGCAAGGCAGCAGTGTGACTTCACAGCATGATGTAAGATGTAGTCCTGTGTGCCAAAAGATGGGACTTTGTTTGAAGACCCACTCCAATCAAAATTGTATTTATGGTGTTTTTATGGAAATGAAAAATTTGCTTAAAATTGCATTTCTGAGTGGAAGAAGGCATGCCGTTTGAAAAAGAGCGCATTTGTTACATAGAAAATACACTGGGCAGGTCACAGGCTCCCTGCGCCACCCCATTCTGATCAGGGGTTAACCGATTAGTTAAATCACTTTATATTCCCTCGAGCCAACAAAAACAATCAATTAAATGGATATTGGGAAAAACCATTTTGGTTGATGGTCAGTAGATTTATTTTACTATAACATAAAAACAACCAAGTTCCATCAAAGTGTCCAACATGTGTAATGTCAGCAAAAAGTGATCAGCCATCATCCAGACCAATGTGTGTGGAAACACTTTGAATTTAGCAAAGACATGTGGCCATACAGTGTGCTAGAATGTTCTGATAATGTTTCCTTTGGCTTATTTGGATGTGGATAAACAGTGGACTGAACTTTATGAAACTAAAATGTGAATGGATTTACCATTCATTCTAAACCTGGCACAAGAGCATGTCAACAGAGAGCTCCCAGTAGTGGGGAGGGGCAAGGATGCTCCACACCAACAGTCCTGCCCACAACTCAGAAGTGAATGTCTAATTAAATACTGAAGCTCTGCAGAAACTAATGTTCCAGAAAACGACTAGTTTTTATATTTTGACTAAAAACAGCATAATCATAACTAACTGGGAACGCTTTTAAAATAGATAAAAAATGATCGGAGTGGCACTTTAAGAAATGTTTTTACCTTTGAATGTTTATCCTTCTGCAGAATCCAAAGTCTAGAGAGAAAACGTAAACCCCAGCCAGCTGTGTGACTGGACAGATTTTCACAGCCTCCAAGTTTCCTTGCTGAAGGATTTCTACCACTCTGGAGCGGCACCACTGTCTCTCTTTGGACAGCACAAAGACGAGAGATTCTGGAGACGCAGAAAAACAGACTCTTCATGCATACAAGCATTACATCCAATACTCTAATGCATAACTAATAACAATGGCACGTTTCTTTTAAAAAATATGTATACACTAATAAAAATTACATTTTAAAATACTATAAAGCAAAATTACTTAAAGAAATTTGAATACAACAAAAACAACTCTAATGAATCACTATGTACATACTGCTTTCTAGCGAGTCTCCAAGTGCAAAAGAACAGCCACTTCCAGAGCAGAGGTTGTGAATTCTCTTTGTCAGGACCTCGCTTTCCAGTTTGTCTGCCACATGGCGAACATAAAAGTGGGCTGGACTCACAATGTGGCTCACCACCACCCACTTGGAGTCTACAAAACACAAGAGGCATGGCAGAGGTTCATTAGTGCAGCATCAAAGCTATAAACATTTTGGGCTCCTGTTGAAGTTGCGTTAAAAATTGAACAAATAGGAAAGTGTATGCATAGAACATATTTAAATAAGTTAATATTAACATGTTTAAGAGGAAAATGTACTGGGCAGCAGATTTAGGCAGTCTAATAGCATTTTGTCAACCTGTGGCCAAAATCTTTCGGTCGGGTCAGGAAACCTTTGTGATGAACTGAAGCTCAATTTTATGAAAGACAAAAGCCAACACTAACCAATTACAAACAGCTCAGAAACCCAGCACAATGCAAACCTTAACAGAAACAATGACAGAAATTTTAGGTTTATAAGTTCAAATTCAACTTTATTTATACAGCCCTTTTCCAGTCACATAACAAAACACCTTAAAGTGCTTTCACAAAAAATGTATAGTAAAAATAAAATTAAAAATAGTATTCATAATAACCCCCCACACACACACACCCACACACAAACAAAAAAAAGTCTCTAAAATCCCAATAAAAAAAGGAGGAAATGTAAAATCTACTTCAAAGCAAGACAAACCAGTTTTAATTTTTTTCTTAAAAACCCTCACAGTGGATGAAGCCCTCTCATTCTCAGACAGGTTGTTCCACAGGCAAGGCCCACAGTGCAGGAATGTGGCCTCGCCATGGCTATTTGCTCTGACCTTGGGAACCACCAGCAACCCTTAGATGATCACATGACCCTTAAATGGTTTTATTGATTTAATCATTTAGTTGAAAATATTTATTTCAGTAATTTCTCAAATTCAGAATCATGTTCCAAATATACATGGATTGACATAAATGTTCTGATACCCAGCTTTATCTAGAAACCCCGCCGCCGCCCCCCGGAGGGGAACACTAAATGTTCTGCAACAACAGATTTCTACTACACTGTTATAGGCCCGGACCACACAAATAAAAATGAAGGGGAAAAGGTACCAATGATATCAGCTTTAAGCATTTCAACAAGGCTAGATATCAGTGAAATAGTTAGAATATGTAAAACAATTCACTTTTTTCTTCCTGAGTGATTACGCTGTTTTAGGCGGAAAACAATGATTTATGCTTTCTACTAGTTAAATCTAAGACTTTTTGAGGTCGTATGTGGGTTTGTATGGAGCTGCTCTTACAATTGATTAAAACTAAGGCACATAAGAAATCAAATCATTCAATCCAAGTGTAATCTACAGAAAAATCTACAGAAAATTGACTGTTCTCGTTTGGGCTCAGTGATCAAATCTCACTGGCAGCATCAAAATTCCCAACAAAAAGTTCCTACTTTTGAAAACCTTTGACATGACATTTGAGCAGATGAAACTGAGGGGACTGGTGTGACTTTCTTTGCTGCTTTCTCATTTCATAAATACATTAAAAAATACAGCAAACTAAGTTGAAGGATAAACATAATTCAAATCAAATTCAAAACCTTTTTAGGTCTTTAAGATAGTATTAGATTAGTAAACAAAGGAGCTTTTAAGACTCCATCGAAACCCCATTTATAAAGCTGAAAGCGTGTACACTACAAAAACATTATATTTGGTGTGTAATAAATGACGCTTCATACCATGTTGCTTTTTAAGAGACTGGTGCCTTCGTTTTTTACTCTGGTGTCTCAGTTTCTTGCTCATCCGGTCAGGGCCAGTGACAGGGTTAACTGCGGAATAATACAGCTGGTAAACTAAGGTGAACTTAGGCTTTTTTTTTTTTAAAACCTTCATACTAATGTTTGAAAAAGCCAAATTCTACATGCCTAACTCCTCCACCTCCTCCTCTAAGACCTCTTCAACAATTACATCTGGGCTTTGAAGGTCTGAGCAGGAGCTGAGGCTGGAAAAGTCGATTATGTCAGAGGATTTTGGGCTTGTGATACTTTGTGACCTCAGGTTCTCCTGGTCCTGTTCTTGGAAGTTGGGGAGCTTGGTGCCACTGCAGCCCCCCTCCACACCACCACCTCTGAGAGAGTGAAAGTGAGATACTACATTAAACATTTAATTACTTTTAATTCAAATTAAGTGTCTTATATATTCAGGAGTAAAATAATAGTACTTGAATGAGAGATTAGATTAAAACTCACAGTTTTGGGCTTCTTTTTTCCATCTTCAAAGACAAAGACAAACTCTGGTCTAGATTTTCTTCCTGAAAAACACAACTTTCACACAAACAACAACTTAAAGTAGGCAGCATGAAGAAATGACAGAAGTCATTTATCATATTTTAGCAGAATTGTGCTGACTTTATTGAGAATTGCACTGGGAAATGAAAAGATTATGATCCAGTGCATTTTTGATGTGCTTTTCTTTCGGAGGTCTAAAACTAACTGGTAAAATTAAAAAAAGTCAAAAAACATTAAATCCAGTACATTAAAAGCAAGAAACACAAGCAACCCTACAAGATGGAAACCTTAAAAACAGACACTTCAAGAGAGGCGAATAGAACAAAATGATATTTATGAAACTCGTCTTTTTAATGATTGAAAATTAAAAGAGATTTAAAATCTTAAATTTATGAGGAAAAGACTTGTAAATTTAGACATTAAAATCGAAGTGAGCATACAGTGCAGCAGCAGGTGAACACCGCGCAGCAGCAGAGCAACCTGGCTAAATTTAGTTCAACAGGTGAGCTGAATGTTTATTGATAATGCTCTAAGTGTTTGGAAGCTCATTTGTTTAATTTACGATTTAATAATGTTTTATTCATTGATGGATGGTTTGCAGGATTTCTGCAGCGCGTTGATGAAGTCATCTGTATCCCTGCAGCTGTCCAATTCTTTCTTCCTCCACAAAAAACAAGATCTCCAAGTGTGTGTGATGCTTCCGTCTGAGGCAGAGCACTTTTCAGCATCTTCAATGTTCTTGTGCTAATATAACAGACTATTTTCATCTTTGTTGTTTTATGTTTAAACGGGACGTTTCATCTGGAGGGGGCATATGTACCATTGTTTACCTTCAGCATTGGTCTTCTGCGCATGACAGGTTCATAACGTCAGGTGACAAATGGATTTCAGGGTGTGTGAATGAAAAGGAAAATAAAGTTGTGGTCCTCTACACCCAAACGTGTCTCTGAGCTTCGTGTTTTACATACGAAACTCCGCTTTATCAACACCAAACACCGGAAAGCCAGCTACACTGACAACTTGATTTTGAGTCACCAAAAGGTTCCGAATTTATTTGTTTTTTAAGCCTCTGGAAATAAAGCTTCATAAAATGCTCCACATATTTCATCTTCAAGCTAGGCTCAGATAAACTGACAACTGTGGTGTTTTTTCTTTGTTATCTATGAATTTTTTTATAGAAAAAAGAAAAAATTTTCTTGTAAACTTAACAGTTATGACTTTTTTTTCTCGTAAATTTACAAGTCGTAACTAAAAACAAAAAATCTTTGTAAACTGACCCTAAAACTCTGTCGTAGAAAAACTACATTTTAAAACACGTTTGCCTACTTTTTTTTAATGTATTCTTAGTGCATTGTAACACAGTAGTTAAACCATAAAATTTCATTTTCCCTACAAACAACATTTCCTTAAAGGTCCTTGAGAACAAAATGATGGAAGTGAATTTGATGCTTTAAAAATTGAAGTTCAAACAACCATAGCTGAAATGACAAACCTCATCCTGGACCCCAGAGAGATGCGCTTCAAATCAAATGAATCCACAGGAGCCCTCAGTGTCTCCAACAACTAATGAAACACAACACTCATCACTAAAAATGGATTAAATAAAATTTTTAATGCAAATAATTTGACTTTTTTTTAATTCAATAGCTGCTAAATATAAATTCAAAGTCTTAAAGGCAGCAGATGTGAGGTTTTACACCCATAAAAATCCAGACCTTATCCAGGACGCAGTATTGGTCCAGAAAGGGTACGTGTCGTATTTCTCTGGCCATCTGCATGGCGTTTTTCAAGGATTTGATTCTTTCCTGGATGTGGGAAACTGTTGGTTGGCTGCTAAAGAACTGTGTCTCCAGTTCTGTCAGCTCATGTAGTTGCACAGTTTTCCTGTTGACACAAAACATACATGTAAGTTACACATTAAATCCAGCTAGTTCAACTGAGGAAAACCCCAAAATTAGGGCTGGACGATTAATTGATTTAATCAATTAATTCTACTTTGTTTTAGACTATTTATTTTTAGGAAAACCAAGATTTTATTTCTCCCAGCTCTCTGCTCGTGCTTCCATTGTTTGGAGTAAAGTCAGTCCACCGGTCTCTCGCAAAGTACAGATGTGAAAAAAGCAACAAGCAAAGAGGAGCTACTTCCACTAGACTAAAAGAAAAAAAAAAAAGACTAGCGTGAAGCGCCCCCACCCTCCATAACTTCTTTGTAAAGTTATGGAATAATTAGGTTGGTAGATTTGTTTTTTTTTTTATCTTCCAGCCAACTTGGCTGGTGATTCAAAAATGAGATTTTAGTTTATGGGGTTGAGACTTTAAACTTGGAGCATCAAACCAAACGCTGAAAAATCAGTTTCAAGGCTGTTGCTACCAAAAATGCCCTGCTGAGTGCGTTCTAGCATTTCTCTTTATGAGATGCTAGTGCTAGCTCACAAAACATCTGCAACATTGTTATACAAACATTTTTACAGCTTGTGTTAGTTTTTGTTAAATATGTTCCACCAATTTTTGGCCATATCGCCCAACTCTACCCAAAATGGACATTATTTTGTGATTACAGACAAAAGATAAGACAAAAGCTACTTAATGTTAAAGATATTTAGCATACCACTTCTGAATGGCGCATAAAGCTTTGTCTGCTGCTTGACTAATTTCCATCTGTAGTCGAGCTTTTTCTGCCTCCAACAGTTCTGTCAGGCCATCAGTCAGTGCCTGAAGAGCAATAAAAAAGATGATCACAGATTACTCATTTCATCAATCAAGTATTTTTTAAAATATCTGCATCATGTTGATTAAGCATAGCTTTCTACCTCATGTACACTGATGAGTTGGGAGAGGTTTCCAGCAGCCTCGGCTAATGCCTCGCCCACTATAGTGTCGGCCTTCTCTGTATCTCCTGACTGAAGAATAATAGGTTGCTTCAAATGCACCGTTGGAGGAAAAACGACATACCTGATCTCATGTTCAGGGGAGGGTTTTAACATTTACTGATGTAAAATATATTTGATCACCTGCTGGTTTGCATGTTTGCTTAGTAACAAAGACATGATCAGCCTATAATATTTAAGATGATAAACATAGTTAATAAATATGGTTATTGTAGACTGATCATTTCTATAAGTGGAGGAAAATTTAAAACATTTTAAAACAATGGACTAACTACAAATACTTATCAGGAGTTCATAGGTTGACGAACCTGTTTCTCAGTTTCATCTTTGGATTTATTTTCTTGAGATTCTTGGAGTTTATTCTTCCTCCTGTAACTGTTCAGCAAGAAAGAAAAAAAGCAAAGTAAGTATCTGTCTAGATACATTTGAACATTGTAGACCATTTTAAAAATAAACAAACAAGGACTTAACTAAATATCTTATTTTAGACATATCGTTTATAAATTAGGCACATAAATCTAAGGTTTGTAAATGTTTTATTCTTAATTTTCCCCCCTTATGATCTCAAAACCTTTCCAGAAAGAATAATGGTATAGAAAATGGAGCATCCTTTCAGTTTAGAATGTAGACTTGGCTGTATACCTTCAATGTTATATTATTATAAATAGACAGTTTTTGATATTCATATTAACTTCTTATGGTGGATAGATTAGCTTATGAGCCCTTTGGAACCAAGTGAGCCTGATGCCTGATGACGTCCTGCCGCGATGCCATGACATCAGTAAAATACAACAAAATCAAAATTTAACTTCAACTTGTTTTAATACTCTGAAATTTTACTAACCCTTGTGCTAATCAAGGCACTTCAACATTGGGAGTTGGGTCATCTAGACCCACTAGAAAGTGCTCTGAACTTTATTTTTTTCTTCAATGATTTGGGATCTTCACTGGTTTCCATGGATTACATGAAATCTTTCCACCTTTATCCACTTTGTCATTGTAGGGAAAACACGTTGATGTAAGGGTGGGGTCATAGGATAGCACAAGGGTTAAGTGAAAGGAAGAAAAACTACAATAATTTGTAGTTTCTGAACAATATTTTTGTAAATACTTTAAAAAATGAGAGAAGATGAAAGACCATTTACCAATTATGAATTAATTATTCCGTTCATTTCTATTGGCTTTATGAATGAACATAAATGGAAACTAAAGGACATATTCTTCTGTTTTTGTGCTTAATTCTCACACAAAATTGAACAGAAAAAGACAAACGATTGTGTGCATTGCATCTGATGCATTGACTGTATATGAGAACGGCAGACAAGCTTAGATGAAATCCACCAAGCTAATTAACAAACCAGTCTAATAAGTGCAAACCTTCATTAGCCATGTGGAAATTGTTGCTCCAAATTTGATTCCATATTCCATAAATTTGGTCAAATTTGGCACCTAACAAATCTTAATTTTGGACACCACCTGCATTCCTTTATCCTTTGAGTGTTTTTTTCCTCTTCTTTCTAAACTGGATGCTGGTGTTTCCCTTGATCTTTTGTCCATTTTCCACAACCTTTAATAGACTTTTTCCTCTGTCAAACACCCAGAGTTAAGATAAGTGAGATGATGGACACTTGGATGCAGACTTTTTTTCTTTAACTTCTCAAATAAAATCCAGTAAACCCAATAAAGTATATTAATTTTATTGATGACAACTAATTTTTATTAAGAAGCAGCTGTTAGTTTGTTGTGGGGTCTGGAATCATATTCACTTCCACATTCTGACCTTCAGACCCTCCAGAGCGGGTTAATAAATAATCATTAATCTTCTTCTGGGGAAGTTCTCTTTCACTCTATATAACAAACATACAGCTCCACACTTTTGGTGCTCTTCCACTCTCCCCTCCTTCCGCTGCAGCTCCCTGCTCCTTAGACACGCGCGGTTTCAGCACACATAGATACTCAATCTACAACACAGTGTGGCGACCTGAGGGTGAGCCCCACCTTAAGCCTCTAAGACTCATGGGAAGTGGGGAGTCGTGGGTGTAAAGTTCCTCACCATGACTGAGCAGGCTGTGAGCAGAAGTGACCTCCATGCTGTTTGGCTGTTTGTGTTCAAATGAATAGGGGAAAATGCTGTGTCCTTAACCCTCTCTGAAGCTGTTTGTAGTCGCACAGTAGCTGCGTTTACATGGGTAAAAGTAATCGGAAAGAACGCCTGATCGGAAGAAAAATGCGTCATGTAAACACACCGTTCGGAACAGTCTGCCCTGATCAGACACGTTCGGATCAAAATTTCTCCATCGAGATAGGTGGGTTATGCCAATTGTTGATCCGATCGTGTTGAATGTAAACAGTTCATTCCAATCGTGTGTCACTACTGCTCTGGTTAAGTCATGCATAGATGTTTTTTGCTCCAGAGAAGCTTTGGAGCTCAAACAGGACCGACCGCTCCTCTGCGGAGGCCCGGTGAGAAGCGCCGCTCCGGCCTCGCCCCGCTGGCTCTTTGCCTCTCCCGTCTCTTACACCCCTCACTGGGGGGGGTTTGCGGTCCGGGCTCGGGTGCCGATGAACCGAGTGAAATGTGTCTGTGAGCAGACCAGCCGGATTAATAACTTTGTGTTTGAGGGGAGGAGGATGCTTTTTTACGTGTGCGTTTTGTTTTTTGTTATGTGTGGGACACTTCGGACTGCGATCCGTCCTGCCGCTCGGGATTAGCGCCTGCTGAACTCAGGAGAGCCGTGTGTCCGAGCTCCAGCTCACACAGCGGCTTTGGGGCGGTGTGTGAGATTTTCAAAGCAGAAATGCCGCTCAGTCCTTAGAAACTGTTCAAACAATCACATGGATTTGTGTTTCCAGTCGTGTCCCGACAAAATAAAGGCTGATGTTATTCCACATATTTACATGCAGCCAAGATGCAGATTGTAGCATTTCCCACATGGATTTTATGTTCATCCAAGGTTAAATGTTGTTAGTGCATGTTAGCCTCTCCTGGGAGCTCTGTTCTTCTTCCACAAAAAAAAAGCACTGACCACACGGATTAAAAATGATGATTGAACAGGCGCTTCATAATATTCATAACCTTTATAAAAGCACGTTTGGAAGATCATCTCGTATATTACCGAGCTGCTGCATAAATGTATATGACAGCAAAGGTTTGTTTACTGTGGGACTCATTTCCTTTTTCCGGTATTTTCAACACTACTGCGCATGCCCAAATGATTTATTCCGACCGAAAGTGAGACCCATGTGTTCCAAACGGAAAAAGTTTTTCTGTTCCCATGTACACGGTTGGATTTTAATCCCACCATTGATCCGGTAAGATATTTTGCCCATGTAACCGCGGCTAGTGTTTGGGGCAGGATAAATCAGTGACTTACTACTTGAGTCGTAACATGCGGCTTGTCGACAGATGCGGCTTGTGTATGTACAAAATGGCTTAGAGGGTAGTATACTAAGGTGGAAGCTTGTACTTAGGTGCATTACCGCCCCACCGCACGTTTTTTTTATTTTATTTTTTAAGTTCTGCATATGGTGCGTGATTGGAACTATAATAAACACATTAAACACAATCATCTTTGCTGATAATTTACTTTTCTGCTAGTCCTGGTTTCAGACTTCAAGGGTTTCTGAGGGAAAACTTTTATTCTCCTTCACTCCCTACGCTGCTGCGCCTATCACCTCTTGCGCTGCACGCGCTCACTTACGCACACTCACGGTTTCAGCAGCGCATACACATCCTCATTCTACAACAGAAGTTTCCATCTCGCGAGGAAATACGACAAATTTACTGCGTTCTAATTATTCATTTCCATTGTATCCATTTCCATTACAAGCTGCGTGCGTTCTTGAGTGGGCGACACGGCCGCCCGCTGGAGGATTTTGTGTTGGGGGGGTTATTTTTGTTCTTCTTCACTCCGTAACACCAAACATTAACGAGCACTGTTAAATTTCAATGAAAATCCCTACATGTTTTGTTTGGGAACTATTTTTTCTGCAGTGCAAAGTTACGTGTCACACATACACATAGTCATTCTACAACACCTACATAGTTAGTTCATTAGTCAGATAGGTAGTAGTTAGTTGTTACTGTTATTTGTTAATAAAGAATACTGCGTTGTAATTGTATTCATTTGTGATTTGGCCGCCTGTGGATCTGCTGGTATATCACCGCGGTGATCAGAAATCCCACACAGTCACAGCTCTAATGAGTACAAAATGTAGCTCAACAAGACATGATAGAAACAATTTATACTGTTCAACCAATTATTCACATTTAAAAAGGTATTTTTGTTTTAGTTAAAAAAAAGCATCAGTTGAAATTGGGATGTTTGACAAACTTTTGTGATCATAAAAGTAACAGTTAAAATAAACATACAATTGCATAGGATTTGGACAAATACATACATTTGAAGCTTCTTAAAAATGAAGACAATGGAGATCAGAGTAAGATAGTCATATAGTGAGCACTACCCACGCTTCAGGTTTGTAACTGCATCATACCTCTCATTTATTTTCGCAGTGTAGATGACACCTATAATGCTGCTTTCTTCCTGGAGACCAAACACCCCACCTGCAGGAAGGGTGGACTCCTCCTACAAAAGAGAAATGTTTTGAATTTTAATACATCAAACATTTTTTACCCAAACAAACTTGCATCCCCCAACAGATAATACTAACCAGCTTGATCAAACAGATGCAGTTCAGAAAATGATTGATTAATATACCTGACAGCCGGGACATCTAATGACATTATCAGACTGTATGGATAGCAGACAATTTGTGCAGTAGATGTGGCCACATGCGAGAATGCGAGGGAGGTTTCCTTCATCTTCATTTTCTGAAAAAATTACAAGACATTTTCTTTTACATTTTTTGGAATTAAAAATCTGCCCACACTGTGATGTTCCTCTGTAAAATCAACTATATCCTAGTAGATTAGGACTAGGCCTGCACAATATACCGCAAATTTATCATTATCGCGACATTACGCTGTGCAATATGCATACCGCAAAAGACGGCGAAAATCGCAATAAATGATTACCTTAAATGTGCTAAAACAATCTCATGGCAGCTTGAAATATTATACAAATAATATACAAATGAAATAAATACCTTTATGCATTTAAACATTCGGAAGGACCCGTTTACGTTGTTGATCAATCAGATGAGCCCTTTTATGTCTGATGTTTGCCTCCTACATCGACGAGGGTCATTTGGAGTATAATTTTTAAACTGTTGCAGTGAAATGGAAATTATGTTTTTGGTTGTTTTGCTGTTTGTTTATATACCGCGATATTTATCGTTATCGCAATATTTATCACCAATATCGCATATCGCAAGTTTTCCTCATATCGTGCAGCCCTAATTATGACATAATATTTTTATTTCCTAATCAATCCAATCAAGTCAAATGTTTTGTTTTAGATGTATGGAAGCAATTGTGTAGCATAATTAAAACTAAAAGTCAAAACCAAATTAAAAAGAAAAAGCAATCCGCCAAACCACTTTTTCTTTTTCAACTCTGCTTATTCTGTCACTTAATTAAAATGATAAAGAAAATAGTATTTGACATTTCATTTTCAAAAAGTTCTCTGGAAAAACTGTAGCAAATTCAATTAGAAATATCTAATTTGACAATTAAAATGGATTAACAGAAATGCTTTTTCATTTTCAAAATGTAACTGCATCAAATGACTCAAAAATGTAATTAAAGACAATCCTCCAACTTTCTTTTTCTATTTTTTCTTCAACACTGCTTATTCAGTGACTTAAAGCAAAAATGCAAACAGGGGATTGTTTGCATTTTCACATCCAGTGGAGGAAGACATGTCTGTGTCTGAGCACAGACATATCTCCCTCCTCGGAGCAGTGCGGCCAGGCTTGTAGCTTTGTGTTAGCGCCAGGGGATGGTGTTTTATGTTGTGATGATTGCACACGTTTTTTCAGGACTATGTAGCAGCATTTCCGCCTTCTGGGGTCCAGAGTTTGGGACCACAGCCTCCTTCGGATGCTCCGTGGTCAGCAGCCGGACGCACCATCTAGGCCTCTGAGCCTCGGCTCGAAGCTTCCCCGGACTAGCTTAGTCTTCAGACTGAGCCAACACTCTCCTCGCCCCGCTAGGCCGAAGACAAAGCTAGTCCAGTGGAAGCTTCGGAGCACAGGAGGAAATGCTGTTACGCAGACCTGAGAAACTGTAAACCATCATATGAAATTGTGTTTACAGCAGTGTCCAGAACAAAATAAAGGCTGATGTTATTCCAACATATTTACATCCAAGATGCTCATTGCCCCGCCTCCCTACAGTGGATGTGAAAACGCAAATCCAATCCCCTGTTTGCATTTTCAGTTTAATTATGACACAGAATAAGCAGTGTTGAAGAAGAAAATATAAAAGCATGTTGAAGGATTGATTTTTAATTTTATTGTGAAAATGAAAAAGCATTTCAGTTAATCCATTTTAATTGTGAATTTACCATTGAACTTTTTGAAAATGAAATTTCAAATACCTTTTTCTTTATCATTTTCATTTCATCATAAAGTGACAAAATGAGCCGTGTTGAAAAAAAAGCGCTTTGGAGGATTGATTTTTCTTTTTAATTTTGAGTCAGCAAATGCAGCTTCTTTTATAAATACAAAAGCATTTCTGCTTTTGACTTTTATTTTCAATTATGCTACACAAATGCTTCCATATAGATGATTATTTTGATTCTAAGATCATAAAAAGAATAAAAACTTGTAGGTTGTGGTTTAACACTCTTGAATCTACATTCCAGCCTGAAAAATGACTCATGAACTTAATTGAATGTCAGCTGAAATATATATATTTTTTTTTTTTTATTATATTCTATATTATAAAAAAAGCAAAGGTTTCGCATCCAGATTGCTCCACAAAGTTTATAGAGATTTTGAGAACTTACCAATACACACTGGAGAGAAATGAAAATTAATTATTAAACCAGAAACATAAGCATGTTTATATTTTCCCAAATCTTTTCTGTTATTGCATTAAGTGTTTTTATTTTGGAATATTCTCAAGATCTTACATATATTATCTTAAATATGGTCTATTCTGAATGAAGTTCTTTTTCTTTATTATTATTTGGTAGAATAAGCATGTTGGCTTGTTCTGAATCAGATTTGTATATTAAATGTGTATAAATGCACTCAGTGTTGCCAAATAAGAGACTATGTTTATTTAAAACCACCAGAAACATTGGCAAATATTACTAAAGCAGATGTTTTGTAAATCGACTAAACCATGGTTGGTCAACCCTGGTCCTCAAAAGCAACAACCCTGCCTGTATTCCAGTTCTCCCTGACCAGCTTGCTGCTAATTAGCAGGTGATTTCACATCCTGATTGACTGAACACAGCTGATTTAGGTAGTCAGCAGTCCAGGGAGAACTGAAAAACAGGCAGGACTATGGCTCGTAACCCTTGTGCTATCCTAGGAACATTGGGAGTTGGGTCATCTAGACCCACTAGACAGTGCGCTGAACCTTTTTTCTTCAATGATTTGTGAATCTCACTGGTATCCATGGATTACATGAAATCTTTCCACCTTTATCATGGTAGGGAGAACACGTCAATGCAAGGGTGGGGTTTTCTAAGATAGCACAAGGGTTAAAGACCAGAGCTGGCCAGCCCTGGAATTGTTGTTTTTATTTTTAAGGATAAGCAGCGGGTGTAACCCTCTTGCTACCCCTGAACATTCACAGTAAGGTCTGCAAGGACTGCCAGTCTTAAACAGCAGTACCTCCAAGCTGTAGGTGATCACTGAACCATGGTCAGGTGTCATGAGGAATGTTGGTCCAAGCAAATATGATTACAGATTTACACAGACTGGACTAAATTTAATCTTGATGTAAATCCTAATAGACTTTTTCAATGTTTTGAGAGTTGGTGTGATTTTTGTGTCTTTAGCCCAAATATCTCTGTATAATAAAAAACAATTAAACAAAATTAATTAACATTGTTTTTTGGTTTAGAACCACACTGCAGCTGATCTCAAATATTTGAATTTGATAGACTGAAGAAGCATTTTTAAATGTATCAAACACTTCAATTGTGCTAGGGTGAATTCAGCAGTGACTAGAAAAATGCTCAATATCAGCCATAAATAAATCTATTTTGGGACTTGTTACTTTTTTTTAAGTTTTTGGTTTTAGATGCAAATTTGGCTGTGACGGTTTTGTTTGCTTCATCATGCGTTTCATGGACTGCTGTCTGAACGCAGATATGGTCAATTTGCCCAGTTGTTGGAGACTGCTAAGTGAAACCAGAGAAACTAGATGTAATTTAGTGTATTACTGTTTGTCAGGCATTGTTAGCATGTTTAAAAAAAACTTAGGAGTATTGGTTGTTTTCTTACAATCATTAAATTAAGTTGATCAGTCAGTGTTACACAAAAAACTGTTAACACACAATTTTCATAGTGTGTAAACAAGACAAGCAGTTTGTGTACACTTTCTAAAAATGTCCACTTCAGTCTATGCTTCAGCCTGTTACCCTGAAGTTCAGGGTAACAGTACACTAAAGTAACAGCTCTGAAAAAACAAAAAATTCGTTTTGCAGCCAGGCTGCTGACATTGACTGTATTTGTCTACAAAATGACATAAAATATAAATATATATGTAGTTTCAATGTATTTTTATCGAGTTCACTTCCATTTATAGCTCTCTAGCCTGAGCACGTGCGCGACTCGGCTAGCTTAGATACCAAATTTACGGATACGGTCATATTAATTTAACCAATATTCAGTAATAAATATTTTTTTAAATATCCTACCGGGAAGCTTGAAGCGCTCTTTGCACAACTTGCAAGCTGTATCTCGGGCGCTCCCGTTGTTTTCCATAATTAACCTTTACAAAACGGACTGCCTTTCTCTAGTTCTTCGGCCTCAGTCACAACCTGGTCTCGTGAAACTTAAAGGTGCGCGTGCGCCTTTGAAGATCACGTGATCAGGTCGCTGCGTTCAGGTTGAAAAAACACAACGGGGGATGATTTAAAATTTACTTAAATGTAGTTAGATGTAATCAATGATTTCACCAGAATGACTGAATTAGTAGTAAATAGCAAAATATCTAGTTAATTAAAATCTTTAGTTTGACTCAAACAGTTTTACCAAATTTATTTAAGTGCACAAAGAAAAATGCATTTTAAAAGATGTTGAAAACCTTTGTTAATATACGTATTTATCTATGTATTCTTGTTTGTGATTTCTTCAGTTTATCTTTTTGCCAGAGTTTGTCTTTTATTACAATGTTTTATTAGATTACAGCAAATTTGATCCCTTGTCCTGAACCGGGAACTTTGGCATGTACAGTACTTTTTATTGAGGATACTTGATAGAGAGCAGAAGGAACATCTAGGGAAGGGGAAAAGAGATGAATGAAGGTCAGATGCAGCAAGACAATGTAAATGTGTAAATGCAAATGTAAAAGGAACTCAAGAGGAACCGTGAGGTCACTGGAAGCAGAAGTGAACAAAGAGGACTTTAAGTTCTTTGGGTCAACAGTCTGGAACAACAGAGAGCAAATGCAAGAAAGTTGTAACAGGTGGAAGAGGGTTTCAGGTGAGGTGTGATCAAAAAGTCAAGAATGAAAGGAAAGGTGTAGAAGACTGTGGTGAGAGCAGCCATGTTTTTGGTTTAGATCAGGGGTCTACAACCATCGATGCTAAAATAGCCATTTGGGCAAGATTCTTACTGACCAAAGCCTAGCGAGAGCCGCAGATTATTGTTTCGAAAAATACACTCACTATATGTTTTTGTAGCAATTTAGATTTTCTTTTTTCATTAAATGTAGCATTTACACAATTACAATAATTGAATTAGTACAGTCTTGTATTTTTCTAAATGTAACAATTTTAATATATTTTACTTTATTTGGCAGCACATATGAGCTCCTTTCAACCAACTCGCCTGAACTCGTCCTCTACCTTTGATTTCCTCTTTTTTTATATTCATTTGCTAGAATTCTTGTCTGTGTTTTGATAACAAGCCAGGCATATGATCCATCCATCCATCCATCCGTCCGTCCGTCCGTCCGTCCGTCCGTCCGTCCATCCATCCATCTTCTTAAGCTGCCGTATGCTTTTCGGGGTCACTGTGCCGTCTGTGTAATCACGTACTGTTGGGCGAAGGGGGAGTACCCCTTCTACAGGTCGCCAGTCTGTCGCTAGGCCGATTGATAAATGAATGAATAAAAAACATCAACTTTTTAATAATATAGATTTGAGCTATTTATTATAATATAATAAAAAGTGTGAACAATAACCATGATATTCATTATTATATCATAATACCATTCATAACATTTATTCACATTTTTCAATTCTTTATCTCTGCTGTCGAACAATAATTTAGTTGATTTTTATTAGTGTGCTTTTTCTGATGCTGGCATGTCCGTGTAAATCCACGCCCTAACATTCTGTTGTTTGCTTGTTTTTTGTAATCTTTGCCTAAAAATGACACAAAGTTTTGAGAAAGTTCACAGAGCATCAATATGAAGAATATGAAACATTTAGAAAATCCATTTTTATCCAGAACATTCTAAGATGCGTTCATTTGAATGTCAACAAAGATAGGAGACATGTAGTGATGTCACATAGGTTGCTTGGCAACGAAAACCATTCATATAAAAAAACTGCAGTTGGAGATTCAGAATCACTTGCAACTTTGTGCGATTGAGTCTGGTTGTACGATTTCAAAGTCGTAAAGTAAGTTTTTTATCATCGAACTACTGAAGAAGATGGAGAAAGAAATGAATATGAAGCATGATCCTGAGGCGGATATGAAAAATCATCCTGGTTAGCAACAGTTTTGTAGAATGTTTTGCTGCAATATGTGGCGGTACTCTAAGAACGGAATCATTTTTATATGTTTTCAGAGATGATTTCTTTAATCTGTAATTGTTCTGTTATATTATTGATTTTTTAAGATGTTTGACAGAGTTATTACAACAACATTTACCAGTTATTAATTTTTCTATACTAAGTTTTAATTTTCTTAAATTTGATCTTTTAAAAATATTCCTGTATTTATATTAAAACAAAAAGGTTAAATTCAATTTCTTTCTAAGATATTCCTTGAGAAAATGTGATTTCCGTTGTATTTAAATGTACTTTGCTAACGTGAACAAAGTTCTGCAGAAACATGAGAGTTTGATGAGTATAGTTTAGGGCTTGATGGAGTGGAGCTTTGTTAACAGATTATCAATGTATAGAAGAGGAGGATTTTTCCTTTTCACAGCTTAACGTTTAGAGAAAGTTCACTGAGCATTAATGTGAAAAAATGTTGTGAAAAACAGCAGTTTTTATGCGTCAGTTGGTGATGTCACATTGGTTGTTTAGCAACGCATATAAAAAACTTCAGTTGGAGATTAAAAGTCACTTGCAACTTTGTGCTTATTGAGTCAAGTTGTACGATTTAGAAGTTGTAAATAAAGGTTTTTATCATCGAACTACTGAGGATGTCGAAGCTTCAACTAAAATGTTAGAAAATATATGAATTCCAAATGATTTTTCCCTTTAACTGTGATTTTCTTTTGACTGTTTTTGTTTCTTGAAGATGAGGAAAAAACAAGCAGCAGCCGGTCTAAAAGAGTCCCGTCTAAAGAGGATGGCAGGACCAAAGCGCTGAAAAGAAAGGCCTGCTCTGATGATGATGGTGGAGAAAGCAAAAAGAGGAAGGTTGAACCATCTGAGCCTGCAGAGCCCATGAAGCCCACCAGATTAAAGACAATGAAGAATAAGAAAGACTTTCTGAAGAAACTGAAAAAGATCATCGAAAAGAGAACCTTACTCAGTCGAACCAACACCTCCTCGGTCAAGACCAGCGGAGGTCGGTTCTTTATTTTTATCAAATAGTAGTTTATTAGTAAAATGTGATTTTAGTTTTTAGAAAAAAATCTTTCCATCCCACCTGAACTAACATTTCTGTCTTCAGATGACTTTGAAGCTAAATACGAGCAGATGGAGCAGTTGGGTGAAGGAGGCTTTGGATGTGTTTTTAGCGGCTTCCGCAGATCAGACAACCTGCAGGTAAGTGTTTGTCATGCAGCTGCAGTGAACGAGCTTCAGGCTTTCATTGGAAAACACATTGAAAACATAGATGGTTTTTCTTCATCTGGTCCGTGTTAGTTGAAGGTGTAATCTGAAACGTCTGAGTTTGTCGTCTGTTTCACCTTCAGATTTTTTGACCACATGTGTTTGTGTCTTGCAGGTGGCCATCAAACGCATTGGAAAAGGCTTCGGTCTAGATACAGTGGTGGTGAGTGGGAGTCATGCGGCGCTGCAGAAGTCATGATGAAGATCTCTGCTCTGAATGTGTTCCTTTGCAGTTCTTCTCCTCTTCATCCTCTCTTTGTGGCGATTCCTCAGGATGAACACGGACAGTTAATTTGCACGGAGGTGGCCGTCATGCAGAAGCTCAAAGACCCACAACTACAGTCTGCAGATAAAGCCTCCCCCGTGGTTCTGCTGGACTGGTACGATCTGAATGAGGAGATCGTCCTTGTCATGGAAAGACCGATCCCAGCCACAGACATGAAAGTGTACCTGAAGAGCAGAGGAGGCATAGCAGAGGAAGATGAAGTTAAGGTAGGCTTGTGTTCACATTCTCTATTTGTTCCAGATGTTCTCCCTCTACTCCTGAAGAGATTTCCTGAAGTTCTGATCATTAACTGAAATCTGGTTGAACATGTTAGTTCAGTGTTTGATGCAAACAGGCTGAGATGTTTGCAAAGATTAGAACTAAGAGAAAAACAGACCCTGTCCTCATGAGAAGCAGCTCTAGAAGTTGTCCCTCCTTTTCCTCATTGAGTTTTTGTAATGTCTTCCAGATCATCATGAAACAGCTGATCCAGACAGCTGTGGATCTTGAGGAGAGGCACATCTTCCATCGGGACATCAAAATTCGAAATGTCCTGATTGAGACAAGCTCCGATGTCCCGCGTGCTCGCCTCATCGACTTTGGACTGAGCTGTTTCACCACGGAGACTTCCGTGTTCACAAACTTTGCAGGTAACAAATCAGCATCTGCCATAAAGGAAACCACTGAGGAGCATCAACTGACCTGAAGCTGCTGTTTTTCAGGCACATTGAGTGTTGCTGCCCCAGAGTCTATGTTTGGCTCTGGCTACAGAGCGGAACCAACCACAGTGTGGCAGCTTGGAGTGGTTGGGTACGAGGCTTTACATGGAGTGGGCTTCAACACCAGGATGTTCGGGATGAATATGCTGAGGATCAGCAAAGACCTGTCTCCGGGTAAGAAAACTCTGTCCACAAGTTCTTTCAGCACCTGGATTACTGTGGCTCTCACCTTCATCAGTATTCATCCTCTTTTTTTCAGACTGCCAGTGTTTTTTGAAATCGTGTCTGAGGTCTTACCCTTCATTCCGGCCCAAGCTGAAGGAGCTGCTGCAGCATCCATGGCTGATATAATCTGACACACACACACAGACATCCACAACATTACAGTAACATCTTAACAGAGCTGGACGATGTGAACAAGATATCAACTCTGGGTGTTTTTGTCATTTATTCCAGCAGCTCTGCCAGCAAACCTAAAGAAGCATCTTCATCAGGAAACCAAAAAAGAGAACTTCAAAAGAAGGCGGGGTCACATTTAGATGAGGTAAGGAATCCTCAACACAACAAACCACCAATTCCTTAACTCTCTGCTGTCTTTGATAATAATATTCTGGATCAATGAACTGTGTTGTAGTCATTTGTAGATTCCATTAGCGCTGCCTCAAAACCACAAGAAGAAAAAAATGAGTAAATAATAAAAAAAAACACAAGACACATCTTCAGCAGGAGACCAAACCAAAGAGCATCATAAGAGGGCGGGGTCACATTTAGATGAGGTAAGAAATCTACGACACAACAAAACACAAAATGGTCCAAAGACCTAAACGGTTGGAGCATTTGGACAAAATTCCCTCTTTGTTTATTAGTAAAATCTGATTTTATTTTTTAGATCAAAAGCTGCTTTCATAAACCTCTATGTCCAGATGAGTCTGAGATACTTAAATTAAGTTACTTAAGTTACTTCTCTACTTTAAGTTTTTATAATCATTTCTCTTTTATTCGTGTTTGTTTTTGTGTAGACAAATCACTCCCTCTTACATTTTCCTCCCAAAATCTTGATCCTGTAGCCTGATCTCTACCAGCATGCATACAGGCAGTTTGTGCTGCATCGATGGCCTCCTTAGGGGATGTAAATTCATTTAATCCATTACATCTTTCAGTCCATCATGCAGATGATGTCTTCCTCCTACAAAGCAAAATGAACGCACAACTCATGGATGTCAGCATCTTATGTGACTTGCAAAGCCTATAGCAGCCACTAACTTACAAAAACCTGATGAAGGAAAAACATTAGCAGACTTTATCATGAGAATAATAAACCAGAAGGAGGTGTCCAGTGCAAATTGACTGCAATCTGACTTTTTTATCTCCACAGGAAGCACATCACTGAAACCAGGCGACTGGGTGTTCATCAAAGAGTTCATTAAAGAGGAAGAACTGGACCAGCCCATGGTGGGAAGGACCATACCAAGTCCTTCTAACCACACACACAGCTAAAGACGGACATGTCGCCATGGTGACCCATAAAGGAATCAGCCTCAAGACAGAGGAGAGTTTATGTCTCAACACAGGGTAAGCAAAAGAAGCCCCATCCCAGATTTTAAGAACTTCTTGCAGTCATTGAACAACATGTTTTCTGTCTTCCAGGTCCCCAGATGCTGGGGGGATTCTTTCTGCAGCTCCTTCAACCCCTCAGCCATCGGTGGAAGGGCCATCTCTCTTTGAATTGCCTTTCCCGAGGGTTCTTCCTAAATTGGCCTCACAGGGAGTTTTACCTCGTCTTCATTGAGAGCTTGGGTTGGGGGCGGAGCGTGCACCACCCACACCAGGTTCTAATTACAATTGGGCAGCAGAAGTAAAGAGTACCCATCACAAGTAATAATAGATCAATTTGGACTCCTTAAATTAGAAAATGAATTTTTATTTTATTTTGTAAATTTTACTTAATTAACAGATTATAAACAGTGGCTAATTCGAATGCTAATTTCTGCACATATATTGCTAATTTGTGTGCAAAAATTGCTCATTTGTAAACACAAAATTCCAATTTGGGCACACAAAATGCTTAACTGTATTTACAAATGCTCATTTATAGGGAGAAAATCTAATTTCTGTGCATAAAATACTAATTTGTGTAACAGAATTTTAATTTGTCTCAACAAAATACTAAATTGTGTTTACAAAATGCTCATTTATGAGGACAAAATCTAATTAATGAGCATTAAATACCAATTTTTGTTATTAAAAACATTAACTTGTTGCCACAAACTATTAATTTAAGGAAACCTAAAGTGTCTCTGATTAAAACTAAATGACGAGAACCAAACCAAATTGCTTTGAAATTGTACATTTTTGTTTCTGTTTTTTTAACCATAAAATCATCAGGAATTTCTGTAGTAAATAAAAATGGGACTTTTTACTTCTTACTTTTGAGTCTGTCTCTTTTTGTCAGGTTTAATATTGTCATCTTGATCAAGAATAGAATATTTCTGCTCAGTAACAAATGATGGAACTGGCTGTGTATCTGTGATAGAAAAACATGAGTTTCAGCATTTTGAAAAGATGTCAAAGGTTTTGGTTCCATCAGCACAGATGGTTGGAATGTAGCTTTTATAGCTCCAAGAAACTGCATTTGTTACATTTAAAGCTAATTTTAGATAGAAAGACAGATATTGTTGTTGTTTTTATTTGTTAATAAATGGACAAATCCATTCTAAATTCAGAGGAAGCTGGTGTAAAATATGATCAATGTGTCCTAGATCAGGTAAACGAACATTTCTATGCTGCTGCTTTTCATGGAGCTGCAGTCAAACATACACTAGTTTAGAACCATCACACCTCTGGAACAAGTGGGACTGACTTCACTTTAGTTAAATTCAGATAAAGTTGAGTAATTTTGGTTTGAATCTTTAACAAAAATGCTGTAAACTCAACACTTGAAATAATGTCAAACAAAATAAATAGAAACTGAAAGAAAGGAGAGAACAAAAAAACCTCTGACAAAGAAAAGTGGAATCCAAACTCCTAAAAGTCGTCTATCTATTCTTCTACCGTACTCATCTGGGGCGTGGAACCAGCGATTACATGTAAACCATAGGTTTAGCGCAAAATATACATGATTAAATAAATATCTTTGTCAAAAAAAGCTAAAAGAAAGAAAATTTAATAGTAAAAAAAGAAAAAGAAAATAACAGTTTGCTCATTTAATGAAAAAAAAGTAACATTTATGGGCAAAAAAATGAGAAAAAGCAAAATAGTTCACTCTAAAATGAAATAAGAAATCTACAGACTGAAGAATAACAAAAAAAGAGGAAAGGAAACCCTGTCAGGTCCTCAGCTCACTGCAGCACAGACTTGACAGCTGATGGCGCCCAATGAAACCCCAGCAGGATGGATCAGAGATGGACTGCAGGCAGTGGTGAGGACTCCAACATCAGCTGATCCAGCAGCTGGATCCTGGAGAGGAACAACCGTCAAAGAGCCATGAGGGCATTCATCGAGTCACAAAACCTCAATAAAACAAAGTGTGCATGCGTATAAAGGCTTGTTCATTAAGATAAAACAGGATAAATTGCAAGGTGACAACAGCTGATCATGTAAACAATGAGCCCCAAGACAATTTCAGACGCAGAAATGGTTGAAAAGGTTGATTCTGAAAATAGCCTTTAACCCTTGTGCTATCCTAGGCACTTTACCATTGGGAGTTGGGTCATTTAGACCCACTAGACAGTGCGCTGAACCTTTTTTCTTCAATGATTTGTGATCTTCACTGGTGTCCATGGATTACATGAAATCTTTCCACCTTTATCCACCTTTGTCATGGTAGGGAGAACACGTCAATGTAAAGGTGGGGTCATCTAAGATAGCACAAGGGTTAACCCAGAAGGAGCCATGGTAACATCAGTGTAACAGAAAAATATCAGAAATGGATTCTGTAGTTCACTTTGTGGTAAAATACGATAGTTGAACAACCAAAATAGCGCTTTGGGGTTATTTTTGTCAGGAAATATCATTATAATACACTTAAAAGCCCTAAAAAGCTGATTTTTGATTATATAAATCTATACATAGTCAAAGCAATATTTTACTTACAAATTTGAAGATGAGTGTATAAAATGAAATATTATCTGTAATAATTCAAATAATTGCTATATAAATTCACTATAAAATCCAACATTTGCTGTTTGAAAGGCAGTATTTATTATTGAAGTCATCATCTTGCCTTTTATCTTTCAAGTTATTGTAACACATAGGAGGAAGGCTACAGCAAAAACAGGACCAGAAGTTGGTTCAGCTGGTATATGTACGTAGAAAAACTGAAAAGACCACAGAATAATTTTTGATTTAAGGGCTTATAATTGAAAATACATACAAGACAATTTAATAGACATCCAATTTAAACCTAATGACATCAAATCTTAATTCTAGTTTATCCATGTGTTTGGATTAAACAGATTTAATTTCAACCCAGTAATCTTTTTCAATAGTTCCTTCAGTCTCTAGTTTGTGTCTGAGTTCTAGTTTGTTTTATGTTATAGTTCAATTCTAATTGGTCTAAGTTCAAGTTTAGTTCCTGACGTAACTCAGTTATATCAGATATTAAAGTTTAGTTCTCTTTTATCACATTCTATTTTTTCTGAACTTTAAACTCTTTCTTAGTCATTGTTTCCCAACAAACAAGTCAGCGTCATCAAGAAAAGAAAAAGAAAAGTACAATCAAAGGTCAAACTCAAAATGATTCAGCAATAATAACCTGTTCATTACAAGGTTCAACCTTTTATTTTGGCTTACAGTTCAATGGAAAAAATATAAATGTAATGGCCACAAGGAAGCTCTGTAGTCGGACAGTTGTCCAACAGTTGTTCGTGAGGCTTCTGCGTCGGAATGAGTACAGCACAAGTGTAATGGAGTAATGGCTTCTGCTCAGCAGGGCAAAAAATTCCCATAAAAAGACACGTGCAGGTGAACCCCGCCCTCTCCATCCCACCAGTCACCACTGATTGGTCCAGCAACTGACAGGAGGGGGACGCCTCCAATTCTGATTCTGACTTAATATGTCAATCCCCATGGAAAGAGATCTGAGATCCAATACAACAGAACAACAAACCTTTTTCTTTAAACCAAGAACTTTATTTACAATTGAGTTACATTACATAGAAGAACTGGATTTTAGAAAAACTTGAAAAGCTTTAAAGGCTGGCCAACCCCTAATGCATTTTATTCATGTTTTTCTCTGATAAATAACTTATGCTTCAGCTTAGCTTAATGTTTACAGCATGAAATCAAAAAAGTTTAAGGAAAAAAACATGGTTTGATGATAAAAACGCAATTTATATTTAACAATGCGTTTTTTAGTCAAAGTCAAAGTCAAAGTCACGTTTATTTATCAATTTCTTCACATGTGCTTGACATACAAAGGAATCAAAATTACGTTTCTCACTGTCCTGTGCGTAGACATAAACAACAGTAAAGTGCAGATGCACAACAAAGAAACAGGCCTAATCTCTAAGTAATGATAAATAATAAAATGTGAAAACAATAAATATGTGAAAATAAGGTGCAGGTTGTTTAAAGCAACGTGAGCCAACTGTGTGCATTTACAGGTATAGTACTGGGAGGTACACTAGTTGTAGGTAAGGTAGCTGGCTATTTACATGTGCAGTTGCATATGCAGAGGGAGTTATTTGTCTCAGTTCAGTGTTAAGTGTTTGTCCTTAAAACACTTTGTGGAGGAGGGGTGTTTGTCCTATTCCGGTGGTCCTGCTGGCTGGCACTGTGAGTGGGGAGGGGAGTGAGTTCAGCAGTCTCACAGCCTGATGGATAAAGCTGTTTGTGAGTCTGGTAGTGCGGGAGCAGAGGCTCCTATACCTCTTTCCAGAGGGCAGGAGCCTGAACAGACTGTGTGCAGGGTGGCTTGCTTCATTTGCGATTGTGATGGCTTTGCGGGTGAGGCGGGTGATGTATATGTCTTGCAGGGAGGGGAGTGATACACTAATTATTTTCTCAGCTGTCTCACTGTGCGTTGTAGAGCTTTCCTGTTTTTGTCCGTGCAGCTCCCACCCCACACAGTGATGCAGCTGGAAAGGATGCTCTTGGTTCCCCTGTAGAATGTTGTCAAGATGGGTGGTGGAGCACTAGCCCGCTTGAGTTTGCGCAGGTAGTAGAGGCACTGCTGTGCTTTCTTGGCCAGTGATGCAGTGTTGGTTGTCCAGGAGAGGTCCTCGCTGATGTGCACCCCCAGGAACATGGTGCTGCTCACCCTCTCCACTCCAGCACCTTCAATGGTGAGTGGGGGGTGTTGGGTGTGGCCTCTCTGGAAGTTGACAATAATCTCTTTGGTCTTGCTAACGTTAAACAAGAGGTTGTTGTCTTTGCACCACATGGCCAGGAGCTCCACTTCTTTTCTGCAGTGGGTCTCCTCGTTTTTGGTGATGAGCCCTACTAGTGTTGTGTCGTCCGCAAACTTCACAAGGTGGTTGAGCTGTAGGTTGAGCTGTAGGTTGGTGTTGTGGTTCTGTTGAGCATGCCTCCTCCTTGGAGCCCAACACCTGCTGCTCATCTCTACAATCAGCACCTCCACACCTGCAGGCCATCACAGACTCTATTTATTCCTGAGGAGGATCTCCAGCCAGCGCCAGATTATTGTTCACCCTGTGGTAACAAGTCCTTGGCTTTGAACAATCCTTCACACTCAAGAGCAACTAAAATAACTTTTGCATCTCTTTCCAGTCTGCCTGCCTGCCTGCCTGCCTGCCTGCCTTCCAGTCTGCCTGCCTGCCTGCCTGCCTTCCAGTCTGCCTGCCTGCCTTCCAGTCTGCCTGCCTGCCTGCCTTCCAGTCTGCCTGCCTGCCTGCCTTCCAGTCTGCCTGCCTTCCAGTCTGCCTGCCTGCCTGCCTTCCAGTCTGCCTGCCTGCCTATCAGTCTGCCTGCCAAGTCAAATTAAATAACCCAACTTCTATCAGTTTGTGTCTGGACTTGGATTCAGTTATCCACTCCCCTCTCCCAACAGGTTGGTGTGCAGTCGTGTGTCAGCAGGGTGAACAGCAGGGGACTGAGCACACAGCCTTGAGCGGCCCCTGTGCTCAGGGTGATGCTGTTGGAGATGTTGTCAACACGAACTGGTTGATGCCTCTGGCTGAGGAAATCCAACAGCCAGTTGCAGAGGGAGGTGCTGAGGCCCAGTCTGTCCAGTTTGCAGATGAGTTGTTCTGGTATTGTGGTATTAAATGCTGAACTTTAGTCTATGAACAGCATTCTCGCATATGAGTCTTTCTTGTCCAAGTGAGTGAGAACTGGGTGGAGGGCAGAGCAGATTGCATCTTCTGTGGATCGTTTTGCTCTATATGCAAACTGGTATGGGTCCAGGGTGGGGGGCAGGTTAGATTTGATGTATGACACGACTAGTCGTTCGAAGCACTTCATGATAATGGGTGTCAGTGCCACAGGACGGTAGTCATTGAAGCAGGATGAGGATGATTTCTTTGGCACAGGTATGATGGTGGCAGTTTTGAAGCCTGATGGGACAGTGGCTTGCCTCAGGGAGATGTTAAAGATGTCTGTGAAGACATCCTTCAGTTCCTCCGTACAGTCTTTTAGCACACTGCCAGGGATGTTGTCTGGTCCTGCTGCTTTCCAGATGTTGATGGTGGAGAGTGTCCTCTTCATGCTGGCAGCAGACAGGCACAGAGGCTGGTCGTGCGGAGGTGGTGGTGTTTTCTGTCGGCATGTGTGGTTTTGTGCTTCAAAGCGTGCAAAGAAGCTGTTCAGGTTGTTGAGCAGAGTGGTGTTGCTCTCACAGCTTCGCGGTGCAGGTTTGTAGTCTGTGATGGCCTGGATGCCCTGCCATAGTCTCTGAGCATCCTTGCTATCCCTGAAGTGAGCCGTTATTTTGTGTGTGTAATCTTGTTTGGCTTTCCTGATGCCACGGGACAGGTTGGTTCTCGATGTTCTCAAGCTTGATTGATCCCCAGCTCTGAAGGCCTTGTCTCTTGTCTTCAGCAGCCTGTGGACGTCCCCTGTCAGCCATGGCTTTTGGTTACCTGGAGTGATGACGTTCTTTTTATGGGTCACATCATCAATGCATTTGGTGATGTAGGACGTCACTGTAGCCGCGGTTACATGGGCAGAATATCTTGATCGGATCAATGGTCGGGTTAAAATTCACCCGTGCACATGGGCACAGAAAACCTTTTTCCGATTAGAACAAACGTTCCCATGGCTCACACTTTCGTTCGGAATGAATAATTTGGGCATGCGCAGTAGTGTAAAATCACCCGGATGCGGAACTAGGTCCCGTTGTAAACAAACCGCTGCCACAGACATTTATACAGCAGCTCGGTAACATACGAAACGATCTTCCAAACGTGCTTTTATTAATGTTATGAATATTATGAAGTGCCTGTTCGCTCATCGTTATATTTAATCTGTGTGGTCAGTGCTTTTTTGTGGAAGAATTAAGATGGACAAAAGCTTAGGACAGGCTAACACGGGCTAACATCATTAGCCTGATGGATGGACACAAAATCCAGGACCGTGCGAGAAACGCAGCAATCTGCAGCTTTCTAAGGACTGAGCGACATTTATTTTTGCCCTGAAAAGTTCACACACACCGCTCCAAAGTCACTCTGTGAACTAGCGGCCAGAGCTCTGTTCGAACACGGTTCCTCCTGAGTCCTGCAGCCGCTAACCCAGAGCGGTAGTCAGTCTAAATTTCTCCCACACATAAAAAAAACAATAAAACGCACACGTAAAAAAGCTCCCCCCCCCCCCCCCGGACACAAAATTATTAATCCAGCTCCTCTGTTCACTCGGGTGCCAGTGGACCGAGTGAGCGTCGGTGAGCACGAAGCGCTCCTCCTCCGAATCTCCCCCGTGAGGGGTGAAAGAGAGGGGAGAGCCAGCGGGGCGAGAGCGGAGCGGCGCTTTTCACGGGGCGTCCGCAGAGCTGGTCGGTCCCGTATGCGCTCCAAAGCTTTCTCTCAGCGAAACACCGTCTATGCATGACGTAAGGGCAGCAGTGACACACGATCGGAATGACCGTTTACATGCTCCACGATCGGATAAACGATCGGTATAACCCACCTATCTCGATCAGAAAGAAATTCTGATCCGAATGAGTCTGATCGGGGCAGAGTATTCCGAACAGCGCGTTTACATGACGCATTTTCTTTCTGATCAGGCGTTCATTCCGATTACTTTTGCCCATGTAAACGCGGCTAGTGTCTGTGTACTCCTCGATGTCTGTGGTGTTGTTATAGGTGGCTGCTTCTTTGAACATTTCCCAATTTGTTGTCCCAAAACAGTCCTGGAGAGCAGAAGTGGCCTCCTGTGGCCACACCCTTACTTCTTTCAGAACAGGTTTGGTCACTTTCACTCTCTGGCTACGTTCACACAGCAGGGCTTAATGCTCAATTCCGATTTTTTGAAAAAATCCGAATTGTTTGCTAGACCGTTCACATTTCCAAGTAAATCCGAACTTTTGTGATCTACAGTGTGACCGTGAAACGACCCAGAGTTGACCCGCATGCGCAGAAGAGTACTCCACGTCGAATGACGTCACTCGTTGTTTGCGGAAGTAGCTTACGTTAACATGGATGTCAACAACAGCGAAGCTCTTTTTTCATTAATAAATTTATTTTCACAAAGGAGCCAGCACAATAACAATCTATCCATTTTTAAGAAGGCATTGGAGCCGGGATCGTCTGTAACCACTGTTGTGGAATGTATTGGGCCCACGCTCGCGTTTGTGTAAGGAACAGGAAAAGAGCGCGTGCAGCGGGAGAGAATGGGGGGGCGGCAGTGTGTGCGCGCATTCATGTTGTGTGTTACGGAGGAAGTACAACGGTAATAAAAGAAGGTTTCCCCCAGAATAAATGTTATGGACTCTTTATTAAACCATTCCGGAGAATCCTGGAGAATCTAAAGGTCAGAACAGGGAGGAGGAGGAGGATCCGCCTTGGGTCCCCTGCGCTTCTGACCACGGTCGGAAAGGGTAGAAAGAAAAAAAGTATTCGCGGGAAATGTTCAACACCACGCTCGGCCATTTAGCTGTTAATTTTTTTTTTCAAAAACCGCCCGGTTGCGATAAGAGCCCTGGAGTTTGGCCTGAATAGAGCTGTCACCCCAAATATTAATCCAATCCTTGACTTCGCTTCCCTTCCACTGACGGGTCTCTGCAGCATCGTCCGCCGTGGTCTCGTTCCCACCTATTTCAACGCAGAATGATGACGTTTGTTGCGTAACAATGACGTACGATTCGGATTTAGGTGGCCTGGCCAGTCAGACGGCGGTCGCAATTGAAAAGATCGGCTACGTTTCGGATTCAGGACGGCAAACCCACGGGGCCTGGGTCGCAATTGAAAAGATCGGATTTGTGTCATTCAGACTGTCATGAAAAGATCGGAATTGGGTCGCATAGGGGCAAAAAAATCGGAATTGGGTCATTTCAGCCTGCAGTGTGAACGTAGCCTCTGTCTGTATGCTGGCGTTAGCATCACAGTGAGGTGATCAGAGGGTCCAATGTGGGGGAGGGGAGAAGCTTCGTATGCTCCTTTTTGCTGAGTGTAAACAAAGTCCAAGATTTTGTCACCCCTCGTTGGAAAATGGACATGCTGGTGAAATTTCGGGAGAACAGTTTTAAGATCGGCATGATTAAAATCTCCTGCGAGGATGATGAAACTGTCTGGGTGTGCTGTTTGTTGTTCACTGATGGCTTGATACAGTTCGTTCAGTGCCCCATTTCTGTCGCTGATATTGTTAGTTGGGGGTATATAAGTAGCAACCAGCAGGATCGAACTGAATTCCCTTGGCAAGTAGAAGGGGCGACACTTCACGATCAAAAACTCTGCCAGGGGTGAGCAGTGTTTGCATACTACAGTGGCATCTCAGCACCAAGCGTCCCGGATGTAAACACAGACCCCGCCGCCCCGGGTCTTTCCTCCGTCTACGAGAGCCCTGTCGGCTCTGTAGCATGCTAACTGCTCCAGTTGTATAGAAGAGTCTGGAATGTTGTCATTAAGCCATGTTTCCATGAACACTAGCACACAACAGTCACTCACTTTTCGATTCGCTGATCTTAGTAGTCGGATGTCATCAATTTTGTTGTCCAGTGATCGTACGTTGGCCAGAAGGATAGATGGTATGGCTGGGCGAGTTGGCTTAGCCTCTAGCCTAACTCGGACCCCTCCGCGCTTGCCCCGCTTCTTCGTCCTTCCACACCGCTTCCAACGCCTCCTTTCCGGGAGAGGGGTAGCAGGCGAGTTCGGTGGATTAGCTGGCCAGCGTAGCAGTCCGAGTTCCCATAGCGTCTTTGTTTCAGTGTTTCAGTGTTTAGCAGTTATGAAGTGTGTGATCTGAACCGTGTCTCCGAGCAGAGCTTGGACTGCCAGCTCACACAGCGGCTTTGGGGCGGTGTGTGAGCTTTTCAAAGCAGAAATGCTGTTCAGTCCTTAGAAATCGTTCAAACAATCAATGTGGATTTGTGTTTCCAGTCGTGTCCTGATAAAATAAAGGCTGATGTTATTCTCACATATTTACGTGCAGCCAAGATGCAGATTGTGGCATTTCCCGCCTGGATTTATGTTCATCCAAGGCTAAATGTTGTTAGTGTTAGCCTTCTCCTAACCCTTCTTCCGGCTCCATTCCGCCACAAAAAAAAAGCACCAACCACACGGATTAAAAATAAAAAATGATGCGCGAACAGGCGCTTCATAATAACCATAACAATATTTATGTATGTGGCAGCTCAGCTTGTCATTTCCTCTTCCGGTATTTTAGAGAGTTCTGTGCATGTCCAATTGATTTATTACGACCAAAAGTGTGGCACATGTAAACGTTTGTTATAATCGGAAAAAGCTATTCTGGGTCCATGTACACGGTTGAATTGTAATCCGATCTTTGATCCGAATAGATATTTTGCACATGTAACCGCGGCTACTGTGGCAGACATTCCATCGAATATGAAATTGACCAAATTGAATTTGGAATTCAAATGGAAATACGCCAACTTAAAAGAAACTTGCATTTATCAAAAAAGGTTTTGGGGATAGAGCAGTTGATTTTTGAGGCATATTAAAATCGACATATTTCACAAAACTGCAATGGAAAAGAGTGTTTTAGAATTAAATAAGTCCCATGACCGCAAGAGGTCTCACAGCGTCACACAGATCATCAAAAGTTGAGCATGTCATGCAAAATTGTTAGATCCACAGCTCCTCTGTAAAATCACCAACCATCATTTCCCAAAATGACTTCATCCGTAGCCACTCCCACGTGTAGGGAGCTCCATGGCCTGAAGAAGACACAGACGTCTCCTTTGATTTGACAGATGATGATGAGCGCTAGTGCCGTGGCAGAAATGTGAATGGATCTGCTGTAATTCAAAGTGTTGGTCACATCCGTCACCGTGTTTTTGAATGACTTATTGTGTGAGTTGGTTTCAGCTTATTCGCATAATTAGGATTAAATGGAAATAGTGTCACAGCAGTTTTTGTTGTTGACATTTCTAGAATTTGAACAAATTGGAATTAGAAATAGTATTTGTAAAAATGTTATTTGGAACATAAAACTAAAAAACTTTTTCTCTGAACAGCAACTAGACACTAATGAACAGCAAAGATTATATTTGCTTTAACAGCTCTGACAGTTGATCAAACCTTTTACCATCATTTTGTTTAGTTATTTGACATGTTTGAATTTTTGTTTAGGGGAAAAGCACCCAAGATCTCCTGATTTTAGTATAGTGTCAGCAGTGGTACAAAAAAATGTTTTACTAATATAAGATCACCTCAGTGAAAAATCTGAAGACAGATGACAAAACCTAAATAATCTGTTAATTTATTGAAAAGATTATTTTTTCTTCTCTAAAACTCAATATTTAGCTTGCTGAAAATAGGCATTAGAAAAACGAAACTGATCTCTCCTAAAACAGGATAAATAACCCAAAATAGTACTGTTAATATTTGACTTTGTCACTTTACAAACACCACCCCATATCACATAAAAACCCACTCCAATGAAAATGTCTAGTTTTTAGTTTGCTTTATTTATTTAAAACATATTATAAAAATATCAATAGATATTTGTATACAATTGCTGATAACCATGGTCAGTCCTATTGATCAGCATGAAATTCACTAAAATAATTTGCAATATCATTATTTAATGAAATATAAATAGTATCAATAATTATCTTTTGGGTGATTTAGTACGTTTTTGCTCACAATGTTTGTTTAAGATGTTAAAATATTGACAAGAGTTCTCAAGAAAAGAAACACCTTAATATTTTCCGCATGATTCAAATATCATGCAGTACACATATTTTTTTATCATGGTGTAACTGTATCATAAAGAATGGAATATCAGAAAATCTGTATTTTATCAATAAAGCAAGAAGTAATTAAAATAACATAGCAAATAAATAATATAGCAAATAACAAAAAAAAAAACTGAAATTGTTTTAAGTGTTTTTGGTGGCCATACGGTGCTCATCCTGAAGGTTTTACCAGAAAGGATCTTGTTTCAAACCCATAGAGTCTGAGTATGTCACATGACTCTTAACTGTCAGTTCAAAGAAGGTCTGCAGATGTTTTTTCATTCATTTTTCACCTCACAGCTGTGTGTGTGTGTGTGTGTGGGGGGGGGGGGGGGTAAGTGCGTGCGTGTGTGTGTGTGTGTGTGTTTTACGTTGATGTTATTTAGCAATGGGCCTCGTATCCTCTGTTTCCTCAAGCATAATGTCCCGAAGGCGTATTATCACTGCCAGCATAGTTTGACTCCTTCTCATTTGAGAATGAACAATCTGTGAACATGTCATGTGAACAATCTGATTGATCGTTTCAGTTTCTGTGTCATAATTGTGGATCAAGTGACTCCTGTCAAATCCAACCTATCACAGAAAAAGCGTGTCCCTGAATAAATGAAACCATTCAAAATTTGAGGTGTTAAGACAGTGTTGTCAAACTGAGCTGTTGAAATCCACCAATTTCATGGTCCACAGGCTGCACCTTTGGGATCATTGTGTCCTCAAAAGAATATATCATGCCTACACATTTGCTTGACACTTTAAAAGTACACATTTGGGTATGACACAGGGATCCAACAATTCAATCGCCCCCGGATTTGGTTAAATGGTGCAACAAACGGTTGACTTTCAAACCCAGAATTGTAGCATCTCTAGTGTACAAGGCTATTACCTGCTGTCATTTTCAGTTTTCATCCCTCTATGTCTATTTATGCACAAAGTTAAAGTAGGCTCTCTCAATGTCAATGGTGAGAGGGATATCTCTAAGAGAAAATTACAGACATGTAAAAAGGATCATTGATGTATTATTTTTGCACAAAACTCAGTCAATGAAAGTGAAGGGAGTTTATGGTGAAAGGGTCAGTCCATCCTGTGTATGGTACCACTCTACCTCCTGGTGTGGTCGTTCTATTTTGCCTTGTCTTAATTATATTGTGGTTTCTGCCCTATAGTGGCCAAAGAGAGGGTTTTAGCTGTTAGGGCTAGAATAGATAAGATTTCTCCTTTTTTGATTGTGTCTCAAATCTCCTACTAAATATACTGACAGAATAAATGTTTTTCTTAAGCAAACTTCTTCAAATCAAAATAACATGGCTACTTTGCATAATTTCTTTAAAAAATCCGTCATGTGTGCATTGTTTTGCATGTTGTAAGCAACTATGTTCATTCTTCCTGTTTTTTGTCCTTTTATCATCTTTGACCTATGGATATTTCTCATTTATCCCTTGTGCTATCTTACATGACCCACCCTTACATTGATGTGTTATTCCTACCATGAAAAAGGTGGATAAAAGTGAAAAAAGATAAAAGACACCAGTGAAGATCACAAATCATCGAAGAAAATCTCCCAACATTAAAGTCCCTAGGATAGTACAAGGGTTTGCCCTGTAAGAACCTATGGTTACATGAATGTAAGAGAGAAATATCAGAATAGCATTCTGTGGTCGACTTAGTTTGTGGTAAAACATGCATAATTTTATTTTTAAGAAAAAATGGGTTCCGAATTGTAATCCCTCTTTTATCCTGATAGCTTTGGCATGTACTTTTCCAAGTGAACACTTGGGAGCGCTACAAACTAAGAAAGGCTGATCTGCGGTCTGTAAGAGGATTCCCTCAGCACCAGCTCTTTTACCAGCTATTTCAGAACTGACAAACCTTTTGGATAAGAGATGAAATGTCTTCAACTTTAAAAATCAAGTCCAGATGACAACCTTTAAACCTACTGCTATGATGCCCTCAGCTGTTTCTTTTTCTTTAATGATGTTAAAAGAAGCATACACAGATTTGTTTATCTCATTTTTTGGTAAATATACTTTACTTTGTTTTTATTGTCCTGTTTGATTCTCTATACCTTTCCAGTAGACCGTTATCACGATTCCTTTTACACAAGTCCACACAGTGCTGCCACCTGAGGACACTGACCTGCCATCCTCTGAAGCTAAGGTAACCAGGAGTGACAGGCTCTGTGGGACACAGACATCAGATGATGAAGGTAAATCTTCTCAGGCAGGCTCCAGTGCCAAAAAACCAGAATGGCTTTCATTCAAAAGCATAGGTGGAGAAGAAAACCATAGCCCCCTCAAAAGGGAAATTCCGGTGACAGCTGACAGCACACAGCCTGGAACAACAACTTGAAATAGATGTGATTTAATTGTGCAACCTTTAATTCAGCAAAAGTATCCATGGATTAAGCTTTTTGCAAAGGGAGAATCCGGATAAATGCAAGTAAATCTGATTGAGGGTTTCAGAGTATTGGGTAAAAAATACCTTTTTGTAAGAAAATATAAAATATTTCCTATATTCTGTCTTTTCAATGTACCCATATATGAAATATATATTAATAACAGGAGCAGCCCATGTCTTTAAACAGTGTAAAAAGTCAAAAACATATCATGAAATATTCACAGTATCTGTTATCCGATTCTTTAAAATATAATTTCAAAATAGGAATATTTAAGCTTAGTCTCTATAAATTTATCAAAGTCTTTGGGAGCCTTGGTAATTATTTGACTTTTATTTCTGAAACTTAGGAACGAAAAAAACTGACACAAACGGAAAAATTCAAGTGCTGCTTTTACCATCTTTTTCTGAATACAAGTTATGGCTTTTTGCATAATTTGTTGAGGGTGAAATCTACCGGTATACTCAGGTTCACTTTGTATGTTATTTTTAAAGGAAAAAAGGGCTCATTTGCTCCTTATCTTCCCACTAACAACCGCTAGAGGGCACTATAGGTGTGTCTATCAGTATTTTCTACTGACAGCAACGCAGAAGAAGTGTAGAACATGTGCCGGCCTTGGTTGAGTTGTTCCAAAGTGACACAGACGATGAAGAATTCAATGGATTCAGTAATGTAAAGTGATATAAAGAGTTTAGTTGAATCGTTAGCATGCTCTTTATGCAGTGGGTATCTGAATAATTGTTCATATTTTTCACTAAAATTCTAGACACTTATTCAATTCATTTATGCTTCATGAAGATAAACATTGGTAAAAGTATTAAAACCTGCTTTTATATTCAGTCTATTGTTGTTATCTATCCTGTTATTTTGATAAAATGTACGTTATTGGTCCCATATGTTGTTAATTACATTTCTTACAAAAGTGCGACTTCTATAGGCCTATGTCTTTATAATTCTTTAATGGCGTCTGAAACTTGAGCCACGTTCACACCGCCATCAGCAACGCACGTTCAAGTGGCCAATTCCAATGAAAATTCAATGTGAACATGAAAATGCGTGTTTAAGGTTCAAAACTCCTACATTCACGTGCATGTTTTAAAGACCGTTTTCAGGCTCTACGTACAAAATATGGCAACTGAACCGGTGCTGAAAGTTAAACCAGATGAAACTTTGATCAGTCCAACTCGGATTTGTGACGTCTCAATGACGTCATTTTTAAGTAGTGGAAGTGCTAACTGTTTGAAAATTGATCACGAAGGAGGAATTAATAATTGTGGTTTGGAATCCTATGACACCAATCTTTCCTACATCGGAATGGAGCTGTGAAAAAAAGCATGGAACAGGATTCACAAGATTTTTCCCGAGTCTCTTCCAAGTGTGGGTGGTGGACATTGGCTAGTAAACAGTAGACAAAGAAAAAGACGCCCCTCCCTACTCGTCCATTGTGAACACCATATGCTTGAAGCGCGTTCGAGACGGCCCATTTAGTGGATTCTTGACAAGTGTCACATGCGCGATGTGAATGTAACTTTGTACTCCAGAGCGACTTATAGTCTGAAAAATACATTATCTGCTCATAGATCTTCTTAGTTTCATATCAAAATAAAAATAAAATCCTCTGAATTCGTATTCCTGCAGACGGAGAGAAGACGAAAAGGTGTGTCATTCAGAATGACTGAAGGAATCTCACACCGGACATGACAGACAGACAGACAGACAGACGGACAGACAGACAGACAGCTACGGGGGAAGGGATGCCTGTGCATTTGTGTGCCAAGGTGGGGGATTGAATAGCTGTGCTCACGGGAGAACTAATCAGCAGGCTGTCTGGGAAGGGGAGGGGGGTTGCCAGCAAGCAGAGGGAATGAGATACCCCCCACCACCACAACCACAACCACGATATGTGGGTCAGTCCCTGTCCTTAGGTGAAACCCCCTCATGTTTCTGAAGGAGCACCAAGCACTCCCCAACCCCCCAAAATCACAAACCCCTCAATGATGCTACTAATTGAGGTGAACTCTTCTGATGTCTTCAGCTCTAAGAGATATTAATTAGTCATTTTTACCATCGTCATATTTTTTAATTTATCATGGATCATCCCATTGGAGGGAGGATATACTGTACATAGACATCAATCTGTGTGTCCATTGTACTATTCTATTCTTACAACAGCATAAGGACGACATGCTGTATTTATAATAACAATATTGTGTTTTTGTGAAAGTCAAATAATGCATTTGGCTGCTGGTCAAGTTGTTTCAAAGGTTATCCTTAAATTGGGGCAATCCAATGGGTTAATGTGTCCTTAAGGAAGATTCTGAACCCCACATATCCCCTGATGATCTCAGTATGTGTGTGAATGAAGACACAAAACACTTTAGACAAACTTCACTAAAATATAAAACATTTTAGAGGCAATGTTATAGTTTAGCGTTGAAATGGCTTCCTCTTCCTTTTAAACTGTGCCTGTACTGAAAACATTGCAAAGGTCAGCGGACATGCAAGACACCGTAGACAGGATTTAAGTGGTTAACCCCCCCCCCGCCACACACAGACCCATTTAAGCTTTGTTGCAGCATAAAAAGAGCAAGGGCAAGAGCAAGCGACAATCACTGTAAAGCTACAGCGTCTTTGTGAGGTTGTGTGAAAGGACCAGCCACACAACAAAGACAAGTCACGAGCTTTTGTCATGCCAGCAGAGAAGAGAACATTAACAGAACCCAAGACATGATTGAACAGTTGTTTTGTTTGCTAAACTTTGATTCACAGGTTGGATGTTTCTGAGCTTAAATCATTTTTAAATTATTATGTACTCTTGAAGTTGGATATATCTACCAAAGAACAGATCCAGGTCAGGTCGTGTTTTTATGTCAAATGACCATCATTTCACAAAAATGCAGTGACAAGCAATTTGGTTGGGGGGGGTTTACCACAAATAAAAGTGTACAACCATCAACCGTTAGCCTTTTAGTTTTTCAGTTATGGAAAACTTGGTGTATCTAAGCTGCAAAATTATTTTAAAAAATGACCTAAGATTTCAATCCTAAATTAGGGAATTAGGTTAAATACATTTTGACTTGCTTTTCATACCTAAAAAACCCAAAAATGTGTGCAGTAACCAAATTAATGAACAATTTAGTTATTTTACAAGCTTTGCTGATTTGAATAGTCATGTACGTTATATACTGTTTGTCTTTTCCTAAGCATTATGCTCCCAATTATCTTTATAATTCAATCCTAAATTGATTTCTAAAAACTGTGTCCATCCATCCATCCATCCATCCATCTGGTTACTATTTTTTTAACCTTGTTGGTGTTGTTGCTTGTGTCATTTGGTAGCTCCCCATAATAACTATGCATTAAACATGATCAAATGTGCAGAAATCTGCATCAAGTCAAACACACTGCTGATAAACTGTCTGGTCACAGATGCAAAGCAAACGAACGTAGGTCGTGTTTTTCTTGAAAATCTTTTTTTTTGTTGTTGTTAAAAAACCTAAAAGTAAAAATGTATGTAAAGTTTCAACATTTTTTTGTAAAAAAAAAGAAAAAAAAAAAGAAAAAGTTAATTTTGTAGATTGACTTTTCGTGACCAAACATTTAAAGATCCGTTCTGGTGAAAATTGTGTTTTTGGAACATGTTCTTGTGACATTTTCTGATGATAATGGATCCAAATCAAGCTCAAAACTGTATTTCTGAGGATATTTTGATTGAAATCAAGATCAATGTGTGTCTTTGTTTTCCTTGTCTGAGCTGCATCTGCCTCTAAACTGTACGGCTGGATAGTTATGATAGCTCTTCCTTTTTGTACCAGTAACATTAGATTGGGAGTGTGAGGGGCTGTAAGCTAGTTGGAGAGAATGTAAATAGAGAGCTCTTGACGAGGGAGGGAGAGGAAGGGGGCGGGATGCTCAATGCCAATGGTCCCACCTACAACATAGAACCAAATTTCTGATAAACCATGTCCTAGAAAACAACACAGGGTTTTTATTTTGGCTAAAATGGCCTAATCATTATTAAAAAGCCACTGGGAAAGTTTTTTTTTTTTAAATGGATCAAACGATGATCAGAGAGGGACTTCAAAGGAAGAGCCCTTGGTTCTCTCAACGTCTAAGATTTTTTCCCCGCTTAAATGGAGACTTTTCCAAGTCCACTTAGTAGCATTGACACTTTTTTTTTCCAATTTTCAGACTTTCTGATTTGCTGCGCCTTCATGCTGAATGACTCAGTTTGAGTAAAAAGCTTTGACCTCCAAACTGGTGGTTTCTCAGTTGCCTAATGAATCATTTAACATAAAATCAAGTTATGGTTAATCTACAAAGAGAAATGGGTCCTGTTTCTTCAGCCCAAATTATCATCCTTCCACCATCATGCTTGACAACAGCTCTGATGTTTTAGTGTGCCTGAACATGCAGACGCAAAAATCCACTGGCTCCTTTTTTTCCTCGTCATTCTCAGGGAAGTACCTAATTATGATCTTCCATATCCCGCGTGTGTCTGTTACCTTCATCCACCCATAATCTCTTTAACATACCTGCTACCTCCATAGATATTTATTAACAGAACAGAGAAGCTGTGTCCACCCTCCTGCTGGTTAAAAAACAAAACAAGTAAAAACAGGCCTCTGAATTTATCTCTAAAAAAATCACCACACCTAATTTAAAAATAAATCAGTTGAATTAAAAACAAAAATCAAACAAGAAATACTAAAAGGTGCTTTGAAACCAGACTGTACTGTTATTTTAGATGTAACGTATAAGGAAACTGCTACCTCCAAACATCTTGAAGCTTATTTACAAAGAGCCAGAATAAAGAGCGTAAAATGTAAAAATATGTAGGAATAAGACTGCTTATACAATAAATAATGAACTACAGTATTTAAATAACTGGCATGAGCTTTGGAATGCATATGATAAATAGAGCAAGCTGCTTCTGGAACCAATGAAACAGTCTTCTGCCTGTGAAGAAGGTCTGACATTTATCACCCAAAAGGTTTGCTGTGGTTTGAGCTTTAAGTTATTGCATACAAGCCATTGCAGCGCACACTCTGCAGCTAATCCTTCTGTATCTGCTGATGATGGTAACGTCTGTCTTCTCGAGGGCGATCAAAGAGAGTACAGGTGATGGTGAGGGCTCTCGACAGCTGCCCCAGAGAGTTAGAGTTTAAGAAAGAACAATGTAGGAAAGATGGTGGAGAGGCATGGACTGTGCACAGAAGATCAAAATGTGAGACTGCAAAAAAGGAAAAGACAAAAATACATATTTATTGTCTTTCATTACCATGACAGTATGAGCCCTTAAATTATCCAGATGCTGAAACATTGTAATGCTAGAAATGCAACAGCCAATGTCTTGTCTTTGGCCTTTCTATTGTTTACCTGGTTTTGTCAGTTTGCAGATGCAAAACAGCTGCTGCAATCCTGATTCATGCTTGTTTAATCCCATTTTGTTGACTAAGCTGATCTTTTTGCTTTGCCTCCTCCCATATTTTGTGCGCTCATGCTTACACCAGGCTTGGTAACATACAGTATGTTTCAGTGACCACTTCTAATGAAAAATCAAAGTAAACAGTCACATTTCAGGCTTCTGTGTGCCCAAATTGGTTAAAATCCAGAGCTCTACATGGTCCTGCACTATAATGTCTTTTAGGGGTTAGGGAGTAGTGAGGGAATTCTGACGCATCCGTACATTCAGACACCCCCACATAAAGGCCAATACCCTGTGTATTACAGTAACCAGAAAGCAGTGAGTGAATTCTGACTCAGGTTTGAAGCTTGTCTAATGCATTGTAAACCTTCTAGGATAATTCAATGAGGATGAAATGCTGTTGAAATGTTACAAGTTTTGCTGTTAAAACACAATATATGATTAAAAGGCCAACGCTTCAGAGCTGTTTCAACATACCCTATTCTCTGCACTGTAGGGCGCATCGGAACATAAAAATGCACCGTCAGTGAATGTTCTATTTTCAAACTTGTGCCATATATAAGGCTCACCGAACTATAAGTTGTATTAAGTGAGACAAGGGAGTTACACAGTAACTCTAGGGCTATTTCCGAAATCCTTCCCTATTCCGTAACTCAGAGGTTGGTATGCTTAATCACATGTGGAGGGAAAGACAGTGGCACACAGGAGTGTAACTACAACAGGCACTTGATCTGTTCTCTGTTTGCATTTTTTGGATTTGAAAAAAAGAAAATCAGGTTTGAGAGACGTTCGACAATTTTTTTTCCCCCCTTTGGGGTCTTAAGGAAATGGTCCATTCACGCAGTGTGGTTCCTGTGACCCCACCCACCTCTATAAATACTGCCATTTTTCCATGTTAGCCTTTATGAACACATGATTTAAATTAATGCGCACCATAGGAAAAAAAAGGTTTGCCACTGTAAAAAGAAAACGTTGTAATAATGACCCTGTGTTTTGAGACTGTTTCCGGTGAGATGGCAGGTTTAGCAATATGAGTGAATGTCTGTGGAATGTGGAACGTGAGTGCATAAGTGAGAAAAGCGCAAAGCTGATCTCCGAGCTGTTGCACACGCTTATGACTGCATAGCTAGTATTTTTTTGGTCATGTTTTTGCCGTTGCAGCGACTTACATTTCTGAAGTTACAAGTTCCGTTTGTTGACCATTATTCCACGGTCCTGGTAAATACCTGATTCTTATTGGCTGCTGAGTGTGGATTAAAAAGTAATAATGGACAGTGATAATGTAGACCTAACATAAGAAGTGACCAGCTCAGTGCCTCACTGGTTGACGCTCAGCATTAAGGGTTTGCATTGGGGGGGATAAAACACCCAACAGTTCCTGAGCACGGCTGGGTCGAAAACTCACCCCAGGGGATGGTTCAAATGTACAGAACAAATTTCACACACCCAGGTCTTACAGCTGACAGCTAATGGGACCATAAGGGTTAGTATTTAGACTGGACACATTGGGAGGGTTTAAAGTGAACCAGATAGTCCCCTGATAATCTGGAACAAATTTTCACTTTAAATGCAACCAAGCGGACCCTGGTCCGGGACCAGGGTCCCAGAACGGACCCATCTTTTGAGGTGGTCTTGGTTCATTTCCAATTTAACTGAGCGTTGGTTACACGGCACATGCCCAGCACTGCTGTGATGTCATCCTAAAAGCTACTTTGTAGTTTCTTAACAGATTTTTTTCAAAAATGTATATTATTTATATTATCACAAACACTTATTAGTGTACCTTCATAACCATCGTCTCCTGAGCAACCACCTTGCAGCATGTTTTTACCATACCAAAACAGCCGGTGAAGTGTTGAGCCTGACATCAATACAGATGTTCAAAATTGGTCAGTGAAATATGAAGTTTCAATAAGTAAATTATCCCAGATATTGAGGATTGCAAAGTGCAGGATTTCCATTATTCTATCTCTCTTTGCTTTGCCCCGCCCTAGTAATTCCTGGCCAATGACTGAAGCGGTCCTTAGTCACGTGGTTTTGTTTACTAGCTTTGGTCCGGAACAGAAATCTTCAATTGACGGCAGTCTGTATACAGACCAAACACAGGGGGTTCAGGACTCAATCTGGATGTTAATGTCTCGTAATGGTCACCTCGTCGGCCATTTTCCCTTACATAACCAAGCAAGGTCAGATGAAATCCAGACTTTCTATCTGCCAAATGACAATATCAAATGTGAACAAAATCTAGAATTAATACTACAGCTGTTCGGCACTCCATATACTGGGGGTAAAAAAAATAAAAGAATGAAGCTGTCCAATTGTGGAAAATTTATATTACTATAATAAGGATACGAGCGAAAAATTAAAAACATTTAATTTTATTTGCAATAAAAGCTCCCTCACAATATTAACTTATATGAAGTTACTCATAAAGTAAAAAAAGATGAATAAACCAAAATACAGTTTTTAATGTTGATGGTTGCAAAGTTCTTAGAAGTATTCATGGCATTTTGTTCTGACGTATTTAATCCTATTGCTGTAGGTATGACATACCACATGCAGTACTTTTTTTGTTTCAAACAAACAGCTGCAATACTATTTCAACTTTAACCAGTTTTCTTTGTGCAATTGTGTTATGAAAGCAGTTTTTTGAGTTAATTCCAAAATGTGTTTGAAAAAAAGCTATTTGAGCTGCTGTTTGTGAATTAAATAACATTTCAGATATATTGGAAATATTTTTTTATACCTTTGTATTAGAATTAGATTTATAGTTGCTGGTTGCTTAATTTCAAATTTCAAAGTGGCACTTCATGCCATAAATGTTGCTGACTTGTGCCCTAACTACAAAAGATCTAGTGCCATGTTCTTGAGTGCCCTGGATTTCGAAAGCATTTTGGATTTCATGTTCACTACTGTTTTTGCTTAGGGCAAATATGACGTCACCGATTTCACTAAAGGTAAAATCGAATCAAAATGAGCATTTTTAGGACGACTATTTATGAATTCATAATGTTCTGAAGATAAAAATGTTGATAGTTTATCTAAACATACATCTAAACACTTTTTGTTTTTGCAAAAATTGTTCAAACGCAATGAATTGTGGTCAGAGGGGCCATAGATGCACACTGGCAGCCATGTCTCTGTCAGTTTGCCCCAGGGCAGCTGTGGCTACATCATTAGCTTACCAAGTATGAATGAGTAGTGAATGAATAATGGACACATTGGTAGCGCTTTGAGTGTCTTGAAAAGCACAGAAAAATATAATCCATTATTATTAATATTTTCACCCAACTATTGAGCATTGATTTAGATTGGTTTTTCGCAGAGACTTCGGGGAAATTTGTAAGGGCACTCAATTTTGGAATTGTAGATTCAAACAGAACTACAAAATAGCCAACACATTATATAGTGCACTGTGTAGTGAGAAGTAAAGGAATTCGGTCATAGCCTGGAACTTGTTTGTAAAATGCTGCATGTTAGCCACGTTAGAGTATTCACAATATCTGTAACTCCCAGACAAATTATCTGTAGCCTTGTTTGCAACACGTAAAAAAATATCACTGACACAGCTAAAACAAATGTTACTGTGACTACGCTAACTCCCAACATTGTTAAAAGCACAAAAAGATAATGGTCTGAAATTGCTACATGTTAGCTGCGCTAGCGTATTTATAATAACACCTAACCTTGTTTGGAACTCGTAAAAAAATCCCGTGCCTCTAAAAAATTGCTTCAACATCAGTACACGCAACCAGAATTATTTGTTCTGGTTTTTAAAAATACATTAAGGGTTTTTAAGAGCACTGTATAGTGCTGAAAATACTGTATTCTTTTTGTGTTCAGTGATTTTACTTTCAACCTGTACAGGTTGCATGCTCCCTCATTTTATTCCTCTCTACACCATAAGTCAACAGGGACAGACATCTGCAAACACGTAACATTTCCCACTCTGTCACCTGCGTGCCTGATAATTTTGCCTTGCACGCTCAGTCTTTCATTCTTCAGGTTCAAAGGCTTGGTTGAGACATGAAGCCAGTGGAAGACTAAGTAGTCATTAGAACTTTAAAAGCTGGTGTGTTTTAGAGTGGTGTGTGACCACGAGTGCCTTAGCGTCCCTTTGTCTGAAAAAAGGGTGAATTGGCGAGAGACAAAAGCAAAGTGAAAGCTGGTTGACATCATCATCATCATCTGATGATACAAAAAAAGTCATTTTCAAAATGGGATCACAGAAAAACATCAATTTCTTTTGATGCTTCATGATTTTAAGTTCTTCTAGATTTTCTAAGATATGTATTTAAGAATTTCTGCCACTATCAACTGGTTACTCTAGCATTTTATCATCCAATTTTGTTTTTTAAAACACGCTCAAATTTGTAGATATTTGTCACGAAGACATTGGGAGTTGTATTCATTTTTTCTGACTCTTTTTTTTCCTTTTACAATTCAAATATGCAGAATCAAACAGATCACTGCACAATTATCTCCCGTCTGCTGCTTCTTGTCACTGCAGGGAAATATGTGAGATGTTTTGCTTTTATGACGAAATATGCAAACATCTAAAAATATTTAACTTATATAACATATAATGTGTACTATTAGCTTAAAGCAGGCTCACCAGAACACTTACAGCATTGGTTTTAGGTGAAATAAATGGCACATCTTGTACAAATTACTTCAAGGTGATAACAATACTCATGCATTGATGCAATAAGAAATCCTTGTACTTAATCCCACATAGCAAAAATACAGAATTATTGCTTTAAATGGCTGTTTAGCTCTAAATTTTTTTTGAAAAAAAGGAGAAAATGTATTTCTCCCACAAAAAAATATTCAAGATTAGCAAAATGTGACAAACCTTTTTTTTAATTTGCTTAAAACAAAAGATTATTTTTTATTAATATTATTTGTAATATATAAAATTTAAACCACTGTGAATTTTTTTTGAAAGAGCTGAACACAAATGGATTTCCAATTCAATCAGAAATCCATTAGAAGCTAAGTTTGGTGTCACATTTCCAGATAATTTTTTTTATATAAAAGGAGTTAATATTGCTAATTTTGTTTTTTTTTGTGAATTTTTTTTACCCTTACTTTATGTTTATTAATGAATTTACAGATTTTTCAGACAGAACTTACTCCCAGCAGAAAGAAAGAAGAGCTTCGAGGGCCTTTTGGTAAATGGCGTATACTTAAGGCCCGTACACACCGGGACGAATTTCGCGCGCGATTTTCGCCGACGTTAAACGCCTTATGACTAAACAAAGAGCACCAATGAGAGTGTGCACACCGACGCGGAAAAAACGCCACGCGTCAAAGCGTCAAAAAAAAAACGCCTCGGGTTCGTTTTTTTTTTTTCGACGCATCGCGTCGAAATCTGCTCGACCAATGAAAATGGCGCTTTTGCACACGTGTCTGAAGTTACAGTAAAACACAACTTGGGGGCGCTCAAACATCAAACTGCCTTTCTGAGCACACATACCAGCGAAGAAGATAGACGCCAAGCAGCGTCTACACTGCCGCGAAGAAATAATGACGGACATTCTAAAATATCCCCGAACCAATCACAAGTTGGAGCAACTGGTCCTTGAAATATTCATGTTTTCTTTGTTTGATTCTGACAATTGCGTAAATACTTGCTTTCTTCTTCTGAGTGAAAAGTGACTTTAAGAAGCGTAAAGTTGCGCAGCGCCACCTTGTGTACAGGAGTATTTCTGTTTACATTAAGCGCCATCTAACGTCAGGGAATGAAATTGCATGTTCGCTCGGCTCATCGTCAGCGAAAATCGCCTGGGTGTGGACACAAAAAACGTGGCGAAAAACGCTGGCGAATAACGCCTGGCGAATATTCGTCCCGGTGTGTACGGGCCTTTATACAGCGCTTTCTACCCTCTTTTGAAGGCCCAAAGCGCTTTACAGTCACAGTCCCATTCACCCATGCACACACTAGTGGCGGCTCTGCTGCCAAACACTGGCCCCAACCTCCCACCAGAGGCAAGGTGGGGTTCAGTGTCTTGCCCAAGGACACTTTGACACATGGGTGTGCAAGGCGAGAATCGAACCTGCTACCTTACAATCATGGGTCGATCGCCCTACAGCTGCACCGCAGGTGCCCCCTTTTAATGTCTTAACCTCAGTTACTTTTTTTCCTTCTGACTTCACTTTAAAAATAATTATTTATTTCATGCAGCTGTGATTCACTAAAATGTACAACGCCAAAAAAATAACTTTTTTCTGAAGGAATTCTTGAACTCAGCAAACCTTTAAATTCTTATGTGCAGTAGAAAACATTCTTTGCACTTTGAAAAGCAGAGAAAAAAAATGACATCACCCTGTAGATCATGTCTGCTTCCCGCCCTCCTTTGCCTGCTGCCTGATAATAAATTGCTCTGCTGACAGATTTCTGTTTGGTCAAGACGTGACATCTGTCAGAGAATGTGATTCAGCTGGGATACATTCGACACATCAGGTCTGTGGCATTAGCAGGAGCTCACCCACTCTCATCATGGCTGCATGAATCAGATGGAGGAGCAGATGCTCGAGTGACTCAACTGGAACGAGGAACCAAAATTCTTTGGCACAATACAGAACCACCAGGCTTTCACTGGGAAGCTAACTGCATGTCTGATATCATGTTGACATGCACTGCGAATCCTCAAATTATACAAACATTTTGTTTATGTCCTTTTTCCTTCTAATAAGAACAAGAAAATATGAAATGTTGTAAAATTGTCCCTTTTAAGGCACACCTCTGTGGGCTGAAAACATGTAAAATACCAGAAGTCATCATATTTCTCTAACTGAAATAAGTTGCACCTTTAGATGTTTAAGTTTAAATTTTTTGATTGAAATTGTTCAAATTTTTCTTAAAGTATGTACGTTCAAAGGGAAAAATTGTTATCTTAAAAAAACTGCAAATGTTTGGAAATAAAAACCTAATAAAACTAAGCCCATGCTGGAACAGTTTAGATCTTTTACTACTAGTTGTATTGCAAGTCAAAACAACAAGAGTGAACAGGTTTATGGCTAATTACCCTCAACTGTGGATTCAGGAAACATGCTAAAATCTTTTCACTCAACCTGATCACTAATCAAGCACCTATTTACCTACTTTTCTTAGGAAGTGAGGCAGAATCTTTCCATCTGGACTTGTTGGCAGGAATCTGCCTTAACCAATGATTTCCTGGAAAGTGATTAGTCACTCCAAAACACTACTGTCAAACCTCATGTGCTGCTATCTAAAATCCTTACACATCTGTAGCTTTAGCTTCACAGATCAACGTCTTCCAGGGTAACCATAAAACCAAATGTTATAGTATTAATTGATTATTTTGTAGTTTTCATAGATAAACTGTGTTGTTTTCACATTTGACTGATATGGTTTTAGTGCAGATTAAATTCATAATTTACCTGACAAATTTATTGCATCTCTACCTAGAAATATCACATTTTTATCTGGATTTACCGTACATGCTGCAATACAATAAAAAGAAATCTCAAAAATGTTGTATATTTATAGAACAGAACCAGGGAATACATGGTAAACACACATGGTCCTTCTCTATCTGGGATGTAGGGCCTTGGTTCTCCTATTCCAATGACGGCCAAACTGATTTATGCCTGCCACTATGATATAAACTACTTCATTTTCCAGAACAAATGTTTCTGGTTCCTATCAAACAGTGAGGGATATTTAAAAAGGAATCCTGAAAGCTGTTCTGATCTGGAGAACCAACACATGAGGGAACCCTTGAAGTTGACCCAGAGAGACTATAAAACGAGATGAATCCGCAAGTTGATGAAAACTTAATTGAAATATATATATTGCACTAGAGAATGGAATTCCTCCCTGTATTGATTACTTCTGTTTAGTTGATGAACACCACTTCCTCCTTTGCTTCGAGGTGTACCTGCTTGTTTGCCAAGAGTATGAGCACGGTGTCATCCATGTTGAAAATACCAAACCACTGAAATGCTGAAGACATTTATGTCAGGCCTAGAAAAAAGTATAAAACCACTCAGAAGTTTGACACAGTTTTTACGGACAGTTGCAAGGCAAACCGACCAACCTATTATCAGCTAGACCACAAGATTACAGTAGGGACGTGATATGATTGATGTGATGGTGTAAGAAGCACACCTTTCACATAAGTAAGGGTAATGGCCGACGAAGTATGCATTATCACTTTTTAACGCACACCGTGGAAGCCTGAACCGTCCGACGCAAAGCAAAACTTTGTTTTTTTATGCAAGTCTAACGGAAGAAAATATCAATTCAATTTGTTGTATGAGAACACATACACAGGTTTTTGTTGTTGTTGTAATTTTACTTTATCACAAAGTATTTCAGATAATTCAAGATAAGGCTGCCACGTCTTGTTGAAAATGTCGGAGCCTTTAACAGAGCACTGAGGCGTTCCATTGGAAAGACTTTAAAAGTCTCTTTGTACCACTGTGTAATGGATGGTTTTATTTGTATCCATTGTAGTAGTATACATCTCCTAGCCAGGAGTAAACGTTTTTGGAGCAACCTCATCTGTCCAGGTAACACAGGCAACCTCCCTGTGGGTAAAGGATCTATGAAAAATTGAGCTTAGCTCCGTAGCAACATTTTGTCAAAATCTGGAGATTAGCTGACACTGCCAAACACAGTGGTAGTAAGATCCTACAGCGTTTTATCATTTTACACAGAGAGGTGAGCGCTGGAGTTGAATCCTATGTAGAACCTCTGGAGTGTATTGAGTCCTGTGTAAAATTCGATATTGGTTTTCCCTGAGTTTGTTGCATGTAAATGTTTTTTGTGCAGACACAAAAGTGTTTGACCAAGTTTCGACATCAAGTATAATCCCCAAATCTATCTCCTAACGATACTTAGATTTCTTACTTGTGAAAGGGTTCGATGCCATTAATTGCGCATAATAGAGAGAGAGGGTTCATAACACCAACTGTCTACATGCGGTTCAGATTGATGCAAAAATAAATGTAACCATCCTGATATAATACGTAAATGACAGGCCCAGTAGTAGAACTGAAGGTTAGGCACTGCCTGACCGCCCCTATAAACCGGAAGCTGCACGCTTTTTTTTTTGTATTTTCTTCAAATAAAATGTCCCTATGGAAAGGTGTGTCTACATCTGACAAATTTAGATTGGATTTCAGTGAGTCTGGATGAAGGTGATGTGAGATCTTTATGAGAGGTGAGACATAAATTCATGAGAGTCATACCCAATTTACATTTTTTTCTCCGTATGTTAGCAAAGCCCTGCTAACTAGTTAGATCTCTAGCTCTCAATGTGACCTCATCAGAATGATTTTAAATTCCCAAACTGTCTGTGTGTATTTGTTGAGACAAACAGTACTTGGACTCTCCGTGCATCAGCAGCCTCAAAACCTTTGGTTTTTGTTTGTCCTCTTCTGTTTTTCTCTGAACTTTAGCAGACAGTCAGCCTCTGTTTTGCCTTCTGTCTGTCTCTGTGTCACGGCAGACAAAAAAACAATAGCTTGGGTTGCCAAACAGGCAAGGATAATTACACCTTTAGCAGAGAGCAGGACAGCCCTCCTGTCAGTCACAGCAACTATAAACCACAAACCTGAACGTCTCAGAGGTGCAGAGAGGCTGATGTGCTGCGACAAGTGGCTTTTTTTTGGCCATAAATGCATTCATCCCCCTTTAATCTGGGGTTGCTTGAGGAAATGGGTGTTGGAAAGGGAGGTTTCCTGAGACATCAGACTTGCAGTCACACATTCATTCTTTCTGTTGTCCTCTCCTCAGCGTCCGAGCAGCATGTGATCATGCTGCACACAACATTCATAAAGAATCAAAGTGAAGCATTAGTCTGTGAGCAATTTTAATGTGAGGGAAAAAGTAACATTCTTGTTTAATTAAGCTCCTTACATTTGTTTGAAAGGAGTAATTAGGAGTAGTAGAAAGGAGTAATTTGCTTTGTATCTAACAAAAAATAAATGAATTGTAAATTAAGACAGCTTTTAAAAATATATTTTTTTATATAATAATAAAAATATATTAAATAAAAATTACTTTGTTAATGTTACATTTCATTACTTTTGTAATTACTTCCTTTTTAAAGACCCACTTTGATGGAAAATTGGGTTTTTAACATGTTCTTGAGGTATTTTTCTGATGATTGAGAACATATATGAAGAAAATTAAGCTCAAAATTGTGTACAGTGATCCCTCGCTATAACGCGGTTTACTTTTCACGGTTTCCCTACTTCACGGATTTGCATCGTGCATTGTGTTCTGCATTCTGAATGACTAAAAGTCCCTCCGCTTTTTCTCTTCCTGTGCGTCAATAACGTTGCAGTTTAATATGTACAGGTATGTAAAACAGCATTCCAAATTTACAACACGTACATGCAAATCATCTTGGAATTTTGAGTTTCTCTAAAACCCATAGAAAAAGAACGACAACAACTGCCTATCACTGTGTTCTTCTTCCGAACAAACACACCTGGGCTTCAAAAGAAGAAAACACTGCAGAGTGGAGTCAGGATGCAGCGGCTCAGTCTGAAGAGCACTGAAATACACCTGAGTCAAATTTGTCTGACTGTACTTTGTATTTTTTTTCATAATGATTTTAAATTTTCTCCCGTTAAATCCAATTTCTGGGGTCGCGGTTGGTGGGCCTAATCTCCGCGATTTGAAGCCTTCTGTTCACTTTGATTAAAATTATTATTTGACAGCACAGTACAGAAGTTATTTGTTGAAAAAAAAGTTTCTAAATTACTTTTATTGGTGAAACAAATGATTGAGCCTGTAAAATGGTTTGTTCTTTCTTTTCAATGTAAAATATAGTATTTAATTGTATAATAATTGTAAAAAAAAAAAAGAGGTTTCTACTTCAAGGATTTTGCCTATCACGGTCCCTGTGGAACGTAACCCCCGCGAAAAAAACAAGGATTTATTATATTGAGTATTTCTTTATTCAAGTTTTGTGAATAAGGAGCAGACGAAAAATACATCTGAAAAGTATTGTATTTGTTATGTAAAAAGTATGCTGGGCAGGCCACAAGCTGCCTGCTCTGCTCTATTCTGATGCATCCACTTGTAGAAGTCTAGCTCCATGTGCGTCTGTATGTCTGTAAGCTAGCAGGAGAGCTTGTAAATAGACAGCTCTCAGCAAGAGAGGGAGGGAACGGGGTTGCTCCATGCCAACAGTCCCGGCCACAACTCAGAGCTGAATTTCTAATGAATACTGCTGCTCTGCAGAAAGTGTCCTGCAAAATGACAACATTTTTTAAATTTTAGTTAAAAACAACATAATCATAATTAGGGCTGCAGGGTGGCACAGTGGTTAGCGCTCTTGCCTCACAGCAAGAAGGCCTCCTGTTCAAGTCCCAGCTGGGGGACGTGAAAAACTACATCAACGGGGGACCTTTCTGTGTGGAGTTTGCATGTTCTCCCCATACATGCATGTGTTCTCTCCGGGGTCTGCAGCTTCCTCGCACCATACAAAAACATGCTTCGTAGGTTAATTGGCAACTCTAAATTGTCCCTAGGTGTGAATGTGACAGTGAATGGCTGTGTGTTTGTGGATGTTCTATCCTGCGACAGACTGGCGACCTGTCCAGGTTGTCCTTTGCCTTTGCCCACAAGTGGCCTGGATAGGCTCCAGCAGCCCTGTGACCCCAAAAGGGAAAAACAGTTAAGAAAATAAATGAAAGATGAATAATCATAATTAAAGACCACTTGGAACATTTTAACAATGGATCAAAAGATGATCCGAGTAGGACTTTGAAGCCCCCTTCCTTTTTGTGATTTTTAAAAATGATGCGCAAAGATTATTTTAAAAAGTTATATATTGGAAAAAAAAACTTTTTTCCCATGTGCAATTTGAAGGAGTAAAGCTATGAACTATAAAGGTCACAACTTTCCTTGCTCAGTCTTGTTTAGGGTCTGCACAGGGACTGGAGTTTTTCCAGTCCATCATCATCAAACAGTGGCCAGCTCACACTCTTGAGACACTGCAGGCCCGTCTTGGCTTTATTCTGGGATAAACAATCATGCGGGCCAAATTAAAGTGATCAATTATTCTGCCAAGCATATTTTCAGAGTGTAGGAGTTAAGTGGATCATCTGCAGAAAAATTCGAGCAGGTAAATATGTACATTTCAAATAGAAAAATTTAGCTGTGACTTGAATCAGAACGTCCTCACTCTAAATTACCATTTCACAACAGAAACCAATCCATCATGGTTCCAATTATTATCCTTTTTTATACCATGGTATGGATGAAAACTCAATTCTGATTGGCTGCAAGGTGTGCATTAAAAAATGATAATGGACACCTAAAAAAGAAGGTTTATTATAAATAAATGAAAGAAGTTGTTTGCTGATACACATTAAGGGATAATTCTTGCAATAAAAGCAGTTTAGGAAACCATTTGTGGACTTTGCCTCTTTAAAACCAACTTTCGCTTCATCATCTGAACAAAAACAAGCAGTGAGAGGTGAACTTTTCCTCTGAAATTATGCTTTCCATCACTTAACAAACATTATGTGTCTTTCCTCCACTGCGATGTAGTGGGGTTGGAGCAGGTTATTTAGTGCTTACCATGATAACACGTTGTACCACATATCAAAAACTCAGCTTCTTGTGAAAAAGAAGAAAATAACAAGATTTAAGTACTATTATTTGATTGAAATCATAAATGACCACAACATAAGCGGGATAATGCCCTTCGAAGTGTGCATTATTGGAAATAAATGGACTTTGCGGAAGCAACAGTCCGATGCCTTTGTGTTGTCTATTAATTTCCTATAATAGATACCTCGTCTGGCATTATTCTTTTCCTAAACTCTAGTTTTTAAAAATAAAGAACAAAAATTGAGTCACAGCTGAAGGGACTCGTGGTCAACAAATGATAAGATGGACTTAAATGAAAAGTGGTTCTTTTCATGTCTGCAGTCATTGTTTCTTTCAGTATGTATTGTGTTCTGTGGAAACTGGGCCTTCAGAAAACTATTTTTATTCCCCCTGAGCTCCCCATAACCACTTTTGTGGTCATCCATTTTCTCCTTATCTGAAATGTATTCTGGGTAATTTTTTCTTTGTTTTTACTGTATTCCACATTTTATTTGGTTTGAGTATTTTACTAAGCACAATTTTTTAAAGCTTTGTTTTTATAATGTTATCATGTGCATCACATTGGAAAATAATACAAAATAAATGTTTGTATTAAACTACCAAAACTTTACTTATGCTGGTTAAGCATCTTGGCTGTCACTGAGTGCACCAAAGAAGGGTCTTTTAACCCTTGCAACAGATTTGTTAAGACTATATTGTAGATTTTCTCCTATCTTTGTTTATGAAGCCTCTTCCAGGCTGGTCGCTTCGGTTCATATTCTCCCATAGAAACCTCTGCAAACATAAAAGGAATTGTCGTTCTTACAAACGTGAGGAAAATTGCCAAACAGCATGCAGCCGCTGGGTAGTTATAGGGGATGCAACATTTGTTTTAAAGGATATGAACATCACATTGTTTTTAAAGCATGACATCAGACATCAATGCTCACATGCATCCGCACTGTCAAACATGTGGAGACTTGCATCCACAGCTCAAAGGGATGAATATCTGTATAAAAAAGATAAACACAGGAATTCTTAAAGAGGTACAGACTTCTTTTGTGTTCAATGTTGCAGTTTGTTGTTATACAAAAAAATAAGACGTCCTTTGTAAAGTTATTAGTTTCTTCAGATTCCACATCTGGCCTTCACTAACTGACCTACAAATGCAAAGACCTTCCATGTGATCTTGCAGCACAGATGCTATCTCTATTTTGTGGAGGTCATGGTTCAAATACGCTGTTTTTAATTCCTTGTACTGTAGAACTTGAAGCCATTCATTGAGGTGGGTTTATGTTCAACTTCTGGAGTTCGACTGCTCTAAATGCTTCATTTAAAGTCCCACTCCGATCCTGTATTGTTCTATTTTAAAAGCGTTCCCAGTGGGCTTTTCATTATGATTATGCCATTTTTAGCCAAGATCAAAAAGACCAGTGTTGTTCTCCAGCAAATAGTCTCTGCAGAGCAGCAGGAGTTTATTAGAAATTCATCTCTGAGTTGTGGACGGGTCAGTTGGCTCAGAGCAACTCCACCCCCCTTCCCTTCCCTGTGGCGGAGTGGGGCAGGGGGCCTGTGGCCTGTCCAGCATATTTTCTACATCACAAATTAGCTCTTTTTCAATAGACAATTTTTATCTGCTCCTGAACAATCTGAATAAAGAAAATAGTTAGAAATGCAATATTATATTTCTTCACATTTCTCCTCCATCATGAGAAAAATGCCATAAGAGCATGTTAAAAACACCAAAACCACAGTTTTCATTTGAGTGGGTCTTTAACCCTTGTGCTATCCTCGGCACTTTAACATTGGGAGTTGGGTCATCTAGACCCCACAAGACAGTGCGCTGAACCTTTTTTGATAAATGATTTGTGATCTTCACTGGTGTCCATGGATTACATGAAACCCTCTTCACCTTTATCCACATGTATCATGCTAGGGAGAACACATCAATGTAAGGGTGGGGTCATCTGGACCCCAAAGGATAGCACAAGGGTTAAGAAATAATGAAAACATCTAATGGCTTCAAAGTTAATGTATATATATCAATTTTAACTAAAAGTCTTACAGAATCAATTATTTTCTTTTTACTTAACAAGCGCAAACAAAGTCTAAACATGAAATAAAATTAATTTAAAACTTATAATAAAGCAGAATTGCAGTGTTAAACACTTAGTGAATTGAACTGTTACTGTTCAGGCTAGGTCACGTCAACAGCATCATCAGGTAAAAATGTTTTTATCCTTAGTAACAATGAAATAATTATGAGAAAGCTTGTCATTAGTTACCGTCAAAGCATGAAGCAGCACAATTCCAGAAACTCTTTGCCACTGAAACTTAATTACACACAATTTGTTTTGACGTCTTATAAACTGCAGCTGTTGAACCTTGACAGCGTAGTTTGTTGTTTTTATAGGTTAAATTCAATGTTGTGTTGCAGAATCAGATGGAATTCTTGTATCCATCCATTCACTGTGAATTTGCTCTCGTTTTCCTCATGGGGCTTTCACTCTCCATTAGTCTGAGCATAAGCACTGGCCACATGCTTCAGACCTCTGTTTATACCCACTAATGACTTGTCTCATACTCTGGCTGTCCACACATGGAACTAATTCTTTGTGTTACACCAACTTTATTCTGTAAAACAATCTGTTACCAGGGCAATAGGTGGTGTTGGTATATCCACCATGAGAGATGCAGCAGGAAGTGGTTGTAAATGACTGACTACTGCATTCAGAGTTTATGGGGTTTTGGAGTAGCAAAACAAAGATGACATTATTTTCCACACATGGACCTTGTCTGCAAACAGAGTCATTGTGTTTGTCTTGGTCAAGCTGGTACAAGCTTAAAAAACTATGTTAGAGTGTGACAAAGCTCAACTTAGAGCCCCACGTAACAAATATGATCTTTTTCAAACGGCATCTTTGTGTGTGCTCCTGATTCACAACAATTTGAATAAAGAAATACTCAGAAATGTAGATTTAGGCTTAATTTTCTTTATTTACAGTATGTCCTCCATCATCAGAAAAGTGATACAGGAATGTTAAAAAACAAACAAACAAAAAAAAAACGTTTTCATAAGAGTGGGTCTTTAAAATTTAAAATAAAAGATTTTAGGAGCCATATGCTAAGGTCACAAATACAACTGCCATCGCATGATGAGGATGCATCGGCAGAATGTTACGGTCAGGCAAAGACATTGAAACTCAGATGCAGGAAGGACTCAGACTCGGCCTCCAAAACTCAGAACAAACAGAAGACGCACTGTTGCAGACAACAGAAAAAACACTTTTTAATACAGAGAAACTAATTACACTCTAACAAATGATTCATGGGGTTAGTATGTAGAACTTAAATAAAACAACATTTTAAGCAAAACTGTTTAAGTTTGCTTGATAAAGTTATAATAGTAAGTTGTTAACTTATTTAAAGAAGTAAGTTGAACTTAAAATGTTTTAAAGTTGTAAAAACTTTATATTTTGCGAATTTTTAACCATAAATTTTGTGTTCACTCAAAAACAAAACATATTAAGTTGGTAAAACCTGATTGTACATTGAGCATACTTAAAAACCTGGGGCAACACCGGAAAGACAGGCCACGCCTTCGAGGAGAAACGGGGCAAGCACGCACGGAGCAGCTCATGAAAGACTTTGCTTTCTGGTAAGTGCTCATTGTTAACATTTGTTTTTGGCAAAACTTATTCAAATGAAATATTATCTTTCAACTGTGTCACAAGAGGTGCTGGAAGAGAACAAAAAACTAGCTACAGCTGCATTGTTTTCTTCTTGCTAACGTCGACTTTTAGCTAGGGGACTAAATTTCATTGGGAGCTAGCGGGAGGCTGCGTTATTATTTTAACAAGACTACAACTAAGTATACGGTGTCATTTTGATCTCAAGTTCAACTGAATAAACTGCAAGACTGTCTGCAAGAATAAACTGCCGGCTTCTCGCAGACTTTTTCTCGTTTTTTCTGACATGTAAATTCTTTTTTCGCCGAGTTTCATGTAACTTTTCCTCCGTCTGTTAACGTTAGCGTTTGAATATATACCTGGCGGGAGAAACACTAACGGCTTTGTCTGCTTCGTAGCGCAAATTGAACAGCTCGGTGGGGTTATTTATCCAGTTCTGGTGTTATTTTGCCTATTAGGGGAGAGACATTTTTTGTAAGTTTTGAACGTTTTACCTCACTGTCTGTTATTTAGTTTCCTCTTAAGATTACCTTCATAACAAGTCATAGAAGGTTAATATTTGAGTACAGGGTTTATTTATTCTCCAAGCAAGCAGCAATATTATCTGACATCATTTTTTTTAATCAGATTTTTCACTTTTAGCTGCTCAATAGCGGAAATATTTATCGATAAAGTAGTTCAGCTCTTCCCGCACCTTTCCTACAAAACCTCATTAACAGATATACGTATATATTTGGCAAGAAAGTTTATGGTTTTAACTCACTTTTAAAAAAAAAAAGTTCTGCAAAAGTTCTGTTTACTTCAAACTAGAACTCCAGTTAGGTGGTAGTTGTATTTAATATTATTTTCTAAAGTTATTTAAAAAAAATGTGTCCAGAAGGTTAATTCTTGAATAGTTAAAAAATTGTTCTGTTTTTACGTGTCACCCCACCTTTAGTTTGAAATACCCTTTTTATTATTATTATAGTTTAGCATTTAAAAATCTGCTCCAAGTTTTATTTTAAGGTTTTTTGTTTCTTTTGTAAAACAGTTTAAATAAAAATGTTAACAGTTTTTTTCTTATATTTATATCTTATATTTTTTCTTAACATCTAAATCCCAACTATCAACAGTGATATTTATGTAAATCTGGAAAAAGCACTACAGTTAGTGTAATTTTTTGACATACTTGAGAAAGTCTTTAAAATGAAGTGGACATGTAAAATTTGCAAATTTGGGACACCAAAAAAGACTGATCTTTTGAAACACTATAGACTCCGACATGGTCATGATGAATATCTTCCATGCCTCTACTGGGATTGTTATTGTTCATTTAAAACATGGGGCAGTTTACGAACCCACGTTTCACGAAACCATGAAACTCGTAAAGAAACTATGCTCACTGAAGTTTTCTCCTTTAAGTGTCCATGCTGCTTTTTGAGCACCATATCTACAGAAAGAGAATACTTTGAGCACATAACTCGTCATTTAAAAAAACAAGAAACTGTTTCTTGTGTTTTTGAAAATTGCTCTTTTAAAACAAACATTCACGGAACATTTGCCTCTCACAAGAGTCGAAAGCACACTCCTCATTCACTGGATGATTTCAAGCCTGAGCTTTTGCTCAAGTCTGGTAAAACTTTGGTGGAAGGGGATGATCCTGATTGTGAAGAAGATGCTCAAGACGAGTTCAGAGAAGCTCCAAAAGATGATGATTCGGAAGAATTGCCTAACTTGATCGAGAAGAAACTGTCCCACCTGTTGTTGAAATTAGAAAGCAAATTCAATGTACCACAAAACTGTATCAATGAGCTAGTGGAAGAATTGCACTTCATTTCTTCCTCAGCATCAGGTCCCATTTTAAAAGAAGTTTTGCAGTCAAGCTTTAAGAAGCACAATTGTCAGTTTGATGATTTCTTAATCTCTGAGTTGGTGACAAATCTATGTGAGAGCAATCCAATTAGCTTCGCTTTAAGAAGTAATGGTCCTCTGTCTACCTCTTACAAAAGAAGAGAATATTTCAAAGAGCATTTTTCAATGGTGGAACCTATAGAGTATTTACTTGATGCCAGGGAGCAGAAAAGTTTTCAATATATCCCTATCTTGAAGTCATTACAGGAAATTCTGAAGAAAAAAGAAATCCTAGATTTTCTCAAACATGGAAATGAAGCAGATGACACACCTGAAAATCACTACAAGTCATTTCGTGATGGCACAAATTTTAAGAACAATAAATTGCTATCAGAAAATAATCCAGCAATTTCACTTATTCTCTATGTGGATGATTTTGAAGTCTGTAATCCACTTGGAACTTCAAGAAAGAAACACAAGATTACTGCTGTGTATTGGGTTTTGGCTAATGTACCACCTTTGTTAAGATCTTCTTTGACATCAATCTACTTAGCCATATTATGTAAGGCAGACGATATTAAACAGTTTGGCTATAACTTAGTGTTAGAACCACTTCTGAAAGATCTTGCTATACTAGAAGAAGAAGGGCTTTACATCCCGTCATTAGGTGTCCAAGTCAAAGGTACTGTTTTCTGTGTTGTTGCAGATAACCTTGGCGCCCACAGCATTGGAGGATTCATTGAAAGCTTCTCGGGTACACATGTGTGCAGATTTTGCCTTGGAGAAAGACCTTTGTTTCAAGTAAGTGAAGTTAGGACAGGAACATTTTGTCCTAGAACAGTACAAGAACACAAGGAACATATTCTGGCAGCACACAGTCAAAATCTGTCACACTGTTGTGGAGTGAAGAGACAGTGCCCTCTAACTGAAAAACTAAAACATTTTCACGTTTTGTCTGGTTACCCTCCAGATGTGCTACATGACCTTTTTGAAGGTATTGTGCCTTTAGAGCTAGCATTGTGCTTAAATACCTTAATAAAAGCTAAATATTTCACTCTTGAAGAACTGAACAAATCAGTTAAAGAATTCCCATATAGATGGGCAGATAAAACAGATGCTCCAAAACCAGTCTCATCAACCTTTGCTGCAAGAAAAACAGTTGGAGGGAATGCCCATGAAAATTGGGCCCTGCTTCGCCTGCTTCCTCTCATTATTGGAGAGCAAGTACCAGAGGGTGAGCCAACATGGCAGATCTTACTCAACCTTAAAGATATAGTAGAACTTGTCCTTTCCTCCGTTCATACAGAGTCAACAATTTGTTTCCTTGAAAGCAAGATTTCTGAACATCGACACAGATTCTTGGAGGCTTTCCCTGCAGAAAAATTAATTCCGAAGCATCATTTTCTTGAGCATTACCCACAAATGATCAGAGCTTTTGGCCCACTTGTTTTTTTGTGGACTATGCGCTTCGAGGGAAAACACAGCTTCTTTAAACGTGTCGTCAGGCATACACACAGTTTTAGAAACATCTTGTTTTCCCTTGCAATGAAACATCAGTTGATGATTGCATATCATTTGAATGGCAGAAACATTGTCCACCAACCTCTCCAGGTTACAAAAATGTCAAATGTAGAGTTCGCTGTTCTGAGAGATGACATAAGAAGAGCGGTGCAAAAAAAATTCCCTGACAAGTCATCTTGCCAAGTTGCAAACACAGTGTTCTGCAGTGGGACCAAATATTCCACCGGAATGATCTTGGCACATGGTGCAACAGGCTGTCTGCCAGATTTTGTGGAGTTGATGCAGGTAGTTGTAATAAAGGGAAGAGTTGCATTCATTGTTAAATGTTTTAGAGCTTGGTTTTTCGAACATCTCAGAAGCTTTGAACTTCAACCCAAAAGACAAATTAAAGTAATTGAGCCCAGTGAGTTGTCCGATGTCTTCCCAATGGCGTCATACAAAGTTGGAGGAAAGTGCATGGTCACTTTGAAACACTTCATTGATTTACCATAAAGGACCAAACATTCATTTCAAACCGGCTCCTTGCTGCTGGTTACTTGAATATTGGTGAGATCATAGAAATGTATGGTTTAACATACATATAAACATATGACAGACAAGATGGCTGAAATATAACGTTTTTTGTTGTCTTAAGTCCCAAAACAAAACTAACTAAAAAAGAACATACCCTTCCTACTGTGTTCATTTGAAATGGCAAACCTTTAGGCAATATAACTTTAAGCACAATGAATTAAACAGATGATCCTCACTGTTTTACAGATCCTGCAATGTCAAATTCTGCCAAACTCAGAATCATTCTTCGAGACCATGACATACACAAATTGGACCTGCCTCATGGAATCCCTGAGACTGTTACTGAACTCAAGTCGATGGTGAGAAAGACTTTTGAGCTTAATCAGGACTTCAACTTACTTTACAAAGATATTGAATTTGGAGAAGAATATTTTTCTCTTACCTCAACAACTGCCATTAAAGACAAGGATACAATCAAGGTGGCTTACATCGTTGAGCCTCCCACAGTTTCTCTGACCTTTACCGCATTGGAAAGTTCCGTGGTAGAAGCATCAGAAAGCAGCAGCAATTCCACAACATTTTCTCCCCATGTTTCAAAGACATTCGACGAAGGCAACAGCACCTGCTCTTCAGAATCCCAAGACACTATAATCTTGTCATCCCCGGAGCACAGTTTTCACCGTTCAAAGCCTTGGCCTAAAGAATTTCCCATACCCCACTTTGCATATGACACAGAAATTGTGCTTACTTCAGGAAATGAAGCTTTCAAGAATGATGGAATTCAACTCAACTTCACTAGAATCCTTCAAGATATTCTTGAAAAACTGGCTGAAAGCATCTTTCACTATGTAGCCTACCCAACAAGTGCACAGTTGTCAGATGTTGCTGAGGCACTGATTCAGAAGCATCCCTGCCTTAAGGAACCCGGGTCATATAATGGATGCTATGGATGGCAACAAAGATTGAAATATAAAATGGGTAACTATAGGTCTAAACTGAGGGGGCTTGGATGCCCTGAGCTTGAGGTGAACTCTCTCAGAAAGAAGCGACCACATGACAGAGCACCTGCAAAGAACATCAAGAAGCCGCGGAAGGCAGAGGTCAATTATTTACCTCCTTATCCCCAAGGAGAAACTGAGAGCAGTTTAGAACAAGAAAGAGTGGAGCTACTGAACGAAGTGAAAAAGAGAAACAACTCACAAGTTATCAACACAAAAATGGCAAAAACATTTTCCATCCGAAGGCAAGAAGTTGTTAACCTGGAACCACCAGTCAGTGATGTCAGAGACAGATGGCCTGCTCTATTTAGTGCTGCTCAGGTAAATATTTTCCTTAAAACATTTAATGTATGGTTGAATGTACAAAAGTGAATTGTGACCTTTTATTTTTGACTTATTTCTAAACAGATTAATGAAGAATTTAAACGCATCACCACTATTCATCTTGAGGCAACGTTCATGTCAAAGCTAGACCATTACTCTTCAAAAATAATGTCCCTGGTTTCCACAAGAGGAGGAGCCACAAAAATGGACATTCAGCGGATTAAGAATATGCTGGAAGAGGTATAAACACGTTAGTTGCCACTTGACAATGCTTAAGTTTCAATCGGTTCAAACACATATCAAGTTTTCCTCATTCTCTCTACAGGATCATTCCATTGAAATGAAAAGGGAGGCTGCAATTCGTTCCTTGGTGGTCTACCTTAATGAAAAGGAGGAAGATCTTTTCAAAGAACTGGTGGTAGGTAGAGGACTAACAAGACACTTTTGATCCCATTTTTTTTGGACTTCAAACACTGTCAATATATTTTACATTATTTTAGGATCAAGATGCTGACATCACTGGGGAAGTCCTGAAAATTGTCATCACAAGAGGGACTACACCAGTTCATGCAGGAATTGTGATCGAGGGAACACAAGTCCTTGGAGACCTGGATGTACCCAGAGCCTGTGCTTTACTTATGGGACTAATATATGCCCTCAACATCAGTTACCCAAAAGGACTAAAGAACACCTTGGAGGTCTTTCAGAAAGTATTCTTTGAGCTTGATGCCCTGAAAGCAAGTCCAAAGGTAATGTCTTTGAAAAATAAACTTCTGATGTAAAAAGGGTGAAAAACTACTTGTTAGTAAGTGTTCTAAAAAGGGGTGTGAAACTTCATACCTGGAGGGCCGACGTCCTGCTGGTTTTCCAGATCTTTATGCGTTATCATCTCCTGATTACCTGGTCTGGTGTGTTCAACAAGAGTGAGGATAAAAAAGAAGACATTTGGGAAGTGAAAGCCTCAAGTTTTTTTGTTTCCGCCAATGTTCTCTTTTCTGCTTCTAATTGGCTGAACACACGTGACCAGGTGATAATCAGAAATTGCAACAAGGAAACATGGAAAACCAGCAGGACATGAGCCGTTTAGCCTTGAATTTTACACCTGTGCTTTAAAAATTGTTACAGTGCTGCTGAGTTTTTGTTGATGAGCATAAAGCAGCTACACCCTTAACTGCTGGCGGTTGAACAAATGTTAAAGTTAAGCAGTTTCAATAGTAAGCCTAACAAAAACGTTTTATGTTTGACTTTTGACAGTTTTATTTGTCAAGGAAGTATTTCTTTGACTTTATACAAAAAGCAGAACAATAAAGATTGTTAAGGTCACCACCATTTTTCTTTTTACAATTTTTGGAATCTTTAATTTCTGAGAAGCAAGGAAAAATGATTATTTAAGTTGGATTATCTTTTCTTAATTTTGTGACATATTGGAAAAAAGATTTATGTTCAATAATGTTTGTTATTATAATAAACAATTGAAGCAAGAAACTAGACTGGTGAAGTTGTCTCAACTGATGTAATTAAGTTCACAGTGCTGAAAGAATTGAGGTAACAATTTGCATGGACTTTTTTGAGTAAAAGTTTAGCAAAACAAATACGTTGAAGTAGCTTAAATACAATAATTTGCTGACTTAAATTCACCAAAAGCTTTAACTTAAAAATAAAAAATAATTTGTGTTTGTAGGACTAAAAAAATTGAGTTAATCGAACTTAAAAAGTCAGAGAAAATTTACTCAATATTAACTAGAGTTGGGAAAACTTAAAAAGATCCATGCAAATTGTTACCTCAATTTTTTTAAGTTGGCCCAGTGTATTTTTTTTAGAGTGTAGTCATAGACGGCAGCTGTGACTGTTTCAGGGAGAAACCAGAGGAGGAGGGCTTTGGAAAAGTCACAGTCAACCTGGGAAGAACAAAACAGAGGAAAACCAAAAACCAAGAATCTTTACCATTTTAGTCAGGTAGTCAGTCAGTCAGGCAGGGATGACGCCATTACAAAATCAGGTGACAACTGGGCAGCCACAAAACATAGTCATGTTGTGTTTTTACCATTTTACAGTGTTGTTATATGCTGTAATTCTCATTTCTGTTTAATTATTATTTCTTGTTTACTATTTTAAACTAATATATATTGATGATTATTGATAAGATTAGATTGTTTTCATGATGTATTCTTTTTATTGTTTATTTTATTCTGTGTGGTGAATGCAAGGAGCTGGCCGCTTTTTAATTTCCTCCAGGATTAATAAAGACTATATTCTATTCTATTCTATTCTATTCTATTCTATTCTATTCTATTCTATTCTATTCTATTCTATTCTATTCTATTCTATTTTTGTTGTAATTTCACACGTCTTTTTAGGGAGACACATTTGTCACATGTTTTAGGGACCACAGATGGAAAAAAGCCTTTTTGCTAACTCTGATACATTTGCAGAGATGCTTTTTACTGTCCCTGTCAGAAAAATAAAAATCTAGTTCACTCCGATATGACCAAAATGCTGCATGATTGCAGTCATGAAAAGTCGGAGTGTAAATATTTGAGCCTAAGGCAAGTGAACGTTTTTCCCAATTGCTGGGGAGCCTGTTCAGTGTTCTGCGTGAAAACGCCTCACGTGTCAAATGCTATAACATTGTGGTGTGTTAATGCTTAAAATGGGTCAAGGAGGATGACTGCTGACTGAACACAGCAGGCTTCTCTCTATGTACTACAAACATTAAACCCTCCAGTGTGACCACATTCATGCAAGAGCACGTGGAGCATCCACTTTTAACCTAAAGACAAAAACCTCACCTCAAGCTGTAATTTGCTTATACACGCCTTTTGAAATTATTAGAAACTTAATTTTTTCTCCAGTTTCTTGTTTGAGGAACGTTTTCTATGTGTAAACTGAAACGACACAATGAAGACGGGTGTACTTGAAGATTTCTGCACACAAAAGAAGTTGACTTTGGCCTTCAGCTCTGTTGATAACAAACATTAGGGATGGTTGATAGTGGAAGATTACAACACACCAGAATGTCAAGAACACAATGGAAATTCCAGAGCTTACACTCATGTGTGTTTAATGCTTAACCCCGCTGCTAAAAAGGAAGACATAGATCAATTAAAAAGATTCTGATAACTCAGAGCACCATGACTGAGCTGATGGAGTACCAATCGCCACATAATGGGGACCCATATGTGTGGTAATTATGGAAATTAGTGACCATTAGATTTGAGAGGCAGCGGATCAGAGCTTTGGGGATACATGTATGATTGGTGGCCAGGTATGGCCTGTCCATGTGCTCTGAGAGATCATCAATTACAGAAAAGGATCCTGCCATCACTTGCATCTATTCTTGTTCAAAAATAAAGTCTGGCTATATTCTTTTCCCAAAATTGAGTTGTATTCTTGTATTTTTTCTTTTTCTTTCTTTTTACTCTCTGTCCTCTTTTTTTCTTCCTTCGTTGTCTGACTCTGTTTTTCTGTCTTCAAGCCAAAATGTAATGAACACCTGCTGTGGGTGACCTCTGCTTCTAAACTGAATCTGACAACAGAATATTGCAGTGTTTTTTTCTCATCTTTTATATCTGACCTCACAAAAGCTGTTCCATGTGTTACAGCTTTGTTCAATAAAACCAAACTATATTGTATTTACTTGTGGGCCACAATGAAAACCCTATTTCAGCTATTCATTTATGAAAAAAATGCAAAAAGCCAATCAGATGCAACCAGGAGGAATGTAAGAAAGAAAGTTTATCACTGTTTACGAATCTGTTCAATTTCTGATTCCGCACAATTTACTCTACACTTAATTATTTAGAGATACTGTCATATACATCAGTGCTTCTCCTATCTTGTCTCAATTTTAATGAAATACACAAAAGTTCCTTTGTTATTACTAATAATTAATGAGAAGAAACGCAATTTTACGTAGTTTGATATTTACCCCCAAAAATGAAAAAAAATAAATAAAGAAAGCCCCAAATAACCAAAACTGACCATGTCAATAGCAGGTTAATCCCACCATTTGCCTCAAAAACAGCTTAACAGCGACGTCTCCTGCTCCTCACTAGCCTCATGATGTTGTTCTGAGGTCTTCCACTCTTTAACAAGTGCTACAAGCAGTTCGACAGGGCAATTGGTGGTGGGGTACAATCATCAAGTCTCTGCTTCAGCTGATCCCAGACGTCCTCTATGGGGATCAGGTCAGAGGTCATTGCTGGTCAAACCATATAAGGCACTCCGACTTCCTGAAGTTTAGTTGTGACAATTCTGGTACCATGTGGAGCATTATCATCCATGAACAGAAAGTTGGGGGTGTTCTGATGGAATCAGGGGATGATGATGGTTCTAAGATGTCTCTGAGTTAAGAACCTGCAGTGACTGGACCATCTACAAGGTGTTTGTACCTTGAAAGAACCTACAAAGGTTTTTCACTGATTAGTACTGCCTGTCCAGACTGTTGCTCCTCCGTCACCAAAGTGAACTCTGAGGACCATGTTGAGCTTGGCGTATCGCTCACCTCGCCTTCTCCATCAACACTGACGACTGTCCTTTCTGTAGAAGGTGACCCAACACTCATCAGCGAACAGGACGGAAGACCATTGCTGCAAGGTCCAGGTCACATGGTCCACTGCAAACGTTCACGGCGGTGTCTTGGTGTCAGTGGAGTCACCTGCGACGTTAGTCTGGTTTTCAAGTCAAAGCGATGGAGTTGGTTGGTTTGTCTAGAAATTCCAGGACTCCTAACTTCTTGTAAACAGGCCTGCAGCTGTGTGGCATTTGCTAAACCATACCTGCGGTCAGAGGTCCTTAGGTTCCGACTGAACATGTGACTGTCTACCAACCTGAAGGGGCGCTATGACCAGATGGAGCTGCTCGTCTGTTAAATGACGTTGTGTGTTCATGGCTGTTTGAATCATGAACCTGGAATTACTAACCATCAAAATCAGGATTATAGACCCACAGAATGTTGACATTGATGTTGCATTAAAAAAAGGTTTCTTTTAGAATTGTATAGTTTTGACCCCAATAAGAAAAACACACTAAACAACCAATATGTAGAACACACAGAATGAGTTGTGTTCATCAACCCAATACAACTGTATCCCTTTACCAAAAATCTGTGAAGTGACAAACTCTGTGTATACAACATCTTCTGAGTTTTTTACTATATCCCTGACTTATTGTAGTAGCATAAGTTCAATTTATTGCTACGATTCATTTTTGTCCTACCTTTAGTGTGTTTTATAAGTTTCAAGATCTCTGCACGGTTATGAGCAACCACATCATTAGTTCTTTGCATAACATATGGGGAAAATAAGGCCGATCTGCTGGCCATCAGACAGCTAAAGGCGTCTTTCTGTATTTGTTTTATGAAAACTAATCCTGAAGAAACTTGATGAAATCTGATCAAACCTGAGGAGCTGTGCTGTTGCTGTTGAAGGCTGTGAAATGGTTGTCAACATTTCTTAAGACCCAAAAAAAGCTCTTATTTAAACAACATAAAAGAATAAAGGTTTATTTTATGATGTGACTTTAAGGTTGTCATAATTGGCTACAATAGCTCAAATACAAAAAGTAAATGAAAGTTTTCACCTGAAATGCACAGAATTTATTTTGCATCTCACAAAAAAATTAAAGCAAAATAGTGCACATAACTCTCACACTACACCTGTGCACAACTTGCACCATTTATTCAGTGTTTGAGTCTCTCATTTGTTTCCAGTCAGTTATGAGTTAGTGTCAAGAGTTTCCCACCTTTTTTGCACTCCATGGCCTAGTTGAATTGAAAACAGCTTCAGACACCTGCAACCTCTCCAGAACAACCCGTGCAGATTTGTTGCAAGTGTCGTAAATATGTTTAAAATTCCTTAAAAGAGAGGCTCTTCACCTCAGACATGAAATTAACAACTCTGGTAAAAGTTTTAAAGGTATTTTAGAAACTCCCTTTTCAAATGCAATTTGTCTTTTGTGTGAGAAAAGAAAAATGCAATCTTTCCCCAAAGTACTATAAAATACACCCCACCCTTAACAAATAGCACTATTAAATCAAATATGATGCCTTGTTTTTTGTTGGCTTCTGGGAACAGAAGGAACAAAACAAAAGCCAGATCAGATTTTGCAGGAGCGGGGAAGAGACTATGTGCCCTGTGTTAAAAGCCTTTGCATGTCATGGTTTCCACACCCCCCAATTAAATAGTATTAAGCCCTGCTGTGACTAATACAGAAACAGATCAACACAATTTCCTGTTAAGGTGAACATTTTACTTAGGCGATTATCACATCTTTGAAAGTTTTACCAATGGCAGTCCATTTTGTCATTAAAAATATGCTGTCATGACCAGAACAGATGCTGAAACCCAGGAGGCAGAGACAGGTAAGTAAAGAAGTAGGAAGTTTCTTTTGAGGTCTTGATGTTTCCAAACAACGTCCTGGGTAATCAGGGCGGCGGCTCTTGATTGGCGGTTCTGGTACCGTTTGTGGAGAACTCCCTGAACGTGGAGCGAGACAAAGCTCGTGGCTAGGTTCTTGATGCGTGGCGTGGCGGGTGGTCTTGAGGAGCACGGCAGCTCGGTAGCTCGGTAGATACAGGGCGGGGCTGGTGGTCTTGAGGAGCACGAGACTGTGACTCACAGTGGCCGGATGCATCAGCGGTGGAGTGCTGTGGCTGCTGCTGCTCGAGGTGGTAAACTCAGGTGACTCTCGTGGCATGAGAAGGGAACCTGAGTGCAGAGGACAAGACAAGATTAACTCAGCCAGAGCCAAGGGAGCCAGACATAGTGAGCCTCTGGAGACTAAGCACCATCAGGGTTAACGGACTGGCGAAGAGTGATGAAGCTGGGTCTCCTTTTGTAGCAGGTGGCTTGATGAGATGAGTAGTCACAGCTGAGATGAATGAACAGCAGAGCTGGAGGGGGAGGAGTCTGACAGGCCACCATGACATATGCTTTATTTTCCCCAAAAGCTTTAATTCTCAGCCAATATGCATGATCATTCACCTGCTTTTGAGGCTTTTCCTAAGTTAGTTTATTTGACTTAGCTTTGGTGACAACTTTAATATTTTTATTTATGTATTACAATAAAATGCTCACAAATCTACTCTTCGAAATGTAATCTTTTTTTCAATTCACAGTTTTTTATCTATTTAATTGTATTCTAAAGAAAAATCCTTTCAAATTATTACTTTTTATAGTTACTTTATAAATGTAAACATTGTTATCATTCCAATAAAAATCCTGTTTTTGGTGTTTTAACATGTTCTTGTGGCAGTTTTCTGATGATGGATGAACATATACAAAAAAAAAATTAAATCTAAAACAGAGTTTCTGAGGATTTCCTTTTTCAAATCACAGTAAATCATGAGCAAAATATACAATTATAAAAATTTTGTGCCTATTACCGGTATGTAGAAAATACACTGCTCGCTGCTCCGCTCTAATCCGATGCATCCATTTGTAGACAAATAGATCCATGTACTTCTTTGTTATATCCTAGTCAGAGCTGGAATCTGGATCAAAACGGTATGGCTGGATGTTATGATGGGGTGGGCTGTAAGCTTCTGGGAGAGCATGCAAACAGATGGGTGCTGGAAGGTTGGGGGGGCTTGCTTCACTGCCAAATGTCCCGCCCACAAATCGGAGGCAAATTTCTAATAAACGCCTGTCCTATAAATTAACAATTTTTTTTAAATTTAACAATTAATAATTATAGTTAAAAGACCACTGGCAATGATTTAAAACTAGATCAAAAGATGATTGAATTAGGACTATATTTTTCTTCTTCTAACCGGTCCTGTCCAACAGCTGGGCAAACAGATGAGAGCTGAAGGCCTCTTGTGTTGGACATATTTTACTTTAACAACAGGGGTTATGAATCTTTTGACACATTAGATGTATATTTGAATTAACCCCCTTTGTTATTTAGGCTAAACTTTATTCATTTTAATCGTATTGAAAATCTTTTGTGTTGGACCGGACAGAAAAGGAGAGGAGGGAGGAAGAAAGAGGGATATTAGAGAGGGTGGGTAGGAAGGTGATTATGGGGGGGGGGGGGGGGTAAACCGTCCCAAAGGATGGATTGGGACTGTAATCTTTCAATCGAAAAAAAGACCTCCTTGTCTATTAAGTTTAGAACACATTAGATATTGGTTTACTTAAATTTAGCAGATTGATTTAGCGTCAGTCAGAAGTTTGGGTATTTTGGCTATTTTATACAACCTTGGGAAGAACGAAAGGAAAAACTGAATTGCATTAAACTAAAGTCTTGGTAATCAGTGGAAATCAAAGTATAAAGAACAAGAAATCAACAGATTTCACACTAGAAACAAATGTAGTTTTTCTACTACGAGGTGGCACATCTTACTGTAATCTAAAAATGCAATGAAAAACCTTCCAGAGAAGTGTTGACATTGCGCTTTCTAGAAATGACGAATTGCATATGACTTTCAGTGGGTTGACCTAATAGTGTGTTGCCATTTGTGGTTGTTTTGGTTGAGTCTTCCGACCATTAGTGGGAAAGTGATACATTCCTCTATATAGCAGCTTCTATGAACAGCTGGGAAAATCCTCATTTTCAGATCCTGGCATCAGCAACTCTTCCCGGCACAACTTTTCCTCCCCCGGGCCTGTTTTAACTCGCCTGCTGACAAATGCCCCAACCCACAGACGGTTTTCATTTTGCAACATTGCAAGAGTCTCAAAAGTCATTCCAGCTGCAGGCGCAGATAAGACCGGTCTGAACTAATTGCCAAAAACATGACTCTCTTTTGACAGTTTTGTTTATGACCTGCACTTTACGGATACTCGCATCCAGGTTTTACAGCATTCACCCGCCCACAGTCACAGGTGTAACAGGTTTCCACTCTATTTACCTGCTGCCACATTACTGACCTCCATCCTTCATAGCTCGCCTTTCATTAGACTTATTCCTGCTGAGTAAACAACAATACGTTTCACTGCTGAGTTCTAAAAGCCTTCAAATTTTTGTAGAGCATCGTGAACCCACATAAACTTGTCTGCATAAAAAAACAGGAAAACTTTGCTGGTTTTTAATTATTATTATACTGTTTAGGATAAAAATTTGTGTCGTTTTCATGGACATAGTATCTTCAAAGCGGTAGTTGTTTATAAGAAATTCACCTCTGAGTTGTGGGCTGGACTGTTGGTGTGCAGCAACCCAGCCCCCCTTTCCTGTCACCCAGAACTGAGAGCTCTATGTTTACACACCCTCCCTCTAGCTTGCAGCCACTCACACCACTGACCTAACATTTCAATAAGGAGAGAGCTTGGGAAAAAGAAAGATTTATTTTTGACACAAAAGGTGTGCATGAAGTCCATAGTCTTTGGCGGTTAGGCTCAATGACATCCTGCATGCTGGTGGTTTGGACCGCAGATGAATAAAGCCCAGAGCCTAGACTTGATGGGGGTTAAGGACCAGTCTATGACAAAGCATTGCTCTTGGTGGGGTTGAGAATGGCCAGCAAAATTGTCTGAAGATAAACGTCCACAAATTTAAAATCAAAAATTTGATTTTGATTGGCTGAAAAAAAAGGTAGGCGATTTAGCCATTGGTCAAGAGTTAAGATTTAATTGATGAGTGTCATACAGAGTGAGTGACGTAAGAACCCAGCTTAACCAGAATTGAGGTAGATCTTCCTTGAAACTGCGCCAAAGCTTCACTATTGCTGCAACAAAAATGGAGAGTGATATTGGAGATCTCCAGCTGTAGAGTTTAGAGCCAGATTCCAGCTCAGACGAGAAATAAAAACCCTACATGGATCTGTCAGAATGGAGCGGAGCAGGGAGCTTGTGGCCCGCCGATTGTCGTTTGTACGAAACACTACAAGCTTTTCCAAACATATTTTTTCTTGTACTCCTTATTTACCACGCTTTGAATAAATAAATACAGAGAAATGCAATTTTAAGCTTAATTTTCTTTAAAGATGTCATCCATTGGAGTGAGTCTTTCAAGTTTTCAGTTTGTTGAATGAATAAAACTGATTTAATGTGCTTAAAAGAAGTTCTTTGCGCCATGCCAAATTGAGTTTTGCAGGTGTAAATTAGATTAAAGGATTAAAAAGAAATACTTTGTGACTTAATATAGAAATGTTCTTCAATGACCAATTAAGCTGAACTTGGCAGCATTTTCAAATTCCTTGTGCAGCTGTGAATTATTGTCAAGAGGCTAACACTGCCGTCATTTCTAACTCCATTCTTCTCATCCTCCACTCCTGTTATCACAAAACCTCTTTCTGCTTAGTGTCCTCCTCTGGACTCTCCCACCTCAGCCCCTCAAGCCCCTTCATAGTTATTGAATGAGTTGTTTGGATGAGCTCACTGGAAAAAAGTTGTTTTCTTTTTGTGTTTGCCTTCACAGGAAACTGGAGAAAGAACCTTAATTTTCTCAAAAAACACAAGGAAATCTTGGTTCTTGACATTTTAAACTACCCTATGATAGATTATGCAAATATTTAATAAGTAGGAAAAACTATAGATGCTGTAAAGACAAAAAATGGCAGTCAAATCAAAGGTTTCCTCTTAATATTTTCACACTTTGTAATGAAAAATGCTTACATTTCATGATGCATATTTACAGAAAAAATAACACTGTCCAGTTCTTAAGAGAGACCATAAAAAGACACAAAAGAAATGTCAGCAGTTATTTTTTGTGTGTGTTTTTTTGGTTCATTTGTTTAGATATTTTTCAGTGAAGTCATCCAAAAAAGTTAATGTGTTCCAAATTTTGTCTTAAAACATCTGCTCCTCCTCACAGAGACTTAAATCAGGTCAATTAGCTTATCAAATGCCTGTACAGTCAAATTATCTTTCAGATACCTTGTAAAACTACGGTTTCATAACATCTCAAATGTGTACATTTAGTCATACAATGATTTCAGAATTACAATGATGTAAATTGGGTTTAAACAGTCAATACAAAAATGAATAAAATGAAACATGGGAAAGTTTTCAGATTGATACTAATAACCTTTTTACATTACAACATTAATAATTGTGGAATTAAAAAAACGTGTTTTTTCAATTGTTTCTGTAACCCAGTTTACTGATGATGAGCACAAAGCTGAAGAAGACCTTAGCCCCATTGACCGTATTCAGCTTGATGATACTTAATGCACAAAATCCATGTATTTTTGTAAGTGCTGTGCATTTTTAGGACAGACTGTGTCATGGTGCCTCCGGGAGTCCTCTCCTCCCCCCTCCCTTCTCCGCTCTGCTTAGATTGGATCCAGCTGTTGGCATTCACCGCATCACCTGCCAGCTCTACTTAAGAGGAACCTTCACCAGCATTCATCGCCAGTTTGTTGCCCCTCTATGGCGCATTACGTGGTTTTAAGTTTTTGTTCTCTAGTTTGCGCTTTCCATGTTTTGTACTAAATACAAGTTCTCCACCTCGTCTCCAGGACAGTTTTTGCGAGTGCCGACCTGGGTCCTATCTCCACACAAGCAGACTGGATATCACCAAAGATCCAAAGCGTCCAGCCACGCCTAAACTCCACGCCACGCCACTGCTCCCAGCCGCTTCACTAGAATTGCCACACCGTTGGATATTCAACATCCATACTCACCCACTGGTCCTCGTCCATCATCATCGACAACTTATTGGAACAAAACATCCTTAACTAAATCCATTTGATTCTCCCGGGTTTCAGCATCTGGGTCTGTTCAGCCTAGCTGATCATGACACACTGACTTCTCATCGTGTTTAAAAAAACACCTACAAAGTTGATCTCCTTTTACAGATTTAGATCTATCACTTCCAAACTCCTCAAGAATTATTGTTAAGTTACTTGGAAAAATATTCAAAACTAGCTGTGGCGTTTTTACAGTGTTTGCATGCTGAGCTAGCTAAAGTGCCGTTCCCCTGTTACTTGCTTATTTTTTACCAGAATATTGTGAAAATGTGAGACATTAATCCCTGGCTCAAGCTAAATAAAACATTATAACACACGATATGGCTATATTAAGAATGTGGGTGTGGTTAGAAAAAAACCTCAGTTGCCAAAGAAATCCAAAAGTTTACTTTTGTTGATTCACAATGGTTACTACGGAGATAAAACTGACAGAAAAGCCACCATTTTGAAAAAAAAAAATTTTTTTTTTTTCTCTCGTCAATTTGTCACGTGGACTCTGACCAGGCTACCAGAGGCAGAGGGAGGGGAGTCAGTCAGGCTATGTGGGCCGTGAGGCCTTTGGCTGAGCATCAACAGCTCTGCCAGTGCTAGAGAGTTAAAGAGGGAGGCGACGGTGGCGATGAGTAGCACCTGTGGGCCGTGCAATGGTTTCTGTGCACATTAGGAGGTTCTAATTTTACTGTAATATTGTATTTCCATGTTGCTTTTCCTCTTTTCTTTATTGTAGTTTAGTCTTGTAACTTAGAAAGTTATGTTTTAAAACTTTACAATTTTTTTGCAGGAAAATTTCGGCACAAGACAGAGTTCTTTCTTTACCCAATTTCATGCCTTTGTGTTAGTTTGTTATTTTATTTGTTGCTGCGGCATGTGTGCTCTTTTGTTTTATTTACCTTTTCTTTCAGGCCCATCAGTGTGGCCTTCCTTCAGACATGTTGGGAAAAAAAAAACCTTACTGTATAAATACTCTTTGCTGGCTTTCCAGTCCTAAAAAGTCTTAGACAAAAAGTCCCACACAGCAGCATCTACCAACCTCTGCTTTAGCACAGTAAAGAACATATGTACATTGATGAAGGAAAATAGATAGATGGATGGATGGACAATTCTTCTTATTTCCATCACTCATGTTAATTAAAAAATAGCTGGTATTTGTTAGACAGCACAGTGCCAGACCCTGTTCTGACTTGCTGCTCTGTCAGGCTCAAAATAGGAGTTCTAACAATAAAACTGTTGTGAGTTTTTCCCTGTTCTTGTCATAGTTCGAACATTTTTTGCTAAAAGATCTTTTGAAAAATGACTTTACACATGTTAACATGTAATAAGCATCCCAGAAATGTAATTAATTATTTTGATTAAATTGGAAACATATACCTGTTATTAGCTGCAGTGTTAGAACATGAACTGCAGCCTCAGTATGACAAGGAAATTATGGAAAACAGTGAATTAAATCCCTGCTACTGACTTGAATTATGCCCGTTAACGGGTAAAAATGCCTCGATTGCACCCAATCATTTTTTTGGTCTCAGTCTGTCAAATTGACCCATTTTAGAAATAGTTGTTACGGTAAAAAGAAGCAGGGGAAGCTTTTCTGAGACAGATGTGTGTGATTGCTCATTTTTCTGTTTATTGCCCTGCAGAAAGACTGACTGAAGAATGTGTGAAAGTACCTAAAGATGTAAGTCAAGGGGAGGCTTGCATGAACGGACTGTAAAGAAGTCAAGGACGACCCAAGGGTTGAGGAGTATGTTTTTGTGAGGATAAATGATCATGAAAGAAAAGGAGAGGCTGTAACAAAGTAGATTAGGAAATGGTCTGCAGGGTAGAAAAAAACTGCAACCACTTGAAAGTGAGCACTTGAGCATTATAACCTTCCGACTGCTGCAGTAAGGCTATTATATTGCAACAACTGATTCTGCTGAACTAAACCTACTTTTTTGTTCTATAAAAGATGGAGATAAGGAATTGAGAAAGTCGTGTTTAAGAATACAAGAATATATAAATTTACATTTTTAATAAAACTAAACACTAGGATAACTCACCACACGAGTAACCCTTGTGCTATGCTAGGCACTTTAACGTTGGGAGTTGGGTCATCTAGACCCACTAGACAGTGCTCTGAACCTTTTTTCTTCAATGATTTGTGATCTTCACTGGTGTCCATGGATTACAGGAAATCTTTCCAACTTTATCCACCTTTGTCATGGTAGGGAGAACACATCAATGTAAGGGTGGTGTCATCTAAGATAGCACAGGGGTTAAAAAGATGTAAAAAGGCTGCTCAGGGAAAGCAGGAACAAAAGGAACTGGCTGCACACAGATAACTTGCACTGTCAGGATCCTGGTCTCCTTCAGGGGGATGATCTTCTCACCTGCCAGCTATAACCTCACCAGCCGCCAGCCTCTATCTAGGACTCCTCACCCTTCAGCCGACGTCAGTCCGTCTGCTTCCTACGGTAAGTACTGTGCGAGTACTGACTCATGCTAAACTCTCAAGCCAAGCCTTATGCCAAGCTTTATGCCATGTGCTACATTCTACCTGCTCACTTATCCACTCTGTGTTTTGCCCCTTCAGGAATTGCTTCCAGCTTCACCTCCACCATTTGCCCCCAAATGTCATCCAACGGAACACCAAGCAACGCTCCACTCTTCAGTCTTCACAACCTCCAACAGACCAGCAGCTCATCTATTTTGTCATCCATCCAAGCCACGTTACTTTCAAGCCAGAACCCTCTACCAACACTGGAACTAAATAAAAAACTATTATTTCATCCAAGTAGTTTCTGTCCTGCTTCTGGGTCCAGACCCATTCAACATAACGCACCCGCACCTTGAACTGAAATGATGGACCTCCAGCACAGTGCGCAGAGGGGGTGGGGTGCCGGTCGGGAAGGGATTTAAAAATCTGTATGGGATTTATGGCTCTTTGGAGGGAGTCAAATTTTTTGGATCAGTTCATTTCAAAAGACTGGCTCATTTGGCTTTTTTCATTTTTTATTCTCTCTTAAGAAATCCGCCTGGAGTTTATTCATTTAATCAAATAATCACAGGATGGATGGTCTGAGATCTGGAGCAGATTAACTCAAATTCAGATTTTCCACCATTCATTGAGTTTGAACTATTTTGGAAATATCCATTATAGCTTCATTTGACATGTGTGGACAAGATGTTAAAGTCTGATATGGATTACTGAGATCACTATTTACTCTTTGTATAAGGAGTGTGTATGCCTACTTCAAATTATGTTATTAATGCACCAGCTAGATCAGGGGTCTTCAAAATTTAACCCTAAAAGAACCATTTTGTCCAGTTTCTTACCGGCAAAACCGAATGAGAGTTGCAAAATTGCTCTACTCTGTTCATAAAAATACACTTAATTTATGTTTTGAAGCCGTTTGTAGCTTTTAGAGATTTACAATAATTAAACAACAGTTTCATATGCTTCAATAAGCTATAAAACAATTTTGATTTATTTTACTCTGACAGCAGTACACACAAGTTCCTTTCAAAATAAAAGATTTGGTCTTAAAAGATCCTCCTGATGCAGCAGATGTACTTGCAGTTATCTTTATGATGCATTTATGTCATTTAAAAACTTTGCCTCAGAACAGGTACTGTTGTGCAGCAGGAGATAAGACCTTATTCTGACAATAAACAGCTCTGACACTAGATTTAACCATATTTATTAGTTAGTCATCTCATGTGTTGTTTTTGGAGGTTTGATGAAGCACATTTTGCCTCCTATTTTAGTGTCGTGTCAGGAGCAGCTAAAAACAGGTTTATTTTACTATAAGATCATCTCATTTAAAAGAAATAAACATGAAATTACAAAATTTAACTAAAAAAAACATAATTTACAAACAATAAAAAGCAAACCAGGCTACTTTGAAGCTCCAGGGAAAACCTTCTGGTGAAACATTTTAACACAGGAACATTTTAACAAACAGAAAAAGTCAAAAAGTCATGACTTACTTCAGAACGATGACTGTGCAGACTGATAAATGGCCTGATTTTTTTATAACATACAAAGTCAAGTGTGTATCAGCGTAGCTTTGGGAAGATGATTGTGTGGTAGTGAGAAAGTAGGGAAGCATTCTGTAACCTCCCAATTTTAGAATTACTTGGTTAATACAATTTAACCAAAACCTATTAAAATAGAGATTTAAAGTCATCTTAAACAGTTATGATTACTAAAATATAGAGATTAAAAAATAAACTGAACAAGGTTCCAGGACAGTGAGTCTTGTGCTTATAGTGGATGAAAATCTGCATTAACCTTTATTGTTATTTAAACAAAAAATAAGTGAAGCAAAATGCTTTAAGGTCCACTACAGAGAAAAGTCATATTTGTGTTTTTAACATGATCTTGCAGCAAGTTTCTCATCATGGAGAGCATAAATAAAATAACGTAAGATTAAAACTGAGTATCTGGTATCAGGAGCAGATGAAAGTCCATAAAAGTCAAAGACATGTTGTCTTTTTTGAGTCTCATTGGCCACAGCAGACATTACATCCCCAACTGTGTCTGTGCCTTTACCAGGGAAGTGTTACATGTCCCAGGGATGGGTGGACCAAAGACCAATTTTCTAGTATAATTTTATTATTTATTAGGAATTTTTTCTTCTCAAATTCCTAACTTTTCAGGAATTTTTGAGAACATTTTTAGGTACTTCCTATGTTTTTTTTCTCCTTTAGTTGCACATACCACAGTTGAAAAAAAACACTATAACTTATCATGTTTTGAACTATTTTTTAAGACAAATACTTTTTGTTGGGTATATTATATCGGGTAAAAATATCCCAGCAAAAGTGATCGTGTAACTTTTTATAACAAAAGTGTTTTAGGGTTAAAGACACCAACAACATGATTTTCATTAGCATGGGTCTTTAAAAAGGAGTCCCTTTGTCATTGTTAGAGTTAAAAAATGTGCTCATCCTTGAGCGGGGCTTTAATTGGCAGGTGGGTGGATTTATAGGCAGACTCAATAAACCTATGTCTGGACTCTGTCCTGCTCATTGGATGATTTTTAGGACTTTGTTGAGGGGTGGGGGGAAAGCTCTTGTAAGCAAATCATTACAGACTTCTTATTCAGTGTTCATTAGGTTACTCAAAGATTAATTGTGTTCTGTGTATATGTCTGTGGACAATAATTAATAATAATGTTGTGTTTTTATATCTTAAATATCAAGCAAAAGTTGATTTTATTCAGTGTCTGTGTGTTTTACTCTCTCTTTTTGGTGTCTTTTTCCAATTTATTTGAGAAAAAATAGTAAGGAGTACTTAATCGACGTGTTGATAATACTTTTATCAAAATTTTGAGATCAGGATTGACTTAAATTTTGCAAAAAAACAGTGGAGACTAATTCATTGAGAATGGTTTTTTGGCAGAAACATGTTTTAAATGTAAAAATATGTCACAATCAACACCAAATATGCTTCTACACCATCGCTGTGGTCAGTGTCATTGATGTGTCTTTTCGTTTCCATCCACACTAACAGCTCAAAGCATTAGAGCATACCGGAAAAGGAGGAATACACTGATGTGTGCTGACATCCTCTTTAATGAAGATATTATAATGTATGTACTCGCACCCCAAAGCGACTTCTGTCTGGAAGAATGCAATCAGCACTCTGTAACGGCACGCGCTCATACAACAGGGTTACTGAGTTGGTGTTGTCTGTCTGCATCACATCACATACACAAAGGACGACAGGAATACAGGGATTTCCAAGGAAACCAACTTAAATCTGAACTACAGAATATTTTCTGAGGTAGCAGAACATGTTTGAAACCATCAACCTTGGACATTTTTTTAAATTTACTTTTATTTCATTCCTTTTTTTCCAAATGCATTTTTATTTTATTCAGCAAAATTTCAGTTCCAAATCTTCAGATTTATCAGTAACGGGGCATAAAAGCACCTTGTTTTTTACGTCATTTTTAGCTGCTGAGTGTCCCTTTCTCTGCTGTAAAGCGTGCTGATGTGCATGTGAGGCTAAACTGATTCAAACTGCTTCCTGATGAAGATAAAATGTGGACAAGACAGAAGCGGCAGAGCTTCTGGCTCAAGGGCAAAGTGCCAGGCATCTGTAGATATCGGTTAGTGATACATGAGTTGGTAAGACAGGGGGAAAAAAAAGAAAAACGTAAAAATAAAGTGGTAAAAATGCAAATTCAAAGAGCATCAGGCTTTGCATAAAAGATATGTACATTTGATCCTAAATATAAACTACTTTTTTGACATTATGTGTTTTTTTTAATCATCAGCTGTGTTATTTTTTTCTTTATCCGAAGCTGCTAAGATAATCTCCAAGCCCCCTGCAGCTCTGAACAGAATGAAGCGTTTACCGGATAATGGAAAAGTAAATCCTGTTTATATATTATTGTTTTTCAGGATTTTCCAAAACCCTTTTCCCACCAAAGTTGGGTCGTTATGAAATATTTGTTAATAGTTAGTTATGTAAGAGTCATGAGAGCCTTGGAGGTGCCCGGTTATCTCATGACTCCTGTTATGAGAGGTCAGGGGTGATGGGTGGGCCCTCCAGATTTGGGATGAGACAGTCCTTGACCCCAACATCCCACGCTGCATTAACTGTATCTGCACAAATGAGCACATTTAAACCTATTTTGCTTTTGAAGCAAATCACGCCTGGAGTTAAAAGGTTAAAATAGATACCAGTCATGGCCTCTTCTGAGATGCTCATTACTTTCTCTGCTGTGTTTTGATTCTTATATTTTTTAGGAAGCAGAAGCACTAGATTCTTATGTATTTTCAATACCTAAAGACAAGTGTCACTTACAACAAAAGTAGAAAAAAGAAGCTAAATGAATAAAACTTAAATATTTTAGAACAAATCTTTTATTTTAAGGAACTGTTTTCTTGATTTATTTTTGACTAATTAAAACTCTCTGTTGTTTTAGTTATTATTTGGATTCCTGCTTTCAGTCTGAAAGAAACACAACACCCACATCCACCATGTTTGCTAGACCAAAACAACATAACAGGAAATATTTTAAATGTCTACCTTAAACTCTACCTATTATTTTTGCTTTATCGAGTACTGTAATTATGATTACAAACATAATGATGGTTCTATTTGTACTCTGACATCTTTTTTAAAATTAAAGATTTAAAGAAAAAATCAATAAAATGAGTGGTGTTATATGGTCCACACCCTTTCCCACCCTCACCACCTTTTTTAACTCGCCCTCACTGGCTGAGCAGCTACACGGCCCTCACTCACCCATTCTGCCTCTGCCACTCTGGTTGGAGCTGCATGGGATAAATTCAATAAAAAACACACTTTTTTCAAAATGGAGGCTTTTAAGTTGGTTTTATCTCCACAGCAACCATTTTATTTTCCTGTCATCTGGAGGTGACGAACAGGTCTATGTAATTTTTAGAAGAATTGGTCTACTTAAATTTTTTTTATTTCCTTGGCAACAGAGTTTTTTTGTTAAACCACATCCCTAATACAGTAGAGACCAAAGGTTTGGACACACCTTCCAATTCATTTGAATGAGAAGGTGTGTCCAAACTTTTGGTCTGTACTGTATATTCATATTGTATGAATAAATATACTTTTATGAGCTCACCATGCTAAAGCTGTTCAAAATCTACAACTTCTAATTCCAACATTTTTCTCCAGGTAACCTGCTACTAATACTGAAGGAGTTAGGAGGCAATCGATTTAAATCCCCACGAGTATTTTCATTTACATTAGAATGATGGAATTTTTTCTTATACTTTGATGATGTTTGAAGGTCAACATAGAAAGTTCCTCACTTACTCACTACTTATATAACTTGGAATTGTGTCAGTCAATTTGACACACGCATTTCCATTTCTGAGAAGACCCCAAAATAACCTCATATAAAATATACATAACGAGATGTAGGGCAGGAAACTGACCCCCATTCCAAAATAAAGTTGTTCTTTCTAGCATCTGTTGGCTGTTTCTGCTTCAAATTGCATTTATACTGCGCCATTTCACAGTAGAAAAACGTCCGAATGTTACAGGAGCTGAGGAATCTGTGAAGAGGAAGAAAAAGAAATACCCCCCACAGAAAAAATACAGATAAAGGTCTAACTCAAGACAAGAATCATTGGAAGATAAGAAGACAAAAAAAACAATGTTCAGGTTTATGAGGGTGAGCACTAACCCACATGCAAACAGTTCCTCGCTTTGTTCTGTGCACGCCACATGGACTTTAGAGTTAGTGCGTGTCCATAGAGGGCTTTTGACCTTGTACAACTTTAAGGTTGGGTCACTTGTCTCACCTAAACAAATTAAGTACTGCATGCTGGTTCATAACTTGCAGTGATTAGAGCTTCGGAATTAAGTTTCGACCACAAAACAGTGAAACAAGAACACATGATGGAACCCTCATTTCTTGGAACAGAATTTTAAAAAGCAAAAAAATTTAGAAAAGGACTGTAAAAACAAAAGCACATGTCATGATTTATTTAGTTATAAAACAACCTAAACCCCATAATGATGTAGACTGCTTAATTTTGTTTTCTCTCCTTCACTTCCTGTTTCTGACTGTTTCAGACAGATTAAAAAATGGTGCTTGTTGAATATTCTCCAACAAATCTTGTTGGTGTTTCCTGCTTCCTGTCCCCATTTTTCATGCAAAATAAAGTAACATGTGACACGTGCCACTCTAAAGTCTCTTTAACTAGTGACACCTGACAGGGCTGCACACTGATAAGCATTTATAGGACTTTTTTTTTACTTGTGGAAGTGCAGTTCAAAACCAGCAGCTTTAATACCAAAGTCAAAGCGCTCTACATTTAGCATTAATTCACTGCCTGAATTGTCTGACGTGGAAGCAATGATTTTTTGGTTAAAATAACTTTAAAAGTCAAATAGGGAAGGCAAGCTGAAGGACGTAAACAAAGAAAGCTCCATGCACATAAAAAACAGCTCAATTTGTCAAAAAGTTGGAAAATTCTTTTGAAATGATACTGTATTGAAAAGCTGTACTGGTAATTTTCTGTAATTTTGTTGTTTTTTTGTTGTTGTTTTTTAGTGCAGTTGTACTGTGTGAACGTAAAAACTAAACCAGGAAAGGTTTGTGTTCTCCCATTCTTTCCAACTGAGTCTCATCACAGCTAATAACATGAAGTTTATTTTACTGGCCTTAATAATTTAACCCTTTAACACCAGAGATGTTGCCAGCAACACCTAAATAACACATGCCGTTTGACATACCCTAACTCCTCGACTGTTTACACCTTCAACATTCATGTGTTGTCCCTCTGTTCTCTTTCCCACTCCCCTCCGCTTGACTTGGCTCGTCTGTGCTCCTGTACTTGGCCGTGGACCTCGTCTCTGGCTCGTCTCCCACCCCCAGCCTTCCCCCAGTTCCTTCTAGATGAAGCCTATTTGTTACACTATTCAGACATTTAGTTGTAGTGTTAGATAACTTAATTATTCTCCAAGAGTTCTGGTTCATCGCCTGTCGGTCCTGGGAGAGGATCCCTTCTTCATGTGGAGATCCCTGAATCTGTTTTTCTTTAAGGAGTTTTTTTTCACTTAGAAGGAGGGTCTAAGTGCAGGGATGTACAGGGTCTGTCTAGTTTAGCAATTAGCTATTTTTCACATTTTATAATTGATATGTCTTTGTTTAATTGTTGGTGTAAAGCATTTTGAGACAACTGTGTCGTGATATTGGGCCATATAAATAAAACTGAATTGAACTTCTGTAAAGGGTTGCATATCAGCACAAGGGTGGTTTTCTCCGCTTCAGAATCAGGTGGAAATTACCGTTCACTGTGTTATGGTTAAAGAATTACGGTAGTTGAAAGAATAAAGGGTTAAATAAAAATCTATAAAATGGCATAAGAAAATACTTTCAATCACTTTATGTGATTAAATAAACTATTGGAACACTGTTTGCGTTGATGCAGAAATAATAATTTGATAGGAAGAGTTTGGATTTAACCCACCAATCCCTCTCTGAACCCAGGGGAACATTTTAAATTGATGTAGAAAAAAGTCAAATCAATGCAGGTCAAAGCTGTGATGCAAAAACAAGCCTTCTTTGTCGCAGTGATTTTACCATAGAGATGTAATCACTGACAGACTTAAGGGATCTTCAGTTTCTGCTGTTCCACGGTACTTTGGGCCTGAAAGGAGGAGCTGAATCATAAACCATGACGACAGAATTCACGGTGGGGTAAAAAATGAATACGGACTAATTGGAAATGCATTATGTCAACTGTTTTAGTATTGGAAAATTGTGTGGCTTGTTACAATAACAAAAGTTTAGTTTTCTCAATGCGCACAAGGCCTCTTGTGTGGTCTGGTTTAAACAATAATCTTTTGGTAAAAAAATACATTTTTTTCTGTTTTGGAAATTTGGGTTTTATTTTTAAAAACAATTTATTTTTAAAAACAATTTAGCACACATAACACACATAATCCTTGGGATTAAGCAGATGCTTTAGGAAGGGATATTATTGGATTCTAATTGACTGACTCCCCCTCAGGCCAACTCCAATTACTAAGCCTTAAATTTCATTTAGATTAAAAAAAGGAGAGCATTTTGAAGTTCAGCCTTTATCAACCGCCAAACTGCGCTTGTGTAATAGCGGTTGGAAGGCGTGATCTCTGCTCAACCATCAGGGTTACTGGAAGGACATGCAGTTTATATAATTGGGGTGTGAGGAGGAGCATGGGAGGTAAATGGCATCCGAGTCTATGTTTGGCTGCTGATGCTAAAAGTTCTGACCAAGAGGAAAATCTGCTGGGCTCTCTACAACCAGGTTTAGTGGGAAATCAACAGAAGCTTTCTTTGTTGTAGTTTGCTAATTCATTCATTGTGGTCTATTTATATTCTAAAGTGTAAAATGTCTTTTGCTGTTTATAGTCGTTCTCTGATTATCTTTTGATCTATTTTAAAAGTGTTCCCAGTGGTCTTTTAATCAAAATTATGTTGTTTTTAGCAGAATTATCAAATTATTTTTTAAAAACAATTATTTTCTGGGACACGTTTTCTCCAAAGTGGCAGTAGTTTATTAGAAATTCACCTCTATGGATGGGACTGTTTGGACCAACCCTGCCGTCCTTCCTGTCTATTTGTTTACATGCTCTCCGCTTACAGCCTCTCTCACCCTAAACCTATCAAGTTCCACAAACATAACGAGCAATATTAGAGTTTTCCAGCCGTACAGTTCTGATCAAGATTCCAGTTTAGTCGAGGAAAACAAAGACGTTCATGGATCTATTTGTTTGCAAGTGGATGCATCAGAATGGAGTAGAGTAGGGAGCTTGTGACCTGCTGATTGTAGCTTTTACATCACAACTAAGCTTATTAAAGAGGATTTTTAATTTATTTGATTTATAAATAAATAAATAAATACATTTGAACAAAGAAATAATCAGAAATTGAATTTTCATCCTACTTATCTTAATATATGTCCTTGTCATGAGAAAATGGAACACAAACATGTTAAAAAGACCAAAAAAAAACCTTTTGTGGATCTTTAGGCTTTTGCCATTTAACGTGATTTGTTGTCCCTCATGTCCTATTTTAAAGATTCAAACCTAATGTAAGCATTTCGAAGCTTTTTTAAAATCCGATACACCCACATATAGAAATGTTGTTTTCAGCATTCAATTACATTCACAAACACAAACACAAAAAGATGCATGGATCTCTGCTTCTTTCATGTTTTATAATCACGAAGGTAGAAAAGAAAAGAAAATTCTGTTATAAATCAATGCTCATCACAGGAAAACAAAACTTTAATTCTGGCTGATCATTGAACAAAAACAGCATTTTTCCAAACACCTCCTTCTTGTGGAACACAAAAGTTAGATGGAATAATGTTTTTTTTAGATTTCATCAGAGCTTTTGTGCACAAGTGGGTGGATTTAACAAGAATCTCTCTTTACTTTGTTCCACCAAATTTGGCCATTTTAAGGGCGTTGTTGAGGTGGGTGGAGCACTGTGGACGAGCTCAGACTTCATTTTGGGTGATGTCAGATGTTATCCATCCACTGTATATACAGTATGTGTTTATGACTATAGCACATGGCATGTACAGACTTTATGGTACACAGGAAATGTGCTCATGGTTTAAACTCTTTGTGAGTTAAACCAATTCAGTTTTAATGGACTTGAGAGACCACATAGAAAAAACTATGATTTCTTGTTATGTTAAGTCTTTTCTGTTAAGATTTGATTCCACTCTCCCAAACCAAACCAACCGCTTTTGAGCTTAAAAAACCACAACCTGCTTATTGCAGGCCCACTGTAGCACAGCCCAAGTCACAGCCTCAATCATCAGAACAATAGAATCACTCCAGCTGAAGTCCTTTAAAAACAGTTTAGAGAAAAGTCCTTTGTTTCCCATGTATTTATTTATTTCTTTTCACTGTTCTTTGCTTCTTCCCTTGAACAGTTTTAGCATGTTTACACGTTCTTGCTTCGCTGTAGTTGCTTCAGAAGATTCACATGGACTGTCTGCTTCAATTTATCTGCTGGAAGACAATAAATTCTGTTCCAATTTTAGAAGCTAATTTTGAGATTGCAGATTTCAAATGTACGTTTTTTTTGTGGTTTGTTGTTCAGATTATTTTGTGGTTTGTTGTCACATTTGATGTTTGGCCAAATTGTGGTTTCTTTTCTGTTTAAAGACTCACTCTGAGGAAAATTTTTAACATTTTTAACATGTTCTTTTTTTGATGATGGAGAACACGTATAAACAACTTTGGAAACTGCATTTCGGAGTATTTCTTTATGTTGAATGGTAAATAGTATATAAAATGTAGCGCTTTAGTACCTTCTTGGAAGACCCAAAGTGGTTTACAGTCACATTCCCATCTATTCATGCACACACGCGGATGGCAGCTCCCCCTGTGCGAATCAGTAGCAGACAAAAAAATGCATTTTGAAAAAGATGCTATTTGGGATGTAAAAAATATGCTACGCCACCAGCTACTTGCTCCACTCCATTCCGACGCATCCACTTACAAATAGATTCATGTACGTCTCTGTTTTCTTCGTCTGACCTGAAATCTGGATCAGAACTGTACCGCTGAATAGCTCCAATGTCCCTCGCCATTTTTGATGTACCCGGTATTGGTACTGTTGGAGTCGTGGAGGGCTGTAGGCTGGTCGGAGAGCATGTAAAACAAAGGACTCTCCGATATGAAAAGGGGGGGGGGGTCAAAGAATGAGCTGCTCTGCAGAAACTATATCCTAGAAAACAGCACAGGTTTTTTGAATTGTGTCTAAAAACGGCATGATCATAATTAAAAAGCACTGGGAAGGCTTTGAAATTAGATCAAAAGATAATAAGAGTGAGACCTTAAAGGTCGTACGATCCACAGATTTTTTTTATGTGATCATATGACAAAAACATTTAAATGAATGCTCTCCCATTCCAAACGTTACCATCATTTTAATAGTATTGATGGCTACAATAAATGTCATGATACTGCCCCTTGCCATGTCTCCTCTGCCCTACCAAGGAACGACCCTCATCACATGATCCTCTTCCCCTGCCTATTAATTGCTCTGCTCACCACTAGTTTGCAGCCAGAACTTTGTTTTCCTTCTGCAGCTATCCAGTCCGATTGGCTCAAATCCTGCTCTGCTTGCCTGGTTCTGCTTTGACCCTGATCTGCTCTGGAATTAACCTCGGCCAGCCCCCTGTCTGTACTTCTGCCTGACCGATGAGGTAACTCTGGTTCTGGATTATACCTGTGAACTGTAGCCAAGCCTGTGAGCTGGAGTTTAAGAACTGTCGAGGGAGGGGGTCCTCATCTGCTCACATTGGAACCAGCCACCCCTGAAAGACTCAGATGCTCCAGCCAAATGCCCAGTGGTGTCCTGGCTGCTCTCAGTTGCTGTGAGTTTACTCTGTGCTGCCCCTCTTCAGCGTGATCCTGGTCCCATCCCTGCCACCCTAGACTGTGTGCCATCCTGCAAAAACTCGTAGGACAGAAACACCACAATGGCACAAGCTACACCGGGTTGAAGAGTGCGTGATCTTGACTGGAACATCATAAAGTTAAAGTCCCATTATCATATTTGTTCTGCGCATTTGACCCATCCCCTGGGGGAGCGGTGAGCTGCAGACACAGCCGCCCTCGGGAACCATTTGGTGGCTTATACTCATTACATCAATGGTTTTTCGAATCTAGAAAAACTGGATATTAACTTGAAAGATGAAGCCATGACGGTAGAAGAGTTTGTAGTTCCTGATGCCTTAACTTTTTCTTCTAATCAAATTTCAAAGATAAAACTCGTTTCAGTTTTTTTTCTTTTAGATTCCTTCAATTCAACAAAAGACAGACTGAAACAGAGACAGGAATAGTCCAGTCAGTCCCTTTTCAATCATCTTTTATAACTTTCTCAAGAGGAAAAAGGAGATAACTACCGGTATATCAATATTTGCATGTATAACAAAACAATGTAAAGTCTGAACACACAGTAATGAGATTAAATTTCTTCAACACTTTGAGACCATCTGTTTACATTTGACAGTTTTGTCAAGCCCTGCTGGAGGTCTTCAAGGCTGCTGCCCAAAATTGTCATTCACACTTGAGGAGGGATTGCACTAATGATGGGATTAGGCTGTTTTGTAAAACTCTTTCACTATAAAGCATTAAAACCATTTTTTGGTGAACTCAACATGATTGCAGCTAAATCAAAGCACTGTTTATCAGAAAGATAGAGTGAAGCAGAAACTAAAATGTTTACACTTGGCCAAATTGTTCACACTTTTGGAATGAATTAGTTGGTCAGGAAACTAAAGGGTTTCATCTGCAGACAATCTAAAGCATTGGTTTATTTTATTATATCCTTCAGCTGTCAGAATCCATTTCCACCTTCCTTTCTGTCCCATTTGTGACTTCATAACACTGATGCTTTTACAGCATGAATTATCCCGGATTATCACTAAAGTTGGCATTACTAAAATAAAAATTACAAATGTAGCATCTTATCTGAATCAGTTTTTAAATGTGTACTGTATGTTCTAGGACAGGGGTGCTCACAGATTTTTGGCATGTGAGCTATTTTTGAGACGACAGTGTCTTGAAGATCTACCTATGTATAAAAATAAAAAAACGCCCCTCTCACCCTCCGCTGGTGGTTTCTCCTCCAAGCTCGGGTCCTCTACCAGAGGCCTGGGAGCTTGAGGGTCCTGCAGTATCTTAGCTGTTCCTAGCACTGCGCTTTTCTGGACTGAGAGGTCTGAGGTCTTTCCAGGTATCTGTTGTAGCCACTCCTCCAGCTTGGGGGTTACTGCCCCGAGTGCTCCAATTACCACAGGCACCACTGTCACCTTCACTTTCCAGGCTGTCTCCTGTTTTTCTCTGAGTCCCTGGTATTTCTCCAGTTTCTCATGTTCCTTCTTCCTGATGTTCCCATCGCTTGGCACTGCCACATCCACCACAACGGCTTTCCTCTGTTCTTTATCCACCACTACAATGTCTGGTTGGTTCGCCATTACTGATTCTATCAGTCTGGATCTGGAAGTCCCACAGGATCTTTGCCCTCTCATTCTCTACCACCTTCGGAGGTGTTTCCCATTTTGACCTTGGGGTTTCCAGTCCATATTCTGCACACATGTTTCTGTATATTATTCCAGCCACTTGATTGTGGTGCTCCATGTATGCTTTCCCTGCCAGGATCTTACATCCTGCAGTTATGTGCTTGATTGTTTCAGGCGCCTCTTTGCACAGCCTACACCTTGGGTCTTGTCTGGTGTGGTAGATCTGAGCCTCTGTCGCTCTGGTGCTCAGGGCTTGTTCCTGAGCTGCAAGGATGAGCGCTTCAGTGCTGTCCTGTAGGCCAGCCCTTTCTAGCCATTGGTAGGACTTCTTGATATCAGCCACTTCAGTTATGGTCCGGTGGTACATCCCATGCAGGGGTTTGTACTCCCATGAGGATCTGTCCTCCAGCACTGTATCCTTTGCTCTCCATTGCCTGAGACATTCCCTAAGCACACTGTCTTGGGCCTTGAGCTTGATGTACCCATGCCTCTTGGATGTTTCATCCTGGATAGTGGCTTCTACGCTCAATTCTTCTCGGCCTCCATCCTTGCGGCTGGCATACAGTCTCAGGGTGCTGGATTTGGGGTGGAACCCTCCATGCATGGTGAGGAGCTTTCGTGTTTTAACATCCGTGGTCTGTATCTCTTCCTTTGGCCATCTTATTATTCCTGCAGGGTATCTGATAACTGGCAGTGCGTAGCTGTTTATTGCCCGGGTCTTATTTTTGCCATTGAGCTGGCTTCTCAGGACTTGCCTTACTCGTTGCAGGTATTTTGCTGTTGCAACTTTCCTTGTTGCCTGCTCCAGGTTGCCATTTGCCTGCGGAATTCCAAGGTACTTGCAACTGTCCTCGATGTCTGCTATTGCTCCTTCTGGGAGTGAGACCCCTCCTGTGTGGACTACCTTGCCTCTATTTGTCACCATCCGGCTATATATATATATGTGTGTGTGTGTGTGTGTGTGTGTGTGTGTGTGTGTGTATGTGTGTGTGTGTGTGTGTGTGTGTGGGTGTGTGTGTGGCCAATCGAACATCAGAGGATGTTTGATTGGCCATTCTGCATGTCAATCGAGTTTCGGGGGTTGAGATAAAGAAAAATCCATACGACACTCTTGCGTCTCACTTACTGCACCCTATCTTACCGTTACGTTTTGTTTGGTGTTAATTATGATCGGTCACCCGCAGAAAAAATGGGCATGAACTTTTCTTCTTTACAGGCTCACAGAGTGGTCTACAACTTTAAGATATCTTGCAGCCCATCTGAGTGTCCCCAATAGGGTTGCCCATGTTTTTGCCTGCAGACAGCCCATGTAAGCCCAGGTAAGGGCAGTTGGGACTAAGGCCTTGATAAAAACTGATAAAGAGCATAAGTAAGAAAGTTCGCTAGGAATAAGCATAAATAACTGTGCAAATGTAACATTTCATTTGTGGACTCATCTGCCTCCTCCATTGTTCATTAATGCAAAGGTTCTAGAGATGAAGCAGATGGTGGGACAGGTGTCATTCACCTGTGGTATCATCCATTGTAGTCTTTCCTGTAGTGATTGGCTGCTGAACCAAAGCAGACAATGGCAGAAGAACAGATAACAGATTCTTTGTAGACCTGTATCAGCAGATCCTGTGGCCAACCCTGTTGTTGAGCTTTCATGATGATGATGGTACTGATGTTGCTGTGCCCCTTGAAGGTTACTACAGACACAGCGGTGCAGAGTTTGGTGAAGGGAAGGGTGTGGTTGGGTGTCTCCTGAGGTTTACCAACATTTCAACTGCTTTGAAGTGGGCCAATAAAAGACACTCAAGTAGGTTTCTTATGTTAGATGTCAATATGAGATGTCTGTAGTCATTCAATGCGCTGATGGTAGGATTTCACTGTTACATCCTTCAGCCAGTGTTTGTTTAACTATTTAACCACTGGCACTTTAGCTCCAGTGTTTCTATTCTTTTGTAACTGTTTGATCGTTGACGCAATTAACGTAATTCCAACGGATTCTCAAGCGTAGAAAAGCAGCTTTGCACTGATATGCAACACTTTACAGTAGTGAACAGTCCATGTGAATCAGCTGATTCTGTTGAAGAGAAAAGCAGCTTTGCACTGCAACCCTTGATCCTTTCTAAAAGAATTCTGACATTTTTTGATTTTATTCATACCATGCTTCCTGTTTCCCCACCGTTCACAATCACAGCAGTTTTAGTTTCACTTACATATCCTTCAGTATGGGAACCCCATTATATTCTGTTTTTCACTTAGACTTTTGGTTCATTTTGTTTCAGTTCATGTTTTGTTTTTGTAAATTATGCCTATTTGTTAAAAATCTGCTGCTTTTTGATTTTTTACTTTTGGGTGCTGAAGACATCTTTCTTTACTATCAGAGTAAACAGAATGACCTCACTGAACATTTTTACATGATTCTCATTGAAAAAGTGTCTCTAGAACAACCCGAACAACAGTTCCAAAATGTTTTTTTTCTTACTCACCCTATATATAGCATTCATTAAATGGGAGGGGTTTCCGCCAGCAAGTGAACCACCTCTCATAAATGTCACATTAGTTTGACATCTCTCTTGTAAAATTCTTTATACTTCTTTATCCAGCTTCATCCATGACAACTAATGTTTTCTTTTTGTTGTGTGTCTGACCAAACGTTGAAATGTGTCTCTGTCTCTTTATTGTTGTCTGTTCATTAGTGTATAAAGTAAACACATCCAGCCCTAGAGGGGACACGTAAACCCCTAATATGTTTCTAGAAACCAGGGTGAGCCCAACCTGGTCCTCGAGGATTTTCAGAGGTCGCAGCTTTTCCTGCACTCCTGGTATTCTGGGTCAAATGTGTTCTGTCGAGCAGAATTTGGAATTGCTTAAACGAGCCTATAAACTGGCAGAGTGTTGGATCTCAGAGAACTCAAAGATTGAGCAGAATTGTAAAACTATGCTCACACCAAACATGATTTGAGCAGCAGGGACAGTTTAAATGGTCTGCTTGATGCCAGTCTGAATAAATACCAAACGCAAAGGTCAGGACTCAATACGGAACAAATTAAGCGTACTCGATTCGGAGCAAAGGATTTTCCCAGTCTGAATACACCCTTAAGGCGAACTGAAGCTCAGTCCGATTGGAAAAGAACCAATCGGACCCTCGAAAGATGGGTCAGAGAGTGGTTCCTGGTCCCGGAACAGGGTCCATTTGGGTGTATTCAGACTGAAAATTTGTTCTGGATCATCAGGGGAAACAAACTCTGGTTCATTTACACTGAACCAAACGTGTCCAGTATACACCTTTCATCTTCCCATTCTCCTCTACTAACCAATAGATATTTTTTCCAAACTCTAATTTTTTTTTGCCAAACTCCCAGTTTCTAAAATACTGTTCCATCTGCCGCAAACAAGCATTTCAAATCACTCAAACCCTCTTTTTTTGTTGATCATCTTCTGTCTTGGTCTGTAAATGCACTAACTTGCTGTGGTTTAATATCATACTGCTGATAAACTACGTGCACTAATAGGCAGTTAAAAATGTGTCTGTTCAATTGAAACTCTTTTAAAGAGCAAAAAACTTGAGCTACAGTTGAAAAACATCATTGCTTTCAGAATCAGATAGAGTTCTATCAGAAAAAATGGGACTCTTACCAAGAATTTCTCTTTTGGTGAATTTCTCGGAAGCACTCTGTCCTCACAGTGAGAAGGCCCTGGTTCAAATCCCAGCTGGGTCTTCTCTGTGTGAGGTTTGCATGTATCCCCGTGCATGAGTGGCTTTACTTCAGCTTCACAGTCCATAAACATGTTTCCTATTGGTTAACTGGTGATTTTAAATTGTCTCTTAGGAGGGATTGTGAGTGTGTGGCTGTTTCTTACTGTGTGGCCCTGTGATGGACAGGCGGACTGTCCAGAGTGTACCTCACCTTTGCCCTTCAGCTGTTGGGTAAGCTCCAGTGACTTCTTGACCCCAAATGGGAATATAGCAGAAAATAGATGGAATTTCTCTGAAGCCTATCTAGAGTAAAGCTACGTTTTTGGCCCTCCGGTGCCCACCGGAGCATTTAGCCTGCAGCAGAGGGATTTCAGCTGAGTGGCTGTGGTAGTTCTCCACAGTAATCCAGATCTAAGACTTGTGCTTCCAACTGCCTCCCTGTGGGATCTGCCCTCTGAGCAGTCCAGTGAAGCTATACAACAATGATCTGATCCTAACAGCACACTGTGCAGGGCTCTGACAAAAGTACGTGTTGCTGGACGTGTTTACTTGCATGGTTCAGTATTTATTAGCCAAACACTATAAACCAAACTGCTTTAACTAACATTCTGTAGCTCTTGTGCTGCCACATATTTATGGTGTTTACAATCCAAACATTATCAAGTACGGTTGAATACTACAGACAAACCCAAGGTGATGCGTTTGAGGCCTTATTTGGTGGAGGTCACCTTTCATTCCTCCCGCCATAAACCAAAGTATTCTGGCAACAGCGGCTTTTTCTTTATCACTTGTTTTAAGAGTTATTAGGCGGCTCTCCTGCTTAGTTGCTGTCAGGAATGTAACTCCAATTTTTATGTATTACGTCACATTTAATATCAATGAAGCCAATAGGAATGCAGGAATGCAGAGCAGATGTAAACACTATAGATATGTTTTTGGATTCTTTTCCTCTTAGAGATTTGCTTGCAATGCCTTGACTAGGAATTTAGCTCAACAGTTCTCCGGCAGGATAGTCGTACTTTTGTTTAGGATAGAGGAAAGACGTGTAAAATTTAAAATAAGCTGCAGGGGTCAAAGCCCAGTTTTTCACCATGAAGGCAGCTGTTGACCTACTTTCATTTTAACTGCTGAAATCTACTGTGACTGGATAGACCTGTTTGGTATGTCTAGATCCTCCCCAACGCTTTGATGGAAATTTAGGTGGAGTAAGACTGTCACCTTAATCAATGCTGTTTTTGGAAATGTTTATTGAGGTTTAATTTAGAAATTTAATAAAATAAAACATATAATTTATGAAAAGAATGTCTCAGTGATGGGATTTCAAAAGAACAGCTTTGATTTGATTTCATCTTGGAGTACTTTCTCAAACACTGGAACAAAGATTGGTGTGAGAAATAAAAAAATGTTGGCAGGCCATTGTTTCAGAGCGTCAGATGAATGTTTTCCAACTTTGTGAACCTTGCAAGCTTTATTTATTTTATAGAGTGCCCTGCTAACCATTTGTGTCATTAAAAGAAATGTGAAAGTAGGATTATCCGACACAACTGTGTGTTTTATCATTCCACTTGCACCGAAATAAATCATTTACAGCTTTTGTAAAGATCCTTAGAGATATTTCAATCTTATTCCCAAAAAAACAAGTGTCAAGGTGTAGCATAAAATTCCTGTTTTGATTATCTAGTGTTTGAAAAACAGAATTTCTAATATATCATAATGTACAAATGAAACATGACTTCCTTTCATTAAAATTGATTTTTTTTAAGGAAAAGAAAGATGTTTTTAACAGTTTTAAACATAAAATTAAGGTACACAGAGAAAATTTTACAAAATTAAGTTCATAAATGTCAGGAAATGTCAGAAAACCTAAGGGGAAGAAAATAAAAAATTCGGAGAAAATGAAAACAAACTTAAAAAAAAAATGACATGTCATTCCTTTAGGTTTAATAGACAACACCAATGCAATCTGTAACATATTAGAGGTAGTAACTGAACGAATGAGAAATTCTGTAAATGTTTCTGACCCTATAGTGGGCAATAAAATGGAAAATGAAAAATGTAAAAACAAAACCTTTGACAGTTGACATCTTATCTTTAGTTTGTAATGTTTTTCTTTCTGGTTTCCTGCCAAATGTAGTGAAATCAACCACATTTTTTCTGTCAAACAGAAAAAATATAATAGAGGTCTTTTGTTCCAACCCAAATTGAAGCTTTTACAGAGAAACCTTTCTACAAACCAGATGTTCTTTTAAAGGTGAAGGTGGGCCGATCACTGCAGTTCTGCCAAAAAATAATCAAGCACCTCCTAGCTGCTAAAAAAAAAAGGCTTTACCCTGAAATCATGTTTTTGTTTTCTTTTCTATTCTTGTTTTTTCACTGTTTATTTTTAATTCAGAATGCTTCCTTGCCTTGGCTCAGAGTTAAGATGAGAGTAATGAAAGACTCTCATGGAAAAAATCCAACACGGTGAACAGTCTCTGTAAGTGCCAAGCCTGGCTCCCCAACTCAGCCCTACAGGGTAGCACTGCTACCCGAGGCCCTTTGACAGTATTTATAGCAGACAGCACATGTGTGCTGAAATGTTACAGCTGATGAAAACATGGAAAAGTTTCTTAGCACATCAAACAACCTCTTTTTATTCAGGAGCCATCGACAAGTTTCCCAAATGACAAAGTAGACATGTCTAGAGCTTTGACACTGATTTTCACCTGATCCCCACGGAAACATGTTTTTTCTCCTTTTATCTTGGATGTCAGCGCTTACTTTACACTCCAAGCCGTTCTGCTAGGTGTCAAAAATGCAATAACAAGAGGTGGGTGATAACTAGTTGCACTACATTTACTTTGGTAACTTAAAAAAATGAATAAAATCACAACAGTGCTTCACCTTGAGCACCAGGCACAGAAGCTGCAGGTTATTCATGGCAGGACATGTCAAAGATGGTGTCAAGCACGTATGGCTGCTGTGAGATGAAATGACGAGCCATCCAGAAACCATGACATGACATCACCAGGCTGGAACTTTTGAAGTTTATTTTATTGTTAAAGCTTTGTTGTGGTTGGTTGGAAATATAAAATGTGAAGAGCTTGATTAACAATTTTGAATACATGCTGACTTATGTGGCCATGACAACTGGGCAGCAGCCTAAAAAAAGTCACTAATTCTTTATCTTCCACTTACGTTGAATCAATACTCTACATCACTCTTCATCTTCTCTACAACTTTGTGCAAAAACAAATCTTTCTGCTCTGCTACGTCTGCTCTGTGGTTGGTTTATTACTCTGAATATAAAGACCAGCAGTATTTGTAAATGTACAAAATATATGAATAAGAGTATGTTAACTTACTTTAAAATGATGGCTCACATCTCCTGCATTTTGATTTACACATGAACAGAAAAAACATTAAAAAAATATGACTTGAAACTACCTGATAAAGGTAAATAATTACTTTTCTAAGGATATTGCATAGATCTAATATCTTGATATTAGATAACTGCCGTTACAACATCAGACTATCATGTCTCCATTTAAAGTTAAAATAAATTTTGACCAATCAAAAAAACAGAGAGGAAATTTTTATCAGTTTTAAGAACCACTCTGATGAAAATCATATCTGTTACGTAGAAGAGCTCTCTGCTCTGCTCCATTCGGATGCACACACTTGTAGACAAATAGATCCATGTTGACCCATGTAGCTTCATGTAGCATGTAGATCCTTGAAAGACCATTGGGAACGCTTTGAAAATGGATCAAAAGATGATCGGACTGCGGGACTTTAAACTGTTTAGTATAAATCAGCTGGCAAATTTTATTCAAGTCTGATGCTAAGAATCAAACAGACTTACTGGTAGATGAAGACCAACTTGATTGCTCAATGGTTGAGACAATTATTATAATCGCCTTTGCAACATGTGGACCCACTGCAGGATCTCGACCCCATTTCTCTGGCTGTTTCTCATCTGTATTTTATTCAGGTCATTTAAAAAAACACAGACCTATCTTTGCTTAACTTTCCTGAAATAAATCAAAACTGCAGCCTGGTTTTTAGTGATGAAGTGCAGCTTTTCTGCTCTCCACGGCTGTCACGATGGAGTCGAAAACAAAGCCAGATGATGTTGCACTGATTGCTATCAGCTGTTGCACAAACTGGGGGAAATAACTTAACAACACCCTTTTTTGCACAAATATCTGACAGAGCTTGATTTACATTTCAAATTATTTTTTTGTTTGTCACTCTATTTTGGCTCTAAAACAAAGTTAAAAGGAATAAAAGATTAGCCTCTGCTTTATTTATAGAATTAATTTGACATTTTTAGTGCAAGAAAACTGCACATATAATATAATAACTTAACTTGTAAATCACAGTTTCTGACCGTACACTCTAATTTTAAACCTTCCTCATAAGGAAAATGTTAAACTCCTTACTTATCTCAGCCATAAATTTGCTGGATCAGACAGGACCTGTGGTTGAAAAGAGGCTTTTTGGGACATTGTGCATGTGATGTCTGATGTGCAGGTATTAAGCTTTCAATGTATTTCTTTGCACAGAAACTTATGGGCTTGCACGCATTACTATTTTCAAAGGGAGGAAAAGAAAACTCCCAAAACATTTCTCATAACTGATATGAAAACATTCGGTTTTACTACATTCACGTGCCTGTGTGAGTGGAGCCAAGCCTCATTCTGAAGAATAGAGATGTTTTGATGAGCGCTGCTGCACATGAAGGATCTTTGGCAAGTTCATTCAATGAAACGACTTTTACACAAAGATTTACAATTAACTTTCAGCAAAAATACTAATTCCAACCTTTTAGCTAAATACACATTTATGGGTGCAAATAGAAAGACAGCTACTCTGGATGACAACATTGTCTGGCTGCAGCTTTTCCACAGTATCCACAGTTTTGGCTGCTAAGTTACTGTGGTTTGAACATGCCGTGCCTCTGCCTGACAGATAACCTTCTACTTGTTCAGAGATTAACGATAATAGAGACTGGCATAAAATCAAATTCTTTTGACACGTTGCTTATGTTTTCATTTATTACTTTTGTTGACTGCGTCAACTCCCACCTTCATGAGCTCCACGCCAACTCGGTTGGGAAAATCGCAGATATTTCTATTTGATATATTTATTTTATTTTTTCAATGTATTCACATCTATTGCTTTTTCAAAACTTTTTGCCAAAAAAGGCACAAAGAACATTTGATCCTGCAGACAATCTATAATTATGCCATTCTAATATTGGGTTTTAAATGTCAGTTTACTTTGGAGTAAAAATAGTTTACAAAATGGGGGATAAGCTGCTCCTTCGAAGAGGGAAGTGTTGAAAACACTTTTTGAAGTGTTGAAATGTTTCTCAAAAGCCAAATGTAAGACATGTGACAACATTGACAAGTTTAGGTAAAAGAAAAACCACAAACTTTGAAAAAAGATATTAAAATGAATAAAAAAATGAAAGTTTTGAAAGTTTGCTGGCCAAAAACAGTCAGTGTGTGTTGGGTTGTAGAAAAAGTAGAGAAAAAAAGACATCAGAAATGACCATAGAGGAGGAAACATTGACGTATTTTGCTTGGATTCTTAAAGAAAGCATAAGACTGCTTTTTTAAACCTCCCCATTAGAAGTAATTTCCCTTTAACCCTTTGACATCGGAGATGTCGCCGGCAACACCTAGAAAATGAGCCTGTTTACGCAATCAACGGGAATCAGCTGATTCTGAAGTGGAAAAAAGCAGTTTTTCATTTCAGCTTTTCTTATTTTCTTTTCTTTTCTTTCTCCATTTTAGAATTCAGTGGCCTTAAGATATTTGCGTAGACAAAGGAGGGGTAACGCTTGACGAAAGAATGTCAGAACTTGAGCTGAAGGTCTGGTGTTAAAGGGGTAAAATGTTAGGCTTAAATAACGTTCTTCTGGCAGCACAGCAGCATACCACCAGGCTCTATCTGGCCCCAAAGTACGGCCTTTTTGGTGGTGTGATCTCTCTGGCGTCACACCTGAGAGGTGGACTTTGACCCTCTTTGCTAAGATACACCACTAGACCTGAACTCCTGAATGGGATAAAATGCTGTAACAATGTGCTATCCTAGGCACTTTAACATTGGGAGTTGGGTCATCTAGACCCCACAAGACAGTGTGCTGAACCTTTTTTCTTCAATGATTTGTGATCTTCACTGGTGTCCATGGATTAAGTGAAATCTTTCCACCTTTATCCACCTTTGTCATGGTAGGGAGAACATGTCAATGTAAGGGTGGGGTCAGCTAAGATAGCACAAGAGTTAAGTGCAATCTTGTGACCAATAGAGGGTGTAAATTCTCCCCCCTACTATACCAATGTACATGTGAACCGTGTCTCAGCACTAAATGAAAAAAAATTAGCTAGACCAACTGTAAGTTTGCAAACTCAAGTTAGAAAAAATCGTAATTGAAAATGAACACGGGTGAAGATGTGTTAAAGTGACACTCCAATCAACTTTTAATCTATTTTCAAAACATTTCCAGTGGTATTTTAATTATGATAATGGTGTTTTTAGACAAATAAAAAAACCTGTGCTGTTTTCTAGTGCATTGTTTCTGCTGAGCAGCAGTACTTCATCAAAAGTTTGCCTCTGAGTTGTGGACGGGGCCGATGGGTGTTAAGTTGGGGGTGTGAGGGGCTGTCAGCTAGCGGGAGAGTGTGTAAAAAAAGGGATGATGGGAATTGAGTAGTGACTTACTCTGCGCAAAAAGCCTTGCCCACAACTCAGATAATAAACAATGAATCAAAGTGATCAGAGTGGGTCTTTCAGCAAATCATGCTAATCATGTTAGCAGCTCTTTCATTATAGGAGGAGGGGGGGGGAGGGGCTTTGTAAACGTGTTTAAACCTTTAAACCCAGCAAAGCTAAAGGAAATGTGTGGTAAAAAGAAAAAAAGAAAAAGAAAAGATTGATAGCAACACTAATGTTTCTAAAGGTGGATTTTTCTTGCATCATAACTCATTGTTACATTTTAATCTCTGCTGTTCTTTCCTGTCTGAAGTTGCGTCCTTCTGGTCCAAGTAAACACCAGATGTCTGTAATATCTTTGATAGCTGGGCTCATTAACTGGAAACCACATTACATGCAAAAAAAATAGTTTGTAATTGTTCTTTTCTCTGGAACATTATTCAGTACTGACATGTACCTGCTGTTAAATGTGAGGTTTAGAGGTCACAGTGGAGTTTCTGAGATGATTTTTTTAGTTCAGTCAACTTAAAAAAAAACATAGATTATCAGACAGTTATTTTACTTTCATTTAAATTAATTCAATTAAGTAGGTGTAACTTTGGTGCTGCTGTTAGAATGGCCACAAGGAATTGTGGGATACCATTCCTTTGCCTGTCTGGACGGATTTGGGTACAAGTGTAGGTTTTTGTCTAAATATGTTTAGTTGTTTAGCTATTTTACTGTGTTTGCGAGTTATTTTACCCTGTTATGTTTAATTCTTTCTACACCAATGAGAGGGAGGGAGATGATGATGAGGTTGTTTAGCACAACTAGTTCCATATTATAGTATAAGCACTGAAGTTACAGAGTGCTTGGTATGTGTGTAAATCATATATGTCGTTTATTTTAATTTTATTAAAATGAGAATATCTGCGACCTCAAACTTTAGACATATGAGTGTTCAAGAAGGACAATAAGTGTATGGAAAAACATTTAACTGAATTGGAGTAATATGACAAACTCTTTTCTTTTGCTGATGCAGCCGTATTACTTTTTGATGGGCGTATAATCTTCATACGCCGTCATTAAAATCTCAGACTCCGTCTCATTGAAGTGTAGCGCTCTCTTTTTTCTCCACGCGTTTCCATGGTGACTCCGGAAATCGATCCATTGAGAATGTCTTTATGTACTTGCCGTTATATTGATATTTGAAGTTTATAATTGATGGTATGTTAACCTATCCGGTCTTTTGGAACGTATTGCCAAGTAACAAGTTCAGGCGGAATTCAACCAGAGGTCATGGGTTAAACTCAAGGTAGTTTTAAACTATGCTTTCTGGAAATACCCAATGATCTTTAATTACTTTATTTCAAACACAAAATAAACACAGTAGTTTAAAATGAACATAAAGTAATACGAATTATTGCTTGAAAAGAGTGGGGTGAAGAGAAATGTGTCTGATCCCACCCGCTTTTTGCCAACACCCTGATGAGGATCTAGCTATCAATAAGTGCTTAGTGGAAGTTACCTGATAGAAGGGGTGCCTTAACCCTGACTGTTGTTTGGGAAAACCTCAGAAAACCCTGAAAGATGTTTGCGTTCTCTGGTAGACCAGCGAACTGCACTTACAATTGGTATAATGTTTATAATATAAAAGCTTTGAAAAATGTTGAACATAAAACACACATTTGAAAAGTGGTTCATTCTATATAATAGTTCTCTTAGCACTCAAAATGCACATATATTAAGTAATATTTTACCAAGTTTAACATCTACAGTGGATTTCAGTTGTCAGAACCAGTTTTGGACCCATTATCCTGTGGCTGAAAAGCAGTCACTAATTAAACGTCTTTCCCTTCTCGTCATCCATCAGAACTCTTTGTCCGCTTGCTTTTGTCAGCTGTCTCTGGCATTATTAAGAAAAGCTTCAGTGATGATCCAATTCGTCAGCTCCAGACCCTGGCCAAAGACCCAAAGTCAGCCACCTAACATGTTTGGTTCAGAGGGGAAGCCTGATTATGGTTTAATTACAAAAAGGATCCATATCATGTTTCCATGATGTTCCAGAACTTCACCTTTATCGATCTTGTCAATACTCACCACCCAGAGTACATAAATCAGTCTTTCACTACAGACAGACACCAAAATTCTAGATCCTGACAGAAGAAGAATGTCTTTTACAGTATTTTATTTTCCCGGACACTTTTAGAAAACTAAATATTGATGAACCTCTCAAACATTTAATTATCCAGTCTGTTTTACAACGCTATTCCATTGAGAGCACCTAAAAAATAGACATGTAATTACAAATGTGAAGCGATTAATGAGACAAGCTAAACAGAAAAGTTTTTGACTTGTTTGTTTCCAGACAATTATCTGCGGTCAAATTTAGTTATCTTTGTATGTCTTGATGACAAATTACTTCAATATTATCCAACTTGTTAAATTCTGCGTAACAGCATTAATCTTCTGTTCCCGCTGATGCCTTAGTCACATGCACGCGTATAGAAGGTTGTCCAGTGTGGGTGCTGGAGGTTTTTGGGTTGTCGGGTCCATGAGGAAGCACAATAATGGGATGTGTCTTGCAGTTCCTGCTATAAGGGAAAGATCTACCTCAGCTCCTGGTATGCTGGGTTTTCGATTATCCCTCACATGTCACTTAGTTCGTCTTCACTCTGAGCCAATAGCTAAAGCACTTACGTTCCTCACAGCCAATCGCAATCAAATTCCTGCCTTTAAATTCATCACAGTTTGTTTATCCACATTCAGACATTTGCAGGTCGTGTATTTAGTCCCTTCAATAACTGGGGTCATGGTCCTCGGCACGGCTGTAGGTCAACCGAGCCAACCATGATACAATCCCCTTACTGCTCAAGCCTTAACAACTCCGGTAACTTTCGTTAGCTCAAACTGAAAATACAAACAACAGATCATAGCTCATGTCAAGCTCCCAATCATAGGTGCATTCAGCTGCTGGACATGAAGAATCACGTATGATTTGCCTGCATCTCCTGTCACGTCACCCATATGTGTTGTTGAAGTTTTGCTACAACTTGTCACCACAGCATAGCCAGAGAAACTAAATGTGCAGGAACATTTTTGCTCTACAGGCTCACAGAGCGGTCTACAATTTTTGTTTGGACCACCTGTGTGCCCGATATAGTTTAGCAGTTAATCACAGTCTGTCTGCCGGCCTTTCAATACTTTTGTGAAACCATCTGATTTACCAAAAACAATATGTGTTTTAAATTTTTTATTTAAAAATCAATCAAATGTCCACTTTAATTGATGATTTCTTGTTTATTAGTCATATCCGTGGAACAGAAATGTGTTCCAAAGCCACAAGTCAGGTCTTTTTCTATGTTAAGCTTTGAGCACAATGAGCAAACATGGCTCCAGGCACGTTGAATGCATGGAAGAAGGTATCAGTAACACAAAAGAGTAACTAAAGCCCAGTTTGGATCCCACAATCCTCATAATTGGCCTTGCTGTATATTCTACTGGACTTTCCTTTTAGATTTTATTCCCTCTCACATGTGACTGAAGCCATTAAAACGGTCTCAGACTGGACTCTAATCCTCTCAGTTGTATCTTTACCAGCAACAGAGTCTCATGCCCCTTCAGAACAGATGGGGAGCTTTTTCTTTGTGTCTGCTTTCTCCTTGTTTTGGTTTCCATGCTTTATAACTCCAGCTGAACTGACGGTGATGGAATTTTTCCACAAATGAAGTTTTTACATAGTTCATTATCAGTATTCAGTGAGCACAACAGGCTCAGGTTCACAGCATGCAAAAATACTTTAGTGAGTGCATGATCTCTGACCTCCTTCAAACATCAAGGGCTCTGTAAGATGCTTTCCGGCAACACTGGGACTTCATCTTAGCAAGAACTTGTTTGGCTTTGTATCAGAAGTTGTGTTCGGTTGGAGGTTGATTTTGGAACTGCTGGGAGAAGACCCACGTGAACAACATGCGATGCGCAGCTGGAGCAGCTGCCAAAACACAGCATACAGAAGTCCAAACTACAACACACACAGAGAGGCTTGGGGGAAAAAATGCCATCATAGCAACTAAACTTTTGAATAATAATTGAAAATAAGTGATTAATGTTTAAAAATGGGCTGCACGGTGGCACACTAGTGCTCTTGCCTCACAGCGAGAAGGCCCTGGTTTTAAATCTAGCTGGGAAGTTTGAATGTTCTCTCTGTGCATGGTGGGTTTTTCCAGGCACTCCGGCTTTCTTCCCCAGTCCAAAAAACAAGCTTCATAGAATAATTGGTTACTCTAAATGTCCCTAGGTCTGCTTGTGTGTGTGAATAATTGTGTGCCATGGTGAACTGTCCAGGGTGTACCTAACCTCACCCAACAGTAGCCAGAACAGGCCATCAATCCAGTAGCTCTCCTCCTGAACCTCCATCCAGCTCTTTTAACCCTGCTGTTTTTTTCCCTTTGTGGCAGCTGTTGGGTGAAGCGAGTACACCCAGGAGGGCTGTGGTCTGTTGCAGAGGCCGATGGAGCTGGAGGGATCGCGATCTGCCGTTCCCGGAGGCGAGCTGGTGGCTAGACAGAAACGCTGTAGGATGGGGATCCAACCTCTAAGCGTTATGATATTTTCTTATTTTCAACGATGCAATAATAAAAAAGGTCCCCTGATTTTATTCTTGTTTTTATTTTACCCTCTCTGGTAAATGTGTGACAGAATGCCTTCAAACTGGGTCATAAATACAATGGGCTAATAAGACCTTTAAGTTTAATTTTAAACACATGTGGCCACCAACAAAATCTTGCTATGGGCGCACTTGTCCCATCTTCTCTTCTCTCGCACCTGAGCATGTGCAATGGGCATGCGCTCTTGTGACATCACATCGACTCATTGATTCAAACCGAGCGTCTTTGCTACAGTTTGATTATTAGTGATTTGAAAAAGGAGAAATACAAAAGAAATGCTGAAGTTAAAATTTCTATTTTATTTGTTCTCTTTTATAATGAATAACTGAATTGACTTTATTTGGTTGGAACCAGCAGCAAGACGTTTTTGTATGAGTGACGTCACACGCGATTCGTCCAGTTACATATTATATAGTCAATGGTTTTACGCCCCACCTCACCGCTTCAAAGTGATGTAATCCTCCCAAAATTTTTCGATAAGTTACGAAGTCATGTTACAAATCATGAGTATAAATTTTCACAGTTTAACAGGAGTCAATTAAAAACGTCTATCCTTTGAAATCTGCCTCCAGTGGTCATTTGGGAAACTGCAACCTTTGGTTCTTCCAGGTTTGCTACATTATTCGAAACAGTGTAAACTTGGTTTGAGCTTGTGTTGTATGAGTTAATGTCACCAATGTTTGCCTGACTACAGAGCTAAAAATGTTAAACTTCCACAGGTGCTTTGCAGTGTCATTTTTGATGGAAGAAAGAGGTGGAAGGATGTTCTGTTGATTGATGAATGATGCTGTTTCTGTTTGTTGTTCAGGAGGGTGTGCCTGTTTCCTCCCTTGGTACATTGTTCTGCCTCAAAACTATGGTTGAGGAATTATAGTGATATGGGCTTGGCCCTTTTCTCCAGACATTTTTCATACGACTATGCATAACTGTCAATACAGTTTGGGAAGCCAAACACATTTTAAGACTTTAAATAGAGTCCATTTAATCAAAAAGATCAAACATTTAGTTAGAAGTCATTTGGAAATTGCTCCCTTTCAAAAGCATCCTCCAGTAGTTATTTTAGGGATTGCAGCATTTGGGATCTCTGGAACAGAGTGTGGAGGTTCGGACTGAATGATTTACAGGTGCCTAGCAACACATCACTTTACCATGGAGGTTATAAGGTGAGTGATGCTAAAGGTTAACAACACAACAGCAATAATCACAAGCCATCTCTTGAAGACTTCGCCAGGTTCTGGTGTTTTATTTCAGGAATGTTCAGCAAATTGTTTCATGAAGACCTCATGGATTTTACAAAATCCCAAATTTTGCCACATTTTATGCATATATTCTTACACCCTTACATAGAAAACTATTTATATAAAATTAAATACACAAGAACTGAAGAAAAACTACTAAACTATGACATAAAGCATCTAGGAACCAAAACAACTTCCAGTTCATGATTGTCCCTTTTTTGTCTTATTAGGCTTCTCAACTGTCTAATCGGGGTCGGCAACCTGCGGCGAACTACTGTCAACTCTTTCATCCCCCTGTGTTGGCCTTAGCTCTGTGTTTTTAAAATAACCATTATGTTCAAAGATTGTTGTGGTGCCTTTGGGATATCTTTGGCGATGCACGGAGCAGCGTGAGCAGCGCCCAGAAGGGGAGTGTCTGCAGTTGTGACGTGGACAGAGTCTGTTGTGGGATGGAAAGTTCTTCTAAAAAGTTCATGTGGTATGAGGTTGAATGGGAAGTGAAAAAAAGTGAATAAAAGCCTCATCATGCAAAACCTGTCAGAACCAGTCGAGCTGCTCATCCCTGGAGGGCTTTCCCTGTGCTGGCGACTACGGTCGGCAAGCAGTAAACAGGAATGATTGATAAAAATCCTTTCAAAAAACAAAACAAAAACCTCCTTTTAACTGAAGCAAATAATTAAGTTAGATTAATGTAAAAAAGTTTATCTCTACAACATCAAATGTGGTCTTATCACCCTCTCATGGTGGAAAAAGTATTATCTGAGCTTCTTCATCTACTAAATTATCTTCAAATGGACACGCCATGCTGCTTCACCTCTCTGTAAACAAAGTAACCTTCAACTAAACCTGGCTCCAGACCAGGTTATGTTCAGTGCATGGTGCTGTGGCAGCTTGACATATCCTTAAACATACCTCCATTTTTTGGAACCAGCTGAGGTTATCCGGCTTCATAGCTTCAAACTTTACTGTGGTAACTCACATAGCCTGCTTTGAAATTCCCTCTGGTCCAAATGGCTCTTCAAGTGGTGAAGGTTAGCGACCTCTGTTCTAATCTATATGTTTCCAAAAATTTCAGTTTGGATTTTCTAGCTATGTAATGTTATACTAATTTTGATACTTTTTGTTTTCCAGTTTCTGTGTTGTTCCTATATAAGGTTCTTTGATTTTCTTAGTAAGTGTCCTTCTCCTTCCCAAAGAAACAGATTTTGTTTGTTCTGTGGAAGTTTTTTTAGCTTTCATCATAGCATCATATTATATTTCACTTAATCTTTACTTTTTAATAGTTGTGTTATTTTCTTGTGTGAGCTTTCCTCCTCATCTGATGGATGCTGACTCAGCAATATCTCTGGTGGACAACAACCCAATTAAAGGGAGTATTTCTTTCACACAAACATGTCACTCATTATGCACTTCCTCTCAATGCCCAGCGACTGGCTTGGGAGTGAGCTGTCCAGCCCTCCTCACAACTCCCCTCATTCCTCCCCTCACTCCTTATCCCCCAGACCACTCCCACAGTTTGCCCCTTCCCCTGACAAGCCCAATGGGACCAGACAGACTCGTCTGGGCATGAGAGCTAGTCGGGTCTATGAGGGGCTGGGGGATGATGAACAAGGACCAAATGCCCTGACGACAGGGAATCTAAACTGAGAGTTTAACTCAAAATAATCCTGTTTCATGGATTCTTGATGAATTGCTGAGAAGCAATCTGACTGCCATTCTTTCTCTATGGATCCTTATGACTGTAGGTGAGGAGGAGGGGGTTTATGAACCTAAGGAAGATTAGACGGACCAAAGCAAATAAGAAAGAGCAGGTCAAGGTTGACAGCAGTAGTAGTTATTGCACGACCAGCTGATGCCGTTGAGGCGGGGTTTTTCTGATGTGGAGATGCTAACGGTGATGGGGGATGAACAAGTGGATGCTGCCCGGAGCAGAGCTGGGAGCTGCGTGGAGTTTGACAGCATCAAAGTAAGTCACTTTTGATCAGCTCCAGTGAGATGAGGTCTGCAAAAAGTCATAGTAAGTCATTGTCATTTTGTGCAAATGTATACGTCTGTTCATGCATTGATTCATCCATGGAAAAGTTTACGTGCTAAAAGAAATTCAGACTGCTGCAGCCCAACTGTTACACCACCTTGGTTTTACCACCTTAGACCAGCACTGTTGTTGATACAAATCTCCAGAAATTCCGTGAAATTACACCTAATGTAGGTGGCATTTGAAGCGGATAAGTTTGGTGATTGTACAACCACTTCTCTGCGCTTCACTTAAAGCCAGCAGACCAAAAAGATCTGGCGTGATTGGAAAGAAGCTGAGCTGGGCCACTTTTGCCAAATCTTGGAATTGCTGCTGAGAAGATCGCTCTGATCCAGATGTGGTTTCTCTGGTTCACACAGCTCTGCTCTGGGTAGAAACTGTTCAGGCAGTTTCACAGGCCTTCGCTTTTGGCACATATGAGACAAAAAATGTGCTGAGTTGTTCCTTTCAGTGTGACATCTATCACTCAATGACCCTTCTTTATATCACGAAGAGCTTCTTCTTAAAAGCTATCCTGCCTTTATACTGAGCTTAAAAAATGGTTTCAATAGCCTAAAAAATGTAATTTCTTTGTTTGGTCAAATGCAATTAAAAACATTTAAGTATATCTTACGTGTAATTTGTTGAAAGAGAAAGATTTGAAAAACCAAACTTAGCAAAATCTGCAGCAGTTGAGTATTTTTGAAGGCCAAAAACAAGGAAACTCATTAAGGTCTTTCTCTCCTCCCGTCCATTTTTCTTTCTATTAGCTGATGGAAAGTGTGGGTGGAGTCAGGTGGCATCAGGTGAGATTCCCCACAGACTCCACACACTCAGAAGGAATGCTGCTTTCTTGTTGGGACACTTAAAAATTCAGCTGTGGGCTAGCTGGTGATTATCCTGACAGCCAAAGCAGGAATGAACTTATATGCATGTATTTGGCCTTGCAAGATATTAAATGAACACAAAGGTTTTTTTTACTGATCTCAAACTTCTCCATTTGCTACTAAAATCACAGGTTGATTAAAGCTGAATTAACAAGAGTGAAGTAGAATCTTACTAAATAAAACTTCATAAAAACGGTGACCAAAGCTGTAGCTACAACAACTGCAGTCCAGAGATAGAAATCACTGCATCCATTGATAAAAACTACAATAGAAGGTCAACTAACAGATTCAATCTACAGTGTTTTTCAGTTGGTCAATTATCAGTTTTATCCTAACAGTGTGGAAGCTAACACTGTTGGCACACCACTGAGTGCCCACTCTTAATCATTTTGAAAATGTGGGCTACTTTTCCTTGCCGTTTTTTTTTAGCTGTTTAACATTTAATGAAGTTTTCTTTGTTTATGTCTTTAAAAATCTGTCTATTGAATTAATACTGAACATGAATGGTTTAAACGCTTTGCAGGTTTCAATAGTTGCTAAGCAGCGTGTTATTTTACCCAATGTTTTTGTCATCATAATCATGGTGTCCCATGATGACAGAATGGGCAGAGGCTCTCTAATGCGATCCTCACTTTGGTGAAAAGACATTGAACAGACGAGCCATGTCTCAGACGAATGTTTATCACATGGCAAGGGACAATGTCTTAAGTCTTTCAGAGTAAACTATATCCATGTACATGATATTATACCTTTGGCACACTAAAGATTTTTTAATGAAGTATGAGTTATTTTCCCAGCATTTTTTCCTACCTGTAAGCAAGAAGACTTAATCTCTGAGGCACAGCCTTTTGTCTCCTTTTGGCTGCCGCCCATTTTTCATGACTTAAACCTAGAGTCGGCCTCGCCAGCGTGCATATAAAAGGAAAAAGTTTAGTAATGCACTAACTCTGTGGAAAGTGTGTGTGTAGCCTTGGGGTGGTGCTGGCAGTGCAGACTCTTCCTGGAAGGGGCTGTTTCCTCACTTTGCGACATCACAATGTGAGAACTCATTTGTTTTTGTGGGTTGGGAGGGCTGGTTCTCCGAAGCAAATCTTTAGGAATACAGTGATCCCTAGTTGCTCAGCGGGAGTTGCGTTCAAAAAATAACACAAGAAAAGTGAAATCCGTGAAGTAATCAGCTTTATTTTTTTTATAATTTTACAATGCAATCCCGAACTATAGAATGAAACCAAAAATCAAAACCTGTTTTAAAGCCCTAAATTTGTTTATAACAATACTATTTTAAAATAGTAATACAAGGTTGGAAACATTGTCACTTGCATATTTTCAGCTGTGGCTCTTTCGTACTGACTCCGCTCCGCTGTAGCGTCTGTTTCTACTGAAGTCGCAGGAGTCTTTCTCCGAGAGAAGAACATTGTTATGGGTAGTTGTTGGCACTCTGTCTTTTTCTGAGCAAGAAGATTTTTATAAACAGATATGCCACCTTTGGTTACCCTGTTTGGGCACTTTGAGGAAATCCCATTCCTAGCATTGCCGTGCGCTGAAGTGCAATGCACTGTAAAAATATCCGCATTGTAAAAAAATCCGTGAAGCAGCGAAGCCGTGAAAGATGAAACGCGATATAGCGAGGGTCACTGTACTGAGAAATGCGTGAATGGATCAAATAAGCATTGGGGTTGTTTATAATGAGGAGTGAACATTATAATACACTTAAAAAAAACTCCAGAAGTTGTTTTACATGGTTTAAGACCTTTAACAATATGGTAGCATTACAGAGGCGATAAACTCTATTTTCTTTTGAAGTAAACTAAACTAGAGCTGAGGTTTGGTCCTCTAATTATATTTATGATATGTTCAGTTAACTAAAGATTAACTCATCACCACTCCTCTTACTGTAAAATACACTGCACAGTGCATTTGTCCCCATAGATTGTCACATTCTACTTTAACAGTTAAAACAGTAACTTCCAAGTAATGCAGGAGTCTTGAAACAAAATTACATCCCATTTTCTCCTATAAATGAACTTCAAAAAACCTTGGTTTAAAGCGACAATGCCTTTATAATCCAGAGCACTTTCTATATAGATTAATTCTGGTTGTGTTTGCTGATGTTTAGCGATTTTGAGGGTGCACTGTGCTCTGTCAAAATGTTTTGTTTGAATTTTATTGAACACAGTTATTAAAGGCTAGTTGGACTTATCTCTATCCTTTTTGTCTCGCCTAATGCGCCTCATATTTCGGTGCGTCTGACAGTTAAAAAAAATAGACCATTTGTTGATGGTGGGCCTTATAATCGAGTGCGCTCTATACATGATACAGTGCTGGAACAAAATCACATACAACCCTACTAGGTACTACATTTGTTAGTAAGTTTTATAATAAAAAGAGGCATTATTTTTAATATTTAGACTGTTAGTTCTCGTAATCACAGTCTCTACCTTTTCAAGGTATAAGTAAAATGTTTGAACTACTACTCACTCAAAAGTTTAAATACTTCTGTTGCAACATAATACTTTTATATTGCAACTCATGTATTTAAAATGTCCATAATAAACATTGTTATTATATATTGTTTTTATTATTTAGTAGTTTTATATGAATACATTTGAAAGCTGTGATGAAGGAGGACTTTAAATAGCTGGTATCATCATGGTAATCCTGAGCATCCTCTCCATCCTCTACTGGATGGTCGGGAGAGCTCCTTCTCCAACAGGCTAAAACGGCCGCTGTCACACAACCAGTTCAGGAGATCTTTCATACCTCACTCCATTGGACTCTATAACTTGTCATCCATGTGCAATAGAAAGTTATTTATGGTCTGTCTGTTTTTCTCTCCTGATGTGTGCACGCAATAGGACTTTTCTAATTCACTGATGTTTCTTTCCGATTGATTGTTCTGGTTCTCTGTTGTAAGTCTGTGTGTGTATGTTTGTATCTTGTGCGAGCATGACAGCTGCAACAACCCAATTTCCCAAGCTGGGATCAATAAAGTATCTTTATCTTTTATCTTATCTTATATTACGTCACTTCCAGGATTTAGGACGTTCCCTTTCTTATAGAAGCACGTTTCTCGCTTTTTTGCTATGTCTCTGGATTTGTTAATTTGTACTGAGAATGTTTTTGTGATTCGGTATTTGGTAGTTTGCACCCGGATTTGCTTATGTGTTTCAGGACTCTGTATTTTGTTCCGTGATTTGCTGTTTTGTATCAGTATTTATTCTTTTTTTCCGAGATTGTTTTTAGGGCTTCATGATTTGTTAGTTTGTACTGGGATTTGTTGTTGGTTGTATCTTAAATGTAAATGTGTCTTGCACCTCTCGGCCACCATATTAATGCCCTCTCAATCTCACTTCTTTTTATTCTAGCTTCTTCCATTTTTTTTAAAGACATGTGAACTCACCTGCAGCTTTTTAAAGCACAGCTGAGTGCTGCGTTTTCAAATTAACACATTTGCTTCCAGTCCTGGAGGATGTGGTTATCCAGTCGGTCATTGGCAATGTGGGACTTTGTGATGACAAGCAAGTAATCTTCCATCTTTATAAAGCAATATTCATCTGTGTCTGAGGTGTGAGAATGTGTGCAGAGTTTTACAAATCACTTTGTGTAATGTTTTGCAAAAAGGGTGAATGAGACACTTTGTTTAATGTTTAAACCTGCTGCAGTGTTTTGAGTAGAATGTTGCAAATGTTTTTGCAACTTTTATTTTAGTGTGAAAACAATTGTATAAAACTGTTTAATTGTTTTTTATTATAAAACAAAGGATTTTGTGTACTTATCTCATTTTTATGGCTAAAGAAACAATTTTTGCTTAAAAACAAGAATTATAGTGGAAATATGAAAACTGGGCTGTTTAAGGACTCGAAACATATTTTATGGGTAGATTAAATGTCAGTTATAAAAAAAAACTAATTTTTTGCAGCATGCATTCATAAAATATAATAATAGCATTTGCTTTTGTTTTTTTTTTTATTGTACACTTAACAAGAGTGACTAAAAGGGCTTACATCATGGAAAATCAACTTTTTTTTCCATTTTTAAGTGTAATATGATGTTTTTTCGTCACCAGCTTCTCCCAATCCACAAAATGAGTGGGTCCTCACATTAGGTGTGTTTGAAATCACTAAAGTGGATGCAGCGCTGGGCAGATCGACTGGTGTGCAGAGCATATTCTGCTGTTTTTGCTCTGGTGTCACATGCCAGTCATCATAAAAATGTTGTGCAAAAGGGTTGGAGTACAGGGCGGGTGCAAGGCGGCTACCTAGGCGAGTACATTGGGTATTTTTCACCTGGCCCGCCTGCAGAAACCACAAAAACTAAATTGTTGGGCACAGGAAGTTGGTTCTGGTTCCGTCTTGCTACAGCTCAGAGTTTGTCTTCCATCTCGACCGCCTTTCGCCAGTCTCCTGACAATTCAGCGGAGGTGCAAGTCCTTTCATCACTAAAGTGAGAACAGCCCCTTCCAGGAAGAGTCTGCACTGCCAATACCGGCCCCAGGTTAACAGACACACCCTCTTTCTTCGCTGATAGATGGATGCACAATACAGTATGTACATCCATCTTTGCAAAAGTTCGAATGCTGCTTGTTTTTGTGCAAAAAGTAATATATTATCATATATATGGACACAGTTTACTCTGAAAGGCTTAAAAAAAGCATGACACTGGCCCTTTAAAGAAACAGCATATGGAGGTAAAGAGGAAGCATAGGAAGTCAAAGTAAAGGCAGTCCTTGTTCAGCGCTGATTCTGCATTGTTATGCAACATGAACATGTGCAGACAAACACTCACACGCTTGAATGTACAGTTGCAGTCTGAAATACAGGACACATGAAGACAGGTGTATCATTAAAGCTTCTGACTCAGGTATATCATTATTATGGCCCAAGTCGCAACAAATCCAGCCATTCCAATACTTTGGATATGCTGTAGGAATGTTAGGTGTCTTTGAGTGTATTCAGCCAGCAGAGTTCAGGCAGTAGCAGCCATGTCATATGAAAGTATGCAACTGTTCTCATGTGACCGGCTCAGTGCATTATGCTACTAGTGTGGATGTCTGCTTCTTTTATACTTTGCAGGAGCAATGCCGCCTTAGGTTTAATCGGGCTGTTGTTAGGACAGACTGCAAATATAGCAGGATAATACAGACGGATTATTGACATCGCCTCACTGGCAAGACTGGTTACAAGTAAAAGTTTTCATGCCTGCTGTTTACAGTGGGATTTATTGAGACAGGAGTTTGTCTGTACTGACAAATGCTCGATGAGGATTGCTGAAAAGCCATGTCTGGTGTGGTTTGAGCATGAGCAGAGAATGTCTTAATACAAAGATCAGACCTAAAAACAAGACAAAAATATCAACATTTACAGAACTGACAGGCTAAACACACAACTATCTAAAAACCTCAAACTTGAGAGCCAAAAGAGACAAGTGTCACATTTATTTGTTTGATTTGAAAGAACCTTCAGACTCAAAACGTCTTCACATCAATACATTTTAGCAAACACTGTTTAAATGAGTGGGAAAGGGCAAAAATGTCCAAACTTTTTCTTTTTTTTTTTGCTTTAGATCAAAAGGTGAAGCCCCAAAGCAACCCAGGAAGAACCAACAGAAATTCAGATTTTATTCAAAAACAAACATATGCAATATGTAATCAAGAACATTCTTAAAAACCCACTGAGAAGAATATTGTGTTTTTTTGGTGTTTTTAACATGTTCTTGTGGCATTTTCCTCATGAGGTATGACATATTTTCAGAAAGTTAAGCTTAAAATGGCATTTCTAAGTATTTCTTTGTTCAAATCCTCTGGAGGATCTGCAACCAAACTATCGTTGATATGTGAGTCAGAGTCATGGGCGGATGTAACAATACGTTGAATATCGTTGTCAGAGTTTTGCTTCTCCAGAGAAAGCAAGAGCAAAAGATTTAATGTCAGATTGCATTACCTCCACTTGGCTTTGGTCTTTGTAACACGGCAGGTTGTGAAGTCTGAGACATCAGGGTGGCAGCGGGAGGTATTAGCGTTGGGTATAAAAAGGGGGATTATCTCCCACCGATTCTGCATTCCCAAACTGCAGGGCAGGAGGAGAAGAAGGATCAAGCAGACACATGGAATAAAGCAGAGAGACAGAAAGGTGTTGGTGTGCCGGGGAAAGTATGAAAGTCAGGTAAAGCCAGAGGAAGCTAGAAGAGGGCATAAAGCTTTTTATGAAATTGCTGCATGTGGTGCAACCCCCCCCCCCCAAATCTCCAAAAGGTAGCCAACAGCATTCCCAACAAGTAGCGCCCTCTGCTGCCAAATTTACAAGGACATGATGCCTGCAATTGTTCTTTGAAGACACTTAATGCACAAGATAGCATCAAATTTATGAGACGTATTTACTGTTTTACTGAAAGGTTTTTAAGACAGGAACAAAGTAGATCTCTTTTATTAAATGATATGTGTTTAAAAGTCCCACTGCAATCATCTTTTGATATATTTTCAAAGCGTTCCCAGTGGTCTTTTAATTATGATTGTGCTGATTTTAGCAAAAATAAAAAATAAACTCTTGTTTTCTAGGACATAGTTTCTGCGGAGCAGCAGGAGTTCATTGGAAATTCACCTCTGAGTTGTGGGCGGGACTGTTGGTGTGTCCCCTCACCATCATCAATTTGTTTAAAGGCTCTCCTGCTAGCTTACAGCCCCTGACACCCAAACCTAACATTAACGTGCAGCAAAAATGATAAGCAACATCAGAGCTATCCAGCTGTTCAGTTTTGGTCCAGATTCCAGCTCCAGACGAGGAAAACAAAGACGTACATGGAACCTACTCATCTACACGTGGATGCATCAGAATGGAGCAGAGCAGGGGGCTTGTGGCTTACAGTGGTAGCTTTTATGCTACACCTACTAGTTTATTCCAGCAGCATCTTCTCATGATTCACAATGCTTTAAATTAAGAAATACTCAGAAATGCAATTTCTTAATTTTATTGATATGCCTTCAAAAATAAAATAAAAAGTCACAAAATGTTGAAGAGCCTATAACATGCTTTTCTTAAGCTTTTTAGGGTAAACTATACACGTATATATGATAATATATTACCTTTGGCGCACAAAAAAAAGATTGTGTAAAATGAAATATGAGTTATGTGGCAGCCAATTTTCCTACCCCGAAGTAGGACAATTCAATCTCTGAGGCTCCGCCTTTCGCTCCTTGTATGTACCGCCCATTTCATGACGTCAACCAGAGCCAGCCTCGGCAGCGTGTTTGTGATCTCACAACATGAGAACCCGCTCATTTCTGTGGATTGGGGGAAGCTGGTGCTCAGAGAGCAGGGTTTTAGAGGAATACTGAGAAACGCGTGAATGGATCACAATACTGCTTTGGGGTTGTTGTTTTTTTGTGAGGAATTAACATTATAGTACCGGTACACTTAAAAACTCAAAAAATTGATTTTCCATTTTGCACAGACCTTTGAAAACAACAAAAAGCTAATTTTATTTTTTCCTATGAGTCATTTTGAAATTATGAGGTTTTTCACACCACTTTCTCAGAAATAAAAGAATGTTCTTTTGTTTCTTAAAAAACACTAAAAAAATGTATAAAATCTAAAAAGTTCCCTGAAAGAAATAGTGACTTTGAAATTCATCCCTATGAAACAGCAAACTTTTGTCATTACTTGATGTGGGATCTCTGCTGGTTTTTCTTCGCCGTTTACCAAGTGTGCTTAAATGTGTGAGCACGGAAATATGGCTTTTACAGGCTCCATTAGGTAATTTGGTCACTAGGTTATGCTGTCATCTAAGTCCCTTCCAGCATAAAATTAAGTTTGAGTCCATTTTTATCAGTGTACTGACGGGGCGCGGAGAAAATAATCAAAATAGAGATAAGGATCACTGGAATAATGGAGAAACAGACATATCTGTTAACATTTTCTTGGGCAGCATTAGCATGGGATGGTTTGAAGTGTGGAAAAAAATGATGTACAGCAGAAAGGAATGGGGAAGATGTGTTTCATTGCACAGAGACATGTGGTTGGATGCAGCAGTAATCAGCTATTTATAGAAAAGTAGGATTTATGTATTGAATAGGATGAAGATGGAACGAATCTCAGAGCGTTTCCCTGCAGCTAAATGCAAGAGAACAGACTTGTGCATTTGATGCTTCTTGCAAATTAATTTCAGCTGCAACATTTGCGGTGCAACAAAAAATATTTTGTCTATTCAATTACAAAGTACAGAATAATTTGATTGTTCTAAAACTTCTTTTTTCTTTTTCGAAATAATTTTGTTGAATTTGCAAAGTTTCTGTTTCAATGCATTGTATTGTGGTTTATTTAGACCAGCTGTGCCACAAATTACCAATACACCATTCTTGTTCAGCTGACACTTTCTGCCACACAGATATGTCGTTTGCTCTGATTAGAAAGCTTGTGCCTGTAGAGACGCAGAGATCAGTGGCAGCAGATATGAGTTGAGGTGCATCTTTTGAGCCTTTCACAGGAGATAATCTGGTGGTTTTCTGTTCTTCTGGCAGGAAGACTTTTTAAAAAAAGCATTTTTCTACTGCACAAAATGCAAAGGGAAATCGTAAATTATATATAAATAAATATTTTAAAACATTTTCTATGTTTAAGAAAACATGCATCAGAGCTTTATGGCTTCCCTTAAAGCCATAAAGTTTTAATATAACGCTGGTTTTAGGTCTTTGATTTCTGCTGCAACTTGAAATGCATGTTTGCCCAATAAACTGCTGTATGAGTGCATTCTCATTCTCAGTTTCAATCATTGTCAACAGGCATCGTGCAAAAATGCAAAGCCTAGGCCTTATGTGATATCATAAACTTTAGGAGCACACTTGCATTTATGCACCCCTCATACCACAATCTGATATCATGTAGTCAATGTCTGCACAGTCAGCACCCAAGGTGCACACAAAAATGGAAGTCATTCTTTGCACGGCCGTATGATCACACACTACATGTGGCTTAAGTGCAGGAAGCTGATGACAGAAGGGGGATGCTGTGCACAACGGTCTGCACGAGGTTCCAACAAAAATATAGAGGTGAACTGACAAAATGATAAAGTGGAGTGCCAAGTCGCTGCAGAGAAGCTGCAGTGGATGATAAGTGGAATGCAGGTGCGGATGCTACGCGCAGCAGTCTGTACACAGAAAAGACAGAGCAAAACCCAACTGGGAAGATCATCAAAACCACAATAAGCTCCGACTTTGGAGCCTGTTCTTTTTCTCATTCTGTCTCTTTCCATGGAAACACATAAATGGGAGGATGTTAGGTTTTGCACTTGAACAGAGAGACCAGTGGTTGCTTGGTGAGACACAAGTCAAAAAGGTATAAAAGAAAAGAGATAGAGAAAGAGTGAAGAAAAATGCTGATTGAAACAAATTTTAGGCTGCAGCTAATATGCAACGACACTATTTATCAACCAGATCTGCAAATGCAATTGGCATGTGCCAAGCTGTGCATGGCAACAAATGCACTGACTACTGTGGTTAATTTGGTACTTAGCTCGTGACTGCACCTCTGTGTTTGCCCCTCCAGGGTTCACTGACAGGAAATAAACATGTGTTTATTAGTCAGGTTAAAGTCAAATTGACTATCTAGTGGTGTTTCCTTAAAGACCATGTCATACAGCCAACACATTTTCCACATATGATATTTTAGTTTTTTAAGATACGTATGTGAAATACGAAATTTGTAAGTCTTTCTTGCGATCGCCATTCATGGAAATGTGTGGAAGTCTGTCAAGGGTTTCAGCTGACAGATCTACGTTAATTTGGTTTTAGGCTGTTCATATTTTTTGGTCAGTTGAGAATTATGCAATTTATGCGTATTTAATGCAGTTTATACACAACTATTTCATAAATCTTACGTAACTTTTTGCAAGATGCATACGCAAATTTGTGGCCTACCACAACCGTTCCATGTATATTTTACAGACTTTTCACACATGTACCACCAATGTATAACTTTTAAAACGTGTATACGGGACACATATCACGGTAAAATGACATAATTGATTCATGAATTTTGGGCCAGATTTTACGGAGCCCGTGTCCTGACATTAAGATATAAAAATATATCTTGTTCCCACAGATTAATATCTTGTTCCCACAGATTATTATCTCGTTCGCACGAAATACTATTCCGTTCCCACAAGATACTATTGCGTTCCCTCAAAATACTATTCCGTTCCCTCGAAATGATTAAGTCGTGCGAACGCAATAATTATGTCGTTCGAACGCAATAATTAATCCGTTGGAACGCAATAATTATTCACGTCATAAGTCATTCACGCGGATATGCTCTCTGTACGCCGGCAAAAGCCGCTTTCAGCGGTAACTTCCGTGTCTCTGTGACCCATATTCGTTCAAAAAAGGAACATGAAAAACAAAAATGATCACTTTAATACTGTCTCAATGAATATAAGAAAAATATCAAAAGATTTATGATAACTAGGCTGCTTTGTCATACGATAGCTCCTGCTAGGCTACTACTAGCGCCGCCTCAGAGCTCTTTGATGTATGCCGGCATTTGGGCAACTGGCTGGTCGGTTGACAGACAGACAGCTGATATTGTAGTTTAGGGTCGAATAGGAATAATAATGTTCAGGACTTGTCCTTTATTAACTTTAGCAGTCAGTCGCTTTACATTCGAAGGCTATTAGGCTACATGCTAACTGACTAGCCGATCATATCCTGTTATTAATTTACGTCATAGATTTACAGCAGATACCTTCACATTTCTGTCTGTGTGTGTCTCATCACATTGCATTGAAGACACGGAGGATGCTTAGAGAACAGATTTATTTATTTTAAAAAGCACGCTAGGCGCTAGTAGTAGCAGCAGGAGCTATCGTATGACAAAGCAACCTAGTTATCATAAATCTTTTGATATTTTTCTTAATTTTCTTCATATAAATGTCCTATCATCAGAATAACACAAAAAAAACACAATTTTCAGCATTGTGGTTCATCAAAATGGGATCAAACTTGAAGTTTTGCTATCAAAACATTATGAAGGCAAAATCTTGAATGCAAATGAAGCATTTCTTACAAACGTATTCCAATTATTAAAAAAAAATTGCAAGGAACTTTTCTGCCCAACCAGCGTCTCTGTCATAACTCATTTGTTTCAGTTTCTTTATCAGTCTTTATTTTCTGCTGATCATAAGGAAGTCCGCTGTTGTGAGACCATGATCTGTGTGCACTTTCTAACTCTGACAGTGATGTAGGGCAGGTGATAATGATACGGGGAGGAAAACTTTGCACAGAAGCAAGACAGTGAACTCTCCAAACAGATTGCTGCAGTGATTATAGGTCTAACTTGAACATTCAGTTCTTGTGCTGCTTGCTGAAGCACATTTAGGTACAGTATTTTGTGGCCAAACATCTAAATCGCTGCACAGTTAAAACAACAATAATTACCTGAATTTGATCATCTGCCACAAATTCATGCTGCTTTTGCCAGACGCCACAAAAACGTCAGTAAATCTTGGGATCCTTCAGTAGGAAGGAGCTTACGCCCATTTTAGCCATATTTTTTAGGACCAGTAAGCTCCTTATAAACACCATAGCCAAGTTCTTTCTCTTTATGGCTGTGAACAGAAGAGTAATGGCTTCATCTTTTTCATTTTCCTTCTATAAACCACCAAGCAGGTCTAACTTTTCTCTTTCTGAACAAAACTGTGGCTTTTATAATCAGCTGAACTGGAAGCATAAATAGCAACACTCATCGCCCTGTTCTTTTCTATTCTGATTACAGAGCTGCAAAACCCACAAGAAATAAACTGTACGCTGGATCATGTTGTAAAGATCTTTTAAACACAGTATTCATTGTCCTTATTCCAACATGGCATTTGTGTAAACACATTTAGAGAGAACCACAACTTTTCTGTGTTTCTGAGTGGACATCAGGATGTTCTCGAGCGGGAAAGGCATCCCCGTCAGTTTTTCTCTCAGTAGCAGCCATGTGTCATTTGTCCAGATTTAGGCTGTGTATTAAAGGAAAAAAGCTCAATTTCTGAAACGCCTTCAATATTTTTAAATACTTCCCTGGGCTGCATTGGTGGTGCAGTGGTTAGCACTCTAGACCCTGGTTTGAATTTCAGCTGGGATCTTCCTGTGTGTGTGTGGAGTTGGCATGTTCTTCCCGTGTGTGGGTTTTCTACCGACACTTTGACTTCCTCCAGTAGTTTAAAAACACGTTTCATTGGTTATTTGGTGTTTGCAAATTCTTATTGTGTGGCCATGTTCTGACTGGCAACCTGTTCAGGGTACTATATTTTTTAAACTATGTCGCTCCAGAGTCCAAGTCACAGCAGCCAAAAAAATGCAAATTAAAGAAGAAACATTTTTTTTAGAAGTGGCACCTTTAGGAGAAATGTATTTAACAAAAGTTGGGAACAAGAACGAATATTTCATCTTGAAAGGTAAATCATAATAACAGAATTCATAACATTTGCTGTGGCAACCGCTAACAGGATGTGCCAAAAGGTTAACAACAGTAATAACAATAAAAAACTACAAATCTGCACACTTCACTACCGTAATACATTGATGCATATTTAGTTTCATGAAACATCAGAGGAATCTAGTATATTTGTGCAACATAAGAACAACTATTCAGATAACCATAAGGAACATGCTAACAAGTCTACTAAACTATTCATATCACTTCAAATCACTAAATCAGTTGAATTCTTTATCCTCTGTGGCGCTTTGGAACAATCCCGCCAAGCCTGGTGTCCGACTGAGTGGCGCTTCTTCTTCTGCATTGCTGTCAGTAGTAATATTGATGCACACACCTCTAGCAATTGCAGCTATTTATTTTTTAAAAATCCCCCCAACCAAACTCCAAAAACATACGTGAATTATACTCTGAATAATAAGGTATACCTCACCTTCTCCTAACAGTAGCTGGGTTGACTACAGCATCTCGTGACCCCTTAAAGGATATAGTGGATTATAAAGAAAGATGGATAACTTTACTCTTGGCTGGAAAGCGAACAAAACAAAAATGATCAAAGAATGCTTAAGATTCTCTTAATCATATCCATGCTAGTGATGTCTTAACAAGCCATTTTTCAATGATTACATTTAGGAACGTCAGAAGTATACAGTATGTGTTCCTCCCTTTATTGCAGTTCACCTTTCGCAGTCTCAGTTTTCCAAGGTATTTTTTGGTTTACAGCACGCTATGTCCTGCATCTTGATTGACCCTCCTGATCTTGTCATTTAATCTCCTCCGAGTCTCCTCTATAGAATGTGTTCACTAAATGTACATCAAATTTGGACCGTAATCAGACAAAATCTTTGTTTTCATTCTGTAATACTGGACTTATTTTTTATGGATGTTTGAATTTTGAGAGTTCAAACTAGAGATAAATTTGTGAAAATCTTCATGTCTGAGAAGTGTAAAAAGTGTGTAGTGGGGGGGGGGGGGGTTAGAAACATCTGTTAAAACATCTGTTATCTTCCTTTGATTTCAACTACTGCAGGTTATTTTTAGAAAGTTACTCCCGCGATATATGAAGGACGACTGTAATTAAAAAATTCAAGAGCTAAACATCTGGCAGCGAAGTGAAAACAAGTTTGAAGGACCGCTTAAAATGTCAGTCGTGCCAAAATCAAAAACCAACCAATAAAAATCTCGTTTAATATTGGTATATCAGCAGAGCAATTAATACAAACACTGGAGAAAGTGTAGAGCAGATAAAGATGGAACTAAACAAAATACATGTAGCTAAATGCATCTCTGAAATTGAAAATAAGAAAGATCAAGGCTGAAAAACTGATATTTATGGCTTTCTGTGGCTAAGAATTGCCATTTACTCTCAATAAGCTGTCACACACACACACATAAGTGCACACACAAAAATGCCTTCTAATACAATCCAGTTCATGGCCGGTCTGTGTTTACAGAGTTGGTAAAGCATCGCCAGACAAATTACAGTTGAGCTTCCATGCTACCAAACCAATCAGACTTTTTTTCATTCTGCCAGCTCACACTTCTGTAAATCTCATATACTTTGAAATGATTATGTTTGTTTACTTTTGTTTTCCCTTCTTTCTTTATTTTTTGGCTTTACAGACATTTTTTGTGATGTAATTGTTTTATGTATTCTTATGCTGTTTTATGTAAGCGTAAATCATTTTTCAGTCATTGATATTTCTGAAACCGTTTTTGGCACTCCATGCTGTTGTCCACTGATCTCTGACCTTCTGAGTACTAACTGTGTTGTTTATTATCAGCAGAGGAAGCTATCTCCAGTTTTAAAAAGCAGTCAGAAACATCAGAACTGAAAAGAAAAGAATACAGCTAATTAGATTCTTCATTGTGAGCTGAGGATCAGCTAATCCCGACCTCTGCTGGAATGCAGGCTTTGACCCTTTCCACCTTTGACCCCTGCCAGGCTGATAAGACTCGCCTGGCAGTGATACCAGCTCCCTGCAGATGCTTTGAATGAGGGCGCTGAGGGACGTGACACTCTCACAACATACACAAACAATGTGCACAAGTACGGCAGCAGAAGGGCAGCCGGGCTCACACACGTGCACCCACATTATGAGTGATAACAGGATGAAGCTGCCGAGGGGCACACACTAATCCACTCCTCCTCAAGTATCCGATTGATTAGCTTTTTCTTCCCCAGCTGGCTGTCTGACTCCCCCCCACTGAGAGTGAGAGGCAGAGCCTCTTCCTGCTGAGCCGCCAGACAATTTATTAACCATCTAAGAGCAGTCAGGGCTGTTCAAGTCTTTGTCAGCAATGATATGACCCCCCAAAACATCCCATTTGCTATCAGTTACAACTACTGTAGTAAAAACATGTCAATATTGTACGTACTGCTTTTTATTGAACCTTTTATTCTAATATATGTTATTGATTTTAATATATGAAATATATCGTATATTTTATGATTTTAAAAAGCACAGATTGATCTATATGGAAGCAAAATTGGACTTTTAGTTTAACAGTACTCGTTCAACGATGTGAAATAGAACCTGTCTTAAAACTAGTAAGTGAAGCTTAAACCTTTTCTAAATAATACCAGAAATTCATTTAAAAAAAATAAAAGTTCTTGAATTTAATACCTACTGATTTAGTCTTGAACCTTTTTGTTTATACTTTCTTTTTCTTTGAATTCTGAGAACATTCTCAGAATTGTGCCTATTACACTCTTAAAAACACCTGGATAATTTCTTCATCCTAAATCTAGGGTTATTCATATCTTTTTGTCGTACTTTTTGGACTAACACAATTTTTTTTTGAACAAGAGTTTTTTTCCCCCCCTGAGTTAAAACCCTCTTCTTACCTCAAAGTCAGGTTAAGAAAAAGGTTAGCTTATTTTTAACTATGAAGTTTTTAGTGTGTAGTAAAAAACTGATTTAATTTTGAGCTTATGTTTGGACAGAATGAAGTTAATGGTTGCTGATGGCCTTGCTAGCTGTCCACCTAGATAGCAGGCTTCATTTTATACTGTTTTGGTGATTGTCAAGAAATAACTTTGTCTGTATTGTTGTTTTGGGTTGTTTTTCATAGGGCTGATGTTCTTCGCACATATTTAAAGGCCATGTCACACAGCCACTATGCACAATTTTTGCATATAGCACAGATGAAAATTGGTCATACGTGAATATATATGAGAAAAGGTGATCTCTTTACTGAAATCTCCACAGATGTATCACAAATAAGCCACGTTAAAATCACGGAAGAAGTATGAATAAACCTTCCAATGAGAACAAATAAACATAGAACATGAAGCGTGCATGATTATTGCGCTCTTTATATGCAATTCATCATTGATTTGTGTGTAAATTAATTCATTTCAATGGGATTTTTTTGCCGCATACACAATGTAAAAATTATGCATTGGTGGTACACGCGTTAGACATACATGGAATAGTCTTGGAAAGCCACAAATTAGCATATGCGTCTCACAAAAATCACACATAATTGCTGAGATTTATGCAATAATTATGTATAAATCACTTTAAATATCCATAAAATGTGCAACTCTCAACCAACCCAAATTTTGAACAGCTCAATCCGAATTTATGGAAAGACCTGTTGGCTGAAACCCTCAAGGGACTTGTGCACACATCAACGAATGATGATCGCAAGAAACACGTATGAATTAGGAACTGTATATCACGCATGTACAACGAAAGCCCAAGATTTCATTTGTGGAAAATGCGAAAAATGTGCGTACCAGCAGTGTGACACAGCCTTTAAGTACAACCAATCACAAAAAGTGATGGAATTCATGTTGGCCACACATAAACGGTGCAACTACTTGCACATTGCTGCATTACACACAAATATTTTAAGAGCGTCCAAGGCTAAATTTTGTTGTTGGTTGCACATATTTTAAGGGGTAATTGTAAAAAACAGAAATGGTAACCAAGTGGCAGAGCGAATATTTTTAATTGCAGCTACATTAAGCTACAAATACCACATACCTCCATTATTCAAAATAAGTGTGGCTAAGAAAAAAGTTCAGCACTGACTTCATGTACTTTAGAAATTCAATTAGAATAGTTAGTTCCTTTTCATAGTTTCCTAGCATTTCTTAGCATTGAGATATTCCTATCCTTAGGAATGACTGTGTGTTTAAGGATGTTAGCTTCTGTTTGTGCTAAACAGATGAGCTGTGATTGTTTTATTGTGCTGCCAGGCCTTTGCTTACTTCTTTAAGACTTTAGGGAATGAGCAGTGAATGAGACGCTTTCGTGGTCGTTCCAGTCACTGAAGCTGTTAACAACAGGGATTCTTTATTCCCAGACGTTTGTCCTGCATGGAGGAATGCTGGGTGGTCTAATGTAGTTTTTTAAAAAAAAAACAGACACTTTATCTTAAATAAAAACCCTGGCTTTTCATGGAAAACATTTTGTCATCATCGTTGTGAAGAAAAAACTGTCGTATTCTTTAAAAAACCCTTATCTTTAGACTGTAATATTTGCATCTGGGTGCTTTTCTAGCATGCTTTCAGCCACTGTTTTAAAGGTTTGAAAAGCATTTGTCATAAAAATAAAATGTGTCTTTAATCATACTAACAAAATACTAAATTGTGGCAACAAAATACTTGAATTAAGCAAAGACTATTGTTGTTCAGACCGTCTCTAGACAAATCGAGTGCACGTTTTATCGTAACGCATGCTGGATCTCAATATTCTGTTTAAATGTCTCGAAAATAATGATTCCCTGCTATACCAGCAGCCCTCCTAGAATTAATTTGTATCTCATTTAAATTCACATGATTCACATCTACTCAAGCTGTTTCTGGCCATCATAGCTTTATATCAATTTTCTTACCCAATAAACCACAAATTATGTTAATAGAATTAATTAGCTGGCTGGGTAGCTCGGTTGGCGGCTTAGTAGCTCGGTTGGCGGCTGGGTAGCTCAGTTGGTAAGGCGAGAGACTACCACGCAGGAAACCACGGTTTAATTTCGATGCCGGAGGGGAATGAACAATGGTACTGGGACAATTACCCAGTATTTGCTTGTCGTATCAATGGCGAGCAAACACGGTCGCAACCTTAACGCGGTCCCGAGCACGAGCTTGGCTGCAGCTCAGGGGATGGGTCAAATGCAGAAAACAAATTTCCCATTGTGGGATAAGTACAGTATAATAAAATAAAATAAAATTTGAATGATTTCATGGTCACAAATTAGCATTTTGTTTGCACGGTTTAACTCAAGTGTGGGAACTATTGATTTTTTTAACCATTTCTTCAAACAGCCTCTGTGGATGCTGTTTTTTTCAAAACAATTTAAGTTTACATTTCATTGTTTAATTCAATTAGGGTTTAAAATACAATTGCATCCCTGCAAGACTTTTAGTTAAATTTATGAAATACAAACTCAAAGAGCATGACCAAAATGAGTGCAACAGTAAAAACTCAACAAATTGAAGGACTTCCGGTGTGTTGACGCTCTGCAAAAACTTCAGAATAACTCACTTAAAGTTAGTAACAAATACTTATAAAATCGAATGCACTAATAAGTGAGGGGATAATAACAGAAGAGGCCGGTAAAACGAAAGAATGCCTAAATCGCAGGATAGAAACAACTCGACGGCAAAAGCTAATAGCTTAGCTGAGCAAGCTAACGCCGTAGCTAACATAGCACCTTGTAAGAAACTGCCTTCAAAGATGGTTTCCAAACTGTATAAATGTCTTTTGAAAAGTAATGGTTTTGATTTGTTGCATTTAAAACAGAAGTGGGAGTTAGAATTGCAGGTTAACTTGTCAGAGGAGGACTGATATTCAATCTATCTGCTACAACATACCTCAACAAGTTCCAGAAAAAGCAAGAGAATTCGGGTGGAAAAATATAACAAGGCTCTTTATCAGTCCTCACTTAAAGAGCAAACAGCTGAGTACTCCACAGCAATGCTGGAGACTGTGGAGGCGCGAACACCAATCATTCACACATCTTCTGGACATGCAGTAAAGTTGTTCCCTTCTGGCAAAGCATCATCAACAGTGTTGCCAGTGTCACAGTTTTCCAGCCCAAAAGTCATCTGAAAACCGCCAGATCCCGCAAAAAAACGCCCAACGGGGGGGGGGGGGGGTGCAAAAAATAAGATCAAGTCAAATGGATTACACATTCACAAATCACAAATCACAGATGTAGAAAGGGGATATTACTCGACTGGCTTTTTCACAGCTACCTGTGATTGTTGCCCAATCTGGCAACACTGATCATCAAAACCTTGCAGGAAATACTAGGGTATACTGACCCACAGATACTATACCTAGGACTGTTACCAACAAGAGTGATTCAAACAGAGGACAAGTATATTTTTAAAGTCATGATCATGGCCTGCAAAAAAACCATAACAAGAAATTGGCTTAAAAGTGAGCCACTAAGTATGGATCAATGGAGAGACATTATGGAAGAGATCTGTTCTATGGAAAAAAGGACATTTCACTTACGGTTGAAAGCTGTAAATTTTCAACTCCAATGGAGGGAATGGAAACAATGTGCACCCTGCTCAGAACTAAAAGCTCAAAACTCAGTTTTGTTTACCCCACTTGTTCAAATTTGTTTTGTTTTGTGTGTGTGTATTATAATTTACTTCTTTATTTGATTGTGTTTTTCATCTTTATTTGTTTGTATTTTAAAAGTGCAAAACGTAAAATAAAAAGTTTTTTAAAAATATCCTCAACAAATTCACTGAAGTTATCCGTTATAAAAAAAAAACTCTCAGCAACTGAAGTAATAATTCTAATGGGTTCATCTTGTCAGACTGTCTGAGTTGTAGTTGTGGAGAGGCTGACACGGGTTTAAATCCTTTAATAGCTTCTATACCAAATATGAAAATATATCAAACTGGGATTTTTTGAGGCTATAATCATTTTTAACTTAAATACTGAGGGAGTAAGAAACAGCTGGCAAAAACCCACTTAAAAATTCTCTGTTTTTGTTACCTAAAATTTAAAGCATTATGCTTTTTAGCTAAATTTGGGCCAAAATTTCTCCATTAAAAGGAATAAAACAATTTCAAACTTTCTTTTTACTATGAAGTTGATGTTGATAGAATAGCCTGCTCTTTATTGTGCTATGGTGTTGGTAGGTTAAACTTGCACCAGGCTGACAAAAATGAGCTTCTGCACACTGTCTATAACTGACCAACTAATCCTCTGACCGGAGGTCAAACTGCTTGAGAGAAATCCTTGCTTCCAGCTGTGACATTTATCCATTCCTGTGAGTCTTTGCTGATCTTGACGCGGTAAATTGTGATAATCTTCTTTTGAGTGGTAGTTGGGTATGTGTGGGCAGTAAAATGTTTTAATACCGCTGCATGTGACAAACATGAAAATCCTTCCATCCTGCTGTCTGCATGCACCAGGAATGACTAAATAAATACAGACTCTTCTTTATATTTATCATTTGACCTGGACTATGAAATACACACACACTGCTCACAATAAGTCAGGGATGTTGTGAAAAACTCAGTGGATGTCATATACACAGTGTTTGTGTCACTTCACAGATTTTCAGGGTAGGTAGGTAATGGTATTGAGGTGATAGACACACCTCATTCTGTATTTTCCAGATAATGTCTCTTTGTGTTCAGTTGTTTATTGGTGTTTCGACAAAACAATTCTAAAAGACCAACTTATTCAATGTCAACTTTCTGTGGGTCTAAAATGTTGATTTTGCCAGTCAGTCATTGCAATTTCAACCTTCAAACAGCCATGAACACACAACGTTACTTAACAGACGAGCAGCTTCACCTGGTCATAGCGCCCCTTCAGGTTGGTGGCAGACAGTCAGATTGCAGGTGAACTTGGTGAGTCTCAAAGTGTCATCAGCCGACTTGCAACCATGACAAGAACCTAAGGACCTCTGACCTCAGACGTGCTTTTGCAAATGCCACACAGCTGCAGGCCTGTTTACCAGATGTGAGGGGTATTGGGGTTTCCAGACAAACTAACCGACTCCATCACTTTGGTTTGAATGATAGATGACAGTTGCAGGTGAATCCACTGACACCAAGACATCACAGTGAACGTTTACAGTGGACACAAGACCATTTGACGTAAGCAATGCGGTGACTCTCCTGTTCACTGATGAGTGTCGGGTCACCTTTCTCAGAAATAATGGTTGTCGGGGTTGCTGGAAAAGGCGAGGTGAGCGATACGCCAAGGTCAACATGGTTCTCAGAGTTCACTTTGGTGAAGGAGGAGCAACAGTCTGGACAGGCACCACTAGTCAGTAAAAAAACGATCAGGTTCTTGTAGATAGTCCAGTCACTGCAGGTTCTTAACTCAGAGACATCTTAGAACAATCATCATCCCCCGATTCCATCAGAACACCCCCAACTTTCTGTTCATGGATGATAATGCTCCACATGGTACCAGAATTGTCACAACTAAACTTCAGGAAATGGGAGTGTCTTATATGGTTTGACCAGCAATGACCTCTGACCTGATCCCCATCGAGGACATCTGGGAACAGCACTTTTAGAAGAGTGGAACACCTCAGAACAACATCATGAGGCTAGTGAGGAGCAGGAGACAATGCTGTTAAGCTGTTATGTTCATGGTCAGTTTTGGTTATTTGAGGCTTTCTTTATTATCGTCTTCATTTTTGGGTTATAAACATCAAACTAATGCACATGATGTTTCATTTTTATTCATTACTGGCATTATCAAAGGGAACTTTTATGTATTTCATTAAAATTCACATCATATAGTAAAAGGTAGAGAGATCCAGGACACATTTAAACGCTACCAGGATACAAGCTGTCCCATTAAAAAAGAAAAACAAACAAAACAAAAAAATAGAAAGAAAAAAACCCCAATAATATCCAAGAAGGTGAAGATCAGCCACAAAAAAACTCTTTATATTCCAAACATCAGAGAAATAGCAGGGCTAATATTAGGAGGTATGAAGAACACAAGTACAACAACCAACCAAACATAAAAGTCAGACATGTAGTGGTTTAACCTAATGATAAACAAGAACATGAAATTTATGACCTTCATGACAGTGTAAGCTCTGTGGAAAAGTTCATGTTAGAAAGATAGAACGTACTTTAACACAAGAAAAGGAGGAGAAAATATTTGTGAAAAACTACAACAAGAAGACACATAAAATAAAATAAAAAAATGCTACAAGACCTCAAGTGAGCAAAATAAAATCAATATAAATAAACATGCAAACGAGTTCAAACAATCAATGAGAGCTGTATAAAATAAGATAGACAGAAAAAATACACCATAAACTTAGATGAGAGGACACAAGCGTGGATACACCTGACAGGTTTCCCTGAGATGTCACACCCAACAGAAGCAGCTGATAGTGAAGCATCAATCGGTGCAAAATCTTCTGAGCAAGGCAGCAGCCCAGCAATTGAAACATACCCACTAAACTACATCTTGTACACAAAGGTTAGAAATTTAGCAATAGAATGTTATATTTGTGAGTCAAACTATGCACAGCAGAGGCAACAAACATCCTATTTGAATAGAGAATATGGATTAAAATCCTTTTTTTCATTGTTAATACTGCATTCAAACTCATACTCTACGTCTGACTTTTTACACTTTTTTACACACGCTTTGCATAAAGATTTTTATTTTTTCTGTCATTCTGTAAAGGTTTTTTCGTTGGGAGTTGATGTCAAAGTGGCAGACCTGGCTGACTGTGTTTGTGACTTTTGGAGTCGACTTTGGGACTTTAAAAGATTCATTTTGGACATCCACACGCAGTGACAGAGGAACATAGAAAAGCAAAAAACTTTTCCCAAAACGCCTAGAATGCCTGAGGCATTAAAATGGACATTTAGTTTTTAACAGCATTTGCAAATATAAAAATAGCATGTTAATACATAAAATGGTAATATGTAAGATTGAAACTAAATACTACATTTTCACGATGGGCCCGTGTTTTGTTTTTAAGTTGTACACCAAATCCAGACACCAACTGTTGCAGGTGGTATATGAACTGCAGTCAGGATAATACTGACATACCAACAGCAAGGGCATAAACACCCATATTGAAGTGTGTCAGAAGCATCTTCCCTCTGTAGGGACCCGAGCCTAATCAGATTAGTAGGGTTAAAGGGTCTGCAGAAGGGGGGGGGGGGGGGTGCATGCGTGTCAACGTATATGTGTGAGACAAAAACAAGAGAGCAGATGTTACAGGCCAAGAGTGTAGCTTAACATGTCTGTTTCTCTAAATTCTATCTGTGTACTGCTGACTACATGAAAGCTGTCTGACTCGCTGCCTGTATGACTGTTTTGGCAAAGAGAACTTACATCACAAAGTTGTAAGACAATCTCACATGGATCAACACTGTTACATTCTTTTTGGTAGACAAAAAGAACCAAAAATGCCTTTTGTGCTTAAACGTGTTTTCCATGTAAAGTTAACTAAAATGTCAGATGCCAGTTGGGGCTGGGCTAGATGGAAAATGTGGAAACACAGAGCTGTCAGCAACATACTACCAACAACTCAGAGGTGAATTTCTGATTAATTTCTGCCGCTCTGCAGAAACAAAGTCCTAAAACAACACAAGTTTTTTGATTTAGACTAAAAACAGCATAATCATAATTAAAATACCACTGGGAACACTTTTACAATAGATCAAAAGTTGATCAGAGGGGAACTTTAGGTTAACCTTTTGTCAGGACATTGTAAGCTCAGGTCGTAAGAATATTATGATTTGATAATAATTCTTAATTTAGAAAAAGTACAAAAAAAATATTTTGGTTGTGTATTGTAGTTATGAATTGTAAATATGAATTTCTATTATTTATTTCAGTCATTTCGAAACCTGCAAGGCCTTAGTTTTGTTAATTAGTTTTTCTTAGCAACGTTTGAAAATACCAAAATTATGAAAAAGTGAAGTAGTAAAGCTCTGACTTCAATCAACTTTCATGTTTACCAAAAACCAACAATTCATGTCCTGCAGGTTACAACTATTTTTAATTTAGAAAAGAAATAATTTAAAAATACCTTCATGAATCTTAAAATAGGTCTTTGTCAAATTTTATTTTGTATAAAAATGTCAATCCTATAATTAAAAGTAAAGTTCAGCACTATGAATATGATAATGGTTATGTAGTTTTCTTAAAAAATGAGAAGAATTATATTTTTGATTCCAGGATATAAGAAGCTAGAAAATAAAATGTCTAAATGTTTTGTGTTTGTACATTTTATTTAAATTATTTATTATTTCATTATCTTTATTTTCATCTTAAATTTAAAATTAACCAGCTAAAATGTATTCAAATACATTGTTGTTTTCTGAAGAAACGTACTTGTGCTGCTGCTTCAAAGATGGGAAAGCTAGTGACTTTTTATTTTAGATGTGAACATTTCTGCTATCTTTCCATTGTATACTTTTGAAGTATTTACATAAGCATATATATAATTTATAAACTAAACAGCTGTGCTATCTTTTTAAAATTATTCTTGTAAAAAGCTAATAATTAAGTACTTATCCACTCCTTTATTGTTCCTAGAACCTGAAACCCAATTCTTTCTGGCTGTCACTTTTTATTAAACCAAACAGTCGTTTCCGGGTCATCTCATTATGTGTTTTGTGTTTCAATTTGGTGTAAATGTTGAACATTTTCTGATTAATCAGAATATTTTGAGGGGCTTCAATCAACCATAGGAACATGTCTTGGAGCTTTTTGGTTGAAGTAACAAGCTGACGCACAGTTTCTGTCTCTGAAAGATTTGTTTGAATGATGTTCCTCGCCCTCCTCCACCCGTGTCTCTCCTTCAGTCTTGGTCTGTTCCAGCAGAGCTGCATCTGTCTGTCTCCCTCGCTGATCTCCAAGTTTTCAAATTCCTGGGTCACCCAACGCCACAATGTTTACGTAGAAAGAAGGAGACAGAGACACGCTGGCTGTGGTGAAGGGTGATGCCAAAATTCCTGCCTATTCATTCTCTACAACGAAACCTCAAGTTTCTTTCAGAGGCTTTAAGACTGGGCACAGAAATCCCAAAGGAGTAAACAGACGCTGGGCAGAAAGGGCCGCTCATTAATAAAACTTCATACTCCAACCAGCTACATTGCCATATGTGGTAATAGCAGAGCTTTTGTGAAAAAAAAAATCAAGGAACAGATGTACTGGTGTGATGACATTTTTTTTTTAAATCCCTGAAAGAGTTAAAGAAAAAATCGCCCACAGAAGGATTATCACCTGGTGGCAGGAAAAAAAATTGGTAAATACTAAATCTAGTCTCAAATCAGGCCATTAAAGAGTTTTTGAACATCAGACCATGTTTGTCCATGCCTCTGTTTCCATGCACACTAATGCACAGCTAATAAATCAAGGATGCAACAAAAATGGTCTTCTCTACGGAGAGGATCCTCTGTAATTCCTTGATGGGCCTCATTTCACATTCCAACTTCACTATTGTCCTGATTAGCGGCAGGGTAGCTCGGTTGGTAAGGTGAAACCAGGGTACGACTCCCAGGGGGAACAAACAAGCGAGCGATTAAATTTGTGAACAGATAACACACTGTGAGGGCAAGACCCTTAACGCTACTGCCTACCAGCATGAATGATCCTGGTGATGGTCATGGCTCTAGAATCACCAAGTATGAATGAAGAGTGAATGAATAATGGACATATTGTAAGCGCTTTGAGCGTCTGGAAAAGCACATATAAATCCATTATTATTATTAAATTAAAACAGGATTTAGAGACTTGACTAGCTGCCCCACACAGCAAAATATGTATTTGCTTATCGAAGAAAAATCATATTTAAACATTTGAAAGACCAACTCCAATCTTTTTATTGATCTATTTTCAAAGTATTCCCAGTGGTCTTTGATTGTGATGTTTTTAGCCAAAATAAAAAATTGTTTTCTAGGACACAATTTCTGCAAGGCGGTTTCATTAGAAACTGACCTCTAAAGGCCCGTACAAAACGGGACGAATTTCGCGCGTGATATTCGCCGAGGTTTAACGCCTCATGACTAAACAAAGGGCACCAATGTGAGTGTGCACACCGACGTGAAAAAACGCCACGCGTCAAAGCGTCACTTTTGATAAAACGCCTCGGGTTCGTTTTTTTTGTTTGACACTATACGACCAATGAGAATGGCGCTTTTGCACACGTGTCTGGAGCTTCTGAAGTTACAGTAAAACATAACTTGGGAGCGCTCAAACACAAAACTGCCTTTCTGAGCACACATACCATCGAAAAAGATAGACGCCAAGAAGCGTCTACACTGCCGCAAAGAAATAATGACGGACATTCTAAAATATCCCAGAAAACGCTCATGATACATTTTCAGCTCTTGTACCAGTCGATAAAACTCCCCATGTTCTTCTCTTCTCGTAACTATGGGATATACCCAAAATCGGCGTCTTTTCCAGCGACTTTCATCATTCAACAGAACAATAATTTCTTCATCGCTGGAACTGGAGCTAGAGCTACTGGTGCTTGAAATATTCATGTTTTCTTTGTATGATTCTGACAAGCGTGTAAATACTTGCTCTCTTCTTCTGAGTGAAAAGCGACTTTAAGAAGCGTGAAGTTGCGCAGCGCCACTTTGTGTACAGGGGTATTTCTGTTTTACATTAAACGCCATCTAATGTCAGGGAAATGAAATTGCATGTTCGCTCAGCTCATCGTCAGCGAAAATCGCCTGGGTGTGAACACAAAAAACGTGGCGAAAAACGCTGGCGAATAACGCCTTGCGAATATTCGTCCCGGTGTGCACGGGCCTTTAGTTGTTGGGGGTGGAGTAAGCCTGCCCTAATTCCCCACTTCCTGTTGCTGGGAGATCTCTGTTCACATGCTCTCCTGCTAGCTTACAGTCCCTTACAACCCCAACCTAACATTAGCAGCTCAACAAAAAACGGTGAGGAATATTGGAACTATCTAGCCCAGCAGTTTTGATCCAGATCCCAGCTAGACGAGGAAAACAAAGAGGTACATAGATCTATTTGTCTGCAAGTGGATGCATGAGCAGGGAGCTTGTGGCCTGGCCAGCATATTTTCTACATAACAAATACAATCTTTTTCAAATTACATTTTTTCGTCTGCTCCGGATTCACAACCATTTGAATGAAGAAATACTCAAAAAAGCAGTATTGAGATACATTTTTTCATATATGTCCTTCATCTTCAGAAAAATACCACAAAAACATGTTACATATACCAAAAAATACAATTTTCATCGCACTGGGCCTTTAAAACAGAAATAAAAAAGATTAAAACGCCATTAAAACTCGAAATACTGTGGCCTCGCAGTCAGCAGAACCCTGCTTTGAAGCCCATGTGGGAGCTTTCTGTTTTTTCTCATGCATGCATAGGTTTTGTCCAGGCACTCTAGCTTCCTCCTATGGCCCAAAAACATGTTTCATAGGTTCATTGGTGTCTCTAATTTGTCCCTTAGGGGTAAATGTGAGTGTGTGGTTGTGTAAACCCAGCTTTAGCCCTATGGAAGCTGAGATAAGCTTCAGTGGGTTCGCCTCTGAGATATGTTTGGTAAATAAATAAAAATTAAAGAAAAAAAAACGACATCAAACCACTTGCCATCTACAAGTCTATTTTAAGGGACAGTAGTAAAGATAACCGGGTGCAACAGATATGCAGATTCAGTACAAGCCTTTGAAGAGGACCTGTCAGTTTTGCAGAGGGCGGCCGTGGTGCAGTGGTTAACCTCTGATCGGAATGTTGCAGGTTTGATTCCCTCCTTGCCTGCCTATGTGTCAATAGCTGCGGTTACATGGGCAGAATATCTTGATCGGATCAATGGTCGGGTTAAAATTCACCCGTGCACATGGGCACAGAAAACCTTTTTCCGATTAGAACAAACGTTCCCATGGCTCACACTTTCCGTCGGAATGAATCATCTGGGCATGCGCAGTAGTGTAAAATCACGCGGATGCGGAAATAGGTCCCGTTGTAAACAAACCGCTTCCACAGACATTTATGCAGCAGCTCGGTAACATACGAGACGATCTTCCAAACGTGCTTTTATTAATGTTATGAATATTATGAAGTGCCTGTTCGCTCATCGTTATATTTAATCTGTGTGGTCAGTGCTTTTTTGTGGAAAAATTAAGATGGACGAAAGCTTAGGACAGGCTAACACGGGCTAACATCATTAGCCTGATGGATGGACTCAAAATCAAGGACCGTGCGAGAAACGCAGCAATCTGCAGCTTTCTAAGGACTGAGCGACATTTATTTTTGCTCTGAAAAGTTCACACAGACCGCCCCAAAGCCACTCTGTGAGCTAGCGGCCCGAGCTCTGTTCGAACACGGTTCCTCCTGAGTCCTGCAGCCGCTAACCCAGAGCGGCGGAACGGCTCGCAGTCTGAATTCTCCCACACATAACAAAACAACAAAACGCACACGTAAAAAAGCCCCCCCCCCCAGACACAAAATTATTAATCCAGCTCCTCTGCTCACTCGGGTGCCAGTGGACCGAGTGAGCGTCGGGGGGCAAGAAGCGCTCCTCCTCCGAATCTCCCCCGTGAGGGGTGAAAGAGAGGGGAGAGCCAGCGGGGCGAGAGCCAGCGGGGCGAGAGCCAGCGGGGCGAGAGCCAGCGGGGCGAGAGCGGAGCGGCGCTTTTCACGGGGCGTCCGCAGAGCTGGTCGGTCCCGTATGCGCTCCAAAGCTTTCTCTCAGCCAAACACCGTCTATGCATGACGTAACCCAGAGCAGCAGTGACACACGATCGGAATGACCGTTTACATGCTCCACGATTGGATAAACGATCGGTATAACCCACCTATCTCCATCGGAAAGAAATTCTGATCCGAATGAGTCTGATCGGGGCAGAGTATTCCGAACGGCGCGTTTACATGAAGCATTTTCTTTCCGATCAGGCGTTCTTTCCGATTACTTTTGCCCATGTAAACGCGGCTAATGTGTCCTTGGGCAAGACACTGAACCCCACCTTGCCTCTGGTGGAAGGTTGGTGCCTGTGTTGGGCAGCGGAGCCACCCTTAGTGTGTGAGTGTGTGAATGTGTGAATGGGTTTGCGACTGTAAAGTGCTTTGGGCCTTTGAGGAAGGTAGAAAAGTGCTATACAAGTTTTTCGCTATTTACCGTTTTACCATTTACATAAAACTGACAAGCAAATGACAACATTAAACACCCAACACTAGAAACCATAACATTGTTGTAGTTTGTACTGTGATATCTTTTAGAATTAACATAGTATATACTTACTTTTCATTCATGTCAACAGGTTTAATTCAATAATATTCTTTATTTTTTGTAATTGTAATTTTTAATTTTTTTGTTAGGCCTTTTAATTATTATTTTGGGATTACATTCAATATATGTTGACTTTCAATCTATGTGCCCAGATAGCAATATATCCAACAACTCAATCAATATTCTTATAATTCCTTCCCTGTTGTAATACCATTAATTGATAATCTTAAATTGAACAAACATATTTAAACTTTCAATTCAGGTTCTCAAAGTTTTTTCAATGTTTTCATTTTTGAATCACTGTTGTAATAATTTGTTTCCTTGTACTTTAAATCAGTGTATATGTATGTACTTGAATTTTGTGTTATCAAATTTTAACACATTTTTTCAACCAGTATTTAATGTTTTCATTAAATGTATATATTATGTTGATCTATATTCTCAGATTTCAATTAGTTTATTTACATGAATATTTTAAAATGTCATTTTATATAGTCAGAATTTTTTTTAATTCATCTTCTAAACCTGTTTGTCCCTTTTGGGGTCACGGGGCTGCCGGGGCCTATCCCACCGACTCGTGGGCGAAGGCAGAGGACATCCTGGACAGGTCGCCTGTCTGTTGCAGGGCCACAGTCGCACTCCCATGCACACTCATATTCACACCTAGGGACAATTTAGAGAAACCAATTAACCTTTGAAGCAGGTCTTTGGATTGTGCGAGGAAGCCAGAGTCCCCGTTTTTTTTAACAAAACTGTTAAATAATATCAAATCAAAATCAAAATATTATTACTATTGTTATTATTTTTTTTTTCAATGTCATGCAACCACCATTAACCAAAATTTAGTGATTTACTGTGCCAGTCCGAAAGTCTGGGTGAATGCAGAAGGTTTTGTCAGAAGGTGGATGAGGAGTAAAATGAACCTAAATCAGTCATGTGCATCACAAACAGAACTTTTATACTGGATTGGTCATCATGACCCGCCACGACCGCCACCAAATAACATTGTTGTGGGTAAAACTTACCAAATACATCATAATTGATACTATCTGTTTTTCATAGGCAATGAGTTTGCTAAAGTTTTTGTGGATTTTATCAAAATGCTTAAAAAATGCTTAACTCTAAAAAGTTTTGAATTTTCTGTCATATTTTGATGAAGTGGGCTTTATAGGCTTTATAAGCAGCGTTCTAACAGAATTGCAGAGGGAACTAAAAAACTGCTGTTTGAAAGTTCCTATCAAGACTGCTGCCATCTGATGGCGCCCAGTCTGGATGGCGTGAGGGTGTGGATTGCATCATCTCACTGCTGCTTATAAAGAAGAAGGGAGGATTAGAAGTGGATTGCAACTGTGCCATTTACACTCAACCACAAAACCACATTAACAAGGCAGAGGCTCTTGTTTGTTTGTTACTGTGGCGTTTTGGGTGTCAAGATGTCTCTTAAAAATCACTCTAGTTTTCAGAAACCATAGTCTTTCACTTTTTTTCACTTGAAAAATGTTTACAAAAAAGGGATAATGATAATTTCCTCCCGCATGTCATATTTTCCTGAATTTGCCCAACCATACCTCAAAAATGTGTATGCCAGAAACCTCTGGATTATGTTGTTAGGGAGAAGGAAAAAAGAAAGGAAAGAGCTGGGCTTTATTTTTGGCAGCCAACGTGGAAGTCTGGCTTCTTAAAAAAGCAGCAGTGACGATGGCGGTGGAGGCCTCCGTGCTGCGGTGGCTGCTTGGGTTTTGGGTGACAGAAGCTCCTTGTGCGTCTGCAGCATCTCTGTCGTCGCTCACTCCAGCCTCTCTCCCTCAATCCATCCATCATCTGTCTGCAGCATTCCTAAAAACGACTCCTCACATCCGTGTCTGCCTGTGTGTTTGTTTTCATGTGTATTTTTGTTAAAATAGTCATACCGCGTGTCTATGTGTTCACTCCCCAAAGAGTAAAACCCTTCAGCTCCCCTTAGAGCTTTCGGCACTCTCCTTCACTGGAATCGACTGTTTGCCTCCAAGTCAATGGTCTCCTGGGTTCCGGGTTTTCTATAACCTGACTCCTAAATAATGACAAAGACATTCCCTTTCAGACATATTTGAAAGGAAAACCAGATCATCTATTGATTCTCTGTCTTTTACTAACTGATGATGATGATGATCGTCCAATGTCTCTGTCCCTAAAGACCCACTACAATGAAAATTGTGTTTTTAACATGTTCTAATGGCATCAGCTGATTTATTTTGTTTTGGTATTCCTGATTGAATAATGCTTCAGAATTCTAAAAGTGGGTTTGAATCTTATAAATATTCCATAAACAACATCAAATCAGGTTAAGTGGCAAAAACGTAAGGACCCACTTCGATACAAATGGTGTTTTTAACATGTTCTTGAGGCATTTTTCTGATGATGGAAGACACAAAAAAGCTTTAACTTGCATGTCTGAGTTTTTCTTTATTCAAATCGTGGTGAATCAGGAGCAGACGAAAAAATACAGTTACACCATGGTCGGGATCCTTGCTCCGCTCAATTCTCGGGATCCTTGCTCCGTTCAATTCTGATCAACTAGTAGACAACTAGATCCATGTACGTCTTTGTTTTCATCGTCTGAGCTGGAATCTGGATCTGAACTTTACGGCTGGGTAGCTCAATTATTGTTGTTGCACCAGTCATGTGAGGTTGGGGTAGTGAGGAGCTGTAAGCTAGCAGTAGATCGTGTATACAGATGGATGATGGGAAGGATAGCCGGCTTACTCCATGCCAACAGTACCAACAAGTCAGAGGTGAATTTTTCTAATAAACTACTACCGCTTTGCAGAAACTATGTCTTCGAAAACGACAAAATAATCGGGGAGAGACTTTAAGTTAGTCGTCAAAACTCGATTGTGACAAGTGAAAATGTTTGAACATTTAGACTTTTATCTCATTCCTTTGAGTTATTGAGCTAAAATGCTGTTTTCATAACACATCATAGGTAGGGGACGTGTTGGTTCTCCAAGGAAACCCAGACAAAAAGCAGCAGAGTGGAACATTTAGGAGGTAAAAACAGTGAGGAGGCATCAGCTACGTTTCCAACCACATTGCTGACACACCCATCACTTAGCCTTGATTTTTTTTTTCTGCTCCAAACAGAAGCATAACAGTCATCAAACTCCTTCAATTGGAGCACAATTTAAGTTTTGGTGACAAATAAGACTCACTTGATGAAAGGAAAACAATGTGTTTTTTGTTGAACCATTACGGGTTGTAAACTTATATAAACCCAGTATTTAGACGCAACGTGCTGCAGCACAGGTTAAAATTGATTCTCTTATCATCCTGTGTAAGATACTTTTCAGGGTCAGGTATGAGGTTTGCACACCTTGGTATGTTCACAGAGGAGACAATAGCCAACGGTGACAAAAAAGTTAACCAAAAATGAATAAATACATGGAAATATGTTACTAGTCATTTGTCTTGTTACATATAAACTCCCTCATTGTCCAGAACATGCCCATTTCTGTGAAAAGGGCACATGTTTTACACTTAAAGCTATTTATAATTTTAAGGACCCACTCTGATCATCCATTGAACTATTTTTCATGGTCAAATAAAAAAACCTGTGCTGTTTTCTTGGACATGGTTTCTGCAGAGCAGCAGGAGTTTAACAGAAATTCACCTCTGAGCTGTGGGCAGGAGTATTGGTGCGGAGCTACCTCGCCCCACTTCCCATCACCCTCTCGCTCGCTTACATAGCTTACAGCCTCTCACATCCCCAACCTAACATCACTGGTGAAAACAAAAATGGCAAGCAATATTAGAGCTATTCAGCCGTACAGTTTAGTCAGATATCAGCTCAGACAAGGAAAAAAAAGACATACGTGGATCTATTTGTCTGCAAGTGGATGCATCAGAATGGAGCGGAGCAGGGAGCTTGTGGTCCACCCAGAATATTTTTTACGTCACAAATAACCTCTCTTTCAATCAGCTTTTTTGTCAGCTCCTGATTTATAATGATTTGAATAAAGAAATTCTCAGACATGCAATTTTAAGATGAATTTTCTTTACTTATACACTCCATCGTCAGAAAAATGTCACAACAACATGTTAAAAACACAATTATCCTCTAATTGTGACTCTAAATACTGAGGAGGCATCCACTTGTTAGCTTGGCTGTGATATGTAAGCTCTATTCATGAAACTAGCGGATTTTAAACTAAAGCTCCAAGAAAAAAGTTGTATTTAAAAAAGGACAAACCTCCATGAAGTTTGGATGGAGGTTTGCATTCTGTGATTTCTTGCCCACTTTGGAAAGTAAATACCCTTACTCATTCTGGAAGGCTTCCTGCTGTGAGGCACGCTGTAGCTGCAGCTACAGTTCAATGGGTAATGCGTCACAGCTAGTAGAAAAAAAAACATGCAGAGTGCATTCCTCCTCATCAGTGATATTATTCTTGGCTTTTAGAGCAGATTCTGACACCTGAACTGGAAACTCTCTGAACCTGTTGCACTGAGTACAGGGATAGTCCACTTCTATGGTGTGCTAACAGGGCATTTGTGGAAAATATTTTTGCCTTTTTCACAATAAATGCAAGCGTTTGACACAAAGTTCTCTTTTACCATGAGATATCAAGTAGGGTAATTGCTTTTGACAACAAGCAAAGACACAAAAAGGACCAAACTGTGGGCAGAAGATTGAAGTCTGCATTAAAAAAATTCTCCATTTTTATAGGCCTGCGTTTCATGAAGTTTTATCATCTTTGGGAAGCAAGGTCACAGGTTGAAGTTCGTATTACACAGCCACTTCATAAATCTTGCACATGTTGCACGCATGAAAGTTAGTCATATGTGAATACATTTCACAGATCATTTCACAGACTATAAAGGATGAACCATATTACTGTAAAACTATATGGAAGAAGTACAAATAAACCACGCAAAAACATGTTAATGAATGTAGAACATGATCTGTGCATGATAATTGTGCTGTTTATCTGCAAGTCATTAGTGATTCATGCGTCAATTCCATAATTTTTATGTGAAATGTGCGCCGTATGAAATGAAAGTAGCACATGCGTGAAAAGTCCATTTGACCTACGTGGAACGGTCGTGGAAAGCCACACATTTGAAAATGATTCTTACAAAAATTACGTACAATTGTGTAGAATTTATGTAATAATTATGTATAAGCGACGTTAAAATATGCATAAAGTGAGAAAAGACGTGTCGAATGAAACCCTCCATGGACATCTGCGCACATCAACAAATGACAAACGCAAGAAACACTCATGAATTACATATATCATGCTTGTATCACGCAAGTACGGAGCCCGTGTCCTGACATGGAAAAAATAAAATATGTCTTGTTCCCACAAATTAATATTCCGTTCCCACAAAATGTTATTTAGCTCCCTCGAAATAATTCATTTGTGCAAACAAAACGATTAATTTGTGCCAACAAAATAATTAATTTGTGCAAACGAAATAATTATTCACGTCATAAGTCATTCATAAACATCCGTATTTATGAATGCCTTGTGACGTGAATAAGAGGTTAATGATGGGCGCATGTAGCCTACTAGCCTTCGGATGTAAAGTGACTGCTAAAGAGTACGTTAATAAAAGACAAGTCCTGAATATTATTATATTAGACCCTAAACTACAATATCCCATACCGCAGCTGCTCAAATGCCGGCATGACAAGCAAAAGAGCTCTGCAGCTAGGAGCTATGTCCGGTAAATGGCTATGGTATGGCGACGCAGCAAGCTTGTGCATCCTAAATCTAATGATATTTTTCTTTTATTCATTGAGAAAATAATAAATTGATCATTCTTGCTTTTCTTTTTCCTTTGTTGAACAAATGTGGGTCACAGAGACACGGAAGGTACCGCTCAAAGCGGCTTTTGTGGCCGGATGGAGAGCATATATGTGTTTATGAATGACTTATGACGTGAATAATTATTTTGTTCGCACAAAGTAATTATTTCGAAGGAACGAACTAGTATTTCGAGGGAAGGGAATATTAATTGTGGAAAAAAGATATTAATTTGTGGGAACAAGATATTAATTTGTGGGAACGAGATATATTTTATTTTTTCCATGTCAGGACACTGGCTCCGTACACAAAAATGGTTATTCTGACAAATGTAACGACTGAGTAATAGCTGTTTATTTCTCTGTAGAAGTCTATTAGAGTTTTGCTTCTTGGAGTCAGCAGGAACTTGGAATGCGAAGAGGGAAAGCGCAGTTCTCTTACAGTGTTCAGAAACTGTATTTCAGAGACGTTGTGTACCACTTCCGGTAATTAACCGTGACTCTTATTTTGAAGGATGAAACGGAAGTTAGACGGATCCTGTTTACAGGCGCGCGCGCAACGAGTTCAGCGCTCAGACTCAATCAGCGCTCAGACCGCTCACACATAGAGGGCCACTCCGCTCACCGGACCAGCTCGCTCCTTTGATGGATTGTCCTGGAACTCGCGTCCTCCTCTCCGCGGGATAAACTTTACATCTGACTGCTTTTATCATGGGAATATACCGCCGCTGCTTGCTGCTCTGTGGATATACTCAGCCTTAATGGAAACTATGACACCGCTGCAGGGGACCATGGGACAGCAAAGGTCCGAGTCTCTGACCGGGGAGAATAAGTATCTCCCCGAAAACAAAAAGGTACTACAAACGTTCTACTTGGGTCTTTACGGGGAGGACGAACCGGGTTCTGGCGTGTGCGGTTTCTCTGGTACCGAGGTCCCGCTGCGTTCATCTGACAGTGTGGCAAACACGGACTGTCTGCTCAAAAGTCTGATTTGAAATAACTTTATTAATCACACATTGATCTTTCAGCACTTTTGACCAAATGATGTTCAATCTTTTTTTTTTAATATACATATTTAATTGTAAAAAAATTAGTTTTTATCTGCCATACACGAGTGAATACATCATTTTAATAACGTTTTTGTATTTTGGTTTTAATTTCTTCATAATGCAGCTTTTTTTTAAAACAACTTTAGCTTTGCTTGGTGCTTCGTTGAGACATAAAAAAGTAGCTAAAAATAGTTTTGAAAGAAAACAAATCTGAATGATTTTATTTTAGAACTGATGTTTAGCTGTAATTACAGTACATGTGGAAACGCCTATTCCCATATTTTTAAGGTTGCTGGTTTTAACAGTCATTTCATAATATTGCAAGTAACTATATTGTTTTAAGAAAAAACTCTTAATTTCAACTGTGGGAGGTAAAAAAATTTTTTAAGTGGTTTTTCATATTTTTGAAACATCTGCATGAAGCTGAAGATTTCATGCGCAGATGTTTGGTGAAGTTGTTGTAAACAGCGCCCCCTTCCATGAAGTAGAGGAAACGCAGTCAGGATGTGGGTGCAGAAACCTTCCAGTGGGGGTGAGAGGACCCCCACTGGACTCCCCCAGTGGGGGTGAGAGGACTCAGATCAATGTTGAAAACCATGTCAAGTCTGTCTCTGTTCTCCAAAACATGTTTTTTGAAACAAAGGTAGTTAAAGAAACAACATTACATAACTATAAAATAATCATATATTTAAAAAATGTGGCGTTCTCATTTTTTTTAACTTGACCTACTTGTCCTTGTTTTTGTTTTGTTTTTGGTTACAGGGCATAGAGTCATTTATTTTTTGTTTACTAATAAATGATCTGATCTTCAGGTCAAATTGTTGCACTCCTTTTTAGTTTCTTCATGTTTTTAAATTTATTTGCAGCATTGCAAGCTCTTTTCAGCCCCTTGAAAGGTCCGAAAAAGGATTTGAAACAGAGGAAGTGAACCTTTTTATATAAGACGCTGACTGTGAAGATGTCCTCATGTCTCATGTCTGTATTCCCGAGTTAACTTTGTGTTAGATTCATGTGATTGCCGCCGTAAGCGTTAACCAAACTCATGCCGGGTTTCTGCAGACATTTTTCTTTTTGTTTCATGCTCTTTATGTTTGTTTGTTTGTTTGTGTCTATTTTGTGCTTTTCTCCAAAAAAAGCACAATCAAGCTGTCATCACTAAAAATATTTCTGCCTCCTTTATGCCTGATTTTAAAAAAAAGAAGATGATTATGGTTCTGGCAAAAACATGGAGAATTGAACAGGTTATTCTTTTTTTTTTATTAGCCAAGAAGTGTCTATAAAACTAAAGTGAATCTGTTTATTTCAAGGAGCTGGTAAAACAAAAAAGTTCCCCATTTATGATTTATTGATCTAAAGCTGTTAGGGAGGACTTTCCCCTGCAGGCCAGTTTTGTGATTTTCATCATATGACTTATTTTGTTAGGTAGCTTTGTCCACCACAAGCCTTCTAACTGAGGAATGGAACTGTGTTAATATTGCAAGCGAGTAAAAAAAGGTTAAGACTTATTACTGGGGTTTTTTGTCTGAAAAAAATAAGAAAAGAGATAGTAAATAAGCCATAAAGATATCTCCCACTCCCATATGGGGGCTTTATGTTGCTTACGGTTTATTGAGAGAACAGGAGTCCTGGTGCGTATCATGCAAGAGTTATATATTGCTCATCTTTATGGTCTTGTTTCCTCTTCTGCACTTGTTGCTTCATCTCTTCCTGACCAGTCTGCGCGTGTATTTCCACTGACTGTGGACTTTACGGCCGGTTTATGTGTCCCCCTTTCATGCATGTGTTCCGTTTCTTTGCAGAAAATGAAGACCCTGGCGCAGAGGCGGCAGTCGGCTCCGTCGCTGGTCATCAGCAAAGCCCTCACGAGATCCAGGAGCACGTCCAGGTAACAGCTAACACCCCCTGTTTCCATTCCAATGAGACTCTTCAGCGCTTGTTGGGCTTCGGTCGCAATTTCAGGCCAAACCAAGAGTGATTTCAATGACAGAACTGCTTCTTCTGAGAGCCTCAACATGAACTTTAATCCTACTCCAAACTGTCCACTTCAATCACCTTTTGATCTATTGTAAAAGCGTTTCCAGTGGTGTTTCAATTATGGTTATGCAGTTTTTAGCTGATATCCATTTTCTGGGACATAGTACTGCAGAGCAGCAGTAGTAAATTAGAAATTTACCTCTGAGTTGTAGGTGAGACCATTGATGGTCTTCCTTCCCATCATCTATCAGTTGAGGTTAAAGTCTATCTGTTACACAGATGAAATTTGCTCTCTGCTGGGAACCATTTGGTGGTTTAACCCCCCAATGCTGAGTGTCAAGCCTTGAACCCATTTTTAGAGCCTCTAGTATGACTCAGCCTGGATTTGAACTCACCTGTGACCTTCCAGTCACAGGGCGGACACTCTACCATAAGGCCACTGAGCTGGTGGTTTATCCATAAACTCTCCAGCAAGCTTACAGCCCCTCACATTCCCGACCTTACATTAGCATGTATAAACGTCATGTAGAACATGATAAAAAACACTGAAAACATCATTTTCATTGGAGTTGGTCTCTAAGGCTTTAAGCCTGGAAAAGCAGTTGCATACATTTGGTGGTACATGTTGCTGTCGAACCTTTGGTGTTTTTTGTCTCTGACTGTTCCCAGAAAAACTCGGGCCGGGACTAAATGAGCTGCAAACACAACGATTAGAGGAGTAGAGAAAAGGCTAGAAGACGGAGGATACAACCATCATGCAGGCTCACAGCTCTGGACCTTTAGAGTCTATAAGTGGAAGACAGTAGCGACAGATCTGTGTCTTGCGTGAATGTTTCGCATTATAGAGGCTTTAACTTTCATTTTTGCACAATAATTCCATGGTTTTTTAGCCGATTATTAGGAGGCTGGACTTAAAGGCTGGGTCACTATGGGGGTTTGAAATGCTTACGTCTTCTAGAGCTATCAACCCTTTCATCACCCTCGTATCACTCAAATCCTTTCCTCTTCCTTTTACGGGATCGGAAATAAGCCATTAGAGAAAGCCTTCAGGGACGGTGTTTATTTCTTTAAAACTCCGCTGGCTACAGCGTTTAGCTGGCTGTTTCCGAGCATCCGTCAGAGCGGCCTTGTCTTTAACAGCACCACCGCTCTTGATGGGTTCTACGTGCACGTCAGACTGATTGGACCGTGAAACGCCAACACTTAGGCTGGCGCTGAAGGAATCCGTCCACAATCTTGAATGGGTTAATTCTTTGGGGATGTAATTTGTGTCTGCTAATGAAAGTTTGCAGGTACGGCGAGAGGCCGAGACAGACGATCTACTGAGTGAAAGACAAAGAGTCTGACTGACAGAGCCACTCAGTCTGTCTGAGTCTGGCTCATGTGTGTAAAGTCAGAGAAGGTGTGGAGCCAGGGCTCGACACGCTCAGCTGTCACCCTTGACCTTTGACATCCCACCAGGAGGTGTGAATGTGTTCATTATTGAGTGAGTCTGCGCGGGGATACCAGGGCTAACTTTGACTTTTAAATAATTTTGTCTCTTTTTCCCCCTCAAGGAATTCACGTTTCATTGTGAAGTATCTTTTGATTTATTTTCCTGTGGTCTTTTAATTATGATTATGCAGTTTTTATTTCTGCCAAAAGCCAAAAACGTGTCTCGTTTTTTAGGACATAGTTTCTGCAGACCGGCTGCAGTTCATTAGAAATTTGACTCTGAGTTGTAGGTGAGACTGTTAGTGCGAAGCAAGCCCACCCCCACATCCCGTCATCCATCTGTTGATATGCTCCTGCTAGCTAACAGCTGTTTCATTCTTTTTACAATAAAAAACAAAAATTCAGATTGAGATGGTAGACACCACACCACCAGGCCTTTTTGCGTTGAGCTGACTAAAAGTTTCATTTTTTTCTCTGTCATAGCGATAAGGTTTAACTTCACTACTTCAAAGTCAGCGAATCTGGGCATGTGGGTGAGAACCAGCAGTCTTTAGTACCTACACAAAAGGCCATTTTGGGTTCATATGCAAGGTTTTCATTGAGAAAATAATACTTTGTACCAGCTGTTTGGTACAGTGGTGGAGGTTAATGATTTGGGCTCATTTTGCAGAACTTGGGAATGTTGTTTAAATTAGAGACCTACTCTGATGAAAATGCTGTTCTTGGTGTTTTTAACATGTTCTCGTGGCACATTTTCTAATAATGGAGGGCAGATGTATAGAAAATTCAGCTCAAAATTCCTTTTTGACTATTTCTTAATTCAAATTGTTGTGAATCAAGAGCAGACAAAAATGCTATTGGGAAAAGGCGCCTATTTGTAGAAATACACTGGGCGGGGCACAAGCTCCCTTCTCCGCTCCGCAAGGGAAGGGAAGTGGGGACGGGGTTGCTCTGGGCCAACACTCCCGCTCACAAGTCATGGGAAAATTTCTTAATGAATTCCTGCCGGTCTGCACAAACTCTGTCCTAGAAAACAACGCAGGTTTTCTGATTTTGGCTAAAAACGGCGGAATCATAATTAAAGACCACTTCTTATTGTGTCCATCATGCACCACAAACCCCAAAGATTCGGCAAATATTTGCGTTCTTCTGAAGGCTCGCACCACAATGCCTCGTCCTGTTCCGGACTGTTCCATGCCTTATAGTAAACAGTTGCACCGCCCCTCTGTGCAGGAGCCTGGGTGACATGCTGTGACTGAACAGACTGCTGCGTTGATTGCTCATACGTGGAATACCTTTTGTTTTGTTTTTAGATGGTAACCTGACCTAGAATGTAGTTGTTCAAGTTTTCACTTTGGGCAGATGTTGTGCAAGCATTTAAGCAGAGCATTTGTTGTTAGCTGGTGGATGTCTTAGAATTCCTTATAAGATGGAGTCATCACATCCGATTGTATTCCATTCCCTTCCCTGGCCTTTCATTCCCCCAGGGAGGCGCTTAAAAAACTTAGCTCACCTCCTCAACCTTCGCTACATCCAAAGTATATAACCTCATCGCTCAGCCTCCAGGCTCCAAAATGCTATTGTAGCATTGCTCCTCAGGGAGTGAAATGTACACGTCTTTTAGGAGGGTCCATGCTGCATAAAACACAAGGACATAGGAGCGGCTGACGGGTCCGGCCGCATCGCTCAAAGCTGCAGTGTCACCACGATGTAAGAAAGCAATGGTATTTCAATGAAAGCGCTTGAAAAAGCTCCCGTACATCTGTCAGTCATCTCCAGCACACGCACACATTCTTTACAGTCCTTTTTTAATTACCCCTGTGCGGGGCAGAAATGTGTTGATGCACTTTCCAGTTCTTGCATCAACCTCACATTGAGGATCTGATTGTCTGATTGGCTGGTCTTTGTCAGGAAACTCTAAGCTAGAAAAGGTTTTTTGCTCAAAAAGTGAAAAAAAATCAACTCAGCATCAAATAAAACTATTACTTCCAACAAATGACTTACATTAAAAAGCATATTTTGGTTTACTCATTGTGTTGTTTTTTTAAATAAAACCACGAGAAAGCAGAAGTGTGAAGTGAATTTTGGTTGACTGTGATAAAAGAGATGTTTTGTTCTGTCTGGAGTTTTGTTGCACAGCTGAACAGAAGCTGCTCTGTGGGTGTAGGAGACGGTGCGAGGTGGCGTGTTTTGCATGACATAATGTCGTCACATTCACACACAGAGTTGTAAATGGTTGTTTGTCTTGTCAGACTGAAACCTTTCAGTGCAATCCTTCAGAGGACTCGAGGACTGAGGTCCTAGTTTGTCCACTTGTGGCGTCGGAAACAAAAGTGCAGCTGCTGCTGTCTTCTTTAATCTGGATTGTATTCTCGTTTTCAGCATTTGTCTTTCTCCAGTAGATATGAAAGGGCGTTGAAGGTCAAAAAGCCAGAGCTGACCTTTGCTGAAAAATAAGACGCACAAATTCCCTCATAAGCTACGTACACACCAGACATATGACACACACGCGTTGTAGTTCGTGCTAAATGTGCATTCTTGAACGCGCATTTAGCCTATGGTGTTCACACTGCACTAGCAGGGAGGGGGCTTCTTCTTTTTTTACTGTTTACTTGCGCATTCCTGCCACCTACAGTTTGAAGAAGCTTGGTGCAAATTGCTAAAGTGGTGCAAATCTGGTGAATCTTGCTCCAGACTTTTTCTTTTACAGCTCCGTTTCGATAAAAGGCAGACTTGGTGTCCTTTAGTTCCACAAACCACAATTATTGATTTGTCCTCCATGATCAATTTTCAAACGGTCGGCACTTCCAGGAATTAAAATGTTGCCATCCTTACATCACTACCAAATCCGAGACCCTGATTGGTCAAACCTGGTTTACATTTTAATGAACGTTCAATGGCGGTGCGTTTTGTACGTAGACTCCAAATACGGTCGTAGAAACGTGTGTTGCTACACATGAACACGAGAGTTTGGAACGTAGAAGCCCAAAACGCGTGTTTACATCTCACGTTTCGACTGAGCATTGAGACGTGGTCGCCTGAACGCTTGTTCCTGAGGCCAGTGTGAACGTCAAAGGGTAGCAGGAGGTTGTGTATGTGTGTGTATGTGTGTGTGTGTCTGAGGCTGTGTGTTTGGGCTCAAACACTTGAGAGCTGAGGCGACACTTTTGGAGTTACACACAGAAAAAAGGAGGATGATGGAACTGAATCCTTTTTTGAACCTTTTCTGAAAACTTTTTATGGCTTTAATTATTTAAAAAAACATTAGAAACATTATCTAAGTCTGTTTTTATTAATGAACTACACTAGAACAAGTCAATCCGAGCATTTCTTCACATTTGTCAGTGCTGTAAAAAAAAACCCTTTTGATAGAACCTACTTAGTGTGCTATGATAGCACAATCCCATAATATTACGTTCCTTTAAATTGAAAACACAAAATTGTTGTGTGTGTGTTATTGTCATTTTTGAGGCGTATTAATTTGCAGAACTGTATCAAAAACAAACACATATTGTAGTCTGACATTAGAGCCTGAATAAAACATAATTATGAGCATCTTTTTAAAGAAAACAACAGAAAGCAAATAAACCAAAGTGTTTCCAAAAAGGTTGGCTGAACAGAGTGATTTATGATGTAAGTTTGTACATTCAGTGCTGTCAACACCAAATCTATAAAGCGCTGGAGGTATGCATTTTACTGTGTACATTTCTGCCAACGGGGGAAAACAAGCAAGAATCCTATGAATGCTTTGCATAAGAGTGACTCCTGTTCTTTATGCAAACATTAAGGAAAATAGAGCTTCAACCGACATTTCTAGACAAGAGTTTAGAAATCCCATTATGGGCAAAAATGAATAGTACTACTTTTTATTTTTGGATTTCTGATCCCCATCTTTATTTGTTTGATAATTTTGTTTGCTACTTAACTGAGGATGCTTTTCTTGACTTTTTTGATTAAATTTTGGAGTTTCAGTGGGTAAATGTTGCATTTATGCCATTTTTGTTCAAACAATAGTCAACAGGATTTTCTGAACATCTCTACTGTGTGGATTCTTTCAGAGCAGCCAGTTCTGGTGTTGTTTGAAGGCTTAGTCCCAACTGGCCTTATGGGTTGATACAGGCAAAACCAGTACGGGGTGGTCGGTACAAAATGTTAAGATCGTTGACCACTCTGTAAGGGCCTGTAGAACCAAAAGGTTTGTGCACATTTATTTCTAGTGTTGTAGCGGACACCTATCCAACACGTAAGGTAGGGGTGAAGTTGGTGAGACGCAGGCGTATCGTACAGATTTTTTATTTTTCCATCACCCCTGAAACCTGCGCATCCGTTGTACGCCACACGCTTGCAGCCTCACCTTTATCAAAATCAGAACATAGTCTGTGCACTAACCCAAAAGCCCACAGCACCCGTATGGGTCAACCCCCGTATTGGGTCATGTGACTCAAGCTTAAGGGACAGGAAGGTTTAAGGAGTTCCTCACATCAGACTTCCAGAGTCTAGAAAGTCTTATGGTATTTGTTCCTCTTTGAAAAAAAGATTTCAAAGCTTCAAACAACGCAGAACGAGGAAGAAAAGGGCCGATCTTTGTCTCTGACATTTATGTGCCGCATTGATTCCACCTGTAAATAAAGGCAGAAGTAAAATAAAGAAGTGTTTCCACATCATCAGAACGGTGTTTCCACATCAGAGATGAGGTTCCTGTCTCTGTCATTCAAATGTTGTTTCTGTTTATCTTTTACTCCTTCCTGTTAGCCTGTGCGTTTTTTCGTTTCACGCTTCTCATCGGTTGTTTGGTCGCTGCTGGTCGGATTCCAGCGCTGAGACTTTCTGCGCGTCACACAGGGAAACGTTTCCGTCCCGGCTCAGGTCAGGAGTTCCTGAATATTCATTTCAGATGATTAGTATGCAGCGGTGTGCGGTTCATTGGCTCCTCACTGCGTTGCTAAAAAGTCAACAGAGGTTGATCCTGAACAAAGGTGGTCATACATGGGCGGGAGGACCACACACTCAATTTATCAACATCACATGATGTACAATGGAGACATTAGCGGAGCATTCATCACTTTCCAAGGTTTGCCGGCTCGCCTGTCAGTCTCACCTTTGAGAGGGGAGGGATGTGCGGTGAATACAGAAGATGTTGTCTTTTTGGGAGCAGCGAGATGTGAAAGAGCTTTACAAAGTCTGTCCCGGGCTGTCAGAGGGGCTGTGGTTTCCAAGAACATGAGCATTAAGTAAGGAAGCAGCAGAGCGTGTGATGATGAAAACCTTTGACTTTATGCTGTGATGTTCATCTGAGTTCATCCTGAAAAGTCCTTCTGCAACAGTCCTGTTTTAACCCCTGCTTGTGGCATTCCCCTCTTTAGCCACTCCAATGAAAGTCATGTCTTTGATATTTCAGCGTGTTCATTTTATCTGATGATGGAGGACACATACATATGGAGTGGGACATTAAAGTGGATGTCAATGCATCACCAATAGATTTCATGGAAATCTCAGTTATTTGGGTGAAATTAGAGATAAAAAGATAAAAAATTGAATCTTAGTGTAGAGGACTTGATTTAAGAAGTAGCAGCATTACCTCTTAATTTCACATTTTCGCAACAATTCCAAGACTCTGGAACTTAAAGGCTACAGAGTCGGGAATGCGCTCATCCCTGACGTAATTCCGTCCTTGTGAAGGCCGTGTCACGCGTACATTTTACGCATGAAATTTGGGTCTATCGTAATGGATGCGTGATATACGTAGTTCATTTTTGCAGTCGTCATTCGATGCGCGCAGATGTCCGTCGAGGATTTCACCAGACGGGTCTTTGTGCGAATTCGGTTTTGAGCTGTTTAAACTTTTTGGTCAGTTGAGAATGAGACAGTTTACAAATATTTGACCTGGTTTATACACAATTATTATTATGTAAATCTTACACAATTGGCTGCACGGTGGCGCAGTGGTTAGCGCTCTTGCCTCACAGCAAGAAGGCCCCCGGTTCAAGTCCCGGCGGGGGGACATGAAAAACACTACATCAATGGGGGACCTTTCTGTGTGGAGTTTGCATGTTCTCTCCGTACATGTGTGGGTTCTCTCCAGGATCTCTGGCTTCCTCCCACCATCCAGAAACATGCTTCATAGGTTAATTGGCAACTCTAAATTCTCCATAGGTGTGTGATTGTGGACATTCTATACTGCAACAGACTGGCGACCTGTCCAGGGCGACGCCTGCCTTCGCCCACAATTGGCCGGGATAGACTCCGGCAGCCCCGTGTGACCCCAAAAGGGACTAAAATGAATGAATGAAAAAAACAACAAAAAATTAATCTTATGCAATTGTGCGTGATTCTTGCGAGTTGAATACCTTTATTTGAAAAGACGTTTGAGACGTAAGTGCATACAAAGTGTAAAGAGATTAACAGTGCAGCTAAGAGCTAGCCTCAAAGTAGAATCTGTAATTTATTGACCTTTTTTTAGCTACCAACTCATTTAAAGTGTCTTGAAAGAGTCATCTGTTCTGCTACTGCAGGCTTTGAAATCTAACTTAAAATATGTGATAAAACCTGATCAGAGTTCTTTATTTCGAGTTTCTTCCCTCTTTTATTCCCAAAATGAAAAATGTTCCCTCCTTCGATTCAAGTTTTCTCTTGAGATTCTGCAGTAAATATGAACGAGTGTTGACAGTCAGGGAGGAAATGCTTCTGCGTCACAGAAGTTTCATTAAATCTGTGTTGTGGATGATTTATCTCTGCAATGGGATATTTTCTGAGTGAACGTATTCAACTTCCTGTATGACTTTACAGTCACTGCCACCACTTTTGCACATTGCTGTCACTTTTCTTTTCTCTGCTCTTTGGAACTGCTGTGACAATTGAATTTCCCCAATGTGGGATCAATAAAGAATATCTATCTATCTATCAGGCAGCTTGCAGTTTAGTTTGATAACGTTTTACGAATCATTTCAATATTTCATCGATAATTATTTGTTCTTTTTGTCATCTTCTCAGCGGGCGATGCTGCTGTTCAACACACAGCATCCTCACAGCGGCAAGAAACCACAGGAACTGAAGCTTTACTGGAAACGTTCACTCACGTTTATTAATCCCATTCGCATATTTCCATCTGCGTCATATCAATTCATTCACATCCAGCACATCCCGCCTCCATGCTGGTGCACATTAGGGCTGGGAATCACTGGGTACCTCACGATACGATACGATTTGCGATACATTGCTCACGATAACGATACTATCACGATATGGCGATAATGCGATAATCGATATATCTCGTCTCTAACAACTCACGATATATTAAACTTTAAGAAAGAAGAACTCTAAAAACAGCTTTTTGGAAAATATTTCCCCATTTATTTTTTAAACACCATGATAATAAACAACTTGTCCTATTTGGTGTAATGAATAACAGACTTTTGTGTAACATTGCTGAAATCAGTAATACTCTGTCTTTGACAAACAATGACAATTTTCATTTGGAAATATCTGTAAAATTCAACAATAGTGAACATCAACAGCAGTGTCATTATTTAGTACAAAATTGCTGTAAACAGGATAAAAAATGAATAAGTCAAGTAGCTGCCAGACACATTGGTATTAACTTTTGAAAAACAAAGCCATAGCCATTGCTTAATTTAAAATAATAGCTGAAAATCAGATATTAATTGTGTGAACAAATTAAAGTGTCTTTGTTAAAAAATAAATAACACCATTTAGTGCAAATGTGGTGTAGACAAAAATATAATTCTCACAGAAAAATAAAAATCAATTAGCTAGGAACTTTCCTTTAAGTTTTTAAGACATAAACTGCTTTCAAAATAAATTACCAGGGATAAAATACATAAAAAACTTGAAGTGCATCTAAAAGTTAACGTCTTTGTGAACAAAACCTTTGGGGAAAAGCTGCATGTGATCTATGTTTATGTTCATGTTTTTCTGGAGAGAAAAACATGAACATAAACATATTTAGCATCAAGACGCCGCTCGTCTACCTCTGCTTAGAGGACAAGGGGGGTCTAAGGGCAGGGATGCCTCTCTTTCTTCCGTTTCCATCTCAGCCGTAGCTCTGGTCTGGACGTACAGTACAGGGATCCTTTTTTCAGTATTTTCCAGGAGGAATGTCAAAGCGTGGCTCTATTCAATAAAAACCCAAATCCCTCGTTCTCCACCGCGCTGCAGGGGCCGTTTTCCGTATATTGCCGCTGCTCTGTCTCTCAGAAGACGGCGCTAGCTTCGTCTGGAAAAAAGTATCCGCGTCGGGCTGTGTCGGCTTCAGGCAGCAGCAGCCACAGCTTTCTCACACAACTCCGGGTGATGCAGCTCTATTGCTGCCGGCGCGTCTTTTAACTTGCTGCCGTCGCTTCTCATTGTTTTCCCGCTCCGCCATCTTTGTTTGAATGTGTGTTCTTCTTCTTCGTCCGCCCGCAACAACCAATCTCGCAACGAGCGCCCCCTATCGACCCTCCAAGGAATTGCAAGGAATTACCAAAGCATGGTTAATATAACGTTTTAGAGGGTTTTAAAACGTAAATAAAAGGTCGATACTTGATGAAGACGTATCGATAATCGATCGCGGGACTAAATATCGCGATATATCACCATATCGATATTTTGGCACACCCCTAGTGCACATCCATTACTGTGAGCCCCTCCTCTTCCTCTTCAGCCTTCCCCATAAACCTCTCAACAATCTTCAACTGGTCCAACCTCTACATTACACCCCCCCCCCATTCACCACATCACACCTGTTCTACAGCCACTGTCAAATTTGACTTCAAACTCTTGCCGTTCACCCTCAGCCATCCACTGCGTCGCTCCCCCATGCCTGTTCAGTCTCCTACACAAAGCTGTCACTCCTCCACGCATTCAGATCCTCATCCTCCCTTCCTCTGACTGTGTTGCCCACCTTTAACTGGAGACTCACATCTGCTCCACTGCTTGCTGTGACTGTTCTAGGCTGCACATGTTCCTCTGTGACTGCAACATCTGTGATCTGCGGTGGCCCTGAAGTGCAAATCACACCAACAAGCCACTCTATGCAAAAACATATTTACGATCACCACAACAAAAAAAGAACAAATATAAATGTTGACACAAAGACAGCACGGCATTTTACCAAAAAGTTACTTTAAAATAAATTTAAAGCAAACATTGTATTGAAATTTCAATTTCTAGTAAATTGCAAAATGCATCATTATTTGAATTATGACATCAAAAAGCCATGACAATGTACAAAAGATTTGATTTGGTTTTGAATGAATATTTTATTTTTTTAAATTGTCATATTAAATTGTACATTTTAACATTTACTTCTGAATTGCAAAATGTATTGCAGTCATGTTCCAAGCCTGAATTGCAAATTGAATTGTCAGTTGAGAATCGCATATTACTTTGAATTATGACTCATAGTCCATAGTTTTGATTTTTTTAAATCTAATTTAGTTTTTTTAATATTTGTTTTACTTTTTAAATTGTTGTCATTGTTGATATGTTTTTGCGTTGTGTGATTTGCACTTCAGGGCCACCGTAGAGATCCTTTCTGTACACGGACTCAAAAGACTCTTCAAACTGAAGGCAGTTTTACTGATTAAAGAATCTGGTCGTTTTCTGGAACCGGTCTACGGCGGCGATGCAGCTAGAAGAATGTGAGAGCATTGCTTTTGGTGCTAGCTTGTAGTAAGAATGTTGCTTTGATGGTTTTGCAGCAGAAATCTACGCGTCCCAATAGTGGTATGTAATTACACAGCAAGGCATATGAAGAGGAGGGTGTGTGCACGCACTCCAGAGAATGGCTGTGTACATGAAAGAGATGCGGGAGGCAGAGACAGAGATAGGAAGTGTGTACAGGGGACGATATTTCAGTGTTTTATCTGGTGTTCAGATGGATAAACAGGAAAGGATGGAGGTCTCTAATCATTTCCTTTCCTTTTCAAAGATGCCCCCCCCCCTTAACATCAGACTGTCAGCTAAATTTGACTTTTTCACTTGGAATCATCAATCCAAGCAGGCATTTTCTACATGCAGTTTTTACTCCGCGCGTGACTCGTTTTACTACAAGTGTGGTCTTCTGCCTCTGCTGTTGTGTCATTGCAGCCCAAAAATGCACAACTGATGAACAGATTTCTGCAGATGGCTTATGCAATCAGTGGCCTCAGCTATGAGGAATCAGGAAGCGACGTGGTCAGAACCCAGCTTCCACTCAGTTTTCTCAAACTGTTTGCTCAAATCGCCGTTACAGTGAGTCAGTGGTGCCAGATGGAGAACTTCAAACATGTTAGCTGTGACCCTGCGGTTAGCGGACCGCTCAGCAGAAAGAGGTAAAGGTCAATCAGGTTTAGCTGTGAGATTTGACCCCCTTTCTCAAAAGTTGTCGGGCAAACTGACCCTTGAGTGTGGTAATCCACATTACGGGAATCGTATTTAACCAACACTTCACTGTTCCTTTAGGGTAATGTTTACCCCCTGCTTATGAAACGCCATAGTGGAGGCAGCCAGGTTAGTGATTAGATAAGCCTGGATTTAAGACGTTTCCATGACCAGCTCAGTGGCCTATGGAGGAGTGTCTGCCCTAAAACTGAAAGATTGTGAGGTTGAGTCCATGGTAGGGTCATACTAAAGACTATACAACTCAGTCCCTTTCTGCTCCACTCTCAACATAAAGGGTTGGATTGGGGAGGTTTGACCATCAAATTGTCCCATGTGACTGCAGCTCACCCACAGGTCCAACTCTAAATATACTACACTCCGTTGTGGCACTTTAATTATAAAATAGCCTGCATGGAATCAAGGTGCTCAAACATTTTGATGTCAAAGTCATTCATGCTGCAGCTTAACTCCTTTAAGTCTGTTTAACTACACCCATTGCTTTGTCTCCATTTGGGCCTGGTTTTTGCTCAAAGAGGTGGCCCAGATTGTGGGTTAGTGGGAGCTCTGGCATGAAAGACATTAAGTTTGATCACACAGCAAAGATCTTCAAAGCTCTGATGTGAATAAAAACATTTAAGCCGTTTGAAGTTGACGTACATTCACACTGGTCTCTGTGGTCCACAGCAGAGTTTTAAATAATCGGCTTCAACTCTGCTGGCAATCAAACCTCAAGATTCCCTTCTCATTAAAAGTCAGGCTTTTGGGTGACTTGCAAGTGAACCCTGGTGTACCTGATGCAGGAAAATAACCTACCAAAAGTGTGAATGTTTAAAAAAGAAATGAGTCCACTAAAGTTCAACCATGTCTTATTTGTAAATGTGGTGTAGTGAAAAATTGAACACATTCATTAATTTATTCTCTTTTTTTTAATGTTCTGTCCAGTCAGTCATCATCATTTCAGGAACCTCCCCCATTTAATCGATCAGCTTGTTCCTCTCCAGAGTGCAGTTTGAAAATAAACCCAACAGAATGTAAGAAATAGTCCATCAGATCTACCGGATATCTTCCAAGAGACAGGCGTCTATTGGAGATCTGCATTTATTTTCTTTACCGGCTAATGGGTTCATTTTGCAGTGAAATTCGGTCACAAAGTGCAGACAACACCAGATGAACATTTCAGGATTTTGCTCAACAATCCATGTTCAAACAACTTCTTCTAATTTGTCAATCGCTTTCGTTGCACCTCCACCAGGAAACGGTTTGCTCCTTTTTCTGCAGCCGTCTTCTCAGTATCATCCAGCTGCTTGTGCCATTCAGGGAAAATTTAGGATCCACTGCAAAGTTTCGTGCAGATTCCTCACAGAATGTTCTTTGGTGTGTGCCGCCACTCAAAATTTAAATCCAATGAGCGTTTCTACATCCGACAGGCACCTGCGTACCCCCCGCACATCCCATGCCTGCAGCTTTTGTGCGTGGTCAGTAGGGGGCCAGTACGCGCACCTTACCACCGACTAGAGTGCACAGAAAAGCACAGAAACCACAGAATCATCTACACGTCATAAGTATGTGTAATTTATAGTATTCTTACACGATACATTTATCACACGCATGACAATTTTCACGACGTCCCTTAAGGTGGCAGTACGACAAGGCGTGACACACCTGTGGTCCCTTTGAGATGTGGTCAAACGTGTCTACAACCCTCCACTGACCTGGACGACCAAAAACTTGCAGCACCTGTACGGTTTCCGGTGCATGTGACTAAGGCATTACGCAAACATGAGGTTTCTTCAGGAGTGTCCCATCTGTTCATTTTCCATTTCAAAGGCATCCAAATGACATGTTTTCTGTTCTGGGCATTGGAAGTTTGTGTAAGTGTTTTGTATTCATGTTGTTTCACAGGGAAACCTGCTCGATGCCTGTCAGCCCGGAGTCCTGTTCCCTCGTCCAGGGCTTTCTGGCTGAAAGTGCGGGACGCCTGTTTTTGGGCCACGCCCAGACGCAGCTGAAGACCGGCCTGCAGACTCAGGAGAGACACTTCTTCCTCTTCAACGACACACTGCTGGTTGCCAAAGCCAAGTAGGTTCTTCACTGCTGGTCTCCATATTTATGTGGTTGTTTCTGGGAGAGAGTTAGAAACTAGTCTCTCTAAGCCATGAACCCAGCAAAGAAGTTCAACAAACATGACACCACGAAGCCATGTTTCAGAACTCGGGGTGAAGTTCCATTCCCCTTCTTCTCTCACTTCTCCATCTCTCATTTTCTCCCCAGTGTGTAATTATTTCCCAGCCAATTAAATCCATATGAGGCCTGGCTGAGATCAAAGCCCCACCGGCCTGCAGAGCGGGGCTACCCGCACACACACGCCAACACACCAGTGCATTAAAAAATAAAGACTTGTGGAGCTTCTAGACGTTTTTTGAGCACATTTTCGCAAATACACACACATAAACATACAGACTGTGTATTTATCGTGCAGTCAGAACCCTCTTTGCAGACAGAGCAGGATGTCTGTGGTGTGTTTAGGGAGTCATGTGCCAGCGGGTGGAGTTGACCCTTCCAATACTGACAGTATAGGCTATAATTGCCTTTAATATATTGTGGCTGAGCAGAGTGAGTTGGAGGAATGTGAACTTGGAAGGGACACGGGGAGAAAAAAAAAGCCATCCAGTGATGTATATGTGTGTTTGTTTTTATGTCCATATAATAGCAGAGAGGGAGCGTGTGTTTGTGTGCCAAATATGCACAACTGGATCTAGTGCCTCTATAATTAGAGATGTCGTAGCAAATGAATACTGACTATGTCTGTGTTCAGATGGCCCCCATTTTGCAGCAAAACAAAAATCTCTCTATTGACTTAGCCCTACGCTGGTTCATGCTCAGAGGAAAACAAACGCCACCGGGCACCAGAGCTTCTGCTCCACAAACCGTTTGGCATAAACAATCCAGCTCAAGAGCAGACATTCTCACAGAATTAGTGATGTTTGTTGTTCTGTCTTCAAATTGTGCTTGAAATGTCTGTTTCCTGTAGTTTCTACTTAAAAGGAGTTGAAGTCTTGCCTGCACAAACTCAGAGTTTACGGTTATTCCATTGAAGCGTCTCTTTTATCCGCATTAACACAACTTTTTCACGTGTTCAGCAAAGCAAACTGTAGATTTCACTGAAAACAATAACAGAGGGTTGCACATGCATGTAAAATTGCACTTAATAAATTCATCAATTTAAAGGCTTTAGATGTTTTCTCTGAGGAACTCCTTCAATAAAGAAAATCATTGCATTTATAAGAATCCAACAGTTTTGTGCTCTCTCAGGGGTTTTTGTTCAGCCATGTTTCAGAGGAAACCCTGTTAAAGCCTGTTCATGCTCACCTGCATGCGCTCAGACTGAAAAGGTCAAACAAAGAGCTTTTTGATAACTCAGAAGATTTTATTGCGTTCGTCACAGATCTAAAGATAAAATTCGTGTGATTTTTGGAGAAAGTAGTGCCTTACCTTTAGCTTTTATAGTTCACTTACAATCACAGAAAAGCATAGTTCAGTTAAATCTAAGTGAAGCTGGGTTAAGCTTAAAGGAAAACTATTATTATTATTATTTTTAATGTTTGAATCAATTGTATTGAAAAACATTTGCTGGATTTTCTTTTAGACAAAACTCATCTTTTCTGTAAGTTTTTATCCCTGAAACTATTGCTTTCGTATTTGTTACACACATTTCCGAAACCCTTCTCAGAAATGCTCATTGGCATGATGCAAATTTTCCTTTGTTTATAACTTGCTCCATGTTTTCTGCCCTGGCAGTAGAGGACTTTTCCTGCTCATTTCAAAATGGCTGCTTTCACGAAATCTCAAAAACCCTTTTTGCGGGAAAGTTTAGCTAAATTTCACAATTTTGTAGTAAGAATAACTAATATATTGTTGTTTTGTAGTGACATCTTGCTGCAACAGAATTCAACATTTGTTGATGATTAATTCTTTATAATAAAGTTACATCACATTAAAATGTCTGGATCAAATTGGAGACATCGGGTAAATAAGGTGTTTTTTCCTAAATACTACATTTTTGCATTTTAAAGTAACATTGTTGTGAACAAAAACACACCAAATCATCCACTAGAATAGAATAGAAGACTTTATTAATCCCATGATGAGGAAATTCCTTTTGTCAGTGTAGCATAGTTGATGCTATCTGTATGTTATCAAAAAAATGTTTCTCTCATTCTCTCAGTCGATTTCATTAAAGGATTTAAAAACCATCTTGATTAAAAAAAATAGAATTTTGTGTAATTTCTTTGATGTATTGGGCTTTACAGGTTTAATGTACAAAATTCTATTGCTATCAATGGAAGTTCAACTTTTGTTCATTTCACCAGTTGGGTGAGAACAAATCTTTGAACTAAACACAATTGAATTTCCCAACGGGGATTAATAAAGTTGGTCTTAATCTCAATGTTAATCCTAATTCTTTGAAACAAATTTTTGTGATATGGTAATTTGACACTGATGCTCTCTTCCAGTGTTTAGAATTGGACCAACATCACTTCTGTTGATTGATTTTATGTTTGTCCAGGTCCCAGACTCACTTTAAAGTGAAGTCCCAGGTGAGAGTGTGTGAGATGTGGACCGCTAACTGCATGGAGGAGGTGTGTGAGGGCAGCACCAACCCGGACCGGAGCTTTGTCATGGGCTGGCCCACGTGCAACTATGTGGCCACGTTCAGGTTTGTAGTCTCAGTTGAGCGTAAAAAAAAGGCTTTTATATAGACTTTTAATTCTGACATCATTCAAATCCCTTTTGGCTTCAAATTACTTTTATGACTTAAGGTCATAAAAACAAGGTTTTTTTTCTAAATGTGTTTTGACACAGGCGCCTTCTAGAAGGTAATAAAATGATGTGCAAGAATTATGATTATGGGAAAAATATTTTATTTACATTCTTAACAGACATAAAAAGACATTTTAAATTTGCCAGGGTTGTAGATAATTTCATGCCTGACTGTAACATCGTTCGGCGCATCCACAAACCCTGCTTTCCTCTCCAAAACATGAAACTCCTGACTCAAGTGTTTGAGTGGATCCAGTCCTGAAAGAGTACAAAATGTTCTCATCAGGAAGGGGAATCACTGCCCGAACATTCAGCCAAAACCGATCTTCAGCGCTTCAGGGCTATGGCAGTTGTTAAAGCAGATCAACTGAACCTCAGGAAAACCAGAGGAGACAACCACATATGTACAGCAGGCTCCAACATGCAGCACAAACAAATGCTATCAGGCATGCCATGCGGCGTTCTGCACCTGCCTGAAAACCATCAGGAATCCAGGCTCCAAGCATTTTGTGGTTGTACTCTGTGGCACAAATAAGCAAAACATCTAATTATTATTTTTGAGTAATATTTTTCTGTCATTTTTTCAGCTCTGAAGAGCTAAAGGATAAATGGCTGGCGCTCATCAACGGGTAAGGAATTTTCCCCTGCTACCTTAAGGAATGATGTACAAGTTGGAGCAATAACAGTTTGAGTTCATTGAACATATAGAAAAATATCTAAGTTTGTAGTTTAACTTTAAATGCAGCCAAGTCAGAATGTTGGAAAACATTTATTGATTTTGTCGCATCTGAAGTCTGACCTTCCTCTGTTCTTCCTCCTCAAAAACAGTCGAATCAGTGAGGGAAAAGAGAAGGACGACCCAAAGACTGTTCCGCTGAAGATCTTTGCCAAGGACATAGGAAACTGTGCTTACGTATGATCTTCTTTGTCATTGTCCTTTTTTTTAAATCCTAAAATATCAATTTATTTAAAGCAAAAACTTTTAGTCTAAATAAAACTAAGCTATTTTTCTAAATTTGCTTCAACCAGGCGAAGACGCTTGCAGTCAACAACACAGACACCACCACTGACGTGATTCGCATGTCCCTGCAGCAGTTCGGCATCTCTGTAAGCTCAACTTCTGTTATCTGGACGTTATTGGAAAAATCAAGTGAAAGACCTCCTCCTGATCTATTTTTACGTCTTCCCATAATTATGCCATTTTTAACCTAAATAAAACAAAGGTTGTTTTTTGGCATACTTTCTGCCGAGCGACAGGAGTATATTAGAAACTCACCTCTAAGTTGTGGGCGAGACCAAGGGCGCCCAGCATGTATTCTACGTCACAAAAACAATCCATTTCAAACAGCATTGTTTTCATCTGCTCCTGCTTCACAATGGTTTTGAATAAAGAAATACTCAGAAAGACAATTTTCAGCTGAATTTTCTTTTTCTTATCAGAAAAATGCCTCAAGAACATGCTAAAGTCACCAAAAACAGGAATTTTATTAGATTAGCTCATTAAAGTGCTGCGCAGTGGGAGGTTTTCAGGTAAAAAGAAACAAAGATTTTTGATTTCAAGTTGGTTTGTTTCCTCTTTGTACCTCCAGAGTTGCATCAAAGACCTCCGGTTGTGGGTGAACTCCAGTAAAGACGACCCTCCGTATCCCCTTATCGGTGAGTGTTACTTAAGTCTATTTTATAAAGGAGTTTTTAAAAAAATGTATTTATGAAAACTGTCCTTAACTGTAGATAAAATGGATTTTGAGGCATTCCTTTAGTGAATATTTGAAGAGAAGGGGTTTAAATTCTCTTCAAACATCTGGAAACATTTCCATTTGTTTTTAGTCAGAGTGGTATTTCCTTGAAACCTTCAAGCTTAATCTTTTTATTCTGTAATTCAGACCTAATTCCCCAAATCCCCACTCAGTATTTGGGATTTATTGTCACTCGGTGCCAGCACTTCCCTGTTTTCCACCACGTTTGTGCTTTGGCTCCTTGTCAGAAGCACACACTCTGCGCATACCAGACCCTCCACCCTTAACCTCTGGACTCTGACCTTTCCTTCTAGGCCACGAGTTTCCCTTCTGCATCAAGATGAGCCACATTCGGGACGGCGGGAGCTGTCCAGGAGGAATAGGCCGGGACCCGATGAGTCCAACCGACTGCCCTGGAGTTCTGCTGCTGGATCAGTGTCTCCCTCCAGACACCCAGTGTCAGTTCATCCTCAAACCCAACAAAGTCCTCCTGTCACCTCAGGAGCTTTTAGGTAGGTTACATTTAAAGGCCAGAGCCACTTCAGTGTGCAGCCTTCCTCGGGGCAGCAGAATAAAAATCCTCTGAAAGGAAAGTAATATCAGTTTCTGCCTTCGATAAGGGGAAAAAACCTTTTGGAGCAAAACTCAAGGGAAAGTGATTGATGTGTGAAACTGTCTGTGCTGTATGTATAGAGGCCTGATAGAAAACAAAGCCCATTCAAGTTTGAGACTTAATTGTCTCTTTTTCAGGCCTTTTTTGAACCAATCAAAAGCAGACACATCTGTTGAAGCAAGTGTGAAATTGAGAAACTCATACCTCAACCTTTGTGCACAGACCTCACACAAAGGAAAACATGTTTGTGAATATTTACGGAGCGTATTTCAGTCTGACTTTAGGAGTTTAAGGGTCTTGATATTCATACATAGTTTGAAATATTCCCCCTCTGTTACTCCACTACAGACACACTAAATCTCCCCTTGGCTGTTTGTACATTATTGAGATTAAAAATAGGTAATCTCCTTAAACTATGACTACTAAAAATATGAACACAAGCGTCAGGCATTAAGCCTGTATTTGTTTTTATTTCCATTTCAACTCCGTCTATCATTCAACTTCTTGGCAGCAGTGTTAATAGAGATTGCCTCTCTCGATAAGGAGGAGGAGCAGCTTTGCTCCGAGCTCCTCACCCCATCTGTAAGGGAGCGCCCAGCAGGGGAAACTCATTCCAGCCGCTTGTATCTGGGATCTTCTCCTTTCACTTGTGAACCAAAGCCCACGGTGGAGGTGGGGAGATAGAATGAACGGCTTCTTCTTCATTGTAATACCTTAACCGACTGCATAAAGAAGCAGCCTAAAGAAGCTTAATCTTAAGAAAAAAATCACCAAAAGGCTGTAAAATGATGTATCTATGCAGTCATTTTTATTTAACAAGAAATCTAATAATACAAAATGAAAAACTAAAAAACAAGGAGATCCACACAAGCATCCAAGAAAAGAAAAATAAACTAAAAAATGTAACTTTTTTAAAATGACTTCAAACTCATTGTTATACAGTCCAATAATACGTATTTTTTGCTAAATTTTTGCAAATGGTTTGTATTGTTTGGGTTTGTATGGAGATAAAGATAAAGTTTATTTTGATTGCAGTGACCAAAAACTAGTGTAATAAGTGGAAATGACTAATTTTTAGAACAAAATGAGAATACTGTCTTTGTACAAATCTTTTAATAAATTCTCTTAAAAATATAAAACTAGCCCTTATTCAACAGATGTACGTTTTTTTCCACAATAATAACAATGAATCCCCATCTAACTTTGATTAGATTTTTTTAACTTAAATAAAAAACAGGCTTAAAATTGAACCAAAAATTACAGTGTCATTTAAGTTTATTTTAGTCCTAAATCAAGTTTTTCTGTTGTCAAGAGTGTGAAGTAAAACGATTTAGACTCATTTAAGTAATAATTTCTTTAAGAACTAATATCCTAGCTCTTAATGAGGCAAAAAAATCTTGACTGCTGGTTTTGAGTAAAGTTTGGAAAGCTGTAGAGTAAAGCTAAGTTAAGACAATTGAAAACTTTGTCAAATATCTTAAGATTTAAAACCTTGTTTTTAGAGATTTTAGTATCAAATAGTTTGCAGTGGATGCACGGCAACTGTGGCACTTTAGCTGCTGCACCTAACCACCTGTTCATCTCACCTTCCATCCTTCCCTCATCTGTCAACAAAACCCTAAAGATACATAAACTCCCCCACCTAAGACAGGAGCTCTCCACCCTCTTGGAGAGTGCCAACCCTCCTTTAGTCAGGTCCAGAACCCATGAGACCTTCAACTTGGAGGTTCTGGTTCTCATTCCAACTGCTTCTGTACACACTGAAGGTTTGATGAAGCCAAGCCAGAACATCATGTGTAAAAAGTAGAGAGGAAATTCTGAAATCCTCAAACCAGACCCCCTCTGGTCTTTGGCTGAGCCTAGAAATTCTGTCCATAAAGATCATGAACAGAACTGGTGAGAAAGAGCATCACTGCTGGAGTCCAACATGAACTGGGAATTGCCTTGACTTACTGCCAGCAAAATGAACCAAACTCCTGCTTTGGTTGTACAAAGACTATGGGGTCCTGGAGCCCCCTACTAAGGGGCTCAGACCTCATATTCCCAGAGCAACTCCAACAGAACAAAGAACACGCTTTCTCCAAATCCCCAAAACACAGGCGGACTGGATGAGGGAACCCTCAAGCATGGTCTCATGGTCTGTTGCTCCACAAGACTTAAGAGACTTGAGGTTATCATAGCAGACCTCATCTACCTCCAGGGCCTTGCTACTGAGGGCATTTTGACAACCTCGGAGGGGTCATCGACTGGCCCACTCCTGGGATCTCAGCATTCGAAAACAGAAGGATTGTCTGTAAGATTTAGGAAAAGAAAAGAAGCCAGAAATGTTTTTGCGGCCGACCGATAGTCCGTCTCCTAAAACATCTCCTAGACCTGAGTTTAGGCCTCTGCGTTCTGGGTGGACCGCTAAAACCTCTCAGCTGCTTTGGAAGTCCCACATCCAGCCAGGGTTGAATGAACTCTATCTTGACATCCTTTACGTCAGGCACCAGCTTCGTCATACTCTCATATATAAATGTACAGCAGTGCATATTAGGTTTGCATGTTTTCACAGACAGTCAGAAAAAGTGCAGGTGTGCTTTTTGTGTGCACACCCCGCTCACACCTGTAACTGCAGGCGCTTAAGTGTTTTCTGGTTGGCAGGAGAAGTGAGCTTATAGCTGCAACACCAACTATGAATACTGCATGTGGCTTTTTCCCTCTTTAAAAAGACAGTGGAGGTCTCTCTCTAATATTACACTTCCTCGATGTCAAGAATCCATCTATAAATCTAATATTGTATGAAACCGCAGGGAGAAATAAGAACTGTCAATGCAGAACAGAGAGTACTTCCCAGAAAATGTCCCTGTTACATAAACTGTTCCTGTTTTCGCTCATACCTGATCATTGAAGGCCTAGACTCATCTTTTAGTTTTCTGGGAGAAGCGGCTGAAAAGAAAAGGAGAATGGTGGGAAAGGAGAATGTTGCGGAAAAGGGGTTAGAACAAGGGTTAAAGCAGAAGCTGTACCAAAACAAGAGAAAGGGTAGACAGACAAAGAGGAAGAACCCCCAGAAGACATGCATGAATGCAAGAATAGGAAGATGGAAAGTGAAAAGAGATGACACAGCTATTGAGTAAGTGGAGGCCAGAAGAGGTGAAGGAAAAAGAAACAACCACAGTCGACTGATAGTGCGAGAGGAATTTGCGATGGAAGAAACCAAAAAGAGGAGCTCGGAAGCAGATCGGATGGAAAAAGTGGAGTAGATTGAGAGGGAGGGGGTGGAGATGACAGTGGACAGACTGTGGATGCAGACCTGGGGATGGAAAAAGGATGACATGAGGTTTAGAGCAAAACAAGTTGTGGGGGGAAAAAGGGTGTTTTGCAGTCATAGAGGCTCCAGTTTGCCAACCACAAACTTTTCCTCAGATTCCTTTGCTTCAAGCAAAACTCTCTTACGTAATGGATCCATACCAACCTCGCAGCCACGGAGGCCTAATTAGTCACACCCAGCTCCAAAGCTAACAAATCTGTGTCTGTAGCCATAAAGAAGCCCCGCTTTATGTTTTTTAGTGACTTTGTTTGAAGTCATTAATCTATTTACATTTTGAAAATCTTGAAATCCTCAAAACTGCTCTTCATCCCTTGCAGGGCTTTATGTGTTGCATATTTATTTTACAACTAATGTGATTGTGTAACTGTTTTTTTTTTCGTTCGTATTACCCCCCCACCAACCAATGAAAGCCATTAAATTCTACCCCTTCCCTTTCCCTTTAACCAAAGGGGCAAATGTTTTTCTAAGGAATGAGACACCACTGAGATCCTCTGGTGTCTTCAAATCTCCCCACAAACCACAAAATAACTGAATCTGTGAGACAACTTCCAGGATGCCATCATCCTCTGTGGCGTCGCTCATAAACACTTAATTCAGATTTATCTAAATGGATTTCATGTGTCATCTGAAGAAATAAACGATCCTGGTGTCCTAATATCGTCAGCTGAATCACTTGAAATGTTTAAAATATTGAGCCTCTTAGATTGCGTTGCCAAGTTTCATGTTTACCTGTCATGTCCCGACTAGTTTTTAGTTTGTAAAATTACATTACATTTCTCCTCCTACTGGCATGTGAGACTTTCTGGTTTATCTGTGGGTTTTCCACACTTTAAATCAAGTCATTTCGGTTTTGTGGATGTTTAAAAAGTTAGAAAGCACTCCTGTTTTGTTTTGAAAATCGTGTGTAATTGTTGTGTTGTTTTTCTGCCCACTTGAGCTGCTTTGTGCAAGTTTACTTGACCTAAAAGATCAAATTCATGTTTGGTGGGATGTAGCATATAATGGGATGTAGAGCAGAAACCCTTGGTGGAAGCCCTTCTCTTGGTTTGATTTTTTTAACCAGACTGAGCTGCATGCTGAGTTGGTGGCTGCAAAAATTCCTCATTAGCGGATTATTTTGGTTAAAAACCTGAATGTTTCAGATTCCAAATACTGACTCAACCTCCATGTGCTTGTAATGAACCTTTAGACTTCAGAGGATGTTTGTCTTCTGGAGCAAAGATGAAAGTCAGAGTTGAGTTTTTCCTGAAGGTCTTGTTTTCCTACAGACTCTTCTTGAGGTGTAATTGACATGTGTGAGATCACTGAACCTGAATTGCAAACCTACTGTGTCCATCACTGACATGTTAACGACAGGAATGGTGGTTTTGGTGGTGGACCCAAACACATGACTTTTGTGGCAAAAACGTAAATTGTAATGATTTAACTTGACATAAAAAACACTGACACACAAAGAAAACTCGAAAACCGTGAACTTTAATAGATTGGGGTATGAGCCCAAACAGAAACAGCTTGGACCAGGTGTGCAGTGACCATTGAATGAGACACAATCAATGAAAACTAAACCCAAGAGGTACCAAGCCTCACAGTTATTCCAAATTAAATTGCAGGAGAGTTCATGTAATCACTCTGATCGTGGTTGAGATTAAATAACCGATGTGATGCAGATAAGATTGAAGTGTACAAGTTGAGGCTTGCAGAAGGACATTTTTTGTATTCTTGTAATGCTACAGTTAAAGCTTGTTTTACTTGGTTGTTGATTAAATATCTTTTTAGAGATTGCAATCTCGGATTTAAAACCAGTTCTGATTCATTTTGAAGACCAGAAAGCCTTTCCTTGTTGCTGGGGTAGCCTGCCCTGTCTTGTCCTTGTGTCTCCAGCTCAGAAAAAGTTGACATTTAATGGAAGATTCAGAGGAAAATTAATTGTGAGACAGAGCCGACGTCGACCAGTTTAGCTCAAATGACACTGATGGTGTCCTTTTAAAGCAGTAACACCCAGAAAAACAAAATATACTCAGATTTAAGAACACATCAATAGTTAAAATATGTCTAAAAAGGCTCATTTCTACCTGCACAAACACCTGCAGGGGAATAGTGGGGAATAGGGGTGTAGGGAAAAACCCATTTGGCGATACTTGTTTCGATTGAATATGGTGTCAAGAGAATGTGTTTTAATTATTCATAAACATCCTTCAGCAGCTGACTCTTGTTTGCCACTTAAACCACCGACCGTTAGTTGGCTCGAGAACCAGCTTGTGTTCAGTGCTAAATGTTCAGTCATGACACTGTTTTTACTTATTAAAAAAATTGTTCAGGCACAGTTTTGGGATGTCTCGCGATATGTATCTTATTGGGAGATGCATATCGCGATATATATTGTATCGCCGGACTCTTGCCAATACACACCGCTAGTGAAAAAGTATTGGCTACAGACTAGTTCAGTTCATGGACTGGCAGGTTTTAACTGGAAGGGATCAATGGATCACTCCACTGTGGTTTCCTTGAGCAAGGTCCTTGACCACAACTGAACAGGATGCAGTTACAGACACATTCTTTTCTTAACTGTTAAAAGCAAATACAAACACAGTTGTGTTCTCATTTGAACCTATTTTCTTTCATTTTCTCAATGTCTCCATTCTTTTACGTTTTTGATTGTTTTTGCCAAATTTAAACAAAAAACACAACAGAGATCTTCTTTTTTTCCTTGCAGGTGCTCCCATTTAGAGCACCTATTAGATTCTGGGGCAGATGAATCAGAGTTTGACCCGTTCAGCTCAACAACAATCAAAATATGGGCTTAAATAGAAAAACGTAATGAACATTGAACAGGTTTTTGTAACCAGGCTGTTAATAAATTAATGTGGTGTAACTTTTTTTTTAACATGGAAGCTCCCTTCTGAAACCATCCTTCAGTGGTCCCTTAAGGAACAACAAATGAGATTTCTGTGTTGGGTTTACATTTGCAAATAGAATTTGAGAAAGAGACACCCTGCACCGCTCATCATTGGGTTTTTCCAGAAATTTCTATACCTTAACATGTAATGCCTTAAGTCACAACTGTCCTTACTGGTTTATATGGGTGGTCTAAAGGTGAAAAATGGGCAAACCTGTTGGGGGCTTGTAGGTGTCCTGCAGGAAATATCAAAGTCGTAAACCGCTAGGTGAGTCTGTAGACCAAAAATGTTCATACATATTATTTACTACGGGCATGCCACGGGTGACAGCAAACAATTATACAACATGCAAAGATAGTATAAGAGTGAAGTAGGGGAGATACAGGCAAGTTGTATGGATTTTCTTTCTTTTTTTTTAAACCTCCAAAGCCTTCACTCTTCGTCAAATTAGGAAATTAGACAAACAAGTTGTAGTTTTGTGGGGATCCTACAGACACCAGCAGCCAGTGCACGCACCTCACTAATGACTTCTCTAATTAACTAACTCTCTACTTATGAATCCTTACAAATACTTCACAATACACAATAAGATTTGGTTGCACCTCTCTACAACCATCTATGGGCCAAGACAACCCAAAAACCTACAGCACCCGGACAGATAAACACCCCATATTGGTGCATGTGAATGAGGCATCAATAATCTTTCAAAAAAACAGGACCAAAAAAAAAAAAATCTTGCTTTCTGTTGTTTCAATAAAACAAGAACTTTGACTGGCTTAACAGTCTAGTAGAGCATTAACAGAAATGACTGATTTTCCAGGTCCTCTGTCTGTTCTTCCTCATTCTCTCTTTCTAAAACAGTCAAAGCTGCACAGATGTAAGATCTGATTTAAAAGAAGGTCCTGCTTTTTTTATTGCTCCACAAAGTCAAGTGACAGAGGAAACCCATAATTCTCTTTGCTGTTAAACTTTCCCTCAAAATGTATTTGGGCATGACGCCAACGCACATTGTTGAATAGTGAACTTCAGCTGAGGTATGCCATTTATTTTGAAGGACATTTTTTAGCCGCAGGATCCTCCACCCACTTGAAGAACTTTAAGTTTGCTAGTCTGTCAGTGTTAAAGCCAAAGCATTTATTGGTATAAATGTTATAGTGTTAATGATGGCAGTTTCTTATTGGACTTTTAGGACTTTTTAAAGTATTTATTGAAGGTTTATATTTGGTAATAATCCTTTGGATGCACTGACAGTTTGTATATTTAGTACTTTCATCTATCCATCAATACTTGCTTAAAAGTACTCCTAACAGAACCCAGCAGATCACTGTGCTGACAGTGTTTGCTAAAGATTCCTAATGAATGGCCACTTACAGTATACATAGGTGTGCAGCTTTTACGTCAGAGCCCAGACTCTGCAGACAGGCTGTTACACAACCCAGACAGACTCAGTGGGACTGCTCAAACGAATGACAAGTGACGCACCGCCACCAGGCCCCGAGTGTGAAAGAATACACAAATCCACCGACAAACAGGCGCGCAAAAAGGAAATGGGTTCGTCAAGAACGAAATTGTCTGCATACTTTCAGCTCAGGTGCTCAAGTTGGGTTTGGTGCCTTTTTTAAATGCAGCACTTCTATTTTATGTCAACAGTCTAGAGATAATATCAGCTACTCACAAACCGTCTCTTGGTCTTTTTAGCTTGTCAGCCATCAGTCTTGTGTTATGTCAGCTTTTGGATTCTGCCATAAGCCTTAGCTAGTTTATAGTTTGTTATTTTAGCTTTAATGTCATTACACCTCATTCTCTACATTTATTAAGTCTTTTTTGTCTTTTGATATCAAAATGAACTTTCGAAGTCTAAAAAAATCTGACCTTTTAAAACCAGCATTGTCACAACATTGTGTTGGTATTTTTACAGCCTTTGTCATAGCAGACATTTAACCCTATAGAACCATTGGCATAATATTCAATACACACATTTTTGAGACCCCTAACATGTTAGTATGATCCAATTTTTCCTAAAAAATACACATTGTATAGAACTTTATTACGTTTTCTGCCCTGTAGTTCATCGTCATTCCACTAGGGGTGGTAGAGAGGCCTTTTTGCTTTTCCTGCTTATTTTTCAAAATAGCTGCTATCATGAAATCTCAAAAACCCTTTTGGCAGGAAAAGTTTTCAAACTTTCTGGTGAGAATAACTCTTCTATTGGTATTCTTTCTTTTTTTTCAATGTCTACTTGCTTTATTGAAAGAATATTAGATTTGTTGATAATTCATTTTTTATAAAACAATTAAACCCATGTTTCTCATAAAAAGAAAATGTATTGCAATTTGTGGTAGATTTTATCTAAAAAAAAAAAGAGTTTTTTTATCAATTTTTTGCTGTTGTGGGCTTTACATGGTTAAGGGCTGTGGCGAATGAACAATGCCATCTCACCTCAAACATAGTTCGACCATGCAAATAGAAAATGCCAGCTCGGCGCCACAGATGCAAACACAGAAAAAGTGAGAAGCGGCCACTTCCTCTGTCCTAAGAACACAGGCTTTCTCTGTCTCCTACTTCCTCTGGGTTTTGTATAACATTAACTGATCTGACTCAGAGACATTTCTGTTCATGTTTTTATTGTTTTCTATTAGCAGGGAGGGGTTGTGAGGTAAACTTTTGAGCATTTCAGAGCTCAAACAAGATGACATCATTGTGATGGTTTTTTTTTTCTGTTAAGCCACAAAGAAGACTGTATGCAGGATTTGCATCTGGTCTTTGATCATGATGTCCTGCAGAGAGTGCAAAAATGTGGGTAAAAAGGGACTTCTACCTTTTACATCCTGAAGGGCATGTGTGATGAGACACACTGCCATTCACTTTGTAAAAAGAGCTGCAGGTTTAGACCTCAACAATCTTTTTTTATTGTGCACACTGTTGCAGAGTGTCATGAACTTTTTCATTTCGCCCGCAGAGCCCGGTCAGCACAAGACTTTTAAGAGGAAGAGGTCTCTCATAAACTGGCCCTTCTGGAGAGGTTCCAGCTCGCAGCTGGACGGCCTGCCTCTGTCTCCGACCTTCAGCGCCGCTCAGGGACGGCTGTTCGGACGCCCCCTGAGCTCCGTTTGCTCTGCAGATCACGGCCTGCCCAAGCCTGTCATGGTGAGCTGAGAGGAGGTCACACAGGTCAGGGAGAGGTCAGGTCTTCACTTTGATGGAACACAGGATGGTTTCTGGGTAAATGTCAGAGAGCACAGGAAAGCGGAGCTCAGTTTGTTGTTTTTCTGTGAATCTAAAATCCCCACTGATTAGTATTTCTGGTATTTTAGGTTCTAGGATGTAATTAAATGTAACCTTCCTTCCTTTGGAGAGTTTTATCAAAAGGTGACTTTGTTCTTCGTCTTATCCAGGACATGTTGGTGTTTCTGTATCTGGAAGGACCTTACACCAAAGGAGTCTTCAGGCGGTCGGCCGGGGCTAAAGCCTGCCGGGAGCTCCGAGACAGACTGGACAACGGGACGGACAACCCAGAGATCAAACACCAACCCGTGTTCGTTATCGCAGCTGTCCTCAAGGTAATGTCCTTCTCTTCTTCTCATCTGTTTAAAGCAAAGGAAAACACCAGTGACTGATGTGCGTCCAGCATCACTGTGGCTCTGCGTGGTTTCTACGTAACGCCTACAAGCTTTTTCAAACAGCATTTTTTCATCTATTCCTGATTCACAACGATTTAAATAAATAAATACTCAAAAATGCAGTTTCAAGTTCAATTTTCTTTATATATGTCCTCCATCATCAGAAAAACGCCACAAGAACATGTTAAAAACAATAAAAACACAATTTTCATCTGGGTGAGTCTTTATAATTAAACTCTAGGAGCAGTTTCTCCTCATGTGTTAGAAGTAACGAAGCTCGCTCATAACCATCCAACAGGTCATAACACTGCTTAAACATGCTGGAAAACATCCCTGTTAACCTTTTCCTCCAAAAGCCTTTTGACCTGAATCTGAGTGATTTCTGAAAACTCCACCAGAGTCAATTATTATCATCCATCCTTTTTCTGTAGCTGCGGGTCCAAATCCCATCCCAGCTGTCATCAGTGGAGAGGGCCTCGGTGGACAGGTCGCCAGTCCATCACTTGGCTCAAAGACAAACAGCCGTCAATTTTAGAGCACAAATTAACTGAATGTGCAGGTTTCAGAGGAGAGCAGGAGAAAAAAAAAAGCCTCATAGGCGTTAGGTTAACATACCAAACTCCTCATAAACTAGTAAAGAGAGTTTGATTTGCATTCGTTTGATTGTAGTTGTTAGAAAAAAATCCTTCGTAGTTCTTTTAATAGCTTAAACCCGTTATCTAGTATGTGTGGTTTAACCATCAAAAATCCCCTCCAGGACTTCCTACGGAACATCCCAGGCAGCTTACTGTGTGCGGATCTGTACGACCAGTGGATGGACACGATGGAGCAGGAAGGAGGAGACCAAAAGATGGAAGCTATTCAAAGGTAGAAGCTAACATCCCAGACATGTTCTAGTTTACAGTTTGGCAGCTCAGCTGCAAATGCTCATTCTCATGCAAAGCATGCAGAGGATTTTGAAAGATGTGCGTGTCACTTTTATCGCAGAAGACTGAATTCCTGTTGCTGAAGAAAAAGAATCTAACCGGTGCACACTTGCAGGAACCGCAATCCGTCTTTCATTCCAGGTGTGTTAGCTGTTTTCCTCACCATCTTTCAGGCTCCTGCCTCTTTTGCCCGCTGAGAATCTGCTTCTGCTGCGACATCTGATAGCCGTGCTGCACTGCATACAAGGCAACGCCCAGGAGAACCAGATGAATGCCTTCAACCTGGCTGTTTGCATTGCTCCCAGCATTCTTTGTCCTCCGGCTCCAAGTACCCCAGAGATGGAGGGGGAGGCCACAAAAAAGGTGAGAAGCAGATCCGAGACGTCCGTTTCCGAGCACGACCTGCGGTCATATACTGCATTTAGAAAGCAAGCTGATCCCGAATGTTCAGTGGGAAGCAACCTTATATAAAACTCTTAGAGGTGTTTGAATGTTTGAACCATGTCTAAAAAAACACGATCACCTTCTTCTAGGTATAAACATGGAAGTAAAGTTCATTTTAAGGTGCTTGACAAACTGATTTCCTCAAACTCTGAGAGTGAGTTTACACTAGAGTGTGTCTACAGTGTGACATGCTCAGACAGTGTGCAAACTCTGAGGAATGTAACATTTGAGTGAAATAACATAAGCAAAGGGTTTGAGTGTGTTTGTGCCGGCGCGCTGAGTCAAACTTGCGATCAGGCAGGCGGACATACCTGCCGCTGACTGGCAGCTTAGCTCGCTCAGGTAAACTTCAATGCACGCTTAATCCCATTTTCCTGCGGATGTGAGCCCTGACCTCTAAGCAAACCCAAACACATTTCATCTTTTGTAGGTGCTCGGTTTAAAATCTATGAATATTGTTTTTTTATTGAGCTTAAATTTGCTTTTGCACTAAAATCGTTTAACAAAGATTACTGAGTCAGCTGTTGGTGTAGTAAACTGGGGGGATTTTAAAAAAAAATTACAAAAAACCTAAGATTTGTGTTGGATTTTAACATTTAGTGCAACGTATCCTTTTATATTGTATTAACAATTATAATTCACATGCTCTTACATAGGATAGTGATAAAACAGGCTAAAAACCTGTTCCACTGTTTTAATGTGTATACAGGGTTCCCTCGTTTATTGCAAAGTAGGATTACAGATGTTTTAAAGCAGTAAAAATCCTCACTAGACACTTTCTACACTTTTTTCAGACGGACATGAACATTTTCACAATCATAAAGTTTAAACCTTCATAGAAAAAGAAGAACAGTATGTTAGAATAAAAAATCTGATCCCCGTTGAAGATTAATGCAAATGTTCTGAACTGAACTCATTCCACTGTTCTAATTGATCAGGTTAACGGCTTTTAAAAAGAAAAGAAAAAAAGGAAAATTGCATTAAAAAATAGTGAGATCGCAAAAGGTCGCAATGTTGCGAGGGAACATTGTATCACAAAAACTAAGCCATAAAAACAAACCCTATACAAGTTAATAATAAATATCAATTTATAGCTTCTATAGGAGTCATGGCTCAAGCGAGGCAGCAGAATTAAGTTTCAAAGTCAAGTTCTTCAAAATGTGCTTCTCTGTGCTGAAAGAAGACTAGGAGGAAAACAGCAATTCTTATCAGCCTGGAAAGAAAGTAGAATACTGCCTTAATACTTTGAAGTTTTACTAAAGAAAATGTTGAAGATGTTCAAATCATTGACAAATGTCTTTACAAACGAACCTGCTGTAAGTTTATCCTAAACTCAGAAGGTTTTGTCTGAAGAAGAACACCAGAAACTCCCTCTAAAACCAACAGATTTGTAAAATCAAAATTTCTAATCTGGTTTGACTACAAGTCAAAAGACGATTTTAACAGAAAAACTATTACTAAGCACAGTGGTAGAAGAATGCTGATTTGGGCTTGTTTTTCAGACACAGGAGCACCATTAAACCTTCAACTGTAAGGTATTGTAAGTCCCACTCCGGTCATTTTTGATCTATTTTCAAAGTGTTCACAGTGGTCTTTTAATCACGAGTGTGTTGTTTTTAGCCAAAATCAAAAAATCTGGGGGTTTTTTAGGACATAGTTACTGCAGAGCAGCAGGGGTTAATTAAAACGTCACCTCCTCGTTGCTGAGAGCTGGGATTAGGGAGCTTGTGGTGCGCTCAGCGTTTTTTCTACGTCAAAATAAAGCTTTTTTTTCCATCTGCTCTCGATACACGATGATTTGAATAAATAAATACCCAGTAATGCAGTTTCAGGCTTCATTTTCTTAAGATATGTCGTCCCATCATCAAGAAAAACATGAACAGGTTAAAAACACGATTTTCATCTGAATGGGTCTTTAAAACTGGGTCATGCAACAGAAAAGAGGTCAGTAAAGGCGCAGCAAATGTGCCAGAGAAAATAAAAGGTCCGGTTTTTAGTTTTGGCCACGTTAGAGCAGAGAAGGAGCCGAATGTCTCCCACAACTCTGACTGTGTTTACACGCACACCAGTATGACAGTCTTATCCTGAATAAACTCATAAGCCGCCATGTAAACAGACTTTTCAGATCAACTTAGCCGAGAAAGATTGTCTTCATGATAAGTCATGTGGCACTTGCTGATTTTGTTTGAAATGTTAGAGTGAGTGCAGGAGTACTCCCTTTGTTTTTTACTGGTTTCAGGAGTCTTTCCATCAGCCGACAAATCTACAAAATCTCTCCTAAAACATCTTCCTCCAGTCTGCTTTTTTTTTACTCTGTAAGCTTTTATCCAATTTTCCTAAAACAAGCTAGACATAAACATGAAATAAAGAAATTACTTTAAAACCCATGCATGAATATGATATTTGCAAGTGAACGTTACCTCCTGTAACGATTTATTTTAAAGACAATCTGATTCATATCATTATTTGTGATTGACGATACGATTCCTAGTCTATATTTGCTCATTTTGTTCGATCCGATTCTCTGACCTAAAATGGATCCAGGACGTCTTTAGCCAAACTTTCAGTGTGACTCAGATAAATACCTGGATACTTAACAGTGCAGGTGATGGTTTACAGATTCTTTATTTCTTACAAAGTAATCAAGTGTAAACTAAATATGTGTAAAAACAAACAAGTAAACAAGAATTAATGGCCAATCCATTCACATTTTAGTTTCCTAAAGTTCAGCCCACTGTGGAAATAAAAACTGATTAATAGATTAAGTCGAATGGTTGCCACACCCTTATCTGACACCAAAAATGTATAATCCAGAACATGTGATTCAAAATGTGGTCAAAATATGCTGAATCTCATTTTAAACTGATCAGAAATATTCTCTCTTATTTGAAACATGGTGATCATATAAAAACAACTTCCTGAAAATATTGGAGCTAAAGTTATACAAGGAATTAAATTATAGAAGTACTGAGTTTCAGACACTCCTGTTTTGCTTTCTAGTTTAACTTCAATTTGACGGAAACAATGAAACCTTTATAGAAGTTCACATGTGAGATAGCCTTTTGTAAATTTAGATGTTAATGTTTCAGGATTCAATTATATTTATTGATGGCTTTTTTTTTTTAAATGTGATCTGAAAGAAAAGCTATTATGAAAGATGAAACGAAATCTGTTTCATTTCATGACGGAACAGCAACGGTTCCTTGGTGGGGACTCTTCTGAAAGTAGAAGTTCCTCAGTTGTCGTGGCTGCATGAACAAACCTAGAGTGAGTCATTCAAGCGTCCAGAACCCCCAGCTGAAGTCCTGTAGCCCCCATAATGACCCACCGTGACGTCTGAGGGGGAAAAATTGCAAATATATCGTTGTGATTTGTGATCTGTTTGGAAGGTTTGTTGTTGTGTTACACAAAATCTCAGTGGGTGGCTGGTTTGCTTATCTTTGTAATGTGTGTGTGTGTGTGTATGTGTGTGTCCCAAAGTGGTTTAGGTTCATTGAGAAAACATGCAAAGAATTTCCTTCTGATTCCTGAGGCCAACTGTGTGTTTCTGTCACTGAAAACATGCCTCCCTGTGTGCCCTCAAACACACACACACTTCTCAGCACAAAAATCCTCAACAACCACTAACGGCAAAATTCCTATTTCAAAAAACTGCGCTGATAAGGCCTTCCTTCCCCGCTTTTCGTGTGTGTGTTCTGAACACAATGGCCTTTTTCTTTGGGGAAAAAAAAGAAACATTAAGACATTTCCTTTCTTGCGTCGGTCTTGAGCTTGAGCAGTTTGACCTGGAGATATATCAAAGACCAAAGTACTAGAAAATGCTAAACTGTGTTTTGTTTTGTATTCCAAGATGTAACAGTTCCCATCAAGAAAACCAAAGTCGTAGAGATGTAAAAAAAAGAAAAGAGAAGGACAAAAAGAGGTTCATTTCAGAAGGTTAGAAAAGTTTTGAAGAAGAAAATATGCTTTTTTATTTCTAAAATATGGTGGAGGTTCTGCTGGGTCTAAACAGCTGCCACAGCATTCTGCATCTTTAGTACAGGGGTCTGCAACCTGAGGCCCCAGAGCCACATGTGGCTCTTTTACCCCTCCATTGCGGCTCTCTGGCTGAAGAGAAATAAAATAAGTAATTTTTTATAGTAAATTTATATCTGAAGTTCACCTAGAAGTGAGATAAACTATGTAAAGGTTACTGACATCAAGACACCTTGTTTGCTCTACACTTCATCCAGAATTCTGAGATTTAAAAATACGAAGCTAAACTTAGGTAAAAGTCTGATCTTTTCTGACTAATTCATTTTTCGTTTGTTCAAAGCGCATGTTTTCTTATGCAGCACAACAATGGTTAGTAGCTGTCCGGAGAGCTGCTAAATTATATACATTTCATATACATTTCCTTGTGTAGGAGTCCATTAGTTGAACTGGGATGATCCTGTTTAGCACAGGAAGTTTTTTATTCTGAAAGGAATTTTTACACGTTTCTGTCAAAGTAAAAAAAACGATTTCCCATTTTGAGAAAATCTGGTTTCTCTTTATATTTCTGTTTTTATTCATGCCTAAAAGGAAATATAATTCATATGTATTATAAAAATGAATAAATGCAAAGCAGTATCAAATTTTCCTAAAGGGTAAAATAAGACGAAGCTGCTCCTACGACACTTTGATCATAAAAGAAATAGCCCCAAATGACTCTTTTACTGTTGTTTTACTGAGATGCCATACTCTGCTATGAGTCCAGAATGGGCTGTAGTTTAAACAATAATCCCCAAAGTCCAATATTTGCTAGAACTACTTTGACAAAAAAAAAAAAAAAAAAAAGATGCTAGAACCTTCCCCAAACCCAATTGGATTGGTTAAAGTTGAAGATTGAGGATGCTGCAGCATTCAAGGGTCATTTATAGGAAGGACTACTAAAGACTGGGAAGAACTTTCTGCACAATATTTGATTTCCTTCAAGAAAGAATGGCACAAGGAAATTGAGCTGTTATGTTACCGGAATGGGGCTGATTTAACTTACAAACTATTTACACACTTGTGTGAGTAATTTCCTCACTGCAAAAACAATCCTAAGACAGTAAAATTGTCTTCTTGGTAAGAATTCTTGGTAAGACCATTTTTCTTACCCCATGGGCAGGATTTTTCGGATTTTTTAAAGAAAATCTGACAATGGGGATGCTCAACACTCAGGCAATGTGCATGTTTTTCTGAATGGTTGAGAGTAAAGATAACATCCTAAAGAGGTGAAAAAGAAGAAAGAGGCGGACTCTTCTGGAAGCCTCGGGCTCTTTCCAGCAGTGCCTTGTATCACGTAGGATTCTTCAATAAGTGACAGGGAGGAATGCTGCAGCGGGGACTGAAGGAGGGCAACCGAGACACATGAAAGAGAGATTGACAGCTCCAAGATGGGCTGAATGGTTTCAATAAAAAACACGGATGCTTGGCTTTTGTCCTGAAGACTGTCCAGTTTTGAAGGTGGCTGGGGTTCGTTTAAGCCTGTCTTTGGTCAAGCTGTCTAATTAGCATTAAAGAAACACTTTCAACAAGATATTTTCCTATTTTCTAGGCACAGAGTTTATAGTAAGGTCTCTTGCTTTCCAAAGACATCTATCAAGTTCTGTTGGAGCCAAGGTTTTCTTGCAAAAACAGTCAATATTCAATTAAATATTGTATTCAATTTCTGTGAAATCATCTTTGTTACTCCAGCTGCAAATTATAATTAAAGCACAACTATTTCATTCTGAAAAATGCTAGTTTTACGAAATCCAACCCATTTTACTATCATAAAGTATATAAAAACATCTTAAATCTAGGTAGTTATTTTATTACGGTAGTTGTTTTTGAAATAGCTTTTATAAGCAACGAAAAAGTAGTTTCATGGCGTGCAACTCTAAAAGCAGAAGTGAATATATACTTCCGCAAAAGCCATGTGAATGTATAGTTTTCATTGGAAAGGGTATAAAATCAAACACAAAAATACAATAAATATTTTCACCCATTTTTCTCTACAGCTTATTCATCAACCGTTGTTTTAAAACAGTGTTAGCAGAGGAAAATCAAAAACATGGAAGCAATATATATAGATGTAAACATCCATTATTTTTTTAGGGAGATTAAGCAAACAACACTGACTTCATTTATTTTACTGTACAGTACTATTTGTGTACATTCATATTAAAATAATAAGTAAAAGAAGCATTTTCTTTTCTTTTTGTTTTTGATTGAAACATTCCGACCACTGTTTCTTCATTTTCTGGGATGTTTGTCTCTCATTTTCTGTCTAAATAGGTGACTTTTTAGCTTCTTTTGTCAAGTTTTCCTGTGACTCTTAATATGGTCTAGCTATCCATCCAGGAATTTCTCTGTTGCTGATGTTTTTTAGAACGTTTTACATGGTGCATGCTTTGTTCTCAGCTGTTGGCCAAATTACCTCTAATGGAAAACTACCCACATTTTCCATGTACTATTGGTCGCACCAGATTTTAAGGGGCACTGTCCCCTAATTTTGAACTTGTGTCAAATATAAGGCACGCCGAACTATAAGGTGCATTAGGCAAGACAAAAGAGTCAAAGATAAGTCTGTAAGTCAAACTTTATTAACTGTGTTCACAAAAGAACTTGTTTGTAACACTCTACACGTCAGCCAGATTAGCATATTTCCATTATCTGTAACTCCCAACCTCGTTTGCAACCCATTAAAAAAACAGACAGATGCCACTAAAAGAAACAATACTGTGAATAGTTACAACTTCTAACCTTGCTAGTAACACAAAAAAACATGGTCCAACACCGCTAAATGTTAGCTGCATTAGCATAGTAACAAAACACCAACCGTGTTTACAACAAAACAGACTGATACTACTAAAACAATCCCTGCTGTGAGTATGCTAACTCCCAACCATGTTAGTAACATGTAGGTAAAAAAGAATTATGTCTATTATGAGATATTTTAAGAGATGCAAACAATGTTGATGTTTTTGTAAAAAAGCTAACACTAGCCGCGTTAGCTTTTTTACAATACAGAAAAATACGGTAACCTTTTTTATTTTCTGATGTAAAATCAAAGTGGTACCACATGCTGGTTCTGTAGCATGTTAGCTCTTTAAAACAGTTTTTTTTTGTGAAACCAACCATTACCAACAACATAAAATAAAATTCCCATCTAAAATTCTCATCTGTGTTCTAAATAGCAGAAAACTCAAAGACTAATAGCAGATCTGCAGCAGATGAACTCCTAGCCTGTGTCGGGGGTCAAACCATTTTGTGTGGAGATGATCAGGATGGAGGCGGATAAACATGTGGAGCACCGCTTAGGCTTAAAATGACACGTGATCCCACTGTCATTTAAGGCCTGGAAAGCTGAGATATCTCTACATATTTTTCTACTCAAAGTAGCACTAGAAAAATATTTACAAAAGAACTGGCTTTCTCTACTAAAAGTACATTCAGCGTTGAACAGGATTGTAACAAGGTCACAATAAAACAATCGTTTATTCATCTTATCTTTACTCTGCAATGTTTAGTTTTCTATGATGATTGTCCGCCTCACAAAATCAACATTACGCTGCCTAAAAATATTTTTAGGAGCTGGGTTTAAAAAGTTCTCACTGCACATTCCTGCATTAGAATTCAGCTTGTTTGCAGGAGCAGCTGCACCTTTGTTTCTCTACTTTTCTTTTCTTGTGTTGTTCCCAAAGCTAATATTATGGGGAAAAAAAATGTCAAAAAGGATGATCAATTGCTTGTTAAAAACAAGATAAAAGACATGCAGTATAAGCCTCAAACACAGTTTTTGTTTACACTTCAGAGGATCTTCCAAAAATATTGAAGGATAATAACCATTTCTGTATGAGATGTTATTTTTCCACACACTTTCTGGAAACGTATTAGTTAATGATTTGTTTTTCTATTTAAAAAAAAAAGTGCTAAAAAAGTTGTTTTATTTTGTATGGATGTATCCATTGTCTGCTGTTTTTCCAAAAACCTGGCAGAAGAATATGGAAGCGATTCTGTAGCATAAATAAAAAGCAAAGTCAAAACCAGAAAAGCTTTTTCATTTTCAAAATGAAGCTGCATTTTTTTACTCAAAAATAAAATGAAAAAGCAATCCACCAAAATGCTTTTTCTTTTCCTTCCTCAACACAGCTTATTCTGTCACTTAATTAAAATTAAAATGAAAATGGTATTTGACATTTCATTTTCAAGACGTTCTCTGGTAAATGTGAAGCATAATTCATTTAGAAATGTCTAATTTGACAATTAAAATGGAGTAACAAATGCTTTTTAATATTTAAAATGTAGCTGCATCAAATGCCTCAAAATTAAAATGAAAAAGCTATATTTCAAAATGCTTTTACATTTTATACCGCTTTTTCTGTGTCATAATTAAAACGAAAATGCAAAGCGAGGATTGCATTTACATTTTCACATCCACCCTGGGAAACTTGTCGCAATAATCCTTTCTTAAAAGCATTAGCAGAGGGGAGGCGGGGTGATGACTTCACTGCTTTCTCCAGTGTTTAGGAAGGAAAAGAAAAACATTTTAGTGGATTGCTTTTTCATTTTATTTTTGAGTCAAAAGATGCAGCTTCATTTTGAAAATGAAAAATCATTTCTGGTTTTGACTTTTTATTTATGCTACAGAATCGCTTCCATTGAAGAAGGAGTGGAATGAAGCAATCGGCATGTTGGTTCAGGAATGACACAGGAATGTCATTCTGCAGACAGATGTCAGAAAGCAACAGACAGATGTCAGAAAGCAGCAGTCACTGAAGTTATCTTGTGTTTAGTCCAAAACGCACTTAGTCATGGAGAGATGACTGAGTGCTTCCACGCCCACTAAAGCAAATCCCTCAGATGCCTTCGTGTTTTTTTGTCGGCAATCAGGTTTGCAGGCTTCAAGACTTCCCTGCAGACCAAAAATGAGCAAAAATGTTCATATTGTGATTCTGATGAGACCATTTGTGCCAAAGGATTTCGTCTGTGTTTTGTAAATTTGACAGCGCTGTGGTCATTTTTTTGCTTCTAAATTCTTGCAGGATATAAAAATGAATTTTATATTATTTCCTCCTGGTAAAGAGGTGCAGAGGAGGAGCCGCTCCTCTACAGAGAATCCTCCCAATATGGACCTGGAAAGTCGACATCTACACACAACAAACCTCCCTTAAGAACTGACAAAAGTGATTCTAACAGCTGTTTGATAATATAATAATAAAGAAAGAAAAAAGAAATTCCATTTAAAGATTTGAAATGTTTGTTCTAGTTTGGCAAATGTTATTTCATATAAATGTATTCCTTATAAACAAAGCAAGTATTTTCCCTGTTATACAAATAAAATGAGATCATCTTTAAAAGTAAACGACCAAAATCTTTAAGGTAATAAGTGTAAAAATTTGGCTGATAAAAGATGAATCTTTCTTATGTGCTCTGAGTCTCATTTACAAAAAAAAAGGTTCAAATCAGTTTACATAGTTTTAATTTCTTTGCAGTCAAAGGTAAAACATTGAATTTGTTCGTCTTAGGGCACACACCAGGTGAAAATGAGTGTTGAATACAGTAAGATTGTCTTAAGTGTTTAAGAATAAATGTAAGCGAAAAGAAAGGCTCTCTTTGTTGTAGGAAAATTAGCTGAAGTTTAGTTTCTTACTCGATTTAAAAACGGTTTCCTTCCACGATCTGTAACACATCTTCAACCGGCCCGTAAATAAGGAATAGACTTTTAGACATGAAGGGCTTCATGACTCGGTGTTCCTCCATGCAGGTATGTGAGCTGGTCCACTTCCTGATAGAGAACTGCAGCGGCATCCTGGGAGACGTCACCTCACTGTTCAGAGCCTTCTGCCAGAAGAGCAGCGGCAGCGACCACGGCTCAGGTAAGAACTGAACCAGAAGAGCAAAATCCACAGGAACTGATACCAACAGTTTATAAAAAATAAGGTTTGAACAAAATTCCAACTTTGAAGTCCCACTCCGATCATCTTTTGATATGTTGTCAAAGCGTTTCCAGTGGAATTATGATTATGCCGATTTTAGCCAAAACCTAAAAACCTGTGTCGTTTTCTCGGGCAAATTCACCTCTGAGTTGTAGGTGGAACTAGCGGGCTAGAGTAACCCCATCCCCCTTCCCTTCACCCAATACTGAGAGCTCTCTGTAAAAACATGTTAAAAACACCAAAAACAGCAAACTGCAAATTTTGGTTTGGTCAATTAAACTTTTTGAAATGAATGTCTAAGAAAAACTAGATATTTGTGACTGAATCTGTTCATTCTACAATGGTTTTAGTTCTGCACTGCGGCTTTTCCTGGTGAAAGCTCAAATAATAGACCTGCACTCAAAAGTGTTTGGCTCTCTTGTTCAAGCGAGGACTGAGGCTCTTTCAGTCCTGGCGTTTGGGGTCATTACTGCAGATTGACCTGCAGAACTTCAGCCTCAGTCGGGGTCACAGGTGCTGATCAAAGCGCGGCTGAATCTCCTCATTCACTGCTGATGTTGAAAATAACCAGCCGAGGTCCGTTTTCAGCAGTGAGCTGGGACTTTGTTTAGATCATGACTTTCTTTTAAATATCTTTCCAACTATTTTTATTCAGTTCAGTTTATTTATAAAGATCCAATCTAAAGCCAAGGTCGGATCCACCAAAAAAGTATCAAACCAGTTTTGACCGTTAGTGATGGCTTTTGAAAGTGATCACAAGATTGCATTGAAGAAGGTTCAAAACTCAGCTGGCTTCTTTCCGTGTGGAGTTTGCATGTTCCCCAGTGCATTGGTGGGTTTTTTCTCCAGGCACTCTGGTTTCCTCTCACAGTTTAAAACATGTTTCACAGGCTACTTGGTTACTCTAAAGTGTGAATGTGTGCCTGTGTGGCCCTACAACAGACTGGCGGCCTGTTTAGGGAGTACCCCACCCCATGATCCCAAAAGGGATTCAGGGAGTTCTGAGGAAGGATGAATGGATGGATGGTTGGTTTGTTATGGGTCTAACCCTGGACTGAGCATAGGTCTCTGGAGAGGGTAACTCCTTCTAAATGGAAGATTAGGAGGAACCAGACTCACTGAAGACAATGACATGATTAGTTATGGCCTTAGAGGACAAGAAAGACACAAAAACAGAAACACCAGAATATAGATCATAGGACAAGAGATGCTTTAGGGACTACAGCATCTAAATGGCGGGAAAGATGAATGTAAAAACACCTGAACATCTACCAAGAGACAAGATAAAAAAATCTATTTTGTAAGATGACTTTTACATTTGTTGATGAGGAAGCAGACAGAAGAAATGAAGGCCTTCCTTAAAACACTTCTTAAGCCTTTGAGCTGTGTTCACATCGCCCTCAGCAACACAAGTTCAAGCGGCCACTTTCAATGAGAAGTCTTTGTAAGCGAATGTAAATGCACATTTCAAAGTTGTCATGTTCAAACATAGATATGTAGGTTTTTAAGATTGTTTTGGGTTCTATGTTCATAATGCGCAGCTATTGAACAGCAATGCGTGTTAAACCAAGTCCAACTTTGATCAGCCAGAGACTTGGATTTTGTGGTGACGTATGGATGGCATCATCTTCCACTTATGGAAGTGCCAACCGATTGAAAATTGATCAAGGAGAAGAAATGAATAGTTGTGGCTGGAATTCTATAATCTTTCATACATCGGAATAGAGCTGTGAAACAAAATGTCTGGAGCAGGATTGACTAGTTTTGCACCGCTTTGACATTTTGCACCACGCCTCTTCCAACTGTAGGTGTCAGACATGTGCTAGTAAGTAGTAGAAAAGAGAAGAAAAATTCCCTCCTTGCTCGTCCAGTGTGGGCTAAACGTTCAAGAGCATGAGTTGAACGTATTCAAGAACACACTTACCGTGGGTTCTCAAACGCACCTCAAATGCTCAGTGAGCATGTCGCTTAACTCTAGAGATATCACTGATGACACCCAAAGAACACACGATCTTTGACATACCATAATTCTTGGACCGTTCATGCGATCGACCTGAATCAGCTGATGCTGACACAGAGACAAATGGCTTTTCATATCAACCCTGAAGCACTAGGCAACACTTTACGTTAGCATAATGGCGCAAAGCCGCTTTTCTCTACAACAGAGTCAGCTGATTTACGTTGATTACGTTCGCATTTCATGACTGTAAAGTGTTGCATGTCGGTGCAAAGCTGCTTTTCTCCACTTCAGAATGATTGTAGGTCGTTGAAAGAATGTAAACAGTGGAGCTAAAGCTGTTAAGGGTTAATGTCATGTCTTGGTTTGGTCCTTAATGCTTTAGTGCTTTATGCAGACGTGTCACGCTGTTGTTCTGATTCTCTCCTCGCAGATGTGTCGTCCTTCCAGATGAACGACTCCTCCTACGACAGCCTGGAGAACGAGCTCAACGACGATCCTGAATCTCCTTACCAGGAGCAGCTACCGCTCCGGGATAAAGACAAGCCTGACAGCTGCAGCCGGGACTCCGTCATCACCCTCAGTGACGGGGACCCTGATCCAGACCATGACTCTGAACTCACTCTGCAGCTCCCTCCTCAGGCCAGACCCAGGAAGTTCAGCCCGGCAGCTCGACAGCCTCGAGCCCGCCAGGCCAACTGCTCGTTGCAAGGTCCCAGAAGGCTCAGGAGGTGTTCCGAGCCTGCCTTGGTTTTGGCCCCCACCGCATCTTTAAACAGCACCGTGGCTCTTGGAGAAACGCGGCACCAACCTGTCAGAAAGGCGAGCTATGACGCCTCTATGGAGGGAGAAGGCGAGGAGGATGAAGTCTTTTTGGAGCAGGAGCTTGGCCGACTTCACCTGAAGGAGGAGGGAAGAGATGGGTCTGAGAAGAAAGCAGCCAAAGTCTCCACCTGTGGGAAGAGAAAGGCAAAGCCAGCACCTCCACCTCCTTTACGATTAGATGCCAGCTGCTCCAGTTTATCCTCACCGGCAACCTCACCAACAGGCTCCTCCCTCAGCTCCTTAGACTCCGCCTTCTCACAGTATTCCACCGACTACACTGTGAAGTGGCCAGTTTCGCAGCAGTCACCCCGAGACTCCCCACCTCAGAGGGAAGCCACGCCTCACTTGCAGCCTTCCTCTCACCCCCAACCGACTAACCAGACCGCGTCACATGGCCTTCACCCCAACACGTGGCTAAAGCGGGACCGCCGCCTCTCTCTGAAGCAGTCTGAAGACGGACAATCAGAGGGCTCGTCTGTGGGGAATGGAACCTCCCTCCTGGCAAATAATGGCCACTCTGCCGCCAACCAGGAAGCTGGAACGGTAAAACAAAACTGCCATCAGAGATCTGGCAGTCCTCCATCCTACCATCAGGCTTTGCTGCAGCTGCAGCGCAACCGCTCGCCATTCTACAGAGGAACAGAGAAAGCCCCGACAGTGAAAGAGCTGAGGCAGCTTCATGACCCGCCCGCCACCTACAGAACATCAAAGCCAACCTCCCCCAACAACCTCAAACTACTTCAAAGTGAAGGCGCCCAAAGACTGGCAAGGACTGGGAAGCATGTTCAGCCCCCAAAGGGCATCTTCTTTGGACAGAACGCCACCACCCTGATCCTCCAAAGGTCCAAATCCCACTCCCTAACCCCACCCATGGATGTCCATAAACTTAGTAAGACTCTTCCCCGCAGAGCATCCGAACCCGCTAAGGTCTCAGCAGACTCTCATCACTCCACCAGCCTGACTTTGGACAGGCTTCCCGCATTTAAAGCTAAATGTCAAGATGCCAGGCTAGGTTTGGCCGACTCTGAGCCCCACCGCTCGGCATCTCCCTTCTGCCTTTCGTCCTCTTCCGCTCGAGCTGTGAGGGACTACTTCTGCTCCCAGGGTCAGGCGGATCCAGAGGCCTGCCTGCGGAGGAGTCAGGAGGTGGTGGTAGCTATCGTGCAGGGTAAGGAGTGGCAGAGCAAGCGGTGCAGCGACCCGCCCATGGAGGACTTTGAGCAGCTTTTCTTTGCAGAAGAATCTTACGTGTGAAAACTTTGTAAAGACAAAATGTACATTCAAGAAACACTCATCTGGTTTCATATACAACAGTTTTATTCTGCTTTCCTGCTGCCATATAAATGTCTTACTGTTGCAGGTTACTGTAAAGGTACTTTAAACCTTTCACAATTTACACTTTACATATACAGCCTCATCTGAACCATAAAACTATTAAAACTGCTGCCAAATACTTCAGAGATAAAGCTCTAGTCCAAAAATCTGTTTTCATCCACCCTCCAGCCATTGTTCTGTCTTCAGAACGTACTGCTGCTCTATCAGCACATGAAGAAAATCCCAGAGAGTTTTTCTTAAAGTGTTTGGAAGTGTTCTAAAAGAGCAGGAAAACCTGTTTTTATTCACAGTTGAAGAAGCAAAGCTCAAAAAGCTAGACTTTTATTGTCTTAAATTCTCTTCACAATGCCTGTGATGCTTTCACCTCAGAGGAAGTCACGGCGAAAGCGCTCATGCTGTACATACAACATTTTAACAATATTTGGGCTTTTTATGCCAAATATAATAATAGTTTTTTGTCCGAATCTGTGCCGGTATTTATTCCTCTAAAGCTCAGTTTCCAAAGGCAGCCTGTTATTGCTCTGCTGCGTGTCTGTGAACAGAGCCAAGCTGTTAACTCAGAAGTCCGTCTCTGGGAAAGAAAGTTGGAATTGTTTTCTGATTGTCCTGAAGAAGAAATGTGAGAAAGCCAATTCTGCTGAGGCAGAAACTCCTTCTGTTCTGCTATTATAGCACTTTGTGATTTTTCTGTAGGAGCTCTTGTTAGTCTCAAATACAAGCAGCTGTTAATGTGGGTGTGGGTGTGCTGGTGTCTTTAAATGTATATGTGATAAAACTCTGCTGGCGGACTTCTGAGGACATTTGTCTTGGTCCTCAGAAGTTACAGATCCTTTCAGATGGTTATCATGGTTTGATGCGGCGTGTGTGTCTTGTTTTCATAATGTCAAGAGATGAGATGCTCATTTTCTTATGGGATCATAAAAACAAGAGAATAATACACTATTTTTTTTAAAAAAACAAAACAAAAACATAACAATGAGTCAGGATGTCTGGTCCATTTAAGACCACTTTTAAAATGTATTCAATCAACTTAATTCAAATCTAATTTGATTGAAGATTTAATTTGGTTTAGTTCACTATCTATTCATTTTATTTACTCTTAAAGTAGTTTAAACAAATGGATCTGTCCTTCATCAGTAAAACCTTTTATCCATTTATTACTGAACTGAAAGTCTTGCATAAAAAATGTAAAAATAATCCCAGTTCTGTCAAATGTTTAGGTGTCAGTGCATTCTATCGTCCTTTTGTATGTTCATGGTTCAGCTTTGCATTGTGGGAGTGGAAAACTGACACTCGTGTGTAAAGTTCTTCATTTGGAAGCAACCTTTGTTGAAAGTTGTGTGAATCTTACAGGTTTTTTTTTCATTCTTTGCTGACACTTCATTGTTCATGACCTGATTTCAGTGATAAAAAGCCTACCCATTCATAGATTATCTGTAGTAAAAGGACAGTTTTGCTCTTTTTACAGTCTTATTAAATGGTAACGCACTGGAAGAAGGTTATTAACTTGCTTTTTCTCTAAGCAATCCATCATGTTCATTGCTCTCTCTACTACATTAATGTGTGTCTGACCTGTATAGATGTTGATATTTAAGATACAGATATATAAGCATATAAAATCCTTTTGTTCATCTTTGGCATGATGAGCAACTAAAATGTATTTTGTAAATGCCAATTCTGCTGCTGCTGTTTCATAGAAAGCATATTTGCTACAAAACGCACTATTTGTATATTGTGTACATCTTTTGTGTAACACTCACAAGAACAAAACTGGCATTGATGCTAATAAATGTTGCTCTTGTGAAAATATCTTTTGAATCCAATGTGAATTTTATTACATGTGATGGATTAAAGTGAATACATTTGACATTTTTTCAAGAAAAACTGTTTGGAGAAAGAAATTCAGGTGAGAAAGTATTCAATAGGCTTATCAATACAAATGTGGGTCCAAGTCAGTGACAAATAAAAAGTCCAAACTCAATGATTTTCGGAGGGGGAGGGGTCAATACTTGAATAGCTTCAAACAAAATGATTTTTTTTTTTCATGTTTGTCACGGAAAATGTTGCTGTTTGAATATCATTGCATTAATTTCTTCAACAACAACAAAAAAGAAACCCATAAAGTGTGACCCAAACAAGCGGTGTTGTTTGACCTGCAAGCACACCCGACCCCTGCCCTCACCAATACCCCCTTTTTACGCGCCCTCATTGGCTAAACAACTGCTGCATGCCCCTCACTAACCCCCTCTGCCAATGGTTGGAGCTGCTTATGACAAAAAATGTATTGAAAAAAAAAGGTTGTTTATAAAATGGCTACTTTTCTGATGATTTTATCTCCATAGCAACCATTTTATGTTTTGGTCGCTTGGGGGTAACAAATACGTCTATTTAATTTTTTGAAGAATCTGTAAAAGTTAATTTTTGGATTTCCTTGGCAACCGGCCCACATTCCTAATATGTTCATATCATATGTCAAAGCATCATGAATGGCGTAAATATGGTCACAGTTAGAAACTTTGGGGTTTTTTCTGACCAGAATTTATCATTTAACCCTTGTGCTATCCTAGGCACTTTAACATTGGGAGTTGGGTCATCTAGACCCACTAGACAGTGCTCTGAACCTTTTGTCTTCAATGATTTGTGATCTTCACTGGTGTCCATGAATTACATGAAATCTTTCCACATTTATCCACCTTTGTCATGGTAGGGATAACATGCCAATGTAAGGGTGGGGTCATCTGGACCCCATAGGATAGCACAAGGGTTAAGGCTCACAGCCTTGTAAAACTGCATTTTTTCACCAACGCATTAATATTATTTTATAATAATAAGATATTATATGCTAAAAATTTAGATATTCTATTATTAATATTACCATCTATGTAAAAGTACCATAGTGCATGCAACTTACTATTTACATGAATTTACATTGGATTTAATTATAATAACAATGCTGCTAGTAGGCTGCTAGAAGTTAGAAGCTGGAGAAAGTGTGGTGCACTGGGGTTTTGTCCTCTATTCTCATCTCCTCTCCCCTATGCTCAGAAATGTATGAATTGGTCAAAATACTGCTTTGGAATTGTTTATAGTGAGGAATGAACATTATAATACACTTTAAAGCTTGAAAAAGTTGCTTTTGCATGATATAGGCCCTTTAAAACAGCATCAATTCTCACACAGGATGATTAGTTTATATCAAAATGTTGATATTCTTGGCTTGGTGTGCTACTCTGTCTTCTTCAAATCTCATCCAATGTGTATGGGGTTCACATTGGGCAGCTTGCCTTAACCTTAGCTCTTCAAGAGCCGTTCTAAAAAAAATTCTGTTAGATGTTTATGTGTCAGCAGTGTGTTCCTAATAATATTCTTCTGTTTGTCTTCCTAATAGAAAGTTTCTGGATTCGAGGAAGATTTCTTGAACAATTCCAGTTTGTTTCTATGTGTCAAGACAAGAATCGGCTGCTGCTTTGAGTTTACCTAAGCCAAGTCACTAGTTTATTTACAAAAATGTCAAAACTGAAACAAATACCAACTGATTCATTGATCTGTGCTGATTCATCACATCCTCATGTTTCCCAGGTAAACTTGATTTTGTTTTTTCACGCTCTATTTATCCCCAGACAGTTGCTTGGCAACAAAAGATAAACCAATTTATCCAACTTCAAAAGTTTCTCTGCTTGATTTAAGTCTAAATTGTGCAAAATTTAAATATTTAGGTATTTTTTAATCTTTGAACAGTTATCCACAATTTTGATTGAATAATTTAAAATTTTCTTCTTTCTAGAAAAATGTTTTTTTTCATGCATGTTTGTTCCATGCTGGTGAACAGGAACACCGAAATATCTGCATGATCAAACCCACTGACTGTACTGGATATGTTTTATATGTTTTTGTAAATCGTAAAAAACAGACTGATACCACTAAAACAAATGTTATTGTACATTGGTGGACAAAATTGTTGGTACCCCTCAGTTAAAGAAAGAAAGTTCACAATGCTCACTGAAACGACTTGAAACGTTCAAAAGTAACAATACATTACAATTTATTGAAAATTAAATAATCAAAATCAGCCATTACTTTTGAGTTGTTGATTAACAGAATTATTTTAAAAAAAAACTAATGAAATAGGGCTGGACTAAAATGATGGTACCTCCATAAAAGACTGAGAAGTAATTGTCCAGAGGGTCATGATGAACTCAGGTATGTCCTTTAATTGACATTACAGCTGTTTTCAAACCCATAATCAGTCAGTCTGCCTGTTTAAAGGGAGACAAATAGTTACGTTGCTGTTTGGTGAAAAGGTGTGTACCACACTGAACATGGACAACAGAAAGCAAAGGAGAGAATTGTCCCAGGACATTAGAAACAAAATTTATAGACAAAAATCGTAAAGGTAAAGGCTATAAAACCATCTTTAAGCAGCTTGAAGTTCCTGTGACGACAGTGGCCCATATTATTCAGATGTTTAAGACCCATGGGACAGAAGCCAACCTCCCTGGACGTGGCTGGAAGAGGGAAATTGATGACAAATTGAGGAGATGGATAGTTGGAACTGTATCCAAAAAGCGCAGAACAACCTCCAAAGAGATTAAAGGTGAACTTCTAGATCAATAAGTGTCAGTGTCAGATCGCACCATTCGTCGTTGTTTGAGCCAGAGTGGACTTCATGGGAGACGACCAAGGAGGACACCACGGTTGAAAGGAAATTATAAAAAAGCCAGACTGGAATTTGCAAAAATGCATGTTGACAAGCCATAAAGCTTCTGGGAAAATGTCCTTTGGAAAGATGAGACAAAACTGGAGCTTTTTGGTAAGGCACATCAGCTCTATGTTCATAGACTCAAAAATGAAGCATTTGAAACATGGAGGAGGCTCAGTTCTGTTTTGGGGCTGCTCTGCTGCATCTGGCACAGAGTGTCTTGAAGTTGTGCAAGGTAAACTTAAATCTCCAGATTATCAAGGCATTCTGGATAGAAATGTGCTGCCTAGTGTCAGAAAGCTTGGTCTCAGTTGCAGGTCATGGGTCTTCCAACAGGACAACGATCCAAAACACACAGCCAAAAAACCCCAAGAATGGCTAAGAGAAAAGCGTTGGACTATTCTGAAGTGGCCTTTTATGAGTCCAGATCTGAATCCCATTGAACATCTGTGGAAGGAGCTGAAACATGCCATTTGGAGAAGACACCCGTCAAACCTGAGACAACTGAAGCAGTTTGCTCATGAGGAGTGGGCCAAAATACCTGTGGACAGGTCAGGTGCAGAAGGCTTATTGACAAATACATAAACCGTTTAATTGCAGTGATTGCCTCCAAAGGTTGTGCAACAAAATATTAAGTTATGGGTACCATCATTTTAGTCCAGCCCTATTTCATTAGTTTAGTTTTTAAATAATTCTGTTAATCAACAACTCAAAAGTAATGGCTGATTTTTATTATTTAATTTTCAATAAATTGTAATGTATTGTTACTTTTGAACGTTTCAAGTAGCTTCAGTGAGCATTGTGGACTTTCTTTCTTTAACTGAGGGGTACCAACAATTTTGTCCACCACTGTAAGTGTGCTAACTCTCAACCTTGATAGTAACACGTAAAGAAAACAAAGCCTGACATGCTGCGTGTTAGCATATTTACTAAACACCCAACGTTTTTGGAAAATGGTTAAAAAAAAACAGACTGATACCACTAAAAACAAACGTTACTGTGGCTATGCTAACTCCCAACCTTGATAGTAAACAGTCCAACACAGTTTCACGTTAGCTGCGTTAACGTATTGACTCAACAGACTTGTTTGCAACTTGTAAAAAAATAGACTGGCATTGTGACAGAGCACCCTGGACATCTCAAAATTTCTTCAACATCAGTAAACACAACCAGAATAAGCTTTTAGTGTGCCTTAAAGTGCAGAAAATGTTTGTCTGATGTAAACACAAAGTACAATGGTTTTTGCTTGATTTTGTTACATTTTCTGATGTCAGAAAGCATATCAAAGATGCAGTTAAGTTTCACAGGGTCACTTTTGCCCCTAAATCCCACTGACATCTTCATGATCCTTTATAATGTGGAAATCAAGATACAGCAAAAGTTAAGATATTTTTTTTAAATTGACTTAAGCTAAATTTGACTCAACAAACATGGACCCCAAACCAATCCAACACAAATCTTGGGTAAAAATGCTCAAAAAGTTACCTGTTTCATTCTATTCAGAGCCATTTAGTAATCAGGTTACACACTTTCTTTCCCTTTGAGCCAGGTTTAACCCCATATAACCATCGGTATCTTATTCATGCTTCATGGTTCATTTTGAGATCCCCATCTTATTTGCATGATTCTTGTAAACCCCACAGTACAGGACTGTCAATGTTTTTTTCTGCCCTGTAGTTCATTATCGTTCCACTAGGGGCAGTAGTAGGACTTTTCCTGCACAATTTTCAAAATGGCTGCTTCCAAAACAAGTCTCCAAAGTCTCCAAAACATTTTGGGTGGGAAAAGTTTAGGTAATTTTCAAAACTTTATGGTGAGAATAATTTATTTATTGCTCTTCCTTTTTATGCAAAAAAATAAATAAAATGAAAAATATGTTGATGATTAATTCTTTATAATTACAACATGTCAAAAATCTGTGGTTTAAATTTGAGACAGTGGGTAAATGAGGGTTTTTGGTCAGTATTTTTGCATTTTAAACTAAAATTTTTGAATGTAAAAACTTTTCATAATGTATCAACATATTAATTGGTACAATCTAAATCTCGTAAAAGTTCTATTTCCAAAATTTTTGTGGATTTCGAGAAAGGTTAAAAAACAATGTAATTTTTTTGTCAATTCTATGATGTAGTGGGCTTTACAAGGTTAAAAAAACTGGAGCTAACTCAGTTAATCAAGTAACCACCAGTTGGCTCATTTAAGCCATTTTGTTCAACATACAGTCTGGTAATAAAATCAAAATCATATCAATCTTACTAGAGATATTTAAAAAATATCAGACCCTCTTCTGATTTTCAGTTAAAAATAAAAAGATCAGGTTTAGTTAAGGTTAACTCTGATCAAAACAGAAACAAATGGACGCTAAAAAACAGATCTCTTCCACAGTCATTAGTTTCAACCCCTTGGCTTTAGTGTGATTTAGAACTGGAAGTGAAACCTCTGATAAGGTTCATTGCTGCTGTTGCACCACTCACACTCCCAGAGCCTTAGCTGCCATCCAAGTAACACAAAGCCTTGTTTTTGTTTTTGAAGGTTGATGACAGAATTTGAAGTCGCTTGGCTTGAGATCAAGATTCCCCAGCAAATGCAGCGTTGCATTCAAGGAAGTCACGCCTGATAAAACCTCCTTAATTGAAGTCAAATTGGCAGAGGATCATACTTTCTCTGATTGGGATAGTGTGGACTTTCTCTGAAAGCAACTAAATTCCAGTCCAACATTGTTTTTTGATGCATTCTGCTGCTGTGGTGCAACATTAATGCTGCAGTGAGCACAGGGGTGATCAAATCCCCCCTTCCGAGTCCCACAGGACCCTCCATCTGATGCTGCTTAGGTTTCAAATTGTGAAACATACTGGAACACCATAATCTGGAACACAAAATAATGCACATACTGCTTTGCAGCCGACTCTGTCATGGAATATTTGCTGTGTAAAACTGTTTCAGCCTTAACCCACAAATTATGACGGTGTGGTTCATTACAAAACTTTGTAGGAGTACACAACCGCAGAGAATCACGTCAGCTTTTTGTTTGACATTTTCAGTTCTAAGAACAGAAAATGATCGGCACAGCTTGAACAGTTTAGGACCTCCATCCAAGCTCAGTTTCATGACAACTGATTCGATTTGGACCACTGGAGGAAATGTTACCCACTAGCAGTTGATGACAAATTGCATGTTTTTTGTCATAGTTTTGTTTGTGTTCTCAAACAAAGTTTTTTTTCCTATATTTTTTCATTATATTTTGAACAAGGAAACTTAAGTCGCAATTTAATATTTAATGACCCACTTTAATGAAAATTGTGCCTTTTGTGTTTTTAACATGTTCTTGTGGCATTCTTCTCATGATGGGGGACATATGTAAAGAAAATTAAGATAAAAATTTCATTTCTGAGTGTTTCTACATGCAAATTGATGTGAATAATGAGCAGACAGGAAAATGCCGTTTGAAAAAGAGCATATTTGTGATGTAGAAAATTCGTTGGGCTGCCCACAAGTTCCCTGTTCTGAGCTCTCAGCAACACGGAGGGGAAGTGGGGGCGGCGTTGCTCCACACCAACAGTCTCGCCCACAACTCAGAGGCGAATTTCTGATGAACCTCTGCCGCTTTACAGAAACGAAGTCCTAAAAAAACAATACCTTTTTTATTTTGTCTAAAAACTGCATGATCATAAGAAAACGACCACTGGGAATTCTTTGAAAATAGATCAAAAGAGGATCAGAGTGGGATTTTAAAGTTAATGTATTTTTGCTTCTTTTATCAACTGTATTATATCAAAAGTTGATCATTTTAATCTGTTTCAGATTTATTTGTTTCTGCAGCCAGTGGAGTTCAACGTTTGTTGGCAGAAACTTTTTGTTTCATTCTCCTCGGTGTGTGTCCTTCATTGGGTGTCCGTTAGTCTTTGCCAGACTCTCATGTCCTTTTTTTTCTCTGTTATGAGTTCTGTCATGTTGCAGTTTGTTGTGTTTGGCAGATTGTGCCCAAAGTTTGTTTTTGAGGGGTTTTTTTTTGCCCCTGTTCCTTCAGTGCATTTGTTCAGTTGGGTTTCTGTCTTCTTGCCTGGGATCTCCTCCACATGGGTCTTCTCAAACCATTATACAACATTATAATATATACATAACAATAATTAGAAAAGGAACAACATGGGTTTTTTGTGGGGAAATTGGGTGAGCTCTCTGATGTGGCTGTGCCCCACAGTGTTATTCCTTTAGCAAATATGAGCTCAAGTGTGGTAAACATGACCGAGTTACCAGGCTTGAATGAATCCTTAATTTAACTCCAAGAATATTAAATCCTGCATTTGACAAGTCCAAGGATTAACTCATCAGTGTATGGCTACTGTGAAAAACAAAGTGTGTTCATGAAAGGTGCCCTTTACATTCTAAAACGTGCCTTCAATTAAATTCTTTGACAAGAAAATTCAGTATAAAGTTATATTTGTTATTATTATATCAATGAACCAAGCCAAGTAAACCAGGAACATAGTGGAACAAACAGAAACTTCACTGCGACACAGACTGCTGAAACTTAAGTAATAAAGTAATAAGTAATAAAAGAAACCAATTACCGGTAACTAAACTAACAGCTGTGGACACTTCAGGAATGACAGGAGGGGAGGAGGAGTCCTCCAGGAGCCACAGCCAATCTACACACACAAAACAAAGAGAAACTGACAGACTGTAACATTTAAATCTATTTTCGAAGTGTTCCCAGTGGTCTTTAAATTATGATCATGCTGTTTTTAGTAAACATTTTTTTTAACTGTTGTTTTCTGGGTTAGTTTCTGCAGAACGGCAGGAGATCATTAGTAAATTTAAGTGTCCAGATAAGGAATTCAGATTCCAGCTCAGACGAGGAAAACAAAGATGTTCATGGATGGATTTGTCTGCATCAGAATGGAGCGGAGCAGGGAATTTGTGGCCCACCCAGCATATTTTCTATTTCACAAATATGATCTGTTTCTAACATTGTTTCTTTCATGTGCTCCTGATTCACAACAATTTGAATAAAGAAATGCTCAGAAATACAATTCTAAGCTTAATTTACTTTATACATATTCTACACCATCAGAAAAATACCAGAAGAACATGTTAAAAACACGAAAAACAAAGTGTTCATGGAGTGGGTCTTTAAACTTCTAAATTTGACAACTGTCACGTTATCTCAAAAACATTTCTTCAAACATAACCTGCATTATATTAAGGAATCTTTTGTTTTCTTTCATTGTTGTATTTGCTTGTGAGAAGTTAAAGGTAAACGCATCATTTTCACTCTATATTTTGCAACAGGTGCTTCACCCAAAATGGCTGCTCGACTCCTTTAGTTTGTTGCAGAGGGCCAGTTTTAATCATTTTGATGACATGGTATTGCAATAAAATAAGATACCTACTTACCTGTAGCAAATTTTAGTAAAATTATCTTTAGATATTGTTTTGGCTTTCTTTCAAAACTTTTTTCATATTCAAAATGTCTCCACTAAGGCTGTCGTGGATTATATAGGACTTTATGATAATAATGACTTTCTTTTCTGTAAAACTTTAGAAGAACTCATAAGTTGCTTTTATTTTTTAGAGGTAAAATAAGTCATAGTTTTGTTTGTGTTTTTATTTGTTATCATTTGGCCTGTACATTTGCCAGCTGGATAGTCCAGGTCTGCTGCTCAACAATAAAAAACCATAAGAAAAAAGATTTAATCAGAGTGAGGACAACAAATTGCTGCTCCACCATCACCATCCAGGTTTGGCTGAATGACAAAAGGGCATTTATTTTCAAGAAACTCAAAAGAACAAATCCAGGTTTGAGCATTCTTGTCAACAACAGCTGCAAACACTGTAAAAACCCTTGGTTCTGTTAACCACATCCACAAGCCCTGTCCCTGAGCAGTCTGAGCTAACCACAATGAAGATGGAAGTACATTTGAACCTTCGACTGTTTAAGAGAACTGGACAGACTGAGTGTGACATCACCCATAGATAATGACTCACTTCAGGCTCCAAATGAAGTCAATTCAGTCGCCATTTCATCGTCACAATGTTGGAACCAGATCATGTCAGTAAAAGCAGTGATTGGTCCAAATAGGCCGGAGTCATCGTTTCTATGGCAACCACTCTTCCCAATCAGGAGTGAGTTTGTTGGAAGTCCATACCAATGAAAAGCAGCCCGCTTGAACTGGGCTCAGTAGAATCAAACGATTCGTTTTATTGAGAAATCAGTCAGTATAACTTGCACTTGAAAAAATACCACGAAAAAAAATTAGGATTAACATGAACATGTTGAAAAAAGGCATCAGAGTAAGAATGATTATTGTGGCAATCCGAATGACTTAGTAATAGCTGTTCATTTCCCTATTGAAGTCTATGGAATTTTAGCTTTTTGGGCCTAGTAGGTACTTCCTATTTGGAACGCAATGGGGGAGGTGCCACTCAGTCCAGCTCTCTTGGTTTGAACTCGGAAATTGACTTGAGTTACACCCATGAAATGTTAACCATGCAAGAAACCTGGACCTGAATGGAGGAGACATTGCCTGAGGATCGAGCACAATAGCTCAGATGGTGAATACGACCATGAAGTTTGGCTTTGTAATACTGCAGTCACATATACCACAATGTCACGGCGCTGTGACCTAAACAAAAGTTTTTAGCAAATTCGGCAGGTGGCCACGTGGCAACATTTCTTAATTGGGAGGGGAGCATTTGCATTTTCACACGCTGTGTGTTGAGGTTTAAGGAAGATTTAAATTTTTAAATAAAGATTTTTGTCGCAGGTCGCTCAGGCACATTTTGCGGTGGCATGGTGGCAGTCCAGTGGCAGGCGGGTAGCAGGAAGGCAGCAGCACAGTAATTGACTGATAGGAGGGTCTCCCTCCAGCCACTCTCCTACCCCCGTGCTGCCGTCCTGGGGTCCTGCATATGAATCCTGCTGTAGTTGGACCTGTAGGACCTTCGTTTTGGGCGCTGGGGCTTTGCCCTGGCTGGGTTTCTTGGGTTGTATGTTGTCAAAAAATCATAATGTCTGCCTGCCTGTCACCCACCCGACCGACTGACGCTTGACGGCCTTAATTATGTCAGCTTCCAGTGAAACATTTTGTCAGATTGTAACTGTGAGACACTGTGGACAAATTCCTTCTCAAAAAATGTCCTCTGCAACAGAGGAAGGTGTTCTGCTTCCAGCTCCCTCTGGAACAATTAACCCGCACACTAAACCTTTCAGCACGACCTAAACTATACTGATGACAAACTGATGCTTTGAGTTTTCCTCAACCACACAAAGAATGACCTTACAGTCAGAGCGCAGTGTTTACATCCTTAGCTTATCTGAATCCCAAAGAACCCTCAGGTGAACTCATTTGTGTTTTTGAGTCCTTCAGCTCCAGCCGCCCCACACCTACCCCTGAGCCAGATGATGTGAGCACGGAAAAGGGACAGATTCCCCTTCACGCCGTAGGAGGTGGGTGGAAGGACATGCGACTGTGACCTTTGCTGGCATTAAAAGAGACGGATTCGACTTATCTTTCATCTACCTCTTTTTCTGATCCACATCGCTCTATGAAACACATCTAAAAGAAGATTTTTTTTCCTTTATTTCTTCTCCTCTAAGAGAACAATTCTTATTTCCTGGGATTTCTCTGAAAGATAACCTTAAACCTAAAAGAGCAATAGTCCATATTTTGGTTGTAGAGCAATAGCAGAAAAGTAAGAAATTTCAAGATTACACAGTCTTTTATATTGTAAAGCACTCAATGCATGATGTCGGTTTAGTACACATTTCATTGTTTTACCTGTCTTCCATTTATTTTCATCATATTGCTACCTTTTATTTATCTTAAAAAGATCACTGTAACATATAGACGTCTGGTATGGATTACTGGTGCAATACTAGGATTTGGTTTTTGAGCTTTTCTGTTAGTGTTGATGTCACACTGGTGCTAACCTTTAACTGGATTGACTAACAAACTTAAACCCTCATTTTCACCTAGTAGACCAACATTTAAGTCCTGGCAAACCTTCACACTTACTAAAGGTTCTTACTGAGAAAATAAACTCTTGAGCAAACAGAGAAAGTGAAAACGATTACCGGTACCTGGGGTTTTTTTGTAAGTGAATTTTGTTTGGTTAAATAAATGGTTATAACAATGGAAAATCCCTGAAAGGTTGGATCTCATGGGTGAAGTACAACACATAAAAATGTGAAAGCTTCCTTTAACACGAAGGTCAAGTAGGCTGTTTTATTTTTTGTTGGGGTTTTGAGTAAATGTTTGTTTGAGGTGAAAACATTCCCAAAAGACCAACAATTGAGACTGTTTTCAGTTTGATCACTGGAACTTAATCCGGAAAAACAAATACTTGTGAGTGAAATGCTTGAACATAGGAATGTTTTCTTCTCTCATGAGCTTGATGCGAGTTGCAGTCATTGACTGTATGTGAGAACAGGAGGGAGTGAGTGTGACATCAACCATTAAAAATGGTTACATCAATCTCCAACTGAATGAAGTCAATTGCCATTTTTTCTAATACAGACATCACCATGTTGGAACCAGATGATATCAGCAAGCAGTGATCGTTCCAAGTTGGTTTGAGTCATCGTTTCTATGGCAACGACTCTCGCCGATCATGAATAAACTTGATGGAAGGCTTTAAACGTTTGACTTGAGACCACCTATTTTTATCAAAGCATCTGATTGAATAACTTAACTTATATATATATATATACACACACACATATACATACAAAAAAACGCCCCTCTCACCCTCCACGGGTAGTTTCTCCTCCAAGCTCGGGTCCTCTACCAGAGGCCTGGGAGCTTGAGGGTCCTGCAGTATCTTAGCTGTTCCTAGCACTGCGCTTTTCTGGACTGAGAGGTCTGAGATCTTTCCAGGTATCTGTTGTAGCCACTCCTCCAGCTTGGGGGTTACTGCCCCGAGTGCTCCAATTACCACAGGCACCACTGTCACCTTCACTTTCCAGGCTTTCTCCAGTTCTTCTCTGAGTCCCTGGTATTTCTCCAGTTTCTCATGTTCTTTCTTCCTGATGTTTTCATCACTTGGCACTACCACATCCACCACTACAATGTCTGGTTGGTTCGCCATTACCATCCTATCAGTCTGGATCTGGAAGTCCCACAGGATCTTTGCCCTTTCATTCTCTACCACCTTTGGAGGTGTTTCCCATTTTGACCTTGGGGTTTCCAGTCCATATTCTGCAAACATGTTCCTGTATATTATTCCAGCCACTTGATTGTGGCACTCCATGTATGCTTTAATACATACTAAGAATGGCATAATCATAGTTATAGGACCAGAGATAAACGGAGTGAGTTTTAAACTGACTCGAGACTGAGGAATTTTCTTGTCATTCAAATGCTGTCAAGCAGTTTAAGGTTTGAATCATCACAGAGGAGAGGAAGGAAATGTCACCTAAGGTGGGCATGTTGCCATGACCTTTGGGTTAAACCATACTGAGGGGGTCCCACCCCATCCCCACCCAATATCAGGCCACAACCTGTCAGCATGTCCACTTTTTATAAATGACAGGTTCATATCATGTTGCCATATTTTTTTTTCTTTTCACCACACTGGTTTGATCTTTGTCTCACATGCGTCTGTAAAGAATGACCTCAATCTGTGTGAGTTTATCAGCAGGAGTTTGTGTTAGCTAATGGCCTTTAGCTTTATAGTCTGTTTAACACTCCAACACATAATACGTCTCAGGTGATGCCTAAATAACACACTCTCTGACATACCATAACTCCTTGACTGTTTACGTGATCAATGTGAATCAAAAGATAAGCTGCACAAAGGCTTTTTTTCTCCACGCCAGCTGACTTACATTGATTGAGTAAGCACTTCACTAAGTAAGGGTTTATGGCTGAAGTGTGCATTATCAGAAATTGACGCACAACGTGGAACAAAAAGCTGTAAAGTGACACGACTCTTTCTAAATGTGATTTATTGTTGAATAGATTTATACATTTCCTTTGTGACGCTCTTTTGAGTCTGCAGCCTTTCAGTGTCATCTGCAGTTGTCAAGTATGTTCACGGAAGTACCTTAAAGATAAAAGGGTAAAACCATTTCTAAAGATAGTTTTCTGAGGAACCTACAAACGTCTGATGCTACATTCACACCAGGAAAAGCATTTTCAAGTCACAAGTTCCAATGAAAAGTCTACATAAACAAGAGTATAGGTGAGTTTTAGGCTTCGGCGTTCAAAACTCACATATACTCGTAGCAACGCAAGTTTCAGAGTTTCAAAATTAAACCTAAGGAACTTAAACCCATCAGGGACTCGAATTTTCAATTCACAGAAGTGCCAACCGTTCGAAAAATTAAAATTAACAATCGCAGTGTGTGCCTGACATGGAATTCAATGACACCAAGTCTTGAATGTATCAGAATAGATCTGTGAAAGAAAAAGCCTGAAGCAAGATTCACCAGATTGGCACCGCTTTGACATTTCATACCAAGCCTCTGGGAGTGCATGTGCTAGTATCAGGTAGCGACAACCCAGCGTGAACACCATATGCTAAAAGCGCGTTCAAGAACCCGCGTTCAGCGCTTTCTTGAAGCGCATCACATGCCTGGTGGGCATATGGGATAACTTGAATTCGACTCATCCTCTTGGAACTCCAATGAGGATTATTTAACCCTGACATTTTATCAAATCAAAACCTAATCATCTATATTTCTGCTGGGGTTTCTGTTGCAATACTATTTAATCAGATCACAAAACCAGCAGCCACTAGAAAGAGAGTTTTGAGGCTTGCTCAGCTCAGTAAATCCCTTACAGGGCTTTAATTTACAAATACTCTAAAATCTGATTATAATAATCATTTTAAGTGGCTTTGAGAGGCTTTGGCATTCGTTCATATCTGTGGCTCACATTTGATTAAGTGAACAATGACAGAAGGAAAACCAACAAATGAGAATTTCTCCATCCCTGATTGGAGCACAGTGTGCCATGCTGACCCACTCACTGCCTTGCTATTGGCTCCCAGTCTGGCGATTGTCACTGGGGATGCAAAGCTCACCAGCTGTCACTCACAACCAAAATTACAGCGCTACAGTTTAGATTATCAACAAGCTTATCCAAGTCTTTAAAGACGTGTTTTTCACTGTGTGTTGTGGATGAACTTAAGTGGTTTGCACAGTGCCCTGACCCCGACCCTGACAAAGAGCATTAGGATGAGCTGGAGCACCAACTGTGAATCACGTCTCAGCAGCCAGCATGAGTGGGTGATGACCCTGTGTGACCTCTGAGGGGGAAAAGGGCTACCAATATATGGGCAAAATTCAAAACTTCACTTTTCTGGATGCTTCACCTTCACAGTGAACTCTGCAAGTTAATCCCAGCCAGTGGAGGGTTTCCCAAATGTTTGAACAGAGAATTCAGATTTCATAATGAAGTTCACTTTAATATTAACCCTATATAGTTCATTGCAAATTAGAATTGACAGAAAACCCAATTCTTTTGGAATTAAGATTATTTTTAAACCCTTTGATGGAATCCACAAATAATTTACAATGTAATATCTTTCAAAGATATAGATCGTATGAATTGTGACACATTGGGGTGTCAGTTTTTGCTCATAGCAATGTTAGTTTAAGATGCAAAAATATGACATGAATGTTCAAGAAAAAAGCCACTCTTTCAAATTTGATCCAAACATTTTAACATGGTGTAACAGTGTTATAAAGAATTCATTATCAACAAATTCTACATTATTTCAATAAAAAAGTAGGCATTTTTAAAAAAAGAGAAATTACAATATATGAGATATTGTGACCATAAAATTTAGAAAATTAGGTGAATTTTTCCCGCCAATGGTGTTTTTTAAATTTCACAGAAGCAGCCATTTGTAAATCAGCAGGGAAAACCTTTCTACTGCCCCTAGTGGTACGATGATGAACTACATGACAGAAAACATGGACCAAGCTATATAAGACTATTTTTAAAGGAAAGTTTGAATGATGCTAATGAGATTGGGCCTCAGAGATGCCTGTTTCAAATATGATTTGAGTGGTTATATAGGTTTAATAGAGCACTTCACAGACATAAAACAGAACTAAAAAAGAAAAGACTTAGTTAAATTTATTGTCAGACGTAATGTGTGATTTCTCAAAAATTACAAAAAATACCTCTATCTCCTAGTGCTTTGGTCCTTTCCTTTACCCAGCAGGAAAATCTGATGAAGGGAACAGATATGGGAAAGAGTAATGGGGAAATAGAAAAATAATTCAACTAATGAGCTTTTCCTACACTTTTGTTAACAACGCAGTGGCAAATGGATACATTCTCACTCATCTGTAAACCTACAAACGTAGATAGACAGACCAGAAAAGTACACATCATGCAAACCATCCATTCATCTTCATAACTCGCTGAAGTCCTTATGGGATCACGGGGTTGCTGCAGCCATCCCATCAACAGCTGGGTGAAGGTTGGACACACACAGTCTGTTAAAGGGTCACACACTCGCATACATTGTAGGGCAATTTATAAAGCTTGTTTTTGGACTGTGGTAGGAAGCCAGAGTGTCCAAAGAAAACTCACACATGTACAGAAAGAACATACAATCTTCACACAGAAAGGACCCAACTGGGATTTGAACCATGGGCCTTCTAACAGTGAGGTGGCAGTGCCAACCACAGCACCTTCGTGCAACATAACATAAAATGTTGGGGAACACGAGTTCAGTCAGCACAGTCTAAATGAAACTGTCCAAAAATTAATCTGCAACTCCTGCCAAAGTTATCCACAGACAGTAAAACTTGAATTTACAGTATGAAATCAGTTGCTTTCACTGGTGTGTGATGGCCGCCTGCACAGCCACACAAAAGCCACACCAGAGCCCCAGCTGGAAAGTACTCAGTTCCACTTTGCAGCATGTTAGTCTAGGCTCACACAATTTCCTTTGCATAACAAGTATGTTTAGTTTTGAAACAACTTTATTCGTACTTGACATCGGTGAATCAAAGAATTGCACGAATTTAGTTTGGTCAAGTTCCACTCTTTTGGGATTTCTTTGGTTATGCAGAGATGCACACACCTGGCCCAATCAGGTGACAAAAGGTGGAGCCAGTTTAAATAGGAAACAACAGGAAGGGGCATCATGGGGGAAATGGGGCATTCTTCTGCATTGTGTTTAATTGCTGTATGTATTATAACCCCAAACACCCCCCGCCCTTGTATGTTAGGGTGATGACCCACTATAAATGTGTCATTGAGATGAGGTCTGGTTAGGAATGAGAGACGCCACGGCAACAAGGATTGGGAGTAGAACCCAGTAAAAAAAAAAAAGTTTACAAAAACGGATGTCAAATTAATTGGATCAGATGGAAAATCAGTTTTACAACTTACAAAGAAAGTCCTGCAAAGAGCCAGAGCCAGAAACCATTGATGGTGGAAAAATCCCAGGTTTCTATTTCCGGCTGCTGCCAGGATGACGTAGAGCAGTAACTGTGATTTATGGGCTTGTTTGGAGAAAAGTGCATCAATTTGAGAAATGAAAATAATCTTTGTTGCTCTAAATCTGATACACAGCCATTTTCCAGTAACAGTATTTTAGATAATAATTATGCTTTAAAGTTTTATAGCCTCGCCTGCACTGATCTACCTCACCTATAAAGCTATGTTCCCATCGCCCTCAGCAAAGCACATGGAAACGACCACATCCAATGAAAGGTCTACGTAAACGTGTGTTTTTTTACACACGTTTTGGGCTTCTGCGTTCAAAAGTCTCAATACGCGCCACTGCGCAAATGCTTAAGTAAGGACTGCTCAAATTTTGACCTGGTTTAACCTGGTCCTTCTTCAAATTCATTTTCTGTCTTTGTTTTGTCAGTGAGTGGCATCACGGCTCTCACTTCATCTCTAGTTTACGTCCCACTTATTGCCCTCCCTTCACTTCTGTCTTTTGCCTCTTCTCTTCGGATGAGACTCCTCCACAGAAAAAAAAATGGCGCCCTCTTTTCTCTCCGGACTGTGGGGAGATGGTTCTGTCCAGAAAACAACAATAACCCAACAACAGCTAACAGGTAGAAAAAACAGGACGCAAACGGTTACAAAGTGTTTATTCCCTTGACATTCTTATTGTTTAGACAAAAACAAGATTCAAATCCTCCATATGGAATGCAAAAGTGTCAGAGGCTAGACAAAGAGCAGATGCGAAAGACTGGATCTGAATGATAAAACCTGATTTTATTCATTTATTGTAATCCAGCGGAACAAATTCATTTCCGTCTTTTTATCGCCCTGACCGCTGACAGAGACAGGAAACATTTTTATCAGGCCACTTTGATTTCTGTCCCTTTTTACATCATAAAGGCCTGATAATGAGTCAGGGGGACAGAGCAGCTGAAAGGGACAGATGTCAGATGTATCACTGGGATGAGAACCAGCTCAGGAGGCAAAAGAGATGAGGTCCAAGTATGAATATTACTCTGAAAATGATTCTGCCTTTCCTTTAAATCATGTTTTCTTTTATTTCTAAAAGGTTGCATTTCTGCAAAGACTGCTTTCAAAATTCTGTCCCGCAGCAGTTCTTGACTGCAGGGACCATATTGCAATTCTTCTATCTTTCTGCGCCTTTGAGCAAACACTTTGCCCATACCACATACTCAAAAACCCAAATTTGCACGACCTAGTACTGCTTTTGGGCATCATGACCAACCCCCCCCTCGTCAAAAAAGAAGACGACATCACAGCAGCCAAAACTGTAAAAAATAATTTAGGCCAAAATCTCTTATTGAACTCAAAAAATTTAAAATCAAAATCCACCAACAAGCCAAAACATGTGTTGTCCTATAATAAGTTTTGAAATTATTATGGGATGGTCACAGGACATATGGCTTGACAGGCATTTTATGGCAAAGTGTGAAACCTCAGTTGCTAAGAAAACCCAAAAATTACATAGACCTGTCTGTCACTCCTGGGCAACCAAAACATAAAATGGTTACTATGGAAACAAAACCAAAAGAAAAGCAGCAGTTTTGAAGTTTTTCCCCCTTAATTTGTCATGTGCAACTCTGACCAGGCACATATATGTGTGTGTGTGTGGGGGGGGGGGGTGATATCACCGCAGGTTAAGTTCATTAATTATAAATAAAAAAAGTTTTTTTGATCTAACTAATCCTGACAACCAAGCTCTCACAAAGCAACCTCATCAAACCCTAAAAATCAAGCCAACAAGTCATTAAACACTCGTGTTTTCCAGCTGGACTGGTGAGCATTTAGGCATGCGGCCACACATTCACACAAAAACAAAGTCAACTCCCAAAGCTAAAATGAAATTTTAATAGACAGAACAAAACTCAGCCTCTGCAGCCAAAGCAGGAAGGAAAGCGGAGCAAACAAAAGGAGTGCTGACAACGAGAACGTGCAAATTAAGATTGATATCACTGCTGTATCATTACAGCACATGAGATGATGATGTATGACTGTGTTGAGTCAAACAAATGGGTTACAGGTGGAGCCTGCTTCTACAGCATGGAAGAAAGGTGAAGTTATGTTCTGTCAGATGATGAAATGTATGGTAATTTATAGAAAGGTATTCTAATAGTCAGAAGTAGAAAATATTTGTCTGGAAATACTTTTTAATCCTCTTTGGTACTCCAACTTTATCAAAAAATCTCTTCTTAGAATCAAGTTGAAGACAGTATGGGATAAATGGGGGACCAAGGGGCAAAAAAGTTGAGAATATTATAAAAAGAAGAAGAAAAAGAAGATTCTAACAATTTATTCTATACTTTAGATGTCATATCAGAGGATTTTAAAGCAAAACAAAGAGATATACTTTAAATATTGTTGGTTATTCAAAATATAACTTTAAACTGAAAAAGAATTTATGGTCACCAACGAAATGTTAAGAAATAGTTAAAATCAAATAACCAAATCTGACCATGTCAATAGCGGCTTTTTCCATCATTTACAGCAAGGACAGCTTATTTCTAATGTCTCCTGCTCCTCACTAGCCTCACGATGTTCATCTGAGATCGCTCTTCCACAAATTCTACAAACAGTTCTCCAGGTCACTGGGGGTGGGGTATGATGATCCAGTCTCTGCTTCAGATGTTCTCAGACGTTTTCTATGGAGTTCAGGTCAGAGGTCATTGCTGGCTAAACCATTTCCTGAAGTCCAGTTGTGACAATTCTGGTACCTTGTCCAGGAACAGACAGTTGGGGGTGTTCTGATGGAATTGGGGGATGATGATGGTTCTAAGATGTCTCTGAGTTAAGAACCTGCAGTGACTGGACCATCTACAAGAACCTGATCGTTTTTTTACTGACTAGTGGTGCCTGTCCAGACTGTTGCTCCTTCTTCATCAAAGTGAACTCTGAGAACCATGTTGATCTTGGCTTATCGCTCACCTTGCCTTTTCCGACCATCAAGTCTGTGAAATGTGACCCGGCACTCATCTGTGAACAGGACGGTAGGTATTGCTGCATTGTTTAGGGCACGTGGTCTAGTGTTCACTGTCAACGTTCATGGCGGTTTCTTTGTGTCAGTGCTTCATAAAGCAGTGGAGTCGGTGGTGAATGGTTTGTCTGGAAATTCCAATACCCCTCACATCTGGTAAACGGGCCTGGAGCTGTGTGGCATTTGCTAAACCATGCTTAAAGGCAGGGGTCCTTAGGTTCTGGTCATGGTTTTTGGTCTGTCACTGGCGGGGCTCCACTCCTGGGTCGGTCACAAACTCTGTCACTAATTCTGCGTCTTGGTGCAAGTCTGCTAATGACACTTTGAGACTCGCCAAGTTTGCCTGCAACATTTGACTGTCTGCTATCAACCGAAATGGGGCACTTCGACCAGGTGGAGCTGCTCGGCCATTCAGTGACTTCCTGGGTTCATGGCTGTTTGAATGATGAACTTGGAATGACTTACTGGCTAAATCAGCATTTTAGACCCACAGAAAGTTGACATGGATGCCGAATTGAAAAAGTTTGTCTTTTGAAAGAGAGACCATTATCTGGAAAACACTAAATAAGGTGTGTCTATCACTTCAATACAATTGAATCCTGATCCCATAAATCTGGAAAGATAAACAAACACAGTGTAAATGAGGACACTTCGACACATGGGTGGGCAAGGCGGGAATCCAACCTGCAATCTTCCGATGTGAGGTCAACTGCCCTACCGCTTCACCACAGCCCCCCAGTGTGCGAATAAACCATGCAAAGAACCACACATGATTATTACACTATTTATATGCAATTCATTAGTGATTCGTGCATCAATATTCTAATTTGAATATGATACATGCACCGTATGCACGATATAAAAGTTATACGTGGGTAGTACATGCGTGAAAAGTCCGTTATGCTAAGTTCACACTGCAGGCTGAAACGACCCAATTCCGATTTTTTTGCCCCTATGCGACCCAGGCCACTTGGGTATGCCTTCCTGAATCCGAAACGTATCCGATCTTTTCAATTGCGACCGCTGTCTGACCGGCCAGGCCACCTGAATCCGAATCGTAAGTCATCGATACGCAACAAACGTCATCATTCTGCGTTGAAATATTGGAACGAGAACGTAAACAGCAACCATGGCGGACGATGCTGCTGAGACCAGTCAGTGGAAGGGAAGCGAGGTCACCGATTGGATTAATATTTGGGGTGATTGCTCTATTCAGGCCAAACTCCAGGGCTCTTATTGCAACCAGATGGTTTTTTTTTATTTCTAGCTAAATGGCCGAGCGTGGTGTTGAACATTTCCCGCGATGACTTTTTTTTCTTTCTCCCCTTTCCGACCGTGGTCAGAAGCGCGGGGGACCCAAGGCGGATCCTCCTCCTCCTCCTCCCTGTTATGACCCTTAGGTTCTCCAGGATTCTCCAGAACGGGTTAATAAAGAATAAATAGCATTTATTCTGGGGGAAACTTTCTTTTATTACCGTTGTCCTTCCTCCGTAACACACAACATGAATGCGTGCCCACACTGCCCCCCCCCCCCATTCTCTCCCGCTGCACGCGCTCTTCTCTGTCTTACACAAACGCGTGCGGCCCCAACACATACACATTCCCATTCCACAACAGTGGGTACAGATGATCCTGGCTCCAATGCCTTCTTAAAAATGGGAGGATTGTAATCGTGCTGGCTCCTTTGTGAAAATAAATTTATTAATGAAAAAAGAGCTCCACTGTTGACAACACTGTTGTTGACATCCATGTTAACGTAAGCTACTTCCGCAAACAACGAGTGACGTCGTTCACCATTGAGTACTTTTCTGCGCATGCGTATGCGGGTCAATTTTGGGTCGTTTCACGGTCACACTGTAGATCACAAAAGTTCAGATTTACTTGGAAATGTGAACGGTCTTGCAAAAAAATCGGATTTTTTTCAAAAAAATCCGAATTAAGCATTAAGCCCTGCAGTGTGAACGTAGCCTTAGACATACAGTAAAGACCAAAAGTTTGGACAAACCTTCGCATTCAAAGAGTTTTCTTCATTTTCATGACTATGAAAATTGTAGATTGACACTGAAGGCATCAAAACTGCGAATTAATACGTGGAATTATATACATAACAAAAAAAGTGTGAAACAACTTAAATTTATCATATAGGTTGTTCATAGTAGCCACCTTTTGCTTTGATTACTGCTTTGCACACTCTTGGCATTGTCTTGCATTGTCTTGATGAGCTTCCAGAGGTAGTCACCTGAAATGTTTTTCACTTCACAGGTGTGCCCTGTCAGCTTTAATAAGTGTGATTTCTTGCCTTATAAATGGGGTTGGGACTATCAGTTGTGTTGTGCAGAGGTCAGGTGGAGACACAGGTGATAGTCCTACTGAATAGACTGTTAGAATTTGTATTATGGCAAGAAAAAAGCAGCTAAGTACAGAAAAACGAGTGGCCATCATTACTTTAAGAAATGAAGGTCAGTCAGTCCGAAAAATTTAGAAAACTTTGAAAGTGTCCCCAAGTGCAGTCACAAAAACCATCAAGCGCCACAGAGAAGCTGGCTCACGTGTGGACCGCCCCAGGAAAGGAAGACCAAGAGTCACCTCTGCTGCTGAGGATAAGTTCATCCGAGTCACCAGCCTCAGAAATAGCAGGTTAACAGCAGCTCAGATTAGAGAGCAGGTCAACGGCACACAGAGTTCTAGCAGCAGACACATCTCTACAACAACTGTTCAAAGGCGACTGTGTGAATTAGGCCTTCATGGCAGAATATCTGCTAGAAAACCACTGCTAAAGAAAGGCAACAACCAGAAGACACTTGTTTGGGCTAAAGAACACCAGTGACGTGCGGTGAGGTTAATGGCTGCTGAGGTGGTACATAAACTATCTAAAATACGCCTAAACTGCGTAATTCTCAACCGAGCAAAAATTTTGAACAACTCAAAATCAAATTCACGTAAAGAAACGGAAGCCTAAACACTCGACGGACATCTGTGCCCATCGACGAATGGCGAAGGCAAGCTACACTTAGGAAATATATATGTCACGCACGTATTGCAAAAGACCAAAATTTTATGTGTGGACAGTGAGAAACACGTAGTGACTGTGTGACACGGCCTTTAAGTCAAGGGCTCCTGTTGAACTGAGTTATTCCGGTTGGAGAAGCTGAAACTTTCAGAACTCTGGGATCAAAAAATACTGACTTGATAAAAGATGCTATTAAAATAACTTTGGCCACAGGTGATCTAAAATCTGAAGGTAACAAAGACAATCCTTGATCCAAGGAGTCAAGGAGTGACTGTATTGTGATTATATCACTGATGTAGATCCTTGTCACAGATTGAAGTGAGAGTGCATTGAGCCACGTAGTCCAACATTGACAAAGCACTTCCAAGTGTAAATACTGTGTGCATTTCTTCACTGTGAAGTAACTCCTAACCAGGTGAACTACATGTTTACCCTTTAATCAAACAAAGAGTTAATGAATCATTAGACATGGAAGGTTGTGCAAACAATGATATGATGTGCAACAGCTAGGACTGCAGCAGATCAAAGGATTGACAGCGATGGAGACACCGCACGCAGATGGGAGTTTGCTGCCCCCCGGCGGTTACTATCGAAATTGCAGGTGATATGACAATGATTCTTGAGGTTCAAATGTGGGATGCCAAACGCACTATATAGCGCACTATATATATATATAGCGCACTATATATATATATATATAGTGCGCTATATAGGGGTTAGTGGTGAGGTCATACACTGATGTTGGTGGAGAAGGCTTAGCTCTTTGTCTGCGCTCTAATTCATCCCAAAGCGGTTCAATGGGGTTCAGGTCAGGACTCTGTGCAGGCCAGTCAAGTTCATCCACACCACACTCTGTCATGCATCTTTATGGACCTTGCTTTGTGCACAGGTGCACAGTCATGTTGAAAGAGGTTCCAAACTTTTACCACAAGGGGTATCCAAATAATCCAAAGGGAAATTTATCAGAACATTCTACCACAATATAGTCACATGTCTTTGCTACATTCAGAGTGTTTCCACTCATTGAACTGGACTGATGGTTGTTATTTTTTTGCTGTCATCACATGTGTTGTCCACTTGGGTGACACATGATTGTTTTTATATTATAGTAAAATAAATCTACCGTGCCACATACATATGAATCACTGCTGACATCAGAAAACCTGCTACTACATTTGCTGCATTCAGATTTGTCTATCTGGTACAGGATGTTTTTTGTTTAAAAAACTCAGTGTGAGCTTCTGAATAGTTAGAACCCATTTCTCGTTTCAAAAGATGTCTATTTTCTCTTTAAGTTTCCATTTTGATAATGCTAAAAAAATTAATTTCATAGATACAAAGTAGTGTCTATTTTTCGAAAGGATGAAGTCAGACTTCTTGGCTTCCATTAGGTTGTTTCAGTGTTTTTTTCCTAAAACGCAACTCCTGAAAGTGGGAGATGCAGTGATCCACTTTTGACGCTAGGGGGCAGCAAGTCCGCCAACAGCTACCGGCATGGGTTAAGAAGAAGAAGAATGCCCCGCCCCCTAACAGAAAGTCACCTCGTCGTGTCCGTAAGGCGAAGCTACTGACAGATAGCAATGTTATAGCTGCTGGGGAAGGTCGACAGCAGGACGGTGTCACCCTCCTTCGTTTTAGTCATATCTCCATTATCGCCGAAAGCCTCCCTAAAGCCGTCGGTTTTCGTCCTGCAGCTGGAAATTCATCGAGCTAGCGTCAAGATTAACAGCTTTATATCTAACTGTCGTCATGGCTGCTGCTCTCAGGGTGTCCTATCACAGGATTTTGGATCGCATCGAGGTGTTGCTGCCCGCTAAACTGAGACCTCTGTACAACCACCCTGCAGGTAAATAAAGCAGCTCGGGGTTGCTGGTTTGATTTTGAGTTGGTTAATGCCAGAGGGGCGCAGCTGCAGTTCGCTGTGAGCTTCAAATGCGTGAAAGTCAATGTGTAAACTTGGATCTGTCTCAATCAAACGCTGTGGCTTTTGATTCTTCCTGTTTTGACATCAACTGCCCTAAACTCCTCATCAGATCCCAGGGGTCAGAAACCTTCAGTCCTAAATGAGCCATTCAGGCCGATTTCTCACTGACACAGCGGAGCCACAAAGTCCTATTTCACCCTTAATAAGCAACAGATTTGTATTTATGTCAGTTATGGTAAATGTTAATGAACTGTTGGGGGTTTTTGCCATAAAAAACATGAACATAAAGATAACTCGGCCATTTTTGAAAACATAAAATTGCTTATATTTTTGACAGAAGTTCACGTGATGTCCTTTCAAAATAAGACACGCTGGGTCACCTCAGTGCAGCAAATGTAGCTGTAGGTAGTAGTGTGATGTCAGCAGTGATTTAATAAAAACACAATTATTTTCATTATTTGTGGTGCATCCTAGCCACAAATTTGTAAATCTACCAAACCAAAATGAAACCAGAGCTAATTAAGTGACCCTTACCAAATTTTTAACCACAAGGTCCAATTAAAATCCATGGATTTCCTCAAAAAACAGAAAATCTGCCTGTGCCGCTGGTACACAAAACTCAAAAGTCTGTTGAAATGTTTTGGTTTGACTTGTGAGACATACTGTCCTTCAACTGTTTGTGAATGAGACGAATACATCTTGAATTTGTTTACATTACTTTTTTTGAAACTTTACTTCTTACATACTTTTTATTTTCCGTTAATTGTTCAAATTTAAAACTAACCAGAGAGCCACAATGGAAGTGTAAAAGTGTCACATTTGGCTTTGTAACTTCCGGTTGCAGACCCCTCCTCTAGATTCATCCAGTCTTTTGCCGACATCGTTTGTGCTTCCGTCTCCTTTTAACAGTCTAACAGTCGTGTGCACAGAGACGCCTTTTTGCTCATCAAACCAGTTTCTTTTGCTGAAGGCAACATAGTAATGAACCCTAATCTGATGTGCTTCATGCACTCTACAATACCAGCTTATAGTGGCAGAATTTAAATACTTATCTTGTCAAGAGGAAAAAGGGAGTCTGAACATTAACTTGTCTCTGGTGAGAAACCGCTCTGGTCAAGGTCGACTTTCTGACCTGCTTTGAAGGAGGGCTGTTGACATTTAGAAACTCCCTGAAATCTGATTTGTAGAGAAAGTCGTGCCACTCTTTTATTTTGCCAACAGCACTGCTACCAGTTTACAGGACAAATGCAGATTCACTGCTGGATTGTATCACATGACGCGTCTGTGTCGTTCCAGATTGATTGGGGAAAAAAAAACTTTGTAACTCCAGATTGATTTGAATATAAAGAACTACACATTATTAATAAACAATTAGAGATGTCAACAAAAGCATTTTAGTTATTAATAAATAAGTGGGTCAATCCTTTGTACACTCATAAGATGGATAGGAACAGTGATGACAGAATAATCATAACCTACAAATGAATCCCACACGCTCTCCAGACCTGCAAAACTCAACATTTGTTGTCACCTTTCAACACTCTAAAAAGTCAACACTTTTTAGAGTGTTGACTTGACTGTATATGAGAACTGGACTGAGCGGGTGTGACATCACTCAGACAAAAGGCCTTGCTTGCTTCCAGCTCCAACCAAATAAATGCAGTTCAGTTGTCGCAATACGGACGCCGCCACGTTGGAGCCAGAAATCATCAGTAAGCAGTAATCGCTCCGAGTCGTCGGAGTCGTTGTTTCTATGGTAACTGCTCTCACCAATCAGGAGTGAGCTCGTTGGAAGCCCTCACCCCTACCACTTGAAAGCTGGCTAGTTTAAGCCAGTTTAGTGGACAAGTTAATGAACAGTATCCATTATTGATACGATATCTGTTCTCATGTTCCTGTTCCTGTTCCTTTCAGGTCCAAAAACAGTTTTCTTCTGGGCCCCAATGTTCAAATGGGTGAGTCAACTCTTTAGCTGGTCAATTAGGTAAAACACAAATGTTGTTCTTCACATCACCTGATCCCAATGTGCAAAATTTTATTTGAACGGCATTTTTACAATGTACATGTGACTAGTTGTAATTGACAGGTGTAATTTCAATAAAGAGTGTAAAAGGTATGTCTGAAAGATTGTGGTGTGCTGCAGTGAGTAGGATGTGCTGCTTCTCTGCAGGGTCTGGTCTTTGCGGGAATGGCGGACATGACGCGGCCAGCAGAGAAGCTCAGTCTGTCACAGTCATGTGTGCTGACAGCCACAGGTGAGAGCAGACGTCAGTCAAAGGCTTCATCTCTGCTGTTGGCGAGCTTTAGATCAGCTGTTTAAACTTTGACCGACACATCTGTTAAATGAGTGATCGGCATTCAACCTCCCCTGTTTTTATTTGTTCTGTTGGTGCTAAAGGTCACATGATGCCATCTGTTGACTAAAACAAGTCTTATCCGCTTATCTTTGCCTAAATGTACTCTCTTCTGTGCAAAAACTTTACTCCAGTTCTTCTCCTCCAGGGCTCGTCTGGTCCAGGTACTCTCTGGTCATCATCCCCAAGAACTGGAACCTTTTTGCCGTCAACTTCTTTGTAGGTGGTGCTGGAGCCTCTCAGCTTTATAGGATCTGGAGGTTGGTTTGGGTTTTCTGTTATCAACATGAAGGATTTATAACCTCTTGAAACCTGGCGTCCTCGTGCATGAACATCACATTTTGGGCTATGCTACCACAGTAGTTAGTTCTGGTTAACTGCGGCCCGGTGAGTATGTGTGTACAGGGTTAGCTCAAATATTAGTTTGGACCGGAAGAGGTTAAAAGTAACAAGAAGATTGAAATAGAGGTCGTTACATACAAACGTTCCTAACTGTTGGGTTTCTAAAGTCGATTTGGAAAATCTGATAACTCCCAGTTATCCAAAGGGTTTAGTACAGAGCTGTAAGAATGTGTACTACAGTAGTAGTATTACAGTGTGTAGTAGAAAAGTTAGAATTAGGAATGAAGAAAGCTCTGTTCTTTTTGGGCAGCATGAGTTTCAGGTTTAAGTCACATTTACACGAATTTAGTTTAGTTTCTTTAAAAATTCTTTGTGTGATTATTTATAATTATAATCTAGGGTGGGCCTGAAGTGCAAATCACACCAACAAATCACTACACTAGAAATATTTTGAAGATCACAACAATTAAAAAACCGTGGCAAATAATAATTTAAAAAAAACATTACATTTTAGAAATCAAAATTCTAGAAACCAAAACACAATTCCAAAAAATGGAAAGAAATTAAAATGAAATGTTTGGGTAAATCAAAATTAAATGTAAGCAAATGGAACAGGTTAAGAAATGGGAAAAGCTAGGTATTATGGGATATCGCTGAGTGGATGATGACTTTCTTAACGCCTGAATACTTATAAACCTGTTATGATGCGTATGGAGCATTTCTAGTATCGCTTCACCCAAAAAACTTCTGGTTGAAATGATGGACAAATGTCATCATCCAATCAGCGATGACCCGTTGTGCATAGTATTATTATGGGATAGCTTTAAGCAATCTTCACAAGATTTCCCACACAGGCCACCAGGTTAAGTCTGCAACCACAACTGAAGTTTCGTTGACCTTTGACCTTGGGGATAGACCACCATTTAACACCCCCCCCCCCCGCCCTTCAACAAAAGGATATGACATACAAAAGAACATATTAGGAATGTGGGTGTGGTTAACAAAAAAAACTCAATTGCCAAGAAAAAAAACTAACTTTTGGCGATACTTCTAAAGCCTACACAGACCTGTTCGTCACCCCCAGGAAACCCCAAAATAAAATGTTTTCTATGGAGATAAAACCATACCCTCAAAATGTATAAGAGGTTTTTTTTTTTTGGTTTTGTTTTTTCCATATAGCTCTGACCAGCGTGGCAGGGAACATTGGGGGCCGTGTAGCAGCCGCTCAGCCAGTAAAGCGGGTCAAAAGGGGGTGGCGGGGACGGGGGCGGTAGCACCTGCGGTCATTCAACACGGCTTGCAGCTTTAATTTTTTAATTCTTCTTAACCTCAAAGAATTCAGTGACGGCTAACAAAAACAGTGTGAGGAAAACAAAAGGAATTCTACCCGATAAAACAATGCACTTAAGACCCCAAAATGATAGGTTAGTCCTTCTCAATGCTTGATATTTCTGCAGTGGAGTACCAATGTGGGTTCAAATTCTATTTTACTGTGATGGCAGCAAGGTCGTTGAGACCAAAGCTGTCACTTCTGTTGCCTTTTTAAAAACTACGTTTTGTTTTCCCCTTTCCAGGTATAAGCAAGACAAGAAGGCAGAAGATCAAAAGGCTGCAGAGTCTTGAAGACCTTCCTGGAGATGTGCAGTTTGGCTGCTGACTCAAAGGGAGACTTCCACATCATCTCACAATCATCACATTCATGCCATAACCGTTGTTCCACCTTATTAAGCCTGCTGTCCCTGTTGGAAATATGCACTTTCACTCCCAAAGTCTCAGATTTCCTCAGGGTGTGTAAACATTCATCACAGATTTTAACTGTAGACGACACATACTCAAGGATGGTCATCAACGCACAAGTACGACGTCTTCATCAAGCTCTATGATTGTAGTGTTTAATTTAAGGTCACCTTTAACGTGTGCATTAGCTTGGGTTTGGAAATGTCTTTAGTTAAAAAAAAAAATGAAACAAATTCTAGTAAACTTCCACAAAACTTTTGTTTTTTGTAACCAATTAATACACTTCAGCAGGATTGTATTATTTATTAAACTCATCGTGTAGAATTTGTTTTAGTTGTTACCTCAGCCAATAAATTCCAATTGAACATCTATGTGAGAATAAAGAGACGACCCACTTCAGCATATACCCATGTCTAATCTGTGTTTTTAAACTATGTCGGATTAAACATGCTGTGGTTTATGTTTCCTGTTTTCGAATTAATCCTTTAAGTAAGCTCAGTATACCTGCTTTTATGACTGTTTTTCTCTTTTTTCTTATTTGGAGGTGGGATTTTTTTCTGGGGATGTGTTCCCAAAATGGAACTCCGGATAATTTAGCAATAACTGTTGATACTTAATCTGAACAAAAGACACCATGAAGGTTTGATGGAAGCCTGTAAATATAAGGTGTGTTAATAAATACTGACACCTGCATCACGGATCTGTGACGTTTATTAAAGAATTATATATCACGACTGCTTTAAAGCCCATTCAAAATAATAATTTTACCATGTTTTCCACTCAGACCTCAATCCAAGATAGGAAGAACTTCCAGCAAATCCTCAAAGTGTTTTTTTTTTACTTTAATTTCAACTCTCCAGGGGAAATAAAGCCATGATGGTCTGGAGTTATTTTGTTAGGACTCATCTGAGTATAAAAGACCTGGTAACCTTTGCTTTCATCAGGGTAAAATGCAAGATCCACTCCGATAGTGAGAGCTCTCCGTTTACACTCTCTCCCGCTAACTTACAGCCCCTCACAACCCCAACCTGATATTACCGATGCAACAAAAATGGTGATCAATATTGGACATATCCAGCCGTACAGTTTGGATCCAGATTCCAGCTCAGACGAGGAAAACATAGACGTACATGGATCTATTTTTCTATAAGTGGAAGAATCAGAATGGAGCAGGGAGCTTGTTGCCCGCCCAGCGTATTTTCTGTCACAAATACAAGCTTTTTCAAACGGCTTTTTTTTAATCTGCTCCGGATTCACTACAATTTTCTTCATATATTTTCTCCATCATCAGAAAATGTCCCAACATGTTATAAAAGCCCCAAAACACGATTTTTCTTTTCAGAGTAGGTCTTTAACCCTTGTGCTATCCTAGGCACTTTACCATTGGGAGTTGGGTCATCTAGACCCACTAGACAGTGCGCTGAACCTTTTTCTTCAATGATTTGTGATCTTCACTGGTGTCCATGGATTACATGAAATCTTTCCACCTTTGTCATGGTAGGGAGAACACGTCAATGTAAGGGTGGGTAAATCTAAGCACAAGGGTTAACATTTGGGTTTGAAGCAGTTCTTCTTCCTAAATAACCCTTATTCATTCTATTACTTTGTTTAAATTTGCATTGATAGATCATTATAGGGGCAAATTCCACCAAAGAAATCCGAAATCATCTTGATGTTCAACCCCTCCCCCCAAGCAAGGAGGGTTTTCTTCTTTTAAAAAAGTATGAATACATTATTGTTAGTATGAGTGCTCAGAATGAAGTGGTTTTCTGTACAGAAGAAAAACCAGAGAAAACCCTTTGGTCGTTAAAGTAAAGGAGGAGAAAAAAGTCGATGTACATTTGTTGGATCGTTTGAAGTGTTTTGGGGAGGAGTACTTTTTACAACACTCTTTATGGACTGAAGAAGGGAACGGTGGTGCTGCGTTCATACATGGTGATGGTAACTACTAATGCAGCCACAGCTGCCCTAGGGCAGACTGACAGAGGCGTGTCTGCCAGCGAGTACCTACATTCCCTCTGACCATCACCGGGACATTCATACACATTTGATTTGATTTGATTTATTGATTTATTTCAAGCATTGTAGTCAAAGCAATAAAAAAAAATTACACATATTTATCAAACTCATTACAGAAATGATGAAATGCATAGATTAATAAGACAGAAAACAAAAAAAAACGTCACTTAAGTCACATTTGCTTAATTAAATACAGTGATCATTAACTGAAGTATAAGTAGAGTTTGATTTATTGCTTGAAAAGGAGTGGGAAGAAGCAAGCTTATATAATCCCACCCCTACTGAGTTCATTCATTTGATAGTTTTACAGTGTTTTAAATCCGGTTCTGATCAGATAGATTCTCTTCAAGTAACAAAATCCAGTGCCTAGTAATGATTGATGATCTTCAGAAAACATTCATTCATGATTTCAGTAAACAGTAACGATACCGATATGTAATAATAATTGATTATCATTAGAACACATGGTCACATTAAACCAGAAATTATTGCTACACATTGCAGATCAAGTAAATAAAATCAATAGCTTATTGATTGTAATTCAAACATTTCAGTAATCATTATTGCACATTACAATGTAACACTCATTGGTTGTAATTAAAAGAGCTTTGATTATTTCACCACAATCAAGTTCACACATGTATTTGGAATTATTCAAGCACTTGTTGATCCTTAAATCCTCTCATCTTCATATCCTGAAATAAGAGATTCTTTATACATTTTCTTGAATATTTGAATATTTGAACATTGTTTGAGCTCATTACTTAAACTGTTCCAAAGTTTAATGCCACACACCGACACACAGAAACTTTTCTTTGTGGTTCTTATCAATTTGATCTTGAAGTTCCTACATCCCCTCAGTCTGTAGCCTCCTTCATTTTCTAAGAACTGTTTTTAGATGTTGGATGGTAACAATTTCCAGCTGGCTCTGTATAAAAGTTGCGCAGTGTAAAAATCAACAAGGTCGTGCAGTTTTAAAAGTCTTGATTGATAAAATAGATTGTTTGTATGATCAAGATATCCGGCTTTATGTACAACTCTGACGGCTCGTTTTTGAAGTAGAAAGAGAGGATGTAGTGAGCTCTTGTAATTATTCCCCCAAATTTCTATACAGTAGGTGAAATATGGTAATATTAAAGAGCAGTACAATAAATATCTACTGTTGTATCCTAATATATGTTTAGATTTATTTACGATTGAAATACTTTTTGAGACTTTAGTTTGTAGGTGTCTGATGTGTGGCTTCCAACTTAATTTGTCATCGATAAAAACCCCTAAGAATTTGATTTCTGTAACACGTTCAATAAAGACATTATTTATTTCAATTGAGGGCTCTTAATTTGTGTTGTAGTTACCAAAAAACATCACTTTGGTTTTATCTAGGTTCAAAGACAATTTGTTGTAATCCATCCATAATTTTATTTTGTTTAACTCTGTGTTCACCACCTTGATAAGTTCCCTTTGATTGTCTGTAGAATAGAATATATTTGTGTCATCAGCAAATAATATGAGTTTCATAAGCTTTGAAACATTAAATATATCATTTATGTAAATATTGAATAGCAGCGGGCCTAGAATTGATCCTTGTGGGACACCACAACTTATCTCTTTGGTTTCTGATGTATATTCATCAATCTTGACAAATTGTTTTCTTCCCGTTTAATAGCTTTTGACCCAAGTTAGCGCTAGTCCTCGTATCCCATACACTTCCAGTTTGTCAAGTAGGATGTCATGATTGAGAGTGTCAAATGCTTTTTTTAAGTCAATGAAAATTCCAGCTGCATATTTCTTTTTGTCCAGAGCATTTGTGATTTCCTCCACAGCATCAATGATAGCCAACGATGTTGATCTATTTTCTCTAAAACCATATTGGTTTTCATTTATAATGTTGTGTTTTTCAATAAATAAAGCTAATTTATCATTGAATATTTTTTCTAAAATTTTTGAGAATTGTGGAAGAAGAGAAACAGGTCTATAGTTTGTAAATTGGTGTTTGTCTCCACTTTTATAGACAGGAATCACTTTGGCTATTTTCATTTGGTTTGGGAATCTCCCAGTTTGTAATGATAAGTTACAAATGTATGTTAGAGGCTTAGATACACTATGAATGACCTTTTTCACCACCTTCCACACACCAGTGGGAGCCACACTGGAGGCAGGGAGGGTGAAGTGTCTTGCCCAAGGACACGACAACAGCTGGGGGGAGCAGTGGTTTAACCGCCAACCCTTCGGACAACCTGCTCTACCACCTGAGCCACTGCCGCCTAGGAGCATCTCCATCAGTTTAAGGGGAATGAAGGCCTGTCTCAAAGTGTTCATGTTGACAGTACAAATGGCGTTCTCTAAGTTAGACTTTTCCTGAGGGAAAGCTGAAATGATGACAAGCGCCAAACCTCTTCATTTGAGTTGAAGTTAAGATGTAAAATGATTGATGTTCACCTTTCGCCATACCCCTTCAGTGAACCAGCTTTGATTGATTATCATAGGTGGTTTTGGCAGAGATCTTTACGCCGGATGCCCCTCCACAGGGAGACCCAGACATGCCCCCTCTTGGGTAAAATGAAATGAAGAAAGTTAATTGCACAGTGGGAGAAGCTTGAGCATAAACCCAGAGTCAGAAAGGAAGAGGAGGTGAGAAAAGCTTAGTATTAAAATGGAATTGATTGCTTTTAACCCTTGTCCCATCTTAGATGACCCCACCCTTACATTGACGTGTTCTCCCTACCATGACAAAGGTGGATAAAGGTGGAAAGATTTCATGGAATCCATGGAAACCAGTGAAGATCCGAAATCATTGAAGAAAAAAGGTTCAGAGCACTGTCTAGTGGGTCTAGATGACCCAACTCCCAATATTAAGGTGCCTAGGATAGCACAAGTGTTACAACAAAAGAGGACATTTTCAGCCCAAAAAAGCCAGAGTCCAAGTATTCAGGTCTTTGAAAAGCTTTAAACTTTGACATAATTTCTGCTCTAGAAACCTTTGAACTGTTTGGCAAAACGTGTTTTTAATGTAGCTTTTTGATTATTACACAATCTCAGTTTGAGTCTTGAATATTATTTCACACGTTCAAGTCAAGCCTGAAGTCTTAAACTCATTTAAATGATCATTTTATCACAGTTCTTTAAACTATTTGTTTTGGATACAACAGGCTGATTTATTTCAAGCACAAGAAAAACACCCTTAATTACCAAAAATATCAGATGCATAGATAAATAAAAACTAGTAAAGCTATCAATTCATATACTAAACAGGATGCACCCCTACTTGACATAATTTTTTTATCATCTAGTCTCCCAAAGTCTTCCGAGTGCAGATTGTTTATTAAAGATGAAGTATTTATTAATAACCTCCTTTCACATGATCTTGAATGAACAGAGTAAAAAGTTTAAATGGAGAAACTGTCCCTCTAATCTGAACATTCCCCTTCTAGTAACTAGTGACGATGTTCTATGATTAAAAAAAAAAAAACATGATGGCTGTTTAAATAAAAAAGCCATTTTGAAATCATTTCAAGAGATACTGACATGAAACCTTTTCCCTTGTTGAACCCAGTGTTCATATCAGAGCCCATCTGATCAGAGGCAGTTGGTAATAAGCCCATAAAATCTGCTTTAGAAATCATGAGCTGAGACAGTATTTAATGTTTTTTATTAACAATATTTCAGTCTAGCGTTTTCCACCAACACGGGGTGCGCTGACTTTCATGGGCTTGGCGATCTTGGGTTTCTGTGCAGCCTTAGCAGACGACTGGAAGAAAAGTACACACATGCATTAGTGAATTGTGACAAAGCCGTGTTTGATTTGCTGTACTGCTGGTGTGAGCTAGAGCAGTCAAACAGCAGCTCTCACCTTTGCAGCTGCAGTAGCAGGCTTCTTAGCTGCCTGCTTCGCCTTCTTGGCCTCCTTGGCAGCTCTGAAGTTAAACAATAAATCAATTAACAAGAATCCAGACACTCATTTCTATTAACCCTCATGCACTTTATTCCAGAACAACTGTTGGGTTTGATCCAAAAGAAAGATACCAGCTTTGTCCAAAAGAGTGGCAGAACTTTCAAGGATTCAGAAGCACGTCCTAACAAAACTCAATCTTTAAATGGATTTTTGAGCTGACTAAAGTTTAAATAAAGGTGCATCTTTTTGGGGGGGGGGGTGGTCCCCCACATTACCTGATGGCCTGCTCCCTTTGGGCCTTGCGGACCTCAGGTTTCTGGTTCCTCTTCGCCATAATCTCAGCCAGGGAGGCGCCAGTAATGGCCCTCTGGAACTTCACTGCACGGCGGGTGCGCTTCTTCGTGACTTCTTCCTGTTATGGATAAAGAGCCGTCATTAGTTTGCTCTCATAGTGACATGTAAAGAAAATCCACTTAATATCCACCATTTGATTCAGACAAATGCTAAAGCCAACTGCTGATTAGTTGACTCTAAAGGCAGAGCTTAGCTACAGCAGCACTGACATGCATTTCCTTTAACAGTGTTGGAGAGTTTGGAGGCTGGCCGATGCTAAGTTGTCATTAAGACGCCATGGGCCAGTACTATGATCTCCAGTTGCTGTATGGCTACAGGTGTGGAGTGAGCACTGCTGCCCAGACAGCAAAACACAGTCCAGCAGCAGCACATGACACAGACCAACACCATGCACACCTTTCACCTGCAGCCAACCTGCTTCTAATCTTCATCAACTCCAAGTTTACATTTACGGTAACATGAACAGACGACAATGCTGCAATATTCTGGTAACTAAAAATACATTTCACATTAGCAGATCAACATTATTCATTATAGATACACTGATGAAAGTTGGCTTTTGGTGTTTTTAACACATTCCTGTTGGCTTTTTTCTGATGATGGAGGACATATTAAGAAACGTTGGTTCAAAGCTGCTTTTTACCATGACAGAATATTCCAATTCACATCGATCGCATTAAGGGTTGAAAAGTTGTTGAAAGAATGTAAACACAGGAGCTAAAGCTCTGGTGTAACAGGTTTACAAATCTGAACACTTATGTTAATATTTTTGAAAGGAATAATAATAAAAAAAAAAAACAGTTTCAATAAAAAGGTGCTAAAATTCTGAAATCTTGTAGTTTCGGTTTCCAGCTAATGATGTCGGGGCCCCAGCATTTCTGCAACAAGGTTGGATATTATAAATACGCTAATGCAGCTAACATGTAGTGGTATTGGACTCTTGTGTTACTCGTTAGGATGGGAGTTAGCAATGTCACAGTAACGTTTCTTTTAGCTATATCAGTCTGTTCAACATGTTGCAAACCAGGTTGAACTTTACGGGTTGAAATCTGACTGAAGGACTTTTCTCGCTTAATGCGCCTTATAATTCAGTGCGCCTTAGATATGAAATCTTATAATCCAGGGTGCTCCATGCAGATTTTTTTTTAATTCAAATCGTTGTGAATAAGCAGCATACAAAACTCAAAATAGATCAAAAGATGATCGGAGTGGGACTATAATGCCAAAGCTTTAGCTCCAGTGTTTACATTCTTTTGACTACTGTAAGTCTTCAACCACTGACAATTAATGTAATTCCAGTGGATTCTGAAGCAGAGAAAAGCAGCTTAAGTGAAGTTCTCTTCACTGTAAAACAGCTAAAAGTGACTATGCAGATCTTTTTATTGTAAAAATGTGCAATCTTTTGTTCTTTACCTGCCACTTTTGAGATAAAATGTGTCTTTAATATAAAGTGATTATTATGACAATGTAACATATGCAGGAGTACTTACAGACTGTCCCTTCTTGTGCTTACGTCTGTACAGCACAGTCCAGTTGATCTGTCTGGGGTTCCTTTTCGCCAGGAAGGCAGACTCGCATTTTGCATTCAGAAATTGAAACACCTAAGAATACAAACGTTTTTATAAATACACATTCCAGTCATGGTTAGGCAGAATGGAAACAAAAGCAGTTTCAAACAAAAAAAAATCTAAAAAAAACATCCATTCAAGGCCTTTGAAAGTTCACACTTTGCAACACTTTATGAACCAGCATTCTAAATTATGAGGACAAACCCCAATCGAGGACTTTAGTTTAAAGCTTGCACGTATTGGTCTGGATTGGCTGATATTCTTTACACCCACCAATCTGAAACAATTCATACCAAATTTTATTCATTTTAAATCTATTTAACCATTTTTTAAAATAACCCTTTTGGGCCTTACAGGATCCCATAAAATAATTTATTTTGCAATGGGTCAGAACAAGGAGGTACATTCATAGGAATGTGAAAACTAATGATTTTATTCTTATAAACTCTTACCGTACGAACAAAGAATTTGTGTGTTAATGTCATTGGGTCAGTCTTAGTTTTAACTTGAAAGGCAGAAACACTGCAGGACATAAATTTTGATTTTATGAAGTGACACCGGCTGGTTGATTTGATAGCCACCGTTAGCATCGGGACGGTTAGCAAGATAACAGAACAACGAGAACATGCGATCAACAAGATGCTATGAAGATTCAGCCAAATTACGTTTGCCACGTGGTCAACTTTACTACTTCTAAACACCAAATTAGAGGCGTTTTGAATACTCTGTCGGCGTGTTACCTTTCCGTCTATCCTGGCGTATCGGCGACCATGGCCGGGGTAAATCTTATACCCGCTGAAACTGCACAACTCGACCCTGTAAACCACAAATATAATATACAATTAAAGGAACACTGAAAACATTCCATTATATTGTAAATATTTTCTTTAGAAGTCACAGTTATAAGCATGGATGATGTTTGATTATATTCCTTGAACTCACTTCATGATGGCTTATGGAGGGCCCAAACCGGAAAGAACGATACCGGAAGCGGAAACAAATTTCCTAACATGAATAAATGTTTGATAGCAAATCAGCAGCTCATATTTTTTTCTGTTCAATTGTCATAATTATTATTTGGACGGGGAAATTATTAAATGTTTCCCTTTAAGTACTTTGATACTTTTATCAGTTGTTCCAACATCGTTGTATTTATTTTTATTTTTTACTTTTATTTTGATAGCAAACGATCATTAAGAAAATGTAATATAGTTGTATTTTTTAATATACCACTTATATAATTGATGATGATGGTGTTTAAAAAATAGGATTACTTGGACAATTTCAAGTCATGTTACACTCGAGCGAGCGGCGCAAGTCGTTTAACTTTTTAAAGCGGAGGTGACGTTGCGAGCGCCGACTTAACATTGGGATTGATCACGTGACTTAGCAGATGACGAGTCATTACATTTATAAAGAGGAGTTTTCTTTTCTAATTGTTGTTGTTATCTTTAAAATGTCTTTGGATCAAGTGATTTGTAGATATGATTTACACTTTGGAGCCACCGTATTTTCCTAAATGAAAATCTATGTGAATCTCCCTGTGTACTTCAAAACCTTAATATCATTTTTTCCTAGCAGCACAATCATTTCACAGTTCTTTTTTCCTTTTAATTTTCTCTTTTTGTCGTAAAATGTGATATTTTAAAAATCGAATTTACTTTTTTTTTATTAAATTAATTGTATTTGCTTAATTAAGTTATAGCCACTGGTTATTAAAATGTTAACCGGTTAACATTTGGTTAGTTGAATATAAACTACTGTAAATAATACAATTAATTCATCTGATAATTAAATACAAATTAGTGTAGTTGAAATAACTTAACTTCATAATGTTGATCTGACAGTTATGTTGATGTCAATCAAAAACAATAAAATTTACTCAACCAAAACAAGCTCTACCAAATCTATTAGATAAAGTTATTTTAACGGAACTGCAATTCACTATATTAAGGTTTATAAAGTTAATAAAGACAAGACAACTTTTCTTAATTATTTGACAATAATAATGAATTGGATTAATCTGCGCTTTTCCAGACTTTCAAAGCTTCCATTATATATTTCCATTATTCATTCACTCCTCATTCCTACTTGGTGATGGTAGAGGCGTGGCGGCCAGTTCGCGCCTACCGTCCCTCTGACATCACCGGGACATTCATTCACTTTCACACACCAGTGGAGCCACACTGGAGGCAGGCAAGGTAAAGTGTCTTGCCCATTAAACTTTAATGTAAACTTTAATGTCAGACTTTACCAAATGGTAAAAAATGAGAGCACATTTCCAATTTATAAAAAAACGATGTAATTCTAAAGATTACCCATGAAAAGACAAAACTAGATATGTTTCAATTATATTAGCAGCCTAAACTAAATGGACTAACACTCCATCTAGCAATAAGCTAAAACTGAACTGAACAGAAAAAAAAAAACATTAACAGTGTAATGAAGGAACCAATTTCCTCTACCAGTACCACCATTATTGTTAAAACATCTTCACAGTTATCTTTTCATTATATATTTTTTTAAGTTTTAAGTGCAGAAAAAACTCACCACCTCCTCACCAAATGTATGAAACTCTGGGATTATGTTAACAAGCTCACAACACAGCCATGACAGTTGCAGATTACTGGAGTGGTTTTCATGTGTTCACCTGTAGCCGTAGGTCTTTCATCCAATGCCATTCATCCATCTTCTGAACCTGCTTAATACCTTTTGGAGTCACTGCGCTTCATTCAATGGTTAACTTCAAATTCAAAGTCCAAAGTCAGGTGCAGTCTTTTTCATTGTCTCTGGCTGGCTGTCAAATATCAGAGGGAACCAGAGAGGCAGCAAAATGAAGTTCTTGTGTTTCGGTCTCAGATGGCTCTGCTGAGTCTGCACGTGTCTGAGGTCATCTGCTCTGTTTCTGTCAGCTCCAAGACCTTCAATCTCAAAATGAAAAAGAAAACATTTTAGTTATAAAGTTTATATACAAGTTCATTGAAATAAACTTGTATATAAACTTTGTAACTAAAATGTTTATTGAAATAAACTTGTATGTGCTGTAGTTTATAGTAAAATTAATTCAAATTGGTATATAAAGAAAAATAGAACACTGTTGTAATTTAATTATTGTATTAAAGCAACCTTGTATAAATAAAAGGTTTAATGACCACGAAAACCTTTTTAAGTAAAACAAAAGACTATTTTCCCAAACGGGGAAGTTGGACTTTGCAGTTCTAGTTGGTTTTTTGGTCAGTAATAAACTAGACTACATGGCTCTTAGCGTTAAAGGGTGCAGATGAGTGATGGGGGGGATTTGCACCGCACCAGTAGTCCCGCCCACAATTAAGAGGTGAATTTCTAATAAATTCCTGCTGCTCGGCAGTGTTCTAGAAAAAAAACAATGTTGAGGTTTTTTTGGTTAATTTTATTATTAATTTTTTTCTTGGGTGGGGGGGGGGGGGTAAAAACGGCGTAATCACGATAAGCCCTTTATAGATCAAAAGATATTCGCTGTGAGACTTGCGGGCCAGAACGGTAACTACATTTCCCAGAAAGCCTTTCACCCTGTGACAGCCGACAGGCGCCTCTTGTGTGTCTGACAGTTAGAGTTAGCTAACGCTCGGTGAAGGCTAGCTAGCCCGGCAGGATGGGTGTATCAGATTTACACTTTGATACGAACGCTGGTGAGTTTCTTTATGGTTTTATAGTCAGGTGAACGCATTCAGTTTGTAATGTTTGTGTCGTACGTGTGTTAAATCTAGTCGTTCAGCGTTTTTTGACCGTTAGCTCAGCAAACGTCCCGTGACTTTTCTTCATTGACTGCATTTAAGTTAAAATATCTAGTTGTTAGCTAGTTTTTGATAATCAAACTGGACACATTAGCTGACTCGTGTGGAACATCTGTTCCTACTTTAAACAAGTTTCCTTTTCAACCCTGACCCTAATTCTTTCTTCCTCTCATTTGACTGTTATCTTTAGATGTTGATGTCAGCAGCATCAGTTACAGCCGCAGTGAGTGAGTTGGCCAACGCAGGTTGTTAGTAAAGCCTAGATAGAATCCATCATGAGGTGAACCTGGTGGCTATAGAATACAAACACCCAACTTAAAGTTTAAACGCACAGGAAAAAAGACTTGTGGCTATAAAACTATTCATTTAAAAAGTAGCTTTTAAATATTTGCAATAATTGAATTTTACCAGTGTTCTGTTACTTTATTCATTCAATGTTAATTACTTTTACTTTTAACTGCAGCACTTAGATGTTCTTTTCAGAATAAAATACTTACTGTGTCAAATAAGATTCTCCTGCTGCTTTAGGACATTCACTTTGATTAAAAATGTAAAAAAGAAAATGTAGTCAAACATGGGATTTTCTGACATCATGACTTTGATGCATCATCATCCTTTTAGTGTCGCATATAAACATGGTAACATTGGTGTAGAATCCACTTTTAAATTGCTATTATTTACATCAAAGTCCCACTCCGATCATCTTTTGATCAAAGCGTTTCCAGTATTTTTAATCATGATTATGTCATTTTTAGGAAAAGTCAATAAACCGGTGTCATTTTCTAGGACATAGTTTCTGCAGAGCATCAGTAGATGTGGGCGGGACTGTTGGTGTACTGTTGGTTTTAATGTACAAAAAGGGGCTACAGAAATCCAACTGTTTTATCGTCTGACTCCTAAATCAGCAGGACCCGTGGTGGATCTGACAGGTCGGGGAGTGCAGAAGCTGGATGCCAGTTTCATCAGCTCTGACGACACTCACACGCTCATCTTGGACCGCAATAACATCATGAAGCTGGATAATCTGGAACGAAGCCCCAGCCTTCAGCAGGTCACATTTTTGAGAGTGGTTCTAGTCTGATGACAGATGAACAAACACGTTCCCGCTCTGTGGTTTTGATGGAAACTCCTTGTTGTCACTAATTCAGCTATCCGTAGCAAACAACCGTCTGGTCAGAATGATGGGCGTGTCTCAGCTGATGCAGTTGAGGGTCCTCAATCTGCCCAACAACAGCATCGGCTACATTGAAGGACTGCGTGATCTGCCTCATCTGAAATGGCTAAACCTTTCCGGAAACAACATAAAGGTGAGGAGACGGGAGGGATTTCTGCAAACAAAAACCAGAAGAACCTCTCATCCAGAACAAAAATGGAAGAGAATTTAAAGAGTCCTCAATTGGTTCAAATAGATCAGTGGTTTTCATTAAAACTTTTTAGTTGACTGCTGCTCAAGAGGTCACAGTTCACGCAGACATTTTTAGTATTTATTGATGCTTACCAAAGTGTACAAGTGTACCAAAGTGCTTCATAATAAAAGAAACAGACAAAAAAATGTTTAAAATCAGGCAAATTAAGGACAAATTTAAAAACAGCATAAACTTACAAAACGTTTTTAGCAATAAAATACATCAAAGATAAATAAGAATGCAATAAAACAAAGAAAAGAAAAGAAAAGAAAAGAAAATACCACCGGAGCATAAAAAAACATTCTAAAAAGGTAAGTTTTTAATTGACATTTGAAGCTGTTATGGTCAGATAAAATACAGATTCAGCTACAACACGAGACAAATCTCAATCTGTAAAATAAACAAAGGACGTTTTTTTTTTTTCATTTTAAAGAATCATAATAAACTGTTTGGGAAATAATTTCAAAGGCGAAGGTTTCTTTTATTTTGCTTCCTCCAGCATTTATTACATCTGGGCTGGATTACTGGAATTTTCTTTATTTTGGATTTGTAAAGTTCAAAGTTAAACCACGATCACAACCTTTAGCGTCTTTCTCTTGCAGTCGTTTCCATTTGTTTATCTGTAACTCAGATTTGAAACCTAAAGCGATTAAGAGCACAACACTTGTCTTAATAGCTGTAAAATCTGAACAAAACCTCCAGTGTAGCTCTCGTTGAAGCAGGTAAACAACACAATTCGTTTTGATCTGTTCAAATTATATTTGTCTTTTGCTTTTTTTATCGAAACACATTTACAAATAAACGATAAGTTATGGGCTCCAATAAATTGTTGGTTCAAAAGTTTTTAAACATAAGTGTTGACATAAATATTGAAGTACATTTTAGGATGGTAGTTGTTTTAGCTTTTCTGCAGTTCTATTTTTCAGGTTGTAAAGCTGAACCCATGGGTTTGAATGGATTTAACAGCACTCTCATGTGTGACAGGTGATTGAACAGCTGAACAGCTGTGTGTCTCTTCAACACCTGGACTTGTCTGACAACAACATTTCCACCATTGGAGATCTGACTAAACTGGCTGCATTAAAGGTCAGCGTTCAAACTGACACGCTTACTTAAAACAACATACCGGCTGTGAAGATGTTTGGTTGGTGACTTTCCCCGTTGGTGCTGCAGACACTTCTGCTTCATGGAAACAGCATTACAACACTCCGCACTGTTCCCGCCCACCTGCCGGCGCACCTTTCCATTCTGTCGCTGGCAGAAAACGAGATCAGGGACCTGAATGAAGTAAGTCCTGTGTTTTTTTGTTTTGTTTTTTGATACAGCTTTCCTTCCACAATGAAAGCATCTGGAAGTCATTTTTCTCCTGATTGATGTTTTAGGTGTCGTACCTGGCATCACTTCATGAGCTGGAGCAGCTGTCCATAATGAGCAACCCCTGCGTTATGGCGACTCCTTCCCTGCCAGGTTTTGATTATCGACCGTACATCATGAGCTGGTGTCTGAATCTGAAAGTCCTGGACGGCTATGTGGTGACTCAAAAAGAAGGGTGTGTACACTCTAGGAAAAAAAAAGCATGTTTGAGTGTAACTCTTGAGTGAAATAATTAATTTGTACTATATATATTTTTCTGATTCAGTCTGAAAGCTGAGTGGCTCTACAGTCAGGGTAAAGGTCGTTCATTTCGTCCAGGGCAGCACGTCCAGCTGAGTCAGTATTTGGCGACTGTTTGCCCTCTGACTGCATCACCAGCGCTGGAGACGGCAGAAAACGCCAAACTAGAGAAGATCCTCAGCAAGCAGAGGTGAGGATCTCTACTGTTGTTCATCATTCCCTCCATGCTCCTCCTACGAGCATCATATGTAACCATTCTGCATAAAAATATCTCTAAGACTGATGTTCTGGTCTCAGGTTTCATCAAAGACAGCTGTTGGAGGAGACCCAGGGAGGCTGCCTCAGTCCTCCACGTCCAACCCAGCTTGACGTGGAGAGGCACAGCCCTTCACATCCACTAGGGGGAGCTCAAGAGGAGAAAGAAGTCACCACACCAGGACCAGCTGATCCTCCATCAGTCCTGGAGAAGGGTGAGGGGGCTTTGCAGCTCTGTGTGCTAGTTGCTGTTTGTTTGGAAGGAAATGTGAAGTGGATTTTCCTCTTTGCCACCTGTCCTGCTTAGAACCAGTGGTGCAGTTCAACACCTGGGTGAGCTGTGACTCCGCTCATGCATCGCTGCCGGTGGTTCACAGCCAAAGGCTCGCAGAGGAACACATTTATTTGGAGGATGTGCAGACCGATGAGGACAAACTCAACAGCAGCATGCTGTCGTCTGAGTCCGTGTTTCTGCCCTTCACATCAGACACAGATCCGCACACGACCCACACTGACACCGAAGACGAGACTGAGACGTTTGAGCCCGATTCTCTGGCTCTGAAACGGCCAGCACAGCCTAAGACGCACAGGACGCGCCACTCGCCGACAGAGAAACCGGACCAGAAGACTGTAGAGAAAGAAGCTGGCGCCATCACACCTGCACCGTCAGCCTTCAGAGCCGGAGCGCCACTCGATGGTCCTGAGGTGTCCACCGACAGAGCAGAAATAAAAGGAGAAGTGGGTTTGTTTTTGAGAAAAACGTTGATGACAGAAGCAGACAAAGCAGCTGTTAAAATCCAGTCCTGGTGGAGAGGACAGCACACGCGATGTTGTCACCCCACTGCTAAAGAGGTGCGCGGTGAAATCCGCCTACGGAGGATGCAAGATCACATCATCTTTTTGACGGACAAATTAGAAAAGTAAGTGACCCACCAAGCCTCTGTCACACACATTCACCTCTTTGTTTGAGGTGGAAAGTTGTCCATGTGTGTTCATGCTGTGTTGTCGCAGTGTGCAGAAGCAGCTTGAAGACGAGAGGCTGCAGAGGCTGGTGCAAGAGGAGGCCATGAAGTTCCTCTGGAAAGAGGTTGGCAATTCCTTTCATAATTAAGTTCACCCTAAACCGGTGCGTTAGCTTTCCTAGAACAATAAAGATAATGTTTCAGAGACTGCAGTTTGTTCAGTAGGTCCGTAAAATGTTGGTTTTTAAAAAGTCCCACGAGCTTACAGCCCCTCACATTACCAGTGCAACAAAGACAGCGAGCAAATAAGAGCTATCCAGCCTTACAGTTTTGAGCCAGACAAAGACGTGCATGGATCTAGTCGTCTGCAAATGATTGCATCAGAATGGAGCGGAACAGGGAGCATGTGTCCCGGGAAGTCTGTTTTCTACGTCGCAAATAAGCTTCTTTCAAATGGCATTTGGTTTGGTCAGCTCCTTATTCAAAACAATTTGAATAAAGAAATACTCAAACGCAATTTTAATCTAAATTTTCTTTATATATGTCCTCCATCATTAAAAAAATGCCACAAGAATGTGTTAAATACACAAAAAATGCTATCGTGCTTCATACCACGATCTAGGTCAGTACAAGATTCTGATTGGCTGCTGGGTGTGGATTAAAAAGTGATAATCCACAGTGATAATGCAAACCTAAAAACAGAAGTTCCGGTCACATAGCATTAATGTTCTATATCACTGCTCTGGCTTCTTTAAAACAAACTTTAGCTTCATCATCTGTACAAAAACAACCGATTAAAGGTGAACTTTCTCTCTGAACTGATGCCTCATTTACAATCAGCATATATATCGCTTTCCTTTCCTGCTGCAGTCAAGGTCAGTGCTGGCTAAGCTGCGCGTTGTCACGTTACTGTGACAACTCACAGCACCACCTAACAAATAGTTTGTTTTTAACGGCGTTTGGTTTTTTCCAATTGAAATGAGCGTTTTGCTATTTCTGAATCCACTGTCTTCTGAAGATAAAAATGTTGATGGTTTATCAAAAAGATAAATGTAAATACATTTTTTTTGGTTAAAAAAATGTTCCGACGCAATGCATTGTGGTCTATTTTCGCCAATCTAGTGAGCATCGAAGCCCACTGGTTTTTTGCATTTTGAATAATTTTTTGCATTGATGCAAACAGGTTTTTGCAGAGACTTCTGGGAAATTTCCAGGGCACTTGATTTGGGAATTGTATATGTGGACAGCTCTACAAAACGCCAAACGCCCTATATAGTGCACTTTATAGGGGTTAGGGTGGGAGTTCGTACATAGCGAAAGTGTTTTCAGCAAGAAAAATAGAAGAAAACCTCCCAAAAGAGAACCATTCTTAACTACATTAAGTTTGATTTTTCCTTCATGTATTCTGAAACTGCATAAGACTAAAGACCACTAGCATGTGTTTGCTGAATAAACCTCTCTTCCTCGTCATAGAAGTAGTGATTCTTGTTGCTTGTTTTCTGTGCAGCTCCAGGCCGTGCAGCAGTGGAAGCAGTCTGTGGAGCAGCAGCTGGCAGCCGTTCAACCAGCCACACCTCAGATCACACCTCCTGCTCCGCTCTGCAGTGCAGCTCCCCCCGTTGTTCCCAAAAGCCCAAACCCCCCCGGCGCAGAGGCGTCCTTCCCAGATTCAGGCTTCCAATCGACCCTGGATCAGCAGTGGGGGCAGGAGGACAGCTTCCTGAGCAGCGGCACGGCCGACTCTCTGAAGACGGTGCGAGCGCTGAGCCCTGCGGGCGGCGGCGTGGACAGCACGGACTGCAGCCTGCTGGAGCAGTACCTGTCCTCTGTGCAGCAGAGGGAGGAGGAGGCGGAGGAGGAGAGGAGCGAGAACACTGAAACACCACCGGCTTCCTCCCCTGGGTCACCCAGCAGGGCAGCGCCCACAACCCACCTTCCCATAAAGAGGGAAACAAGCCCCCCAGCTCAGGCTGAGAGCTCTGATTCAGTGAGAGATCCAAACATGCTGGAGGAAAGCCCATCCGACAAAGAACTAATACGTACCGAGCCAGAATGAGTGAACCAGTGAATGTAAATCTTTTATACCTCCTGAAATGTAAACATTATCTTTGCTGTAAATGCAATAAAGTGTTTTGTTATTAATAACTACTGTAACAGATGCAGGTTGAAGCATCAACCAATAAAACAGGATTTGTGTAAGTCTGATTTATTTCAATGAGCAGAGATCACAGATACAGTACAGACCAAAAGTTTTATGACTATGAATATTGTAGATTTACGCTGAAGGCTTCAAAACTATGAATTAATACATGTGGAATTATATACCTAACAAAGTAGTGTGAAACAACTGAAAATATGTCATATTGTAGGTTCTTCATAGTAGCCACCTTTTGCTTTGATCACTACTTTGCACACTCTTGGCATTGATTTGATGAGCTTCTAGAGATAGTCACCTGAAATGTTTTTCACTTCACAGGTGTGCCCTGTCAGCTTTAATAAGTGTGATTTCTTGCCTTATAAATGGGGTTGGGACCATCAGTTGTGTTGTGCAGAAGTCAGGTGGACACACAGCTGATAGTCCTACTGAATAGACTGTTAGAATTTGTATTATGTTTGGGCTAAAGAACACAAGGAATGGACATTAGACCAGTGGAAATCTGTGCTTTGGTCTGAGTCCAAATTGGAGATTTTTGGTTCCATCAGTGTGTCTTTGTGCGACGCAGAAAAGGTGAGCGGATGGACTCTACATGCCTGGTTCCCCATCGTGAAGCATGGAGGAGGAGGTGTGATGGTGTGGTGGTGCTTTGCTGGTGACACTGTTGGGGATTTATTCCAAATTGAAGGCATACTGAACCAGCATGGCTACCACAGCATCTTGCAGCAGCATGCTATTCCATCCGGTCTGCGTTTAGTTGGACCATTTATTTTTCAACAGGACAATGATCCCAAACACACCTCCAGGCTGTGTACGAGCTATCTGACCAAGAAGGAGAGTGATGGGGTGCTGTACCAGATGACCTGACCTCCAGAGCCACCAGACCTGAACCCAATCCAGATGGTTTTGGGTGAGCTGGACCACAGAGTGAAGGAAAAAGGACCAAAAAGTGCTAAGCATCTCTGGGAACTCCAAGAGTGTTGGAAGACCATTTCAGGTGACTACCTCTTGAAGCTCATCAAGACAATGCCAAGAGTGTGCAAAGCAGTAATCAAAGCAAAAGGTGGATACTTTGAAGAACCTACAAATGACATATTTTCAGTTGTTTCACACTTTTTTTGTTATATATATATATATATATATATATATAATTCCACATGTATTAATTCACAGTTTTGATGCCTTCAGTGTAAATCTACAATTTTCATAGTCATGAAAATAAAATAAAAACTCTTTGAATGAGAAGGTGTGTCCAAACTTTTGGTCTGTACTGTATGTGGAACGGCAATGGAACAGTTATGGAATAACAAAAATTTGTGTATGCATCTTGCAAAAATCACGCACAATTGCGTAAGATTGCACATAAACTATGTAAAATACGCCTAGACTGCGTAATTCTCAACCAAGGAAAATTTTTGAACAGCTCAAAATCAAATTCACGTAAAAAAACTGAAGCCTAAACCCCTCGACGGACATCTGTGCCTCATCGACGAATGAAATATGTATATCACGCACGTATCACAAAAGACCAAAATTTTATGTGTGGACAGTGAGCAACACATAGTGACTGTGTGACACAGCCTTTATGTGTCACATATTTTCAGTTGTTTCACATTTTTATGAAGTGTCAGGACCATAAATATTTGGACAGACACATTCTTTCTAATTTTGTTTTTGTACATTACCACAGTGAATTTTAAATCAACTTGGATGCCATTGAAGTTCAGACTTTCAGCTTTTATTCCATGGGTTGAACAAAAAGATTGCATAAAAAGGTGAAAAATGAAAGCATTTTTTAAACACAATCCCTTCATTTCATGGGCTCGTAAGTATTTGGACAATTGACTTCCATGCTATTGCATGGGCAGGTGTCATTATGAGTGAAGCAGATAAAAGGCCTGGAGTTGGTTAGAGGACTCCTGCTTGCATTTTGAAGATTTTGCTGTGAACAGACAACATGCGGTCAAAGGAGCTCTCCATGCAGGTGAAAGGAGCCATCATTAAGCTGAGAAAACAGAAAAAAACCATGCCAGAAATTGCTACAGTATTAGGAGTAGCTAAATCAACAGTGTGGTGCATCCTGAGAAAGAAAGCACTGGTGAACTCAGCAACGCAAAAAGACCTGGACGTCCACGGAAGACAACGGTGGTGGATGATCGCAGAATCATTTCCATGGTGAAGAGGAACCCGTTCACAACAGCCAACGAAGTGAACAACACTCTCCAGGAGGTAGGCGTATCAATATCCAAGTCTACCATAAAAAGAAGACATGAAAATATGCAGAGGGTACACTGCAAGATGCAAGCCTCTCATAAGCTTCAAGAATAGGAAGGCTAGATTGGACTTTGCTAAAAAGAATCTAAAAAAGCCAGCACAGTTATGGAAAAACATTCTTTGGACAGATGAAACCAAAATCAACCTCTACCAGAATGATGGCAAGAGAAAAGTATGGAGAAGGCGTGGAGAAGCTCATGATCCGAAGCACACTACATCATCAGTAAAACACGGTGGAGGCAGTGTGATGGTCTGGGCGTGCATGGCTGCTAGTGGCACTGGGACACTAGTCTTTATTGATGACGTGACACAGGATTGAAGCAGCCCAATGAATTCTGAGGTGTTCAGAGACAGACTGTCTGCGCAGATCCAGGTGAATGCAGCCAAACTGATTGGGCGGCATTTCATAGTACAGATGGACAACGACCCAAAACATACAGCCAAAGCAACTCAGGAGTTTCTTAAAGCAAAGAAGTGGAATATTCTTGAATGGCCAAGTCAGTCACCTGATCTTAACCCAATTGAGCAGCATTTCACTTGTTGAAGACTAAACTTTAGACAGAAAGGCCCACAAACAAACAGCAACACAAGCCGCTGCAGTAAAGGCCTGGCAGAGCATTCAGAAGGAGAAAACCCAGCATCTGGTGATGTCCATGAGTTCAAGACTCCAGGCTGTAGAAACAAGTCCATAAATATCTGCCGGTTAGGCTCTGGGCCCATTAGCCCAAACTTCATTTAACCCTTGTGCTATCTTAGATGACCCCACCCTTACATTGATGTGTTCTCCCTACCATGACAAAGGTGGATAAAGGTGGAAAGATTTCATGTAATCCATGGACACCAGTGAAGATCACAAATCATTGAAGAAAAAAGGTTCAGCGCACTGTCTAGTGGGGTCTAGATGACCCAACTCCCAATGTTTAAGTGCCTATGATAGCAGAAATGTTCTTCGTTGAATTTGCACCAAAACTTCACCTTTTTGTGCATCTTTGAGTCTGAGGCTGTGAAACCACAAAAACAATGGAGGGAACTGCATGATTGCAGAGGAACAGTTTCAGTAGTTTATTAAAAAGCAGCAGTACTCTTACTCGCTACAGTAAGTTACTTCTTTATTTTTATTATTATTTACTGAACAATGGCACAATAACATCAGAAAATTGCCTGAAAAAGGGACAATTATTGCTTGCCAGTATCAAGATTTTTGCTGGAAAGTCTTGATTAAGAAAGTTTCAGTAAATGCAAAAACTAACATGTCAGCTGAATGGAGCCATTTAACATTTTAAAGGCAGAAAATGATTTTTTTTTCCAAATTTAAAATCAGCATTGATTTGAAGACTCATTAGAACAAATCCATTAATAACTTTAAGTTCCACTTTGATCATCTTTGAATCTGTTGTCAAAGCATTCCCAGTGGTCTTTTTAATAATGAATATGCTGTTTTAGCCATAATCTAAAAAATCTGTGTTGTTTTCTAGGACATCGTTTCTGCAGAGCGACATGAGTTCATTAGAAATTCACCTCTGAGTTGTAGGCGGTATAATGTTCTTTGTTAAAGAACTTTGATTTGAATTGAATAAATCACAAACCAGGCCGGGAAACACATGTCTCATTCACTGCTTTAATTCCACCATCTTGAATCTCACACCTATTTCACAAATCCAGCGAGACTTCACAACAGAACAGGTAGGTATCTTAACAAATCACAGTGACACCTAGTGGTCGGAATATTACATCCCCATTAAACTAAAAAAATAATGCACTGCATTATCATGTAAACTTTGACAAGACTTCGTTTACCTCAAAATAATAATAATAATAATAGCTAAACTCAGCTGCTTGTCATCCATTCTAGGTAACATGAAATAATGAGAACATTTTCCTTTACCTTTGACAAATATTTAACCCTCTTACATAACAAAAATTTGTTTTGGTTTAACAATCCTTCCAGACTTTGTGACATACACAGGCGGTTGATCATTTGGCAAAGTGTCCTTCTCTTTGCTTTGGGATTCAGCAGGTGTTGGCTGATTAATCTTTGGTTCCTTCACACTGAGGTCAGGCTGCTGAACTTCTGCTATCTGGACTTCTTAGCTGTCAGAGTCTCTCTCTCTCTCAGATGACGCCTGTTTCGTCCTAACGTTTGTCCTTCAGCAGTTGGGATGTGATAACTTCTGTTTGTATTTGCTGGTTGGGTGACTGTTGCTGGTTTCCAGGAACCATCTTCTTGCTGGTAAGAAATGGGTGTACCTGCAGATAGTGGGGTGAGAGGTTTAGCACATTTGTTAAAGAATGTCTGCTGACGCTGCTGGAAAACTTTTCTCTTAAAGCATACACTTTCCTGACAGGTAACTTGTGGCTTCAGCTGCTCAGGTGTGTTGGGAAGTATTGAACGTAGTCCGCGGCTTATGAGTAGCTGTGCTGGTGAGTGAAGGTTGTCAACTGGGGTATTTCTGTATTCAAGTAAACTTAGATATGAGTCTTTTCCTTCTGCTCTTGCTTTGTCCAATATGTGTTTTGCAGTCTGGACGGCCTTTTCTGCAAGTCCGTTGCTCTGTGGATAGTGGGGGCTGGTCTTGGTATGTGTGAATCCCCATGTCTCTGCAATTTGACTAAATTCTTTTGATCTGTAGCATGGTCCATTGTCACTTAGTCTTTTCAACTCAAAATACCTGCTTAAGTAGTCAACTATGACAATGTGGTCTCTTGAGTTCCAACTAAACAGGTCAGTCCCTATCACTTGCCATGGTCTTTCAGGTATAGCATGTGACAATAAAGGTTCTCTGGGGCTTGAGCTGCGGCGCTCTTGGCATATGTGACATGTCATAACTGCTTCTTCGATTTGTTTACCCATTTGGGGGAAAAAACAAAATGTCTCTCGCTCTGCTTTTGCTCTTTTCGATTCCCATGTGACTTGAATGGATACGATCAATCATGGCTTTTCTCAGTGCCTGTGGAATTATTATTTACCCGCCTTTAAATAAAATTCCGTCAAACTCAGAGATCTCATCTCTGTAGTTCCAGTAGTCCTGAATGTTGTGTGGGTATGATGATCTTGTTTCTGGCCAGCCATCAAGAATAATCTTTTATAAAGTGGTGAGCTGTGGGTCCTTGGAAGTGACCTCTTTGATTTCCATTAGTCTTTTGTCACTGACTGCACCCATGCTGTTGGTTCAGTGACTTTGCAAATGATGCCATTCTTCGCCATGCTTTCGAGCTCTTCTTTAAGCTTACTCCGCAGAGCAAAAGGTATTATGCGGGGAGGACACACAACTGGTGTTATTTCTGCATCAACGTGAAAATTGCATTCCCCTGGAAACACTCCTATGCCCTGAAACACATCTTTAAACTCCTCCAAGATGTTTTGGGGAACTGTGTCGATCTTTTCCTTTGTTACTGCCATCACGATTTTCATCAGGTTTAAATCTCTACAGGCTTTCATTGCCAAAACTGTTGGGGAACTTGTGTCAACAACATGGAAATCCAACATCTATGAGGTTCCGTTTGTGCCAAAAATCTGTTTTTGTGTCCACTGTCTATGCCTTTGGTCCATTGTCTATGTCTACTGACCGAGTTCATTGAACATTGGTTCATGCGTTATGTGTAAAACTTTGCATTTGTCTTTGTTATACGCCCCTGAACCTCATAAACATCAGTGATTGGTCCTTGTGTTTACATCTTAATTTGCATGTACCATCCACATTTAGGGAGTGTCCACCGTAGTCTGTAAGCCTGTGGTTGCCGGTCGCAACATGACATTATGAAATAATGTCTGAAAAAGGTTTGCTGGAATTGTGTTAGCTTGTGCCCCAGTATCTACTTTAAATCTAACTTTGCGAGATGGTGAGCCAAGCTCCAAATCTGCGTAGGCTTGTTCATTACTTTGGCCTTCATTTTCGATTGTTATGCTGTCAATGTAAAGTCCTGTCTCTTCATCACTTGACTGATGACTGCTCTTTTTTTCTCCCACTGAATGTAACGTCTTGTGGCGAGGTTTCGGCTGGAAAAGAATTTTCGATCTGCAGGCCTTTGCAAAATGATTAAACTTTTTGCACTCTATGCATTGCTTTCCTTTCGCTGGGCACGTATCTTTTTGGCTGTGTTGCTGTGCACACTGGCTGCATATCTTGTAGGCACCTGTCTCATCTTTATGCCTTACAGCATTCTGTGGTGTAGCAGATCTGTACTGCTTTCTGGAGACTGCGTAAAGCGTGTCCTGGTGACCGTTCTCTTTGGTACTTCCCATTGTCTTTAACTGCTGCTTTGCAAGCTCATGGGATCATGCTATGTCGATAGCTTTGTCCAAAATAAGCTCCGCCCCTTGGTTGAGAAGCTTTTCGCGCACAGAAGGAGAGTTTGTGCCAAAAACGATGCGATCACGAACCATTTCATCACTGTTAGGGTAGCCACAGTCCTTAACTAATAACTTCAATTCGGTGACAAACTGCTCAAAAGTCTCATGTTCACCCTGCATCTGTTGGTGGAATTTGTACCTGGCATATATCGGGTTAGCCTTCGGTGTCATATATTCAGTGTACTTGCCCTAGTACGTCTGTAGCTTTTTAGCTTCATCTGCTGTTAGGTTCCACGTGTTATAAACATCACGTCCTTTTTCTCCAACCCATAATAGTAGATAGCTGCACTTATCTGCCTCATTCTTTTCCCGTAGGGGTCCGGTAAACATCAGGTCTGCATGCTGTCGGAATTTCCTCCATGCTTCTGGAAGGTTCGAGAAATCGCAGTCCATCCACTGGATAGGAACGCCGTAGGACTCCATTTGTAGACAGGGTTGACAGAAAATCGGAATATTACAGGCGGGACCATTGCCATGGAGCAACCCCGCGTTCCATTCCCTCTGTGTTATTGAGAGCTCTCTGTTTACACCACCAAAGTAACAGTATTGATGCAACAAAAAGGGCGAGCAATATTGGATTTATGCAGCTGTGCAGTTTCGATCCAGATTCCAGCTCAGATAAGACAAATAAAGATGTTTATGGATGAATTTGTCTAAAACTGGAGCCAAATGTCCTTTTTTTATCTGCTCCTGATTTATTTAAGTAAAGGAATACTCAGAAGAGCAATTTTAAGCTTAAATTTCTTTATATGTGTCCCCCATCAACAGGAAATGCTGCCAGAACATGTTAAAAGCACCAAAAACAGAATTTTTATGGCAGTGGGTCTTAAACATTCTGATACCACCGTGTGTTTTATTTCCAACAATGTTTCTTTTTATCCCCATGATGGTCCAATATCTGCAAATATCCAAATTTGCTCTTCCATTGATTCGACTGAATAAATATTAGATTTTTTATCTGAAGTCATTTACCTAAAATGTGAATAAACAATTGTCAAAAATCGCCGTTTTAGCTCCACCTTGGCTTTACAAATTAACGATCATATATTTCTCAACATAATTTAAAGCACAGTTTAATGAAATGAAAGAGCTCCAAAACCATCGAAATGAGTGAAAACATCAAGAGTGAAAATCTCGTGAATAGTTCAACCTCATCCTGAAAATGTCACGCGCTCAAAATAGTAGAGCAGCAGAAATCCGAGGAGAATTTGTCCGTTAAAGCTGCAGATGTTTTTCAGAGCCACGCGCTCACGTAAGTCTATGGGAATCCGGCTTTCTGGGACCGGCGGGTAATTCCTATTTGGAACGCGAGGGGGAGGGTTTGCTCGGTCCAATTGGTCCAGTTCTCATTTATTGTCAGTCAATGGTCGATCGGAGCTCCTCTCCCGGGTGGCTTCGGCCTCCGCCGCGCGCCCGCCGCAACGCGCCGGAGCTTCGCTAGCCAAAATAACCCGCACAGCTTCGCGGTTTTGTGCGTGCAGACATTCGTGACTGACTGTTATTTTATTTTTATACCTGTTCAAAATGGAGACATGTGTCTGAAAGCCCGGAGCAGCTCCCCACAAAGAGACCGTCTTTGAGGCTTGGGGAGGCGGTTCTGGAGGGACGGAATGACTCTCAGACAGTAAGAGATGCTGATTGTTGCGGGTTCGATTCTCTCGGCCCGAACTGTTTTGCTGTGCGTGTCCTTTGGCAAGGGCAAGAGACATAATTGGCAGAGAACTGAGACAAATTAAAAGCCACTCACTGCTTAATAGCTGCGGTTGAAAGGAACTGAACATCAGACAGAAACAATTACTTCTGCCGTCTTTGAGGCTCTATTATAAACGATCAGCATCCCATCCGCCATGTTTTTGATGAATGCATCTCTCTGGGGCACACTCATTGAAATGCCATGTAGTCTGCCTTAAAACGGGTTTATGAGCTGTTTGTTAGCAAATCTAGCCACAATATTGAGTAAGATCGAAATTTTTATTGTGTTTCCCCAATCTTAAAAGGAACAATTAAGTCATACACACAATTTATTATAACCTCCTGTAACAATTTATTATAACCTGTAACAATTTATTATAACCTCCTGTAATAATTCATTATAACCTCATGTAATAATTCATTAAAATCTCATGTAACAATTTATTAAAACCTCTTGTAACAATTTATTATAACCTGTAATTTTCATTATAACCTCCTGTTACAATTTACTATAACCTCATGTAACAATAGCACAAAGGAAGGCATCATTTAAAAGATGAGTGGATTATATCTGCACCCAGAGTACCCAAACTTCTTGGGCTTATTTAGATGATTCCTAAAAAAACCAACAAAAAAATCACTAATTATGTTTTTTTCCCCCTTCTTTCCATTTCTGATCAGATTTTTGAGGAACTAAACCTAAACATGGCTGTGATGTGACATCTGTTGCAGAGGAAGGGAAAAAGACAATGAGGGATGGAAGTGGGCCACCATGTGCCGAATCTTACCCAAATACGGCCTCGTCTTCTTCTTACTTGCACTTTTTGGGTTCATATTCCTGCTGCGCAACATCAGCCATGTAGAGGTAAGAGGAGCGTCCCTCGAGGGCTTCCTCTCATTTCATGACTACCATCCGTTGCTCTCTCTAGGTGGAGCTAAGCAACACCTTTGACCATGGTAACTATAGTTAGGAAGGCTGAAAAAAAAGGAACTCATCCAATCAAAAAGATTTACTAAAAAAACTGCACTATTATTTCTATAATGATCATTTATTTTCAAAGCGTTCCAAGTGGTCTTTTACAGTTTTTCTCAAAAGCTAAAACACACATTTCACAAACGTGTCCTCCATTTTCCCCAATGTCTAAACACAACACCCTCTTCTAAAGCTACATAAACACAACCACACCTTCTCACTTCAAAACTCAAACTTTCACAGCAGAAGAGCAGCTCGAAGCTGTAAACACTATACACACCATTACACACTACAGCAAAACTATTGAAAACACAATGCTCACTTTGTGAGAAGGTTTTCTTTTTTTCACAACTGCCAATGCATATTTTTAGAAACTTCACAGGAATGGATGTTCTTAGATCTCTGCAGAGGATTAGGCATTTAGATTTGTGAGTTTCATATGAAGAGAATACATCTATAGTGAGTTCTGCATGTACACTACTGTAACACATGTCAATGCAAAAACAGAATCTATTGCGCACTATACTCGTGAAAAGACTATCAGGGTGTAAAGTTATTTTATTAACTTTATTTACACAACACACACACACACCACAATCACTATGTGGGTGTCTGTCATAAACCTTCCATGTCCAAGATGAGAAGAACTCCTCTATAGGGTTCAGGAAAGGGGAGTAGGGTGGCAAACAGACGTTTAAAAAGTGGTTACTGTTGGTGGTGAACCACTCTCTGATTTGGTTTGTTCTGTGGATTCTTACATTGTCCCAAAGGATCACATAAATGTGATGTGATGGCCCAGGATGGTTGTTGGGGGTCCAGGAGGATGTCTTTTAGCTCCTCTAGAAAGGTGAGGAGACGTTGGGTGTTGTAAGACCCAAGGACAGCATGCTGGTGGACAAGCCCCTCCAAACCCATGGCTACACAAAGAGTAATATTACCCCCCGTTGGCCAGGAACCTCAGGGATGGCTCTTTGGCCAATGATGTTACGCCCTCTTTGCCTTCGTATCTGGAGGTTGAATGTCCTGATAGTGGTGGCCACAGTGAATCTACTCAGGTTTGGACGGACTCTTAGTCTGCTGCAGCCATTGTCATGCAAAAGACAATGACATGGTCAATGACTGTTGATCACATCTCATCCAGAATGATGTTGCAAGGTTGTCTTGCTCTCCTCCACTCTCTTGTTGGCCAGCTCTTCTTCCTCCTCTGATTTGAACTCCTCTTCCTCGTTGGCCTCCTCCTCTTCCTCTAAACCAAATGACCAGTTGTCTAAACACGTTTACTAAATCTAGCCATCATTTTTCAGTATCATAAACACATTTCACATAAAGACACAATTCACAGAACACAATCCTCCATTCTCATAAATCTAAACACATTTTTCTTTGCTAAAACCCAAGTTGTAAAAGAACTCTGCTCATAATCTCAAATGAAAGCTCATGTATGGAAAATACTTGCCACAGTCAGCAATATTTGAACACACGACTCAAATTGAAGACACATGTTGCTAATGCTGTGAGCACATGTATACAAGCAAGTTCAGAGTGCACAGTTTGCTGAAGAAAAAGACAATGGATGAAGGCAGAGTCAGGGGAAGAGGAATTTGAGTCAGAGGAGGAAGAAAAGCTGGCCATGGAGGAAGAGGAGGAGGCCAACAAGAGAGATGTATGTTAAAAAGGTCAAGTACAGTGTGATAGTCCAGTAAAAAAAAATTTGTGCATTACTAATAAAGAAACAAAAAGGAAATCTAGGGCTGCACGGTGGCGACGTGGTTAGCGCTCTTGCCTCACAGCAAGAAGGTTCAAGTCCCGGCTGGGGGACCTGGACCAGAACACCAATGGGGGACCTTTCTGTGTGGAGTTTGCATGTTCTCCCCGTGCATGCATGGGTTTTCTCCGGGGACTCCGGCTTCCTCCCACCGTCCAAAAACATGCTTCATAGGTTAATTGGTCAACCTAAGTTGTCCAGACTGGTGAACTGTACAGGATGTCCCCTGTATACGCCCAAAAGTGGCCGGTATATCCCCATGACCCTGAAAGGGAAAAAATGTATTAGAAAATGAATGAATTCAGGAAATCTTAACTTTGTGTGACTGTAGAAAATATCACCCCATCCCTATATATTTCTAGTAAACTTCTGTCACTCTGCAGAAACTATGTCCTACCAAACAACACAGGTTTTTAAATTTTTTCTAAAAACATCATAATTAAAAGACCACTGGTAACGCTTTGAAAAGAGATAAAAAAGATGACCAGAGCTGGACTTTAAAGTGTCTGTGCTTCCAGTTTTCACAAAGCTGAATTTAGACAGAATTTGTTTACATTTTGACTCAGACGTGGGAACGTTTCAACAGAAATGTTCAGGCTGGACTCCTCTCCTTTCCATTTTGTGTCGTCCTGACCATCCTTTCCTCTTCAGACGTGGAACTGTCAGACCTTTTCGACCTTGTACCAGCTGCAGAACAAGATCCACTCATCCTTCGTCTCAGTCAGCCTTCCTGCCTTTCACCACAACAGCACCTTCTGTGTCCAACTGGGTCAGAAGGCCTCCCCTGAGGATGAGCTGGAGGAGCGCTTCCTGTTGGACTCCATCGCCTGGCCCAGCCCTCCACCTGCTGCTGCAACCCCCAGAATCAGGCAGACGAGCGACCCGGTCCACAGCTTCTTCAACATCCTGCCCTCTAGAGAAGGAAGAGGTTGGCACGTGGGTGACCAGCTGGAGGTCCTGGTCCAGATCCGAGACTTTCAGGGTCATCCCAAGCACTATGGCGGGGATTTCCTCCTCGCTAGGCTGCACTCTCCTGAGCTTGGGGCGGGCGTTGCGGGGGCAGTGCTAGACCACAGGAACGGGTTTTACTCGGCTTTGTTTCCGCTGCTGTGGGAGGGGCCAGCGCAGGTGGAGGTAACGCTGGTGCACCCCAGCGAAGCCGTCGCTGTGCTCCAGCGGCTCAGGGAGGAACGGCCCGACCGCGTCTTCTTCAAGAGCCTGTTCCGCCTGGGATTCTTGTCCGAAACCACTGTCTGCAACATGTGCCTGCCGTCGGACGAGCAGCAGCCGCTGTGCAACTACACGGACCTGTACACGGGCGAGCCGTGGTTCTGCTACAAACCCAAGATCCTCAGCTGCGACACCAGAATCAATCACTTCAAAGGAGGCTACCTGAAGCACCTCATCACCAACAAGGAAGCCCTGCTGTTTCAGAGGTCTTTACACTCACCCCCAACATCATTCTCATCCAACTGATTCATCTCCTTTCAGTGCTGCACCACTGCTTTGTTTTGGTTCCAGTTTTCTGGAAATGACTACATATTTGACCACAAATGCACACAAACTGCACAAAATTTGGATCCCCAAACTCTGGACCGCAAAGGGGAAAAAAAAATGATGTACGGTTTTAATTTGTTTTCTAATCTGATTCTGAAGGAATTTTTTATTTTGGAAAACTGGATTCTCTCCACCACATCCCACCCATTCTTGATGCATATCAAATCGCTCGGTCACGTGTCAGAAATCCATCCACTACTTCCTTAACCCTTGTGCTCTTCTATGGGGTCAAGATGAGCATTGACGTGTTCTCCCTACCATGACAAAGGTGGATAAAGGTGGAAAGATTTCATGTAATCCATGGACACCAGTGAAGATCACAAATCACTGAAGAAAAAAGGTTCAGCGCTCTGTCTAGTGGGTCTAGATGACCCAACTCCCAATGTTAAAGTGCCTAGGATAGCACAAGGGTTAAACTAAAGTGACCAAACCCCCCCTCTACATTTGCCCCCTGCAAAAACCAAAATAACCCAAAACTAAAATCCTACTACCCTATGGGTTGATGAACGCAAACCCAACACACATAAATGACATTAAACACTTGAGAATTGCTCTATAAACATTTATAAAGGATGTCCCAATCCAATTACGTGATTGGAAATAGTTTGAGACCAGATCTGAATCAGAGATTTCCACCTGATCAGGGATCAGATATTTATATTATTGTTATTTTTATGATCAGGGCTGCATATCTCAAGATTATTATAAAAGACAAATGCCCCCTGGAGTCAAGTCAACTTTATTTATAAAGTGCTTGTAAAACAGCAGAGGCTGACCAAAATGCTTAACAATGAAAGTTAAAACAAAACATCAGTCTAAAATAAACAACATAATAAAAAAAAGAATAAAAATCAGTTAAAAGCCAGAGAGAAAAAGTGAGTTTTCAACAATCAACGAACAGGTCTGCCTAACCTGCAGAGGCCGTCAATTCCACAAGCTGGGGCCAGCAACAGGAAATGCTCTACCCCCTCTGAGTTTCTGCCGTGTCCCTGGGACATCCAGGAGCAGCTGGTCAGCTGATCTAAGCGAGCGGGAATGCAGCTGTAGCAGCTCAGAAAGATAGGGTGGAGCCAGGCCATTTTAGGATTCAAAAACATTAAAAAAAAACATTTTAAAATGAAGCCAGATCTGGTGTAATATGCTCTCTCTTCCACATTCCGTTCCTCACCAGCTGGAGACAGGACAAAGACGAGTGAGAGACACTAAAGTAAAGAGAGTTACAGTAATCCATCCAGTAATAGATTACTGTCTCAAAGTGCTTTCTTGATAAACACGATTTGACTTCAGTCAGATGCCTGAACTGAAAAAAGCTGGATCTCACCACTGAACTGATCTGCTCGTCCAAATGAAAACTATTGTCCATCTTCACTCCTAAGTTTGTGATGTAACAGATGGAGTGAGAGAGCCCAGAGCTATAGGGTGTGACCCACCGTTGGCACCGGGACCAAAGACGATAACTCTGTCAGTAGAAGTCTGCCTATCCTGAACGGACCACATAACAATTTCTTAGCGTAAAACAGAATATGTTGCTAGTTTGAGCAGGAGACATACAAAAAACTGTTTGTTAAAGCTAGCAAGAGAGTTGTAGATTCTGACTTCCAGGCTCAATAACACTTTTAACCCTTGTGCTATCTTAGATGACCCCACCCTTACATTGACCTGTTCTCCCCACCATGACAAAGATGGATAAAGGTGGAAAGATTTCATGTAATCCATGGACACCATTGAAGATCACAAATCATTGAAGAAAAAAGGTTCAGAGCACTTTCTAGTGGGTCTAGATGACCCAATTCCCAATGTTAAAGTGCCTAGGATAGCACAAGGGTTAAGAAATGTTTGAAGTCATGAAAGAAAGTCCTTTTCAGATTTGTAAGAATATTTTAATGGCGATATGAATCACAAAGTGATCAAAAATGTCCAACAGCTCTGATGATACTAACACTACAGTCAAACTTTCTCACATAACTGTCACCTGTTTTTACTAGTTACTGGTTAACTATGAAACTACTTCACAGACGTTTTCTGTTTAGTAACAGATTTTTAATACTTTTCTCACGGTGACATTAGAAGATGCATTATATTATTTGGTCTTTATATTTTGTGCATCATCATCAAAACCTTTATTTGGTTGTGAAATATGTGTTCCAGCAGCTAAAAACGAGCAGCTCACTTTTCCAAAAGCTGGTGCTGATTGATCAGATAAGCTTTAGGTTTGGTCTTTGTATTCTTTTGTTCTTCACCTTGACGTTTCCGTGGGACCTCTCCTTCTTCCTCACCAGCGGTGTAAACCTCAAAGTACCGCTTCGTGCCTCTGGAAGCGACAGAATCGACGTGCTGCCGCAGAGAGGTACCGTCTTGCCTCTACATGAGCGTCAGCGGGCAGTGGAGTTGGGTTTTCATCGATCGCTGCTCTTCTCTGTGCTGCAGATAAAGCCGAAGAGGAGGCCGGCAGTTTGAAACCGGAGCAGCTTCACCTCTCACCCTCTGGGTATTACTACCGGGAGTCGTGGAGGCCACTGAGCGGACCCACGACGCGCCAGTTCAACCAGCTTTCCACTACACAGTGTTTGAAAAACAAAGTGATCAACATGTATGGAGACTCCACGGTCCGGCAGTGGTTCGAGTACCTCATCTCTGCCGTTCCAGGTGAGTGGCGCCACGTCCAGTCTTCCTCCACCTTCAAGATGCTCACTTTAAAGCTCCGCCCCTTCTGTACTCCCCGGTCAAGCGTCCACTTCCATTGAAAAGTCCATGTGCATTTGGGGTTTCCACATTCAAAAATCTCACATTCACGCGTCTCTACGCAGGTTTCTACGACCATTTACATACAAAATGTGCAGCCATTGAATGGGCATTGATAGTAAAAGCAGTTCAGCTTTAACCAATCAGGGGCTTGGATTTGGAAGTGATGTATGGATCGCGTCCCTTTTAGCCCTTGTGCTATCTTAGATGACCGAAGCCTTACGTTAACATGTTCCCCATACCATGACAAAGGTGGATAAATGTGGAAAGATTTCATGTAATCCATGGACACCAGTGAGGTTCACAAATCATTGAAGAAAAAAGGTTCAGAGCACTGTCTAGTGGGTCTAGATGACCCAACTCCCAATGTTAAAGTGCCTAGGATAGCACAAGGGATACGTCACAGAAGTTTTATCTGTTTGAAATCGATCTTGGAGGAGAAATTAGTTGTGGTTAAAATCATTTGATGAATAGGAATAGAGCTGTGAAAGAAATACCCGGGAACAAGATTCACCAGGTTTGCTTTGCTTTTTCACACCAAGCGTCTTCTGTTCGTGGGGGACGTGCGTAGTGACAGTCCAGTGTGAACACCGCATGCTCCATGGCATCCATGTGCCCGTCTAGTGCGTCATTGAACGCACATCACACCCCCGGTGTGTTTGCTGCATAACTTGACGTGTCTCCCGCAGAGCTGAAGGAGTTCAATCTGAGCAGTCCGAAGAACGTGGGGCCCTTCATGGCGGTGGACACCACTCATAACATTCTGGTGAGATACCGCTGCCACGGACCTCCCATCCGCTTCTCCACCGTCCTGTCCAGCGAGCTGCGCTACATCTCCAACGAGCTGGACGGCCTGGCAGGAGGCCCCAACACGGTGGTGGTCCTCAGCATCTGGTCCCATTTCAGCACCTTTCCAGTGGAGGTCTACATCAGGCGGCTTCGCCACATCCGGCGAGCCGTGGTGAGACTCATGGACCGGGCGCCGGGGACGCTGGTGGTGATCCGCTCGGCCAACCTTCAGCTCCTGGACCAGGAGGTGAGCTTGTACAACAGCGACTGGTTCTCCCTGCAGCTGGATGCAACCCTGAAGGCCATGTTCAAAGGACTGAACGTCCTGATGGTGGACGCCTGGCAGATGACCGCTGCACACCACCTCCCTCACGCCCTCCACCCGCCTCCAGCCATCGTCGGGAACATGATAGATGTGCTTTTGTCCTACATTTGCCCATGAAGTCCAAACCTTTGAGAACAGTCGGGTTTGTGTGAGCTGAGGGTGCTGGTTCTACAGCTTCTGAACAGAATTTCTCTTTTTCCCTGAACCTTTGAGCAGCTTCTTTCCTCAGTGCTTTGCCTAAATTTACTGGACTCTTATGTGGCTCCAGGAGTTTTCACAATGCCAAAGACAGCCATTGGTAACCTGCGATCAGCAGCATTTGCCCGACCTTCTGATCCGTCCTAAGAAATGTTTTTACTTGAACAAAGGAAATAAAAATGTTTCTGATCCTTTCTCAAAAACTCTCTGAAGTGATTGAAACGATTTCACTGGTCACCGACACAGATCTGTTGCCTCCTGGACTGGGAGATCGGGTGTTCAGATCCACAGTGGGGGTCGGACCAAAGACTAACAATGGGAGCCAGTGTCTCAGGGTATGGGGGGGGCGGGGCATAACGATGAGATGAGTGTGTAGTAGTGTGTAGAAACCTTTGAGACTTGAACTGTGTTTTAAATATAAAAGAATGAAGATAGGAACACTTCTAAAGCCACAGAAAAATCCCCCTCAGAGTCTGTTCAGAGTTTTATTTAAAAAGTTACATGATCCCTTTTGAAAACTTAAAGCTCACAGAAGCAACACATTCTGTCGCAGTTATACGCCAAACATTGAAACACAAACAGCAAATGTCAAAAGCTCCTGATGGCGGTGACTCCCATCTCTGCTCTCTTCAGAGTAACAGACGTTTCCTTTATCAGCGAGTCTCACCGCAAGGCTGGAGCCACATGATAGACGGGGAGGGGGGAGTGTAAAGACCAGGAGTCATGAGGAGATATGCTGCAGCAACCGGAGGAGAAAAAGGAGGAGTGTTTTTGGTTCTGAAAAGCTGTGGATACAAAAGGAAACTAAAAAAAAAAAAACAGCTAAAAAGGAGGAGCATGAATGCAACACATGAAGATAAAATGATGTTGTCATTTAGGGGCTTAATGCTTCATTTGATTACAAACAAAACCTTTGACTGGAAAGACTTTGAGGGTCACAGCAGCAGCAAAGACCTCAGACGTCCTGAACCTTCATGGCTTCCTGCGGCCAGCTGTACGTGTCCACAGTGAAGGAGTCGTAGTCGGGACTGTAGACGTGGGAAAGCACGAACGCCTCTTTGTCTTTGGGTTCAGGGTAGAACGAGGCGATGTTGTGTTTGTATGCGTGGTTGACGATCTGGCAGAGAAGGAAGAAGTGATGAGGACACAAAGATTCTCATTTTCCTCAAAAAACGGTGCTTCGATCCACAGCTTCTCTAGTTAAACACCTACAATGATTTTAAAAACAAGTGTTTATGTTTTTAACTTGTTTTTGTGGCATCTTTTTGATAATGAAGGACGTATAGAAGAACATAAAGCTTATAATTGAATTTCTGAGTATTTCTTTACTCAAATCGTGAATCAGGAGCAGACAAAACAAAATGCTGTTAGAAAAAGAGCTTGATGTAGAAAATACGCTGGGATGACCACAGGCTCCCTGATTCTGATCCATCCACTTGTAGACAAATTATCCATGAACGCTTTGTTTTCTGCATCTGGAATCTGGATCAAAACTGTACGGCTGGATAACTCCGATACTTAACATTTTTGTTGAACCGCTAGTGTTAGATTGGGGGTGTGATGGACTGTAAACTAGCAGAACAGAGTGTAAACAAAGAGCTCTCAGCAACAGGTATTTCTAATTTCTTAAGGCAAATATTCTGTATTTGTGGGGTTTTCAGGCACTCATTTGAAGCTGGTTACTTTGAAAGCATAACTGTTAAACCAGGAATCTGAAATCATAAATTGTTTGAAGAAATTCTACGTTAAAGCCTTTTAAATGCGCTTTTTCAGTGATAAAAACAAAAGATCTAAGAGATTTTTGGTAAATAGCTGAAAATAATTGTTGATTCCAGGTTTTAGTGCACATTTTTCCTCAGATATGTCAAAATTAAAATATGGCCTGTATAGTACTGGATTTTAGAAGCAATTCAGACACCATGCTCTTATTTATCCACTTTAAAAGCCAAATATGACATCACTGATTTCACAAAGTAAAACTACGAGCATTTTACAACGATTATTTATGAATCCACTGTGTGCTGAAAGTAAAAATGTGGATGTTTTACTTAAAAATATACATTGGAATCTTTTTTTCACGAAAATTGTTCAAACGCAATGCATTGTGGTCTATATTCCCCATTCTAGTGAGCATTGCTGCAAACAGGTTTTTGCAAAGAATTCTGGGAAATTTCTAGGGCTCTGGATTTTGGAATTGTAGATTGGGACAGCACTACAAAATGGCGAACGCACTATATGGTGCACTATGCTGTGAAGGAATTTGGGACAAAACCTTAATCAGTGGTGGTTTGAGCTGAAACTTGTAAAAAAATTTCCTTTAATGACTATAAAGTTTTTGAAAGATTTCAAACTTTAACATTTATTATTTAGGAGGATTTTGATTTTAACAAACCAGAAAAGTGAGCAAACTTTAAAAAGAGGAGGAAGGAGTGAAATACGTGGATGAAGATGAAGAGTTGACACGCCAACATGAGGAGGATCACTGAATGTTTTCAGCACACCCACACAAATAATGAACCATGCACTCTCTTTTTCGGACCAAAATATGATCTACTTATAAGTCTTTAAACCTTTTAAGGGATTGGAGCTCTCAAACATTTTCATTTGAAGCAAGGCAAAGATTAGACCAAAATGTATCAAATGATCACATTTATTCATAAAAAAGAAATAGACATTCATTAAATCAAAGAAAATATATGATAAGTCCATCTGTTATAATTTAATCCAAGATGTATTAATGAATGGTTCACTTTTGTTCAATTATGTGAAAATCAGGAAAACAAAAGCAGTTTTTGGGGGGAAACCTGACATTTGGATCTGAACTTTGGTGAACTTGGAGACATAGTTTTGCAGAGACAGATGAAAATCATCCTTCAGTATGACGACTTAACCCCCTTGACTCACCTTCACTGCGATCTTAAAGGACACCTCTCTGATGGTGCTGAGAGGAGGATACAGCCTCCCCTCAGCCAGGTGCTCCTCCGTCACCATGTCAGCGATTGCCTGGAATACAAAATACAAAAACCTTTCAAATGGTCCTGCTTTCCTAAAAAACAAATCATTGAAACTTCCAAGCACAGCCATTAGATGTCCTCGTAACGCCAGAACAGAACACAGGCGAGGAGTGAGCACTGTGGTTCAACTTTACTAAAAAGATCATTTTTCAAAGTGTGGAACCCAACGACAGGAAGTTCTCTCTAGAACGAGTAGAAATTAAAAGATCCAGACGAAAGTCGGCCTTAAAGCATGTTTAGGTAACACCTTCACACCTCTGCGGTGGTGAGGAAGATGTCGTCAGATATGTGGCGAACTCCGCAGGCCATGATGCCCAGAGCCACTCCGGGGAACACGTAGGCGTTGTTCCCCTGTCCGGGGTAGAAGGTGCGTCCATCAGCCAGGGTCACCTTGCTGAACGGACTCCCGCTGGCAAAGATGCCCCGCCCCTAATCAAAAAAATAAACAAAAAAAGGAGAAGGGAGAGGCTCAAGGTCTGTCGGAGTGTAGGAAGTCAACTGATTACGTCACAGGAAGACGTGGAAAACTGCAACGACCCTTCAAAGGAGAGACCTGCTTGAAGCATTTAGAGGTGGATCTCCAGAATGCATCAGACTCAAGAGTTTTCTTTTTTCTTGCTTTTCAAGTTCATGTTTGGATTCAGACTGACGGAAGATTTCAAGACAAAGAAAAACTTTTTTTATTTAATCATGCGGACCAGATGTTTTTCTCACTTTGCCTTTGAATAAAAATCCCCCCTCCCGCTAAAAACGTACCAAAATTTGCACACAGCTTAGTATCCAGTGAAAATAAATCTTGGGCAGATTTTGTTTACCTAAACCAGGGGTGGGCAAACTACGGCCCGCGGGCTGGATCCATGTTTGGTCCGGCCCAACGAACAATACCAGAGACCCATGTTTTTTGTTTTTTTATCTGGCCACACGATCGAGACGTGACATTTTCTTCCCCCCTTCTGCAGTCCGTGCTTCAACCTGAAACCCTCTAAAAATCTCTGTCAAACAGAACAGAAGACAGTCATCCCTTTCTACATCACAGTTTATCTTCCCCGGTTTAGCTCGTTCATTTAGAGCGATTATGCTGCATTTTTTAAACAGCGCACCCTGTTCTGTGTCCTGATTGGCTGGAAACCTTGTCAATCAATCTCCTATGTGTCTTCTGTACAGAAACGCGGAGCTCTTCAGATCAGAAATCTTTGATCGATCAGATTTTTGTTTTCATTCTAAGATCCTGGACCTACTTTCTATGAAGATTTGAGAATTTAAACAAGAGAGTAAAGTGTGAAAATGTTCATGTTTGTGTGAGAAAAGTGTATTTAGGCAGTGAGGAGTTTTACTGCCATAAACATCAGTAATCAGACTCCGTGGATTTCACCGATCACGGGTTATTTTTTGAACGCAACTCCTGCAATAAAAGAGGGAACTCTGTACCGGGGAAAAGGTAACAGATATATGTGTAGCAGCAGCAGAAGACAGAAATGTGCTTTTTTATTATTACAGGATGAGAAACAGAGGCGCAGAACACAGCACAGCTGCGCAAACTCTGATACGTGTGACACAGCCCTCAAAGTCTCTGCGGAATTATGACGGGAGAGGATCGATTATTTTATTTATTTTTTTATTTTTAATGTATCAGTATATGTTTCCTGAATTTTTGTCTTTGAAAATCAGTGTTATTTGGTCATTGCTTTATTTCATAAATAATGTTATTTATTTTATTAAAAGGATCCTGAATGAATGTAACTTTATTCAAAAAGCACTTTAAAACTCCTTGAAGGTACCAAAGGGCTTCACAATAAAAAAATTGATCTAAAATGGGAACAAAAGTTTTAAACTAAAAACTCTAGAATATTCAGTTTTCAATCCAAATGTTTTCATCTACATTCCACGTTAAATCATTTTCACTCCACACATCTGCTCCTGGTCTGGCCCTTCTATCAAATTTTAGAACCCAATGTGGCCCGCGAGTTAAAATAATTGCCCACCCTTGACCTAAATCCTAATGGTAATACAGAAAAGCTGAATAATTTAAAATTTGCTGTCTTCTTTTACGAATACACACATTTTGTAATTCCATATGAAGTCATTATTTTACAATCCCAAATTGCTCTGGAAGGAACGGAGTGTGTGGGAAGCAGAGGCAGGACCTGTCGGATCGTACCTCTGTGAGCTTGTAGCACTGCTCTGCCGTGCACTCTGCCTTGCTGGTGGGATTGCTGAGTGCAAAGATGATTGGTCGCTGGTTGAAAGCTGCCATGTCTGTGATGATCTTCTCTGTGAACGCTCCTCCAACTGCAGCCACTCCTGCAGGACAGAGTCCAGCCTCAGTTCTCTCACAGCAACACAAACAGCATCAAACATTTAAAATCATCCAAAACTGTGAATTAGCTTTGATGTTGTTTTGGAATGTGATGCAGATGTTGTGACTACACACAGAATATTTGATGCTGACAAACAGCTTATGTAAAACATTCCTATATTTTACATCTTTATTTCTCACAACTATATTTCTGTAAAATGTGAGGAAAAAAGAGAGACGTTGGAATGCCAAAGGGTGAAAGCTTAACATCAGACTCTGAGAAAGAGTGAATCATTTGGATTTAAGTGTTTAGAGAAGTCGAGAGTAATATATTAGTGGTGTTTTTGAAACGGCATCTTCACCATGCAAGCCTTTATTTGGACTAAAGTACATTTCACATTCAGTCGGTCAACAAATGCTGCACACGGATTTGCAAAGTGACTAGAACAGAGCTGGTAAAAGTTGGTAAAAACACAGATGTGGGAATCTGGTCTGGGTTTTTTAAGGAACGTCTAACTTTAGATTAACAAAGCTCGAGAGACGATCCGACTTTGACTTAAGCCGTCACAGGCACCAAGCTGAGCTTAATAAATAAATAAGTGACTGAGTCCTTCGGGGCACGTTAGGTTAATGTGTTCTGGATCATTTGTTCAGACAGGAGATAATCAAACCCAGAATGAACCCATGCATGAACTGGTTCCTCGACCTGTGCTTAGTTGGTTCCATGTGGGTTCTTCTGAAGATTGGATTCTCCCAGACACTGGTTAATGATGTCTGATGCGGTGGGTTTTTGGGTTGGCCGGGCCCTTCAAGGGTCGTATCTCAACGGGAGTCCAGGTGCGTCTTGCTGTCCCCTTGAGGCTCTTACAGCCACCTCAAAGGATGTCATGAAAATGGAACGTGTCATTTAAGAGGTGGTACGACCCATCGCTGGCAGCATGCTCGTGGATGAAAATGTGAACAAACATTTTGGCTCTAAGGGTCGCCGAGCAGTCTAAGAACCTAAAATGTTGTACAGGTTTGCCCATTTTCCCCCCGCAGACAGCCTGTATCCTCCGGTAAGGCCAGATGTGACTGAAGCCAAAACTATCTCTGCTTAACTAAATATCCAGATGCTCAAGCAGACCGCTGGAAACAGGATGACCTCAAGAGAACTGTTCTTCAGACTTACACCTAATCTGGTTAATGGGTTTAATAAATTATTGACATCAAATCAGTCTTTATTTGGAAAATTTACATCAATTCTTTAAACCCATGAATCCAGTTTAATTTAAAGTGATATGAAGAAAGAGAATTCTTCCTATGATCTATAGATCTCAACAATTTTTAGCTACTCAACTAAGTGTTAATTATCCTGTTGTCTCATAACTTGATAAAAGCATTATTTTTTTATGTTATCTTAATTGATTAAAGGGCCAACATCCTTCTTTTCTGCAGTATTTTCTGGCTGGAATCTTAAATGAGGCAAAGAATCATCAGAGAGCAGCGACACCAGCAAAAGTAGATGATTTGCTCAAAGCGGTAAAAAAAGGATCCAAACAATCAGACCTGGGGTTTCCCTTGAGCCAATAGGTCTGGAATCTCCATAAACAAAGAAATAAAGCTAGGGTAATATGCAGTGGCACTTGAAGCTAAAAAGACATGATCTTTTTGGCGTGTTTTTCTCTTGGAATGATCCTCGAACCAGCTTTTTACCTATGATCGCGGTGGGTTTGATGGTTTGCACCACCTCCTCCAGCGTCTTCAAATGAGGATGATCATGAGCAAACTCTGCCTTCTCGTGATTCACGTGGCTTCTTCCCTGCAGGAGCAGAATTCCTTTGAGCTCATCTCTGAGTGGGACTTGATCAAAGAGAACAGGAGAAGCCGCTCTACCTTTACGATGAGACCTTTAGAGTCTACCATCCAGATCCTTTTGGCAGCCTCCTCTGGACTCACTCCTTCTTTGGCCATTGCCATTATGAGTAGGTGTGCAATACCCAGAGCAGCCTGGTGAGGAAAAAAAGCTTAGCTAGCTTCAACTACAATGAGCTGCATCTAATCTGTACTTTGAAACCACATGAAGGATAAATTGAGTCACCTCGCCCGCTCCCTGGAAAACAAAAGTATGCTCTGACAGTTTGTTCTTGGTGATCTTTAGAGCAGCCAGGATCCCAGCCACAGCTACAGACGCCGTGCCTGCAGGAGAAAGGGAAACAGTGATTTTCTTTTAGGATTTATATATGAGGATAACCAATGATTGAATCACAAACGCACAACTGGCTAGAACTGAAGACTCCTAGATTTACTCACTTGTATGTGTTTCCACAGTATTTTTAATAGTATTGTGTATCTGCTCCCCCCATAGCCTAGAGTGAATACATTAAACCTAGAGCGGCTGGACAGTTTTCTTTACTTTTACAGTTTTCTTTCATTTTAACACATCTGGTCCGAATGATCAGGTTTAACTTTTGTTCAGACACTTGGGAATGACAGCTGTCATTTATGAATGTTTTAATCAGTGTTTGAATTGTCTTTTAAAGCTTTGTGTTCATTGGTTCCACTTTCTGGGCCAGGAGTCCCATGTCAAAGAGATTGGTAACCTTAATGGAACTTATCTGGGTAAATAAAAGGTAAAAGTCCCACTCCAGTCGTCTTTTGATCTACTGGGAAAGCGACCCAGTGGTCTTTTAATTATGATTGTGCCGTTTTTAACTAAAAATCAAAAAACCTGTGTTGTTTTCTAGGACATAGTTTCTGCAGAGCAGCAGTGGTTTATTAGAAATTCACCTCAGAGATTCGGGTTGGACCGCTGGTGCGGAGTCTTCTTGTCCCATCATCCAATTGTTTACGCGCTCTCCACTAACTTACAGCCCCTCACAAAACTAACCAAATATTACCGATGCAACAAAAATAGTGATCAATATTGAAGCTATCCAGCCGTAGAGTTTGGATCCAGATTCCAGCTCAGGAGGAGGAAAACAAATACGAACATGGATCTATTTGACGGAAAGTGGATGCATCAGAATGGAGCGAAGAAGGGAGTTTGTGGTCCACCCAGCATATTTTCTATGTCACAAATATAATCTTTTTCAAGCATTTTTTCATCTGCAATGGCAAACGATTTTAATAAACAAACAAATATTTGAAAATGCTTTTTTAATCTTCCTTTTCTTAATATATGTTCTCCAATAATAAGCCACAAAATCCTGTTAATAACACCATAAAAACATTTTCAGTGGGTTTTTTATATTAATTTTAAAAAATTAGTCCATTTAAAGGGATTGTTGTCACCTAAACAGTTAATTATGAAGTTCTGATTATGGTGAATTCTTTTTTTTGCCAATTTGGTCTTTTTTATTGGTTTTCATCTGCAGTGGATCAATGAATAGTACTAAATGTTAGCAGCAAACGCCAAATCTAATGAGAGTGGAAACGTTGTTGAAATAAGTGTTTGAGGGAAAGTTTTAACCACAATCTGTGGAACAAATAGAACATAATTCTGAGTTCTGTTTTCACCTAAATTATTAATAAATCATAAAAAAAAACATGTTAACCTTTTTCTGTGCATCAGTGAACTATTTGTACTAGAATTTGTGTCTGATGAAGTTGATGTACTAATGTGACTGAAGCGGATGAGTAATGTGGAAACCTTGGATGTCGTCATTGAAGGTACAGTAGCGATTCCTGTACTTGTTAAGGATGCGAAACGCATTGCTGTTGGCAAAATCCTCAAACTGTATGAGGCAGTTCATCCCGTACCTGCAGAGAAGCAGTCATCAGACACGCACTACGATCAGTCATTGACTGTACATGAGAGCTGGACCGATTCACCCCTCCCCCGTAACGCTGCAAACAGGAAGTACCTGCTGGTTCCAAGAAGCCAAAATCCAATAGACTTCTATAGTGAAATTAACAGCTGTTACTCAGTCATTCTATTTGTCAGAATAACATTCTAACTCTAATACCTTTTTAATATGTTCTTGATCCTTTTTTTTTCTTTGTAGTGAACGTTATTCAAGTTAGAAACTCACTAATCAGATGCTTCATTAAAAGTATCTAATCTTGCGTCAAACATTCAAATCCTTTGACAGATTCTCCCTAATCAAGTGGTAGGGGTGTGGCCTGCCAACAAGCTCACCTCTGATTGGCGAGAGTTGTTGCCATAGAAACAATGACTCAGACCGATGATTGGGTACCAACTTCGTCTGGTTCCAACATGGAGACGGCCGTATCGTAAAAAATATACTGACTGAATTAACCCATTTGGTTGGAACCAACAGTAAACCATATTCTATGGGTGACATCACACTCAGTCCAGTTTTCATATGCAGTGTTTGGAATCAACTGGATCTGGGACACAAAGACTTTATCCTCACTTGTCTGTGACAGCCTGCATGAACTCATCAATCAGTTCGTCGTACTCCTTCCCTCTGATCCTCTTGTGCTTCAGACCGATGTACAGAGGGTCATCCAGCAGCGCCTGCACACATGCAGAGGAGAGAATTCCCCTGCTTTTACAAAAATATGAAGCTTAGAAAGTCAAGGCTTTCTGCAGCTCTCAGGTAACTCTCACCTGGTTGTCAGTACCAACATCCAGGAGTACAGGGAGGCACTGCTGTGGATCAACGCCGCCACAGGCTGTGTACAGCGCCAGCTTCCCAACTGGAATCCCCATCCCATAACTGCCCAGGTCTCCCAGTCCGAGGATTCGCTCCCCGTCGGTCACAACAATGGCCTGGATAGACACAAACTCAGATCAGCAAAGACGCTTGGCAGAAAAATGCAGCCTGGTTTTGAAATTGATGGGTACCCTGATGTTCTGTACGGGCCAGGAATTCAGCATGGTGGCGATGTGTCCTCGATCATGGATGGTGATGAAAAGTCCTCTTTAAAAACGCAGATTAGTAAACAAAACAGAAAGACAATTATTGGTTCGCTGAAGGAAGTCAGCAGATCTCATGCACATTGTGGGTTTTTTTGTACAACGGTCAAACTTTCATCTCTAAGACATCATGAACCAGAAGAGATCTGGTTTTTCATCCAGATTGTGCTGCATTTGATCTTGTTTTTTTTTCCTGCTGTGTTGAAATTAGTCGCTGCTGAGCACATTTGATCACATTTAGGATTAAAAGAGCCTCACCGCGGTCTCCTGAAGGCCAGTCCATACTGCTGGCAGGCCAGCCCCACAGTGGGAGTGTAGACGATGGGCATGAACTCCTCAATGTCAGAGGTCAGCACGCGGTAGAAGAGCTTCTCGTTCCTGTCCTGCAGCGTCATCAGCAAGATATATCTGAAACAGAATACAGCCAACACGGATGGCTCACATCGGGCTTTACTGGAGTGAGATGCTCATCCACTAGCAAACAGATCCCCACTCTGACTGGAAAAACTCAAAGGATGTTGATGATGATGATGTGAGAGTGATGAAGAGCTACCATTGGATACCATAGAGGTGGGAAAACCACAAAATTTTCTAATAAAAAAAACACTGTTCTGGATTTAGGTAAACAATTTTTGTCAGCACGTAAAACTTTATTTATATTGAACTTTGCAACAGCAACTACTGGAGCAAAAAAAACAGAACATATAAAAAAAATCAAATAAATTAAAAAAGAATTAGATTTTGGTTCATAAAATGCAAATCTGTGAAAATATCTAACTATTCCAAATGCAGCGAAAATGAAAAATGCCATTAAAAAAAGATCATATTTGTTACCTAGAAAACAGGCAGGGCATGCTACCAGTGCAACAAGATTGTTGCACCGGTTATGATGGTTAGGTGTGAGGGGCTGTAAGCTAGTGGGAGAGCATGTAAAATGACACAGTCGTGGGGGAGGGGAAGAGGGGCAGTGTTGCTCCGCACAGACACTCCAGCCCACCAGTCAGAGGTGAATTTCTAATGATCTACTGCGGCTCTGCAGAAATTATGTCTTAGAAAACGACAAAGGTTTTGGATTTTTACTAAAAACAGCATAATTATAACTAAAAGACCAATGGGAACACTTTGATAACAGATCAAAAGATGGTTGGAGTCCGACTGTGTGGAACATGTTGAGGCAGGCACAGGTGAATGTCTGTTATTAAGGTGCAACGGGATCAAATGAAAAACAAAAATTGTAAATAAAGCTGTAAATCATCTGCATAACAATGACTTGAAGTTGTTTTTTAAATCCAGTGACAAAAAGCATAATAAAACATCACTGGGCCAAGAACAGAGCCTTGGGGGACAACTGATGTCAGAGGATCAGGGCTAGATTAAGTTATTATTTTAACTGCAAAGATTATGCCTTCAACCACTGGAGGACAGTCCCACAAGAAAGTTTCAATAAGGCAGAGGTGGGTTTAGGATTTAGTAGGGATTCCTGTGTGTTACTGCTACTAGTAGGTCGTTCTCAAACATGGAGTTCCACAAGGATCTGTGCTTGGACCACTATTTGTCACTATGTTTATTAAACAATTTTTTATTAAACAATTGCATATGCAGAGGTTTACACTTTAAGGTGACAATTGTCAGTTATACTTTTACATAATCTTAAAGTCAGGGTAAGGCAGATTGACATAGTCTGTGTAAATTCACTAAATGACCTTCATATGTCTGTGATCTAATAGCCCCCTACAGACCACCTCGTGCACTGAGGTCAGTGTTCAGAACCTGTCGAAGGTTCATCGCACACACTTTTGAACCAAAGGAGTCAGATCCTTCCAAGCTCCCGTTCTCCCTGGCTTCACTAGACTCTGAATTCTTTAAAAGCCAACTCCAAACTGTTTGTTTTGCCAAAAATTTTAACTGAAGCCGTTTTTGTCTGGGCTTGGGATGACTGTTTCCATGGGACATGTTTTTGTCTTATATTTTTTAACTTGTAAAGCACGTCGTGATATTCAGTTCTGCGAAAGGTGCCACATAAATAAAATGGACTTACTTCCCAATATAGAGAAATAAACAGCTATTAATTAGACATAAAAGCATGGGACCAGCACAAGCAGGACAGTGGTTTGTGCCCTGTTGAGGCAGCATTTATCTTTTCTTTTTATATCTGTCCTTTAGTCCATCCTTCCATTTTTTTGTGTGTATTTAGTTTGTATTATTTTGTTTGGCTTTTTTGTAATTTTATTTTTTTAGGATCCAGCTGTATCAGTTAAGTCAGAAACTGGAGTTCTGCAGAAAGGAGACGTCGCTCTTCTTTTACTCAAACGGTTAGGATGACAGCCTGAACTGCACTGAAGATTACATTTTGGATTAATTTGAAGTTTTTTCACTTACTACTTTTTTACTTCAATTGTTACTTTTGCTTACGTAATATTCTTAAGTTGTTTAACTTTAGCCACCTCTGTCTGACAGTGAAACAATCCAGGGCTCACACAGTAAATCTGAGCTTTTCTAATGTCTGCGGTATAATCAAAGAATCACTGTCTGAATGTATTTGAAACATTCAATTCTTAGCTCTGCTTTACAAATGTTTAACGCTGCACTAAATCCGCTTGATGATTAGAAGTTAAAAAAAGAAACAAAGCCGCAGTGACAGCAGATGAGGCCGGCTCAGGAGGATTTAAGCACACATGTGGGGCGGCTCCGGAAACCCCACATCTGTAACTGAACTGCAGTCTGAGCTACTTTGTGTCTACAGGTCTCACTTGTCCAGAGGGTTGGTGCGCGGCTCGTAGCTCTTCATGACTCGCAGCACTTGCACATCCTGGGAGAGGAAGCAGGGGGGCAGCAGGCCATGGATGCCCAGTTGTAGGCGCTCTTCCAGCGTGAATGCCATTCCCTGCAAGGCAGAGCACACGGCTTAATGCAGAAATGTGACTCCTGGAAGAGTAAGCACGGAGTAAACAAAGTCTGTGCAAACAAAGGAGGCTTTCAGTCCTGATTTTTATCATGTGTGCTTAAAGCTGGCACTCAAATACCAAACAATAACCGAGACCTTAACACATTTTAAGTAACTGTCCACATAGAACTAGCTTTAACTTTCCTCTTGAAAGGGTTTGGAATGGTGAGTCTCAGATCTAGCACATAAGACTTATATTTTACATTTTGAAATGATGTTTCTAAGTTGAAATACAAATAAAATTTACAAAATGTTTGTCAGAATTAATAGAATCTGGATAGAATTTTACATTTTATTTATCACAAAGCGGAATTTTCAGCTTCAGCCTAGACCACTTTTATTTAACACTATCATTTGGATGCAGTTCAATCCTTGAATGTACATGTGAACTGGACTGAGTGACTCCTTCCTCCTGGCGTTCCAAACAGGAAGTACCTGATGGTTCCAAAAAACCAAAATCCCATATAAATGGCGTATACTTATACAGCGCTTTTCTACCTACAAGGCCCAAAGCGCTTTACAGTCACACACACATTCAAACACTGGTAGCGGCTCCGCTGCTGACTACTCCCCATAGATTTTCATGGACTTCATTGTTTATTTCATATTTCACATGACATCTGAGCACAAATGGAAGTGGGCTACTTGGATTGTAGAATAAATAGTGAATCCTAGCTGTTCCAACTTGCTTGACTCATTTGTTTTGAAACTTCTGGGCGGTCCATCTCTGTATAAATTCACAGTACCAGACCACAGTATTCCAGAACCAAATCCCACCAACAGAAAATCCAAACCGCAGTGACTCATGTGTTAGTCATCAAGTTAAGCGGTTATTCCGAGAGAGAGAAAAAAAATCCAACTGGCTGCATGATGGGAAGATTATAGCGGCATGCAGCTGGGGTACTTCTTCTTTTTCTAGACTGGCAGGCTGCCCAAGCAGAGCTTGCATCTATGCGAGAGCTTTGATCTATTTCAGCTGACCAATGGAGAAGGGGACCTGAACCCACTCCCCTGTCAGCTCAACTCCGCTTTCCTCCTCTCTGTTCTGTACACTGCCTCACTTCAGCTCCATTCTTTCAGAAAAACATGCATCAGAGAACGTCCAGAGAAGGACTTTCTTTTACTTCAAATGGATTCATTAGCTTGTAAACCCGTGTGGACTGTGAAACTGTGTGTGTTTACAACAAGCTGTTATTTATCCCACTGAAGAGCATTTGGAGGAGAGGTGCTGGTGCAGAGCCTTCACAGCTCAGCCTTTCACTGTCTAGACTGAAAATAACCTAAAAGGCGGTCATCTGGCTGGAAAATTCTCAGAGTCTCAAAGAAGCAGAAAAAAAAAGGCACCGCTTGACTAAAGCACCAAGAGCAGATAAAGACGGAGAGAAGACAGTGAGGTGACAAACTGGTTGATCAATTCATCTGATAAATAAAACATTATTTGAACCTGACTTGAAGTCGAGTCATGGCATCTGGACTTCAAAATCTTCCTTTTTGACAAAACCTTCTTTTCACGTTTATCACTGTAGGAAGTCATAAGTTGGGTGTTTGCAATTGAGTTGCCAGGTCTGCAGAAACAAGGAGCTTAGTGAAGCTGAAGCTGTTTGCTGAGTCAAGCAGGGGAAGGAACCAAGGCCTGTGTGGGCTGACATTATAACAACAAACTCAAATGAACCTTCTATGTTTCACCTCAATGGTTGCTTTGAAGTAAAGTGACAAACATTCATTCGATTGTCTTTTTTTGTAGTTGTTATTGATAAAATCCGAACATTTACTGGGTGTTTATCTGGTTAAAAGAAGGTTAATAGTAAAATTTTAGCTAGAAACAAAGAAAATCTCACACAATTATCCATGTACGTCTTTGTTTTACTCGTCTGAGCTGGAATCTGGATCAAAACTGTAAAGCTGGATAGCTCCAACATTGTTCACCAATTTTGTTGCACTGTTAATGTTAGATTAGGTTTGTGAGGGGCTGTAAGCTAGCAGGACAGCTTGTAAACAGAGAGCTCTCAGAGAGATGGTCTTCCCGCCCACAAGTCAGAGGTGAATTTCTGATGAACTCCTGCTGCTCTGCAGAAACTAAGGTAAATGGCGTATACTCGTACAGCATTTTTCTACTACTACTACTCGAAGGCCCAAAGCACTTTACAGTCACAGTTCTGTTTACCCACTGATGGCTCCACTGCAAACCACTGGCGCCAACCTATAACCATTAGAGGCCATGTGGGCTTCATTCTTTTGACACTTTGACACATGGGTGGGCAAATCGAACCTGCAATCTTCTGATCAGAGGACAACCGCCCAACCACTGGACCACGGTGTAAGAAGGTGTCCTAGAAAATGACAGTTTTTTTATTTTGGCTATAAACAGCATCATCATAATTCAAACATCACACCCCGATTATCAAAAGATGATGGGAGTGAGGCTTTAAGTAGAAAATGTTGTGGTAGGCACAGGTGAATGACCTTTAGACAGATATTAATTAAATGCAATGGGGTCAACTGAACAGCAAGAAAAATAGTTTTAGCCGCTGTGGATCATCTGCATAAAATATCACGTGGGTCTTTAGAAGTGGAATCTTGTTAGGTCGTTTTAATATCTTTTCTTGGGGATAAATTGTATACCGTTCACTTGTAAAGTCTGATTATTTTAACGCCATATGCCGTGACATTTGCAGGAACTTCGTATTTATAAAGCAGGAGGACTGGTAAATTGAGTATGACTACATACTCAAGGCCAAATCTTCTGTCAAGATAGTTTGTTCTGCTATTATATCTGCTTTATTGAATAAATTAGTCAAATTTAACTTAAAATAAAGACATATTTCCAAGTTCACTAGGTGTGTGTTTATTAAGTTTGCCTCAGTTAGTTAACGAGTTAATGTTTGCTTATTTCACTGGGATGTTTCCATTTTTTCTCAGCAGACACAACCATTGACTGACTGTATGAGAAACTAGTAAATAATAGTTCTCTCTACAGTCAATGGACATAACTCACCTTGTTCAGGTAAGGGTTCCTGGTGATGTCATACCCTCGTTTCTTTGTGTACATACTGCCCTTGTGGGTTGTGCCGGAGTGGCAGACCCGCACAGCCTGCGGGCGGTGCGGGGCGGCCCCGTCTGCAGCCGGCAGAGCCGGGGAGGCGGCGGGCATCCGCATCCCGCCCGCAGCCCCGCGTCTGCACAGCAACAGAGCGGCTCTTCTCTGGAGGGAGTTCATGCTGCCTGCAGACCCCCACCCCCAGGAGAAAACACAACACACGTGAGCTGGTATAAGGTGACAAAAGTTAGCGCGTCTCTCTCACATATACAAACCGCTTTAAGTGCAAGAATATGACCCTATTTTTGCTAGCTTCAAACTGGGACACTTCTATACACATGAACAAAGGGGTTTGAGGTCACGCGCCCATAAAACAAATTGTAATTTATCTTAAGGTGAAGAATAAACCCGCCAAACTTAGTGTTTTCGCATCCAGAGGAGTGTCAACTGTACTCGGTCTGTTAGCTAGCGCTAGCTGCCGGTGACGTCAGCTTTCAGCTGCCACTGCTAACTAGCAAAACTGTCAGACAAAAAACCCCGCTCACCTGAAAACTGTGGGAAGCTGCTGCACACCTGCTTTCTGTTCTCATAAGAGGTACCTTTGCGGATGCTCGCCGCTCTCACTGGTTAATGTTCTACAGAAGGGGGCCGCCGGGACAGCTGACTCGGGATCGAGGACGGAATTCACTTCCTCGGTCTGGTCAGCCCGCCCCTTCAGAGCTCCTCAGCAGCCAATAAAAGAACAGCGTCACATCCGGGAGGGCCGAGCCTCCAGCGCTCGAGCTCCTGAGTCTGACGGGCCCCAACAACACAAGACATTCAATAACTTTCTCTAACAGTAGCACTATGAAGAGGAATCATGTGCTCATCTTCATTCATTTAATTATCCTTAAGGCTAAATGATTTTGTTCAAAGCATCACACAATAATTTTGAGGGAAAACTGATTACTAGTCCACACTTTATGTTAGTCTGGGCGCACAGATCCATAGTAAATTATGTAAATAGAATAAAAAAAAACTCATTTAGTCAATAAGATTTTGTATAGTTATAGATCACAAAAGCAGAAAATGTGAAAATATTCGTTCCAATATATTTAGTGAGATACAAGGCCCCCCTCTGCTGGACATACTGACGGTTTGTCAATTTAATATTACAAATGATTATTTGATTAAAACATTGTTTGCTTTTTTAATATGTATTTTTGTTAGTTGAAAAAAAGGGGGTCAAAAAAGGAAGCCAGAATATCTAGACAAGTTGTAAATATTAGAAAATAATATCCTGTAGGACAGTGTTTTTCAACCTTTTTTGAGCTACGGCACACTTCAACCTTGACAAAAATCCCGCGGCACACCGGCATTCAAAAAAAGGAGAAACTCGGTCTGATTTTAAAACTGTTTGATTTGTGGTCGTTGTGGTTTCACGACGTTAAAAGGAGAGAGTCGTGCGCCCAGACGCTCACACTTTCACTTTAACCCAATGCATCGTGGGAGTTGTAGTTCAATAATCCGCCGAATGCAGACAGACAAGCGTCTTTGAGCTTCATTGTTTTGTTCACTTGTTCCACGGTCTGATACCAGATTCAAAGACAAGCTTTAGCTGGTATTTTTGTTAGAACTGAGCGACTTTTTCAGCAGAATTCAGAACAAGGAAGTGAAAACTTTAACCACTTCTGATTGGTCAGACTGATGACATGTGGTTAAGCCTTCAAGAATGATTGGTGGACACAGTTAAAGAGGCGGAACTTTTCCTAACAGCTGAAGCTGCGGCTAAATCGCGGTAGAGTCATTCCTATCAAAATGTATTTAATAGAATCAAATAAACACAAAGAAAAAAGTATTTTACGATCTTTCATATTCCCAATTTCTTATTGTTTTATCAGGGCCTGTACTAGGGATGAACAAAGAACTGAAATCCTGGAGATGGAAAATGCTTAATCAGTTAATGAGGGCAATTTCCCACGGCACGGAAACTGCTAAAAAGCCTTTACTGCAAACATTTATAATACATTTAAATAAGACAAATTTGAAGTTACAACATCTAAAGTACTTTAATACAAAGATTTAACAACAATTTTTTGTGACAATGAAAATGTTATAGACAATCACACGAGTATTAGGCATTTACTTCATATCAGATGTGTACAACTTATTTCCACAACAAACAGTAGTATAATCTCTGAATATTGCTGCCTCTTACATCACTACAGACATTCAACATAAAAACTTACACAAAAATAAAAGTAAAAAAACATTGTACTTCATTAAAAGTTCATCAAATCCCTCAGTTTCAGCAGTCTGCTTAGAACCGTTTTATGCAAAAGTGATATTTATATGTTGAACAAGAGCATTTTTTAGGTATTACTGTTATAAACAATGAATTAAAAACATGTAATGTTGTTGCAATGCCTTGCAGCAGTTCAGTGAAGTGCAGAATGCCTGAGTACCCCCCCCCCCAGCCCACCCACCCCGACTGTTTTCACATCACAGCGGCTTCAGCTTACTCAAAAGGTTAAGTTGCCAACTTCCTTGTCACGGTTGTGGAAATATTCAGGACAAGTGAAGGTGAGAAATGTTTCAGATGACTACGCTGGAGCTGCTATGGGAGCCTCTATCCTGAGAGAGAAAAGTGACAAAGTTAGAATTTAAGAGGCAGACTGGATGATTATCACATGCAGCTAAGAGATCATTAAAACAACTAAAACAGATGAAAAGAGAGAAACAAAACAGGTATGAAGAAAAGCTGGAAATGTGAGCGATTGAAAACGCATTAGTAAAGTTCTTTCTAAAGGTGAAGGAAGTTAAGGCTACACAAGGCCGCTCTTTATCAGGTTGTGACGCCTACAGATTTGGAAGCAAGCCTGCTATTTCCTGACAGAATTTGAATACAGCTTTATTGCGCAGGGAGGAACAACTCTGTGCAACTACAACTCGCCGTTTGCTCTTTGAAATGTACAGACAAAAATGTTCACAGGAGAACTAACGCAGACATTTCTCATACGTTTGTTATTTCAGTATAAAGAGGTAGATCAATATGAACTTGTAAAATGTCATCCAGTCACCTCATGACCTGAATATGAAAACTCCATGTGAATGTGCTTGTTGGATTATTTATCTGGAATAATAGTAATAAACAATAGGAATAATGATAGTCTGGAAAAATTAATATTCAGAATAAAACAGCTGGGATTAGTCAAATTCATCCAGAATAAACACTGGAAGTTATCCCTGTATTTTCTGATCATTTGATGACTTTACAGTGTTCGCTCGCTTATGGGAGTGGGGGGGTTATGTTTTAAAAATAATCCCCAATATGTGAAACCTGCAGAGTAGGACTATAGATGCATCAAGTCTGTAAAACTCCTCACTACATACTTGATAGAGTTGACTCTCTCGTTTAAACTCTCAAAGTTCAAAGAGCTGCTCCTGATCAAAGATTTATGGAGATTTAGAAAACTGAATGCATTCTGAACCGGAGACAAAGTACAGAAGAGATTGAGTGACAAGGCCCTCCAGCAAATCAGGACGCAGAACACAATATGCTGTTAAAAAAATAAAAATGGACAGAAAAAGATCTGGGGACACTGCACAATAAATCAATTTACATTTTCTATCAATGCATTTGTAAACCAACTTGTCTCTAGATTCCATTTTAAAACTATTTAAGACTCTCTTTCACTGAAAATAATAAGTCATGACTAAATATCAACTTTCAATTTTTTGTTCTGCTAAACTTTAGCTAAAGTTGTAAACATAATGAGTTTGCAGAGAGGAGCCCATCGGCTGCAGAGCCTGATGCATTCAGACCCTTTTCTGACTGTGGGATAGAATTCATCACTCAGAATAATATTTAGAAGATATTCTTTATTTAGAATGATGTTCCTCATGCGTATAAACCTGAAACCAAGAAGCTTCTTAGGGTTTTGGTTCTTTTACCTGTTCAGATGGAACATTTTTTGACTGTGTCCAAATTCCCTCAGTACTCTCCAACCCATAAAAGACGATCCAGTGTCCTGGATTTCAATGCAAATTGGACATCATGCTCACTGCTTTTTTTCTTCCAAACAGCAAATATAACGTTATAAAATATAACTATAAATATAACGTTTTGCAGACTTTTTTGTAGGGCGCTGATGTCTAGTGCACTGAGTAGTGAATTCGGACACAACCATAATGGTTTGCTGGTGATCAGAAAATAAACTCAGCGGCGGATCTACAGGCGGCAGAATGTCGGTGGGGCGTCAAACATTTAGACTTTACCAGCAGAGGGGAAAAAAAAGGGTGACGTTCTGAGAGGAAAGCAAGAAAGGTCTAAGTACTTGTTAGCTATCCAACATTTCTTTTAGAGAGAAAATGAAAAACCCCTGAGTAAGCAAAGACACAGAAGGTTTGCTTGAATAAAACATTTGAGAAAAAGCGTGTAATTCCAGTTTTGCCCCTTGTCATTGAACACAACAGAAGCCAGCTTTAGGGCAGAAACAAAAATGTTTTTAATTGTAAAGATCTGCTAGAGGGCTGAGAAAAACAAAACCCATCATGCTTTTTAACCAAAGCTGTGTTCTGTGGTTCACTATAGGTGTTATTAGGACCTTGTGTTTGATGAAACCTTAGCTCCCTGACAGAGTTGTGGGAAAGAGGCCAAAGCGGGCAGAAGGTGTCAGCAGATCAGTGTGGGCCTTACAGACAGCGGGGCGTAGTTCTTGTGGGCGCTGCTGTTTCCATGCTGGATGTCGATGGTGGAGTAGCTGGGCGGCTGCTCTGTCCACCCCTTCCCTCTTCCTCCTTTTCTCCTCCTGCGGTCATCCTCATCTGAGCTCCAGGGCTCTTTGTGCCGCTGTGGGGGGGTGAGGCTCCTCCCCTTGCGAGCTGCTCTCTCGTACATCTCCTCCAACAGGTCGTCCTGGCTGCGGGTGCGAGGTCTGGACCCGCCCCTGCTCCTTCCAGATGAGCCTCCCCCCTCATTTCTTGAGCCCCTGTGAGGCGCTCTTCCCCGCCTAAAGTCCAAATCGGAATCATCGCTGTAATCCCGCAGGATTCCATGCCGGGCGGGGGCGTGGTCTGCATACCCACGGGCAGAGGGGTTGGTACTCCCACTAGAGTGGCTGGACGCCCTGTAGCCCCGGGCTTCGTGTCTGCCTGCGGCCCCCCCATGTGACGACATGCTGGGAATACGCTGAACGATGGGGGGCAGAGTGATCACCCTTCTCTCCACCCCTTTGACCCCCATCTCACCCAGAGCAGACAGCATACTCGGGGGCCCCGGTGCATACTGGACTGCATGAGGGGCTGGTTCCAACCGCGGTTGGGGTTGAAGCATGATCTGATGAGCATAGGGAGACATCTGAGGCACCCCAACCTCAAGCCCCTTCACCTGGTTCTCCAGGAAGTCCAGCACCTGGTTGGTGCCTTGAATGCTGCCCTGAAAGCTGCCGCTGTATTGATGCGGCGGTGGAGGAGGAGCCTGCTGCTGCAGCGCCATGGGAGACGGCTGCATGGGGGTCATGGCAAAGCTTTGTTTGGTCGGGTAGTCCGAGTACAACCCTGGCAGAAAGCGAGAAGAGATTCAGCTTTTATAGAACCCCAGAGAAATGAAGCAACAAAAACCAGAACCAGAACTTCGGTCATATGTTTCTGGTTACATCACAAAAAGCTCAATCACAGGGCTGTTTGGTTTCTGTGGACTGTTCACCCAAAGCAAACACACCTGAACAAAGCATGTAATCCCTCGACAAAGAAGGCTGCCATGCTTTTGTGCAGCTGCTGCTCACCTGGATAAAGCAAGGGCCCGCCCTGGGAGGACATGTTGGAGCTGATGGGAGCGTAAATCGGCTGACCCTTCATCCAAGGAGCCATGGCCTTCTGAGCCTCCCGCAGCATCCGGTGCTGCATCACAGCTGCGGTCAGAGCAGATAGACAAGACGTCAAGAGGAGGTGCCATCATGTCAGGACAAAAACTGTAAAAGAAGTTTGTGTTTGGTTGCTTTTTCAGACTAGAGCTAAAAGAAAAGATGACTGTAAATGAGAGATGAGCACCTTTACAACTTTTGAATATTTGTAACAATTTTTATTCCTTACAATTTTAAACTAAATGGGCTTTTATTTGCAACATTTTTGGTTTCACTGTTTTTGCTCTCTTAACCACTTTATTTAAATAAAGTTTTGTAAACAATGATCGAAACATTAAATCGATCAGTATTTATCAAATTATTCATTAAAAGTCTTTATTTTCTTAAACTTTTCAGTTGAATCGTGTTTCCCTATTTTCAAACTGGGGCTTTTCTTGTGAGAAGAATGCAAGTTAGATGTTTTGGAGCAAGGGTGGGGTGTAAAAAGGCTGTCTAAATACTCAAGAAGCGGTAGAGAGAGTCTCCTCCACCTTTTTCTGGGCAGCAGCAGGTCTGAGGGCAGCAGGGGCAGCGGACGTAGCAGCAGCACTTCTGCGGACAGCACTGACAGCAGCAAATGCAGCACAGCATGATGAGGAGGAGGGTGCCCATGATGATCAGCAGAACGGTCAGCCAGTCTGGAACAGGCCACACCCACAACTAAGGCGCGGCTCATCGCGGTTCAGGCATGAGTTCAGGCAAACTCACGGAAAACGATGAGCTTGATTTCCCGATCCGAGTCTCCGGTGGTGTCTCCGGCAGCGTCGATGGAGCAATAATACACCCCATTGTCCCACCACATCACCTGCGTTTATGACCAGGTCAGCCTCTGATAACGAAAACCACATTTACGTTAGAAAACACAGAACCTGAGGTTTATCGACAATAAAATGAAACTCCAAGCCCAAAGTAGATGTGATACGGTCAACAGAATGTTCCTCAGTTACCGGGTAACATCGGGCTTTCTTGAGTTAGTAGTAGGTTTGAAAACGGTTTTTGTTATCAGGGTAGAGAATTGAAATAAACTGACAAAGGAGGAAAATCATGTCTGAGAGAATTCACCTGCATGCATGACGTAAGCTGCTGACATGATGCTCTCATGAGGTGGAGGAGGTGTGGAAACCTGCCTTCTGCTTAGCGTGTAATCCTATAAGCTTTGATTTCTAGAATAACCAGGTTACTTTGACACCAAATGTGTGATCATCATCTGATTTCTCAAGTTAACAGACTCTCCAAGCAACACGTAGACAGAATAATCCGACATTCTTAATCTGATCATGAGAAATCAAGTGAACACAGGTCAATTTAGCCCTGAAAAGCCGCCAGGTATCCACCTTCATTCAAATTATTGGAGCTTTTAAATAAAAGAAGTGCAGGAGATGGAAGTCACACGACACTGCTGCGTAACCAAGGCAACCACGGGCTCTTCCTTGTGGAAGACGACCAGCAGAAACATCTATTAAACAGACGTATTAGTCTACATCAGCAAAGCTAAGGCTACGACCATTAGCTTTGGGAAACTCAGACAGGTGGAAGTTTGAAACTTGCTTTTTAGCAAACAGATTATTTACTCTGAAATGGAGAATGGACAGTCGTGAGGACAATCTGATCATTGGATTTCTGTTGTCAGTTTCATGCTAATCTGATTACTCCAAGTAACTACATAATTCACTGACTGCCAGCATTTACAGAAAAACATCTGAGTTGTGGCGATGGAGTATTAGCTTGCATGAAAAAAAGACACTTTTACAAAAAAAGTTGTAAAATTATGAGAAAACAAGTTCAAAACTTTACTAAAACAAAATAGTAAATGTATGATTTGAAAAACACTAACTTTACAAAGGAAAGAAAAGAAAGAAACATTTATTTTATGAAAATAAAATTGTAAATTTCAAAAATGTATACAGAATTCTGAGCAAAGTGATGTCCATTCAATTTCTGGAATGTCATCAAATTAAACAGGTGATGTTCAAATGTCTGTTCAAACATTTTAAAAGCTAATGTATGACATTTAATCTTAAAAAGAAAAAATGGCTTTGTAAGATTATGACTTTTTGAATCATACGTTTATAACTTGTAAACTTATTCTATCCTCATATATTTGTTGATTTTTTTCCTTCACTGTGGCTCTAATACGCCATTGCATAATTTCATTTCTAAGGAGAAGCTGAAATCAGAAGACTAAAAAATCTGAACATCAAACCCCAGTAGTCAAGCGGAGATCCAACTTACTGTTCTGGATGGTAATTTTGCGGTTTCGGTACTCCACGCCCAGAATGGGCTCATTGCCGCCCCTCTTCTGCACCACGGTGCGAACAGTACGCTGTCTGTCGGGGCAGTCGTTGGCGGGGTCCTGACCCAGCTGGAGGGCTGCCTGGTAGGCTTTGGAGACAGAGATTGGATGCAGTTTTCAATGCTGTTCCAACATAAACTGTATTTGTGACCAGGAGCACGGCAAGCACACGTGTGGTTCTCTGCATGTGGAGCACTGCGACAGCGCTGATATTCACATAACTAACTCCAGCGTGTTTTTCCTGTATGACCCGTTACCGCGTTGACCTATAACACGGACAACAAGAAATTAAACTCTGTAGAGAACATTCAAGGAATGATGAACAACAAATAGGTGTAGACAGAAACTTTCAGCTCTTAGTGATTTAAAGGAATCTGGTTGAACTTTTTCATCCCAACCAGAATCTGAAGGATCCAGAAAGATTTCAGAATAAAACTAAAAGATGGAAAAACACGGTCATACAAAAACAATGGTATCTTATTGTAATCAGAGTTATGGTTATGAAAAGTGTTGACAGACACCTTACTGTTCGTTATAAACTAGAAGATTGTAAGAACAAAAACCTTTTTGTTCATGACTTTAGTTAAAAACACCTTTTTTTTGAGCTGCTCTTTTCTACACTAAACAAATCCTCTATTAAAGTTTTTTCCTGCATCATCTCATCTGTCATCTTCTAAGTTTTTAAATCAAAGCATTTTTTAAATAAATTATACCATGTTGTTCTTATCTTTGATTCTTTAGGTGCTAAATGTATTTCTTTTCATAACTATAGGGGGAAGAGTTGAATCTTCTTCCACATGAGTGCAACTCTCTTTATATATGTTAACTAAAATGATTCGTATAAAATGAATAAAAATAGCAAACATTTGTAAAAACTAAATGCTGACATGGCATTGAAATACAGTTAAGAGCTTCGGTCAATTTCCAGAGGTTTCTTTGTCAGTTAGTCACTAGATGTCCCTGTTCTTAGTTTAAATGCTCAAAACATAAAAATCAAAGCTTCACTTATACGGAGCGAGACATAAGACTTTAGTTTTGTACTTGTAACTTTCATTTTGTACCTGCAGTTTAAGTTCTGCATTTATACACACTTGAACACATTTTAAAAGTCCAAATTTCAAGATCCAGGCTACAAGTAAAAAACACTTTGGCTATGCCTTGAAGAACCAATGAGCGGCCAATTTTGACCAACCAATCATGTTTCTGGAATCTCCATCCAATCATGGCGAGAGGAGGGTAGGGAGGTCCAATGAGTTATATCGCTAGAGGAGACATCACGTGATTCCTCATAGGGGGAGAGCACCGCCATCTTGGTGAGGTCAAGTCACTGCAGCAGTGCAGCATGTGAACACGCTTTTATAAATGCCAGTTCATTGTTTGGTTTAACTGCCAAATCGAGAAATGATTCCACGAAGGAGGAAGGCATAACATTTGAAAAAGTACTATAATTCTTTTTTAATGCCGCAGGGTCAAGTATTAGAACACATGTTGACATGCATGATGCTGCAGGGCTATTATCAACATGCTGCATGTTGAATGTATAATTTGCTGTGGACATAAATGTAAACTTCATTATGTTAAACCTTTGTACAGTATACTAGGACTAGACTATTACAGTAATATAGATTTATACATTTCTGACTGAGAGGCTGAACTTTTGCAGGTTTCCAATGGATTCAGACTTAAGGAAAAAGTGGATTCCTTAACAATAAAAAAGAGCTAACTCCAGATGGATCACTGTGGTTACCAACTAGCAATACAGTCTGACTAGGTTCAAAAGATTTTATGGAACAAGATTTTGATAAGACTGGCCAGACGGTTTGCTTGGAACCCGGCACCATACCATCTGTGTTACACCAAATTGATCCTTCACATGAATCAGTAGAGTAAATGTGTTGTTTTTTGTTTGTTTTTTTCAGAGGTAAATCTATTGTTAAGTTTTGGACTTTTTGTTGACTTATTGTTTATTTATTTATCATTTATAATTATGGTTATTGTTATTATGAATTATTAAATATATTTATTTATAGAATTATTGATTTGTTATTATTATTGACCTATTATTTATTTATTGTTATTATTTATTATTATTGACTTACTATTGATTTATTATTATTAATATTATTATTGACTTATTGTTGGACTTTTCTAAATAATTTAAATTACATGTGAAAAGGTCTAAAACTTCTAAATGTTTAGATATAACTTTTTAAAAACATTTTTTTTTATTTGTAAGAAGTCCGCAACTATGTATTATTCATTAAAGTTTGAGCTTTTAAGGTTGACTGTTATTCTATTCCATTCTATGTATATATAATGTATTATATATTTATATAATACACAGTCTATAAAAGCTACTCAGATATCACTAAAGGCTATAGAAAGCATTGTCATGTTGGCGCTGGCGACCAATTGTTATTTTTAAGGCCCGCCACCTTTGGCCAGGCGTCCCAAACGGGCGTGTCTCCTCTAGCGATATAACTCATTAGGGAGTGCTCTGCAGTGCTCTCAACCAAACATGATTACATTCACACGGCTCAAATTTAATGGTATAGATGTTTACATTTCTATTTTCCAGTGACAAAATTATTATTCTATAATGCTCTTGAATTCTGGTGTTACTTTAAACCCTTGGAACCGATGGACGCCTCGAGGCATCCTGCCAATCGACTGTCAGATCAGCGTAATAAAACTCATCTGAAATAAACTTCAACTTATTTTAATGTTCTGTGATTGAAACTTTATTGAATGAAAGAGGGAATATGGCAAATATTTGTAGTTTCTGGATATACGCGACCTCGGATTTTAAATGAATGAGGCAGAAAATGAACGTTGAGCAGACAGCTAATAAATTCACATAGATCCTTCTCAATTCAGACAACTATCACATGTGTTGTGCAGAGCTGATTCATGCGGGAAATACTTGTGTGTTTGGGATAAAAAGCTGCAAAAAATTCTAGGATTTTGTTTTTATTTATCCCAAATGTGAAGACAATCAAAGACCAAAAAAGAAATTACGTACGATTTTTTTGTTTTGTTTAATTTTGCATAGTTGTTTTAAACAGCAAATTGTGCTTTGTTCAGAACACATTCAGTTTACTAGATCTACAGAAATCTTTGATCACGATCAGATTCTATGTTTAATCCTGGATTTATTTTTCTATGACTGTTTGAACTTTGAAAGTTTAAACGAAAGAAAAGTGTTAAAAATTTCTGAGAAAAGTTTATAAAGTGTGTAGTGAGAAGTTTTACTGCCTTAAACATCTAGAATAATTGTGAAATACAAAACTGCCTACTTTGTGGATTTCATTAATCCATTACATCTAAAATGAGCGTATTGTCTTCCACTGGCAGCCTTACCTGTGGAGTAGTACTCCAGCACGGGGTCTTTGCAGAAGGATTTGAACTTCCATGAGACCAGGACGTCCTGAGAACTGGCTGAAGTTGAGTAGTTGCAGTACAGAACCACATTAGAGAAGAGCATGGTACTCCTCTCCGTCTGCGGGACCACCACCTGAACGGACAGCAGCTCTAAAAACAAACACAAAATGTGGGGAGAGATTATAAAAAGATGAGCCACAGCAAAACATTTGCATCCATCTACCGGTACCCTGTGCCCCGCCCTTTTGGCCTCCCTCTCTACACCAATAAACCTCCTCTTTGGTCTTCCTCTAGCCCCCCTTTCCTTGTCTCTCCAACCTCAACATCCTTTTACCAAACTCCTGTCCACTTGTCCAAACCATCTCAATCTGCTTCCCTGCATTTATCTTCTTAGCCTGCTCTCACTATAGATGACAGTGTCATCTGCAAACATCAAGGTCCTTAGAGATCCTGTCAAACCTCATCTGTCAGTCTGTCCATCACTACAGCAAACAAGAAGGAGCTCAAGTCTCATCCTTGGTGCAGTCCCACCTCCACCATGAACTCCTTCCGTCACACCTAGAGAACTCACCACTGCCTGACAGCCCTCATCCATGTCCTGAACAACAAACATTCTTCTTTGTCACTCCAGACTTCCTTATACGAACCACAGCTACTCTCTGGATCCTGTTATAAGCTGCCTTTCCATTGACTGAAATTGTGCAAATTGCACGTGATAAAAAATATTAGCCCAAAGGAAACAAGGAAGCACAGCAATTTAGGAAAAAAAAATTGCATTTATTTAAAAAAAAAAAAAAAAAAAAACACGAGCACAGCATCACACAGCTCATCAGTTGAGCGTGTCATGCAGATTTGTGATTTTACAGCTCCTCTGTAAAATCACCGACCACAATTTCCCCAAATGGCTTTGTCTGTAGCCGCTCTGACGTTAAGGCTGGTCTGTACTTCAAAGCGATTGGTCATCGCACCAGTCGCATCCACAATCGCGCGGTCTAGTTCAAGGGCTAGTGTTGCAATGGATTTGCTTGAGACTGTCCGGGCTTCACCGTGATGAACGCCTTAGTGGCTTCACATTTCTGCCGACGCCCATCGCCAATCCTGCCCAGAAAATCATCGGCTCCCCTTGGCCCAGCCTAGAGGACATCGCCAGCTCTCGCTACACGAGCAGAGCCAAACAAATCATCAAGGACTCCCACCATCCCAACCACCACCTGTTCCAACGACTGCCATCAGGCCGGCGGTACAGGTCACACAAGGCTTGCACCAGTAGACTAAAAATCAGTTTTTTTCCCAGAGCTCTCAACATCCTGAACAAAATGTGAACCTCAAAATAAAAACACAGTAACATCTGTAAAACAATCATGTGCGATATTTAACAGTCTGGAAGTGCACTAAAAGTTACGTGCAATACATGTAAGTTGTATAAATGTATATATTATATCCATAGTTCCACATATTTTTCTATTTTATTCTAACATGTATGTAACTTTATTTTATTTTCCTCCAGCAGCTGTGGAGCACCAGTAATTTCGTTGTAACAAGCCTCTTGTGTACAATGATATTAAAGGATTCTAATTCTGATCTGCGAACGTGCTGAAGCGGAGAAGGGTGGCGTGTTTGTTACGCCAGAGTTTTAGTGCCACAAAAAAAAACAAAAAAACATTGCAACATTTAAAGTTGCACATTCACGAGACAAAATCTAGTAAATTTGTGAGAAAAAACCTGCTAAAATAAAGATTAAAGTTGAAGTGATCACACTACTGATAACGTTCCAAATGTTTGGAAACTCATTTGTTTAATTTACAATTCCTTTCTTCCTCCTCCAAAGATATGGAGAGAAATTAGACTCAGTCGGATTTGTGCGTGCGTAATTCTTAATTTGTGCGTAAATTAGGATTTGTGTATGCATATTCTTGCTTTGTGCGTACGTAAAATTAGGATTTGTGCATAATCGATTTGTGCGTGATTTGTTTTCACATAATACGTTTGTATAAGTTAAAAATATAAAATGAAAATACAAAATGCACCACGTATGCACAAATTAAAATTACAACAGCTTGAAACTACTAACACACACACATCTTTAAAAAACACGCACGAATTCTAATGACCGAACATTCCACTGGTATTTAAACGCAGCACTTACGGAAGAATTTGTGAGATGAAAACAGTCTCACGTAGATCCGTGCGTAACTTTGGCTTAAACATGCTTTCATTATTCTTATGTTATGGTTATGAAGCGCCTGTTCGCCACCCATTTTATGTTTAATCTGTGTGGTCAGTGCTTTTTTCTGGCAGAACGTACGGTTAGGTGAGGCTAACATGCACTAACAACATTTAGCCTGGATGAACATGACTCGATGTGGGAAAAGCTACAATCTGCAGCTTGGCTGCACCTAATTATGTGGGAATAACACGCCTTTATTTTGTCGGACACGAATCGGAAACACAAATCAACATGATAGACCTTTTTCACAAAACCGGAAATACGCCATCAACGTAAAACCTAGTTCGCTTGTGCTTCGCTGGCGGAGGAATGGAAGAGCCTACAGCGCGAAGAGCCTGACAGGTTCAAGTTCACCAGCATCGGCGTGATGAAGAGTGTGAAGATGCATTCGGCCCACTAAAGAAAACAAATTGACAAGGGATATAAACGCCTACAAAGAGTTTATCCACCATTACCAAGGTAAGCTTCAGCTAGCTTAGCCATAGCCGCATCACCCGTAACTCTTTGTTTACGGCCAACTGTAAATCCTACAAGACACTTGTAATATAAGGTATAATACATCACAGTGAATATGTTGTGTGTATGTTTAACTGAAAAGGCATGAGATTAACATGACACCCAAAAAATTTAGTGAAGCTTTAAATAAGAAATGCTAAGTTGCCCTGGATGCGTGTTCATATTTTTCATGGTTATGCACTTTCTTCAATTTACTATTAGTATTATTTTTCTGAAACTAGTATTAGTATTATTTTTCTGAAACTAGGGTGACCACACGTCCTCTTTTCCTGGACATGTCCTCTTTTTGATACTTATATAATAAAATAACATTGAACATAGATGAAATGCAATCATATTTGCTTTTATGTACGCAGCTCTGCACACCAAACTCTTCATGAAATATCTCACAAACTCACTTCACTCCTCTTTTTACAAACTCAAATCTGTCACCCCACTGATGTTATAGTTTCCAAGTTACTGATGTAGCAACATAAGTATGTCTTAATTGTAACCTATTTAATTTATTGTTTCCAGATATGACTGATGCAGAAAAAGTGCCAACCTGTAAGCTTTTTCCTGTACAGCGTGCTGACAAAGGATTCTACATCACATATGTTGTCATCCTGTTCCAGACCGCACATTATTCACAGCTGGGTCTGCAGGCTGCTCCACCCCCCCTGTCCACCCCCCATGGCCTGCACGAGTGGCTTGCAAAGATGGCACAGACCAAGCACACAGGTGGGTTTGTGATCAAATTGTCATTATGATTTAAGAACGGATGTGTATCCATAACAACTGTAAATTATTATAAAAACACCCCAGTAGTGAATACAGACTGTAATTGCTTTCTGCCTTTTACTTAAGGAATCCATCCTGCATGTTAGGTGAGCTGGTGGTGCAAGGGCCCAAACAGTTGGCAGAGACGGTCTGAGCTCCACACTGTACAAGGCATATACAGGTGATTCATTTAACTTTTTGTTGCTTTGTGAGAGCAAGTTAATTTTTTTTTTAATGTTATGACTAACCAAATTATGGTTACAGATATAATGAATTAAATTTAAAATGTAGTTATGCATTTATGTCTAACTTCTTGTGTGTTGTGTTTCAGTATGTGTGACCACAGCCAGATCCATATATGATGGCATCTGGAAGCAGATTATGCCAGGTGTAGCCCCAACCTCTCATGGCTGTGTTGGATGGGGTTTCTGAGATGGACTGAAAGAGAACTTGGGATATATATTATGGCAAATGCATGAATGCATACCTTAAATTACACTTTATCTTGTCTTTAACAACTGGGGTTCAGCCTTCTGTCTTGCTGCTGATCTGTAATGTTATTTTTTTATTGTAAATGTTTGATGTTATCATGAGCGATTAATCAGTTGTTACGCATACCAAAAAATAAATGAGGCACAATTTTGACCAAAATTGTTTTATTTGTTCATATAATTTTTTTTGTGAAGTCAAAGTCACATTTCAACAGAAAAATATAACAATTATATTTAATGATTTTAAGAATATGTGGAACACTAAATTTTTCCATTCTATTTGCACATTATACATATTTACATACCAAAACATTAATTCACTCTTCAAAACAAAAAAGTCCATGATAATTTGCCAAAACACGGCAGTTTAGCCAGATCTGATTCACACTGCCCATCATCAGTGTGAGCGGCACGGGAGAGGCCCTGATGTGTAAGGACTTTATCCTAATGATCACTCTTTCCACTATTGCTGATGGAGCTGAACGCTTAAAAGGTAGAATTATGATCTTAGATCCAATGTCAGTAAGGAGGTCTTTAACGAGGAAACTTTCGTCCCGCCATGACATCGCCTCCTCTGCTCCAAAGAAGGAACTTGGCTTTCTAAGTCATGGATGTAATCAAAGCCTTCATCCAGAGCACCTGAAAGATAAAGAAATTTTCAAATATCGTCTTAACATATTTTTGCTACCTTTCAACACAACACAGTAATCGTGTTTTGAAAAGTATGTTAAGTATTTAATTACAAATACATTTCATTTATTTTATTAATGACAAAATACTTTAAATCAATTAAATACATGTAATTAAACAGTGATAGCATGAACAGCTTTTATTATAAACATTAATTTGTTCAGGTAGAAATGCATTTATCCAATAAGGGTTCACATAGTTGACTAACGTTAACCAAACACATGAACAACCTTACCTGCAGGTGGGTGTGTCACGTAGTCGTGATCCATTTACTGCCTTAGCTTAGCCACCATGCCGCTATCTTCACAGCACAAAGGCATAGACTGGATTTGAGGTTCTGTCATATACTGACTCCTCTTCAAAGGACTGGCAGTTGTTCCAAGGGAAAATACTCGGGACGACACCACTCTTCAGGCGACGAACGACGCAGCCGCACCACAATCCGGAGCGAAGTTAGTAGTGCCGGCAGCAGAGGGTGCTACCTGTGTTTACATTAAAACTATGCCCTTCCTGCTCTTCGAATCGCCTTTATCCATTTGGTTTCCTGCTGGATCCATAGGAAAATAATGAATGAAAAGTAAGGCTGTTTTTTGGTTGGAAGACGAATAGTTTGGAACAACACAACAGAACTGCAACTCTTCTCGACTTGCCATTCTTCATATGTACGCTATGCTAACAGGAAGTTGTTTTACACGTCATTGACGTATTTCCGGTCAAAAACTGCGGAAGTGTGAAAAAGGTCTATTGTTTTAACGGTTTCTAAGGACTGAGCGGAATTTTGCTTTGAAAAGCTCAAACCGCTCCGCAGCTGGAGACATGATCCGCTTCGTTCACATAGAGCTGCGGACCATGGCAGTCTGAAGGCCCCTACAGTATAAGTCCATTGTTTGCACAGATATCGATTCGCTCCGTCCACCGCAACGGGACGGCGGTCTCTCTGCAGCCACCCGGCTGCAAGGCGCGTTGGAGAAGATAGGAAGGGGAGACAAAGAGCGCTACAATAGCGATGCCATAGGCGCACCGTGCAGATTACAGTGCTTGTTATGGAAGAACTTCATTTTCAGACGCGGCGCCAGATCACGCCAGGCGCGGCGCTTTCAGTCGCTGCTTTATTTACTGGTGTGTTTTTAACCAGCCCTTTTGCATACCATACGTTGCCGACACGTCGAAGGAGAGCTGTCTTCGTCGCCTCCATCCACTGCTGCTTCTTGCTCATTCTTTAAACACTGACAACAGTGGCGAGGCGGGGATTAGACCCGCCTTTAGCCCCTAAGACTCATGGGAAATGGGGAATGCGGATGTAAATTTCCTCATCATAACTGAGGATGTAATGTTGATTGGTATGGTTACTGTTTCGTAATTTTAAGGCGATACTCAGAAAGCAAAAAAAGAGGAAAAAATCATAACCTCGAGGAACTTGTGAACAGGAATTGAGGTGCGTATGTCGGCAGATGTAGGTGTAATCAAACACATGAGCGACGCACACATCTCCTCCCACTGTTTATAAATTTCACTCAGTCTGGGACTCAGGACATGTTGCGTAATGCATGCGACTTGTATGTACAAAACAAGTTAAACACGTGAAAATGGGTGGGTGCGGCTTGTAATCGGGTGCGCTCTATAATCCGGAAATTACAATAATTGTTGCAGAAAAAGCTGGAAGTTGCAGCTGTTTTTTCTAAAAGATGTAATAAAACTTGAGTTAAAAGATTTAAAACTATTTGATGTGTGTTCATTGTGGTTTCAAGACATTTAACAACAAAGATTCATTGTGCGCTGAGACGTTGTCACTTTAACCCAATGCATCATGGGAGATGTAGTGCAATAGCGTTTCTGAGTTTATGGTTTTGTTCACGGTTCCTGACACCGGATTCTGTGGAAAGCTACACCACTAAAGACGAGCTTTAGCTGGTACTTTTGTTAGAACTGAGCAATTTTATGAGCAGAATCAGAACAATGAAGTGAAGACTGTAACCACTTCTGGATTGGTCAGACTGATGATCGCATGATTAAGCTTCCAAGAATGATTGGTGGGAGCATAGTTAAAGGCCCGAATTTTTCCTTTTCGAAACGCCTGAAGCTACATAAATCGTGGTACCGTCATTCTTATCAAAGTGTCTTTAATAGAATCAAATAAACACAAAGAAAAAAGTATTTTAAGATCTTTCATATTCCTAACTCCTCAGTGTTTTATCAGGGCCTGTTTGGATGAACACAGAGCTGATATCCTGGAGATGGGAAATGTTTTCAGATAAATTAATGAGGGGAATTGCACACTGGTTGAAAAACACTGCTCTAGTAGTCACTCGAAATAAATTCAGGTTAAATGCTGCGACTGCAGTACGGCATAAAATTCCAGATCGCAGGTGACGCCACAGCAGGTGTCCCCTTCGCCGCTACCGGGGCGAGGATGATGAGCGCCAGTGCCGCGGCAAAATGTGAATGTATCTGCTGTAAATCAGCGTTTACCTCCATCGTCATGGTTTTGAATGGCTGATCGCACAAGTTGATTTGTTTATTCCCAATATTATGATTGAATGAAAACAGGTTACTATCGAAATTATGTTTTTTCAACACTTCTAGAATTTACATTATGTTTTGCACATATGTGTGATGGAAAAACAGTGATTGACTCTCTATTTCAGGAGTCAGCAACGTTTATGCCATGAAGTACCAATTGGAAATTTGAAAGTACCAACTATAATGTGAACTCCGATTCACAGAAATACAAAAATATTTCAATATTTCTGAAATGTTTGAGAAATATTTCTGTAATTCACAAACAGCAGGTCAAATAGCTTTTTTAAACATTTTGGTTTTAACTTATAAAAGTGCTTTCATAAGAATATTGCACAAGGAAAACAGGTCAAAGTTATAATATTATTGCAGCTGTTTGATTGAAACAAAGTACTGCATTAGTGGTATGTCATACCTACAGCAATAGGATTAAAAAGTGTATTTGGTTTATTCATCTTTTGTTACTTTATGAGACAGGGCCGGAGTAACTGCATGTATGGTGTTTTTGTGAGGGAGCTTTTATTGCTTGTAAAACTAAATATTTTCAGAACATCAGAGTTTCACATTTTAATGTGGATCAACAAAACTTTACAAGTGTAGAAGCATGATTTTGCAACTTTCAGCACAAAAATGGTCATTTCCTGCAGAAATTGTAACATAAATATTATCAATAATGGAGACATTGAATGTGTATCAGAACCACAATAAAACATAGATTCGATAAATATTAATAATAATAATAAAACAGCATAAGAAAATAGTCATTATTGTGTTTTCAGCCATGCCCCAAAGCAAACTGGTGGCGAAAACTTGGGGATAATCGGTGTCTGCTGCAGATTACAAATAATAAGTATAAGTGGAATAAAAAAATGACCGGATGTCTTTCGGTTTCAGAATAAAAGCCTTTTAATGGAGGAGGAAGAGACTCGTCTTCGAAAAAAAAAATGAAAAATAAAAATAAACACCCACAATTATTCTACTACCACATTCAAATAAACTCTTCACGTGTCACAACTTCCTTCGTAAATTAACCTGCATTTACCGGGAACTGCTGGAGTAAATACGTGACAACGGTTCCCAGTCTGTGTGTCGTGTTTATTACACCTGTTGATTATTAACGAACAGACATGGCCGTCCATTTCTCAGCCGGACCTCTCCCAACTTTAAACAAAAGCTATTTACAAACTAGCGTTAAAGTAACTCAACATCGTTTCAACTTAAGTAAAAATGCTCCCTTTGAGCTTTTTGAGGCTCACCTGTCGGCAGGTGCACCAGCAGAAGCGACACCACGAACAAATTTTCCACGATCGCGTAGCTTTTTATCCTTCCGCGGAAACTTCACTGTCTGTCCTCGAAAAGCCTGAATATGCAAAATAAATATCCAGAATCAGCGAGGTCCGCGAGTGTGCTGAGCTGATTATCGTCGCTTATTTGTTACATTTCGCGCTTTTATCCTGGTTTGTGTAGATAGGGATCGTCAGAGAGTGCTAGAGCCACGGAGACGAACTTTTCTTGGAAAAGGCTGGCGGAGGACTATCACCCCTCCCCCAATCCAGCTCTAGGTGACGTCCATAACCCCGCCCCCTGGGACAGGTGCAGTCCTCAAAGTACAACCTCTGTTTATTGGGGAAAATGATGAAAAGCACCTTGTTGCCCACCACAGCAAGAATTAAATTACGTTTTAGCCTGACCTGCATGTTTTTATATGATTAGAATTCCGATCTAAGCGTTCTCAGTTGTCTTTTAATTATAATTACGTCCCTTTTTTTTGCCAGAATCAAGTACCTGTTGTTCAGAACTTAGTTTTACAGAGCAAGCAGAATTTATTAGAAATTCAATCCTGAGTTGTGGGCAGGACTGTTGTCTGGTGCTTATATGTGCCCCCGTTGAGAACTTTGTTTACACACTCTCCTGCTGGCTTACAGTCCCTCACAACCCATCCTCCTGCCTTGTATCAACGGTTCAGGCTGGTAGTAGTTGTGTAATGGGGTGGGGATATTTTCTTGGCACACTTTGAGTCCCTTACTACCAATTGAGCATGGGTCCAACACCACAGCCTACCTGAGTATTGTTGCTGACCATGTCCATCCCTTTTTGACCAGTGTACTATCTTCTGATGGCTACTTCCAGCAGGAACAGGCACTATGACTATGTCATCAAGCTGGAATCATCTCAGACTGGTTTCTTGAACATGACAATGAGTTTACTGGACTCAAATGACCTCCACAGTCACCAGATCTCCACCCAATTGATGTGGTGGAACTGGAGATTGGCATCATGGATGTTCAGCCGACAAATCTGCAACTGCGTGATGCTATCATGTCAATATGGACCAAACTCTCTGAGGAATGTTTCCATTACCTTGTTGAATCTATGCCAACAACTATTAGGGCAGATCTGAAGGCCGAAGGGGTGTCCACGGTACAAGCAAGGTGTACCTAATAAAGTGACCAGGGAGTGTTGTAGACAGAAGTCCGTTCTTCATCCAAATGTCCCACTTTTCACTGAAGAAGCTGTCAAACATTCAAACTGGTCTTCATCACAGTCAAATCTTGTTTCTTTAGTCCGAAACAATGTGCATTCATCTTTTAAACCCAGGTTTTGTCCCTTTCGGGGTCACAGTGTTGCCTATCCCGGCTATTGCAGGCAGGGGACATCCCGGGCAGGTCGCCAGTATGTTGCAGGGCTACAAATCACACACTCATGCACACTCGCATTCACACCAAAGGACAATTTAGAGTATCCACTAAACCTATGAAGCATGTCTTTAAACGGTGGGGCGAGCTGGAGTTCCTGGAAACCTACTACGCACAGGAGAACATGCAAACTCTCTTCGCATGGAAAGATACTGTGTTATTTTTCCAGGTCCCCAGCTGAGACTTGAACTGGGGGCCTTCTTGCTATGAGGCAAGGGCGCCAATACCGCGCTACTGAGCCGCCGTGCAGGATAGTTTTGCAATTATACTATCTATAATATTAACTGTTTATTTTTTAATCCAGATTTAGGCTCAGTTGACTTTGAAAACACGGTTACACTTGCATTTGATCAATTAAAAGTAGATGTTAAGTCGGTGCTCTAATGCCTGTTTCTGAAGCTTCAGTGTGCAGATGAGACCTTTCCATCCTGAAAAAATGCTTTTTTCCATAATATTTGTAGGAAAACAGGAAGATTTTTTTTATAAAAGAAATAATGTCAAAGGAATCACTTATTAAAATATCTATCCTGAAACTTCTTGAATATTTTGATTTGTTTCAGTACAGTAATGCAATTTTTCTATTCTATTATGCAAAACTTTTGATGTATATAAATGCCCGCCTCCTTTTTAACATTATTATTATCATCATCCATATGTTTGTATCATATATACTGCATTCTAAATATTAAAATGCTTGAAACAAATTTTAGTTTCTATGCTGCTGCAGTACCAAAAGCTGCCACACGGTGACCTTGTACATAATGTTTCTCAGAGACTCCTATTGCCAGTGGCTTTAACCCTTGTGCTATCCTAGCACTTTAACATTGGGAGTTGGGTCATCTAGACCCACTAGACAGTGTAAGCAAACCTTTTTCTTCAATGATTTGTGATCTTCTACTGGTGTCCATGGATTACATGAAATCTTTCCACCTTTATCCACCTTTGTTATGGTAGGAGAACACGCCTATGTAAGGGTGGGTCATCTAAGATAGCACAAGGGGTTAAAGCCCCAAAACAAACCAGTGATTGTGCATACATTTGGGATCAAGTGATGGTGTAAAGCCAGAAAAACTGAGTCAAACCAGGTATTTTTATTGAAATTTGTCTCAGTAGTGCACTTGAAGTACAAATCAGTGCAGTACTTGTACACAATCAGAAAATTAACAATTACATGCAAAATGTACAATAAACCTGAGCTGCAGGGCACTGGAAGTATGAAGTCTGGAGGCTGCTCAGAGCCACCACACACTGTTGTGTAAACAAAAACAAACACATTGGCACTGCTTATTCACGGAACACACAAACAATTAAGACCAGATTTAAGAAGTTGTTTCATCCACAGGTTCTCAAGAATAGATAAATAGGAATGACTGCAGAGAAGTTTATCTTCATGTCAGACTGGGAGTGTCTCTGAGCCTCTGCTGTGTTGCTGCAGGATGGTGACAGTGACAGAGGAGGGAAGAGTGAGGGTGGGGCAGGTGGGCGGGGAGGCCTTGTCACACAATGAGGGAGTCCCTGCTCAGTGCGGAAGTCTGTTAGGGAAATACAGCGAGAGCCACAGGTTAGAGATGCGCCATGCAGAGTCAGCGCTCGTGCAGCTGCTGTTTTGTGGGCTAAGCCAGTAAACGTGTGGATGGAGCTGGAATGCAAGAAAAAGATGAAAATCATATAAAAAGTCAACTAGTCACGTGACAAGAAATGATTCAGTGTTTGAATAATATTTTAAAAAATCATCCATTTTTTCTTCTTACATTTTCTGAAAGGAAAATTAAAATGTTCTTGCCTGAATTACCTTCCCTGTCCACTTGGGGGCAGCAGAACAAACTGTAAACATTTTTTAAACACCAGGAGCAGATCAGAGGTAGCTTTGGGAAGATGCCTTTGACTCTGTTCTTTAGTTGGAGTCATGTGTAGATGTTGTTCCCATGTAACACAGGAACAAACCATGCTGACAAATGAGAGGATTCTGGCTGAACGACAGAGGACAGTGTGGCCTAGAAGTGGGTCAGTGGGACAGAGAGTCTGGTGGGTCACTGGGAATAAAAGAGTGACAAGCATCTCTTCCCCACCACCCAAAGCCTGAGGCACCCAGTATGGTGTATCATCAAATGTCTGAATTTATTCCAGTGTTTGTGCTTGTTTCCAGTTTTGTGGTATTTAGTATTTTTCTTTGGTTTTATTGGAGGGGTTTTGTATTATAATGTCAGTCACAGTGTTTGACTAATTTATTTCCGTCTTAAACATATTTAGTTGCACTTTTTGAAGCTGTCTACCATTTCTTTATGCTCATGTTTCACCTCTTTGTTGCTGCTTTTCCTCATTTTTATAAACATTTTTGGTCATTTCCACTCTCCTTCTGTCCACATCTACATATTTTTGATCTTTTTAAGACATTGTGTTGGATTTGCAGTATTGATTTAAAGACCCTCTCCTATAAAAAGGGTTTTGAACATGTTATTTTTGAATTTCTGAGTATGTCTTTACTCACATCGCGTCCAGGAGCAGACAAAAAAATACGGTTTGAAAAAGAGCGTATTCGTGACTGCAAATACGCTGGGCGGGCCACAAGCTCCGTTCTCAGCAGTGGGAGGGGCTCTTCGCCAACAGTCCCGCCCACAACTTAGAGGTGAATTTCTAACGAACTCCTGAAACTCCAGAAACTGTCTTAGAATAGGAGACAGGTTTTTGGATTTTTGGATAAAAAAACGGGATAATCATAATTAAAAGACTCCAGGGAAGGCTTTGACAGTGGATCTAAAGATGATGGGAGTGAGACTTAAATCTTGAATTCGTGTCGCGGGTTTGTTGAAAGTTGGAGCCTTTCATTCGTGTTTTCTTAGAGAATCCAGACGTTCCCTTCTGGATCAGAAGAAGGAGAAGAACGCCTCTGATCCTCATGGTAACTCACCAGGCTCGCTGTCTGTCGCGGGCCGTCCCTGCCCCCTGTAATGTTTGGGGCCATGCCCTGTGGGGGCGCATGTGAGAGACGTCCGCGGGGTGGGGGCTCAACAGTCCTGCATCTCTGATCTGGGGGGATCTTGGGTTCGGTACCGCTCTGTGGTCTGGTCCGCCCTGCGGTACCGCTCAAACTCTATCTCAGAGTACGGAGGCAAATGGTCCTCCTCGGTCCGGACGGTTGCTAGGAGACCGCTGTAGTAGCTGTTGCTGCCCTTTCCTCTGGAGCTGCCTTTGGAGGGGGTGTCGCTGTCCTCGTCCCCCCTCGCTGCGCCCCGCTCCCCTCCCCGGGCTCTGGCCTTTTTCTCCAGCACGCTGTTCAGAAAGTCATCATCATAGCTTCTGCTCTGTGACGGTTTGGTCAGGCGGTCACTGTCCCAAGTCCCCCTTCTCCTCTGTGGGGGCGAGGGACTGTGGCGCCCCCACCTGTCTTCTTCATCCGGGTAGAAGCGCCTGGCAGGGCTGTAGTCCCGCCTGTACGGCCGCTCTGGGGCTTCAGGTCGGCGCCCTCGAGAGTTGTAAGACCGAGCAAATTCTTCCAGCTCATCCAGGGAGCCGGTGCGCCCCCTTCTGCCCAGAGTCTTCCTCTGCAGGTGCTCGGACCGCGGGTTCCACCTGCAGCAGAGAAGACAAACACATCAGGCATTGAAGGATGAAGAAGGTGACCCTACAGACGAAACCCGTGCAGCAGTTTACCTGCGGTCCAGCTCATCATCTGAGTGGTTGACTTTGTCTCTCCAGGGCCGTCGGCTCTGCGGAGGCGGAGAGGCCCGCAGCTGGTCATCGTGGTCGTCGATGATGGCAGCCTTCCATCTGGACCGTCTGGTAGGTCTGTCTGAAATCTGGGATTCCTCCATCATGAAGGGAGCTCAGCTCTGACAAGCTGCTGGCTGTTGGGGGGACATGATTGCAGCTTAATCATACCGTCCAGCTTTTATGCTTTGAATTTCCACCTTTCCTGTAATCAATCAGCAGGATTCAACTGCACTCATGTATGGCAGAAATAAGGCAAAAGTTACTGTTTATTATTATTTTTGTGTACCGGCCCGTACGAGGCTGAAGTGGGTGTTTGTTTTTATCTTTTAGCTTCCCTTAACTTTTGAGGGTTAAGTTAACTTCCTCCTCTGTACACAATGTCTGCTTTAAACTTTACTTGTCTTCTAGATTTTACATAGGAACTATTAAGATGTGATTCAGATTTAACCTTAAGAATAAAGTGGAAGCTGAAAAATCAGATGCCAACTTCAGCCTCGTCTGACTTTTAAGCTGCGATGGAGAAATGCAAAACCAACAAAAAAAGTAATTAAGACTGGTATTTTCTAAATATTGTAATAATAAACATGAATCTACAGCTGGAACAACTTTATTAGCTTTATTAACTTATACTAATACTGAATATTATGCTTTATTATTTTGGTCTGTGGGAAAAACTGTTGCAATAAAGCCGTGTTTGGAGTAAAGTCTCCTGGTTTTTGTCTGCAGATTTATTTTTTCTTTGAAGTCAAAGGCTTTTTTTCTGTTTCCTCATTGACTCTTTAGTGTAACAACAAACTTTCCAAGCGCGTTTCTTCTTAACTCTGTCAGTTTTGAAAGTCAAAAACATCGTTAGTGGTGCAAGAATGCAGTAGTTTTCTAAATTCATACCTGAGAAACAGATTATGAATTAAACAGAAAAAATGTAGGTCATAGTTTTTGCTTTGCGGCCCGGTACCAACTGTCCCACAGACCGATATCGGGGACAACTCGCTTAAAGTTAAACCCGACGTGGATCACAAAAAGTTCCTAACACGCTACATTTAGTGAGACTTTAAAGATTCCTTTACACCTTTTAGGTAAACACTTGATCTTACTTTGATTTAATTTGATTTAATTTTGAAAATCAACTTTTTTGACCCATTTTCAAACAAAAACAACTTTTAGCGTGTGGGAGTTTCTTTAATCAATGTAGGTCAAGGTTGTTCTGGTTAGGTCAACTTTTGAGCAGATATAAATTAAAGCTGAGGATATTTTTAGGAAACAGACTCACTGTTAAACCGTTTCCTTCGGTGTTCCTGGTTCTATTTAACATTACAAATCGGAAGTTCTCTTTCAAACAAAAGAAAGTTTCTTCAAAAAGGTGGAGGTAATTTATGGAAGTCATCGGTGTGATAATGCGCTCACAGCTAGAGACTAAAAAAAGGTTGACCTACTTGTGGCGTTTCAGGGACTTTGATATGCAAATGATGAGGCGATATGCAAACAACAAATGTTAAAGCAAATCTGACCAGAAACCAGTTGGTATCAAAACTTCAAAATGTAAGAACTACAATTTCAGCAAATCAAGATCATGCAGTGAAGTGAATAAACACTACATCTCCCATACAGTAAAAGATTGTCATGTATCAGAAAAAAAAAATACCTTTGAAGAGACTCTAAAACATAGGCCGCCTTTACACTTCAGGTCTGATGCTTCATCCCATTTTCTGACTATATCCGGGATTTTGACTAATTCGCTTACATCATCTTTTAAAAGTGACTCAGATCTGATTTTTGCATTTACACTATACAATGCTGACACTATCAAACGACGCTTCTGAGGACTAATACGTGAGCAGCATTTCCGCCTTCCGCTGACTTTTTGGGACTTTTTGTGATTGGCGTGTTGTCGCGGAGGCAAGGCGGCGACGAAGCCGAGGCGCTGCTCTGGGCGCCTTCAGGAGGATGCACGGGAGACGGAGTTCACTTTTCTGTTCTAAACCTCAGCTCCAGAGTGGGTTAAGAAAGACTCAAAACTTTGGGAGACATCTTATTTTTAATTTACGGTTCTCTCGATGTCCCGCCTCCGCGCCACACCGCTTCTCCTGGTTCCACACACGCACGCCAAGGCCACACACACACACCGTCCCCATCATACACGCCCCCCAAAGAAATAAACGGCTTCTAGCCTGTTCCATAGCAATGGTGTCCCGCTTCATTGCGAATATTTGGCGTAGGGGACCGACATACCAGCGTGTTTCTGCACCACGTGTCTGAAGCCTGAGGCTGAAAGGTAACACGCTGACAGCAAAATCAGCGCACAAAAAGCACCTTAATGAGTCATGTGATCTCAGTTATTGGTGTGTCCTGAATTCACGTCACTGACGCATTTACTGGCATTTACTGGGGGAATATCTTATTTGTCTGCTTGGCTTTGGCACACGCAAATGCAGGTATCCCATTAGTTTCCGATTTATTTCACACAGAGAGGCCTGTATCCGATCTGAGAAAAATGGAATCCATGCGCTTTTGTCCTGCTTACACGTTCACCGGTCATATCCGATCTGTGCCACATGAGAGGAAAAAATCGGAATTGGGTCACTTGAACAATGCAGTGTAAATGCGGCCTTAAAGGGATCTTGGGTGCGCTACCGGTCTTTTCAGAGAAGCATGAATCCTTAAAGTTCCACTCCGATCAACTTTTGATCTACAGTAAAAGGGATCCCAGGGATCTTTTATATATAATGATGCTGTTTTTAGCCAAAATTACAAAAGCTGTGTCATTTACAAGGACCTAACTTCTGCAGAGCGCATTAATTCATTAGAAATTTCAAAACATGTGTGCTCATCTGTCACTGGTCCCCCCCCACAATTTTAACTTCCACTTTAGACACACACAGTGCATGTTGGCAGGACACACACTGCAAATACACACCACACACAGTGGGGGGGCTCTACTGCTTGGCATCGGCTAAAATGTTATCGGCAAAGCGGGCCAAATATCTGCAGAACCTTCCAGCAAATAGATTCTAGTTTAGCGACCTGATGGATCAGACTGATGTGTACAACGCTCTGAAAAAAGGCCGACATTGTGGCGTTACTAGTTTACTTCCACGTGTGGCAAAGCCTGGCTGCAGCGGTGCAGCGCGCAGACTGATGTGTAAAAATCTTTGCCACATTAAAGCAACTATCCTTTATTCTGTCATGCTGCTGCATCATCACACTTTATTGTTCCTGCAAAGATTTCTAAAAGTCTCTGACTAACCATGAATAGTGCTGACATAGAAAGTTAAAAACAGTTACAAAAACATTGAATTATTTTTGTTCCACATTTTTTAGGGGGTAAAAAATGTGAAACAAATTTCAAATAGAACTTTTTGGGGAAAATTAAACTTGTCCAGGGATTTATCCAACTCTATTCTCATATTAATAAATGCATAAATTCATTGGTGCCTCAGATCTGTACAGGATGTTACACACAATCCTTTTATTGTGCTTCTAATTCATTTGATTCAGGTAAAGTTCTGGTCTTTCACCACTAAACTTCCTTTCTTTTTCAAACCTTTTTAGAATTAGACTAGTTCTTTTTAGGTTCTCTCATACTCTTGTTGTGTGACACAATTTTAGCAAAAACTGGTTTTTGTGAGTATTTACGGGTTTGTCATCAGCAGACACAGTGGTCCTGTCACCAGAGCTGAGACAGGATTTGGCAAACCGCAGTCTTCTTTTTTTGTCATTTTTGTTCTGTGCTTAGTCCTTTAAATGCTATCTTGACCCTCCAGACTCTGACATGTTTTGTTTCTCTGAGCAGTAAATGGTCTGACATCAGGATGAGCAAACCAACATTTACCCATAAGCCACCTGAGTAATTATGGTCACTGTGAAGAAACAAACCCACAACTTCCTTGTAACATCGCAGTTCTGGATTTTTCAAAGTGTTCTCGTAGCTCTTTAATTATGATTATAACGTTTTTACAAAAAAGCCTGTGTTGTTTTCTAGGACATAGTTTCTGCAGAGCTCATTATTAATACAATTCTGCGTTGTGGACGGGACTGTTGGTGTGGAGTAACCCTGCCTGTCCTTACCCTCCCTGCTACTGAGAGCTCTCTGTTTACATTCTCTCCCACTAGCTTACAGCCCCTCACAGCCTCAAGCTATCATTACTCAGTGCAACAAAAATGCCGAGCAATATTGAAGCTAGCCAGCCGTACAGTTTAGATCCAGATTCCAGTCCAGACTAGAAACAAAAGCTATCGGGTTTAAGGTGTTTAGTCTGGATCTAGTCCAGGGTCGGCAACCCATGGCTCGGGAGCAGATGTAGTTTCATCTCTGCCAGTATTCGGTGATTTTGGAAAATAATGAGTATTTTATAAAATTCTAATCTATTTTAGTTTGTTCATTTTTATGGCATTTCAAAGGGCGCTTGCTGCTGGTTCGTGACGGCAAGCAGCCACGTAAAAACAGCTTCCTTGGTGGGCTCGTGTTTGTCGGCGAAAGGCGAGCTGATAGCAGGAGGAGATATCGCAAGCAGCTTTGTCAACACCCGGTCTGGAGGATTTTCGTGCCGGGGCTTGGCAGCGCGGAACGGAGCGTGGTTTCGGTGACGGAGAGTTTGCGCCGTGTTTTTGACTCTGGCGCGGTGATGTGCTTCAGAGCAGGAGCCTGCTAAGGCCGGTCGCGACGACGGGTCATCTTCGTGGACGTGGGGATTGAAGGAAGCAGAGTGCTTTGAAATCCACCAGCCAATCAAAAATCCTCACAGAAAAGAACGACTTGATTGACATGCAGAATGGCCAATCGGACATCTCTGACACATACGCCACTGCAGACGCGAAAGTTAAAATGCACTCAGCGAAACTCTGCCTTCAGAACGTCTTTTTTTCCCCGCTGCACATCATGTCCCCGGCAGAAGTCCAGCAAACCGGAAAGCCGACAAAGCCGCCTCGCGCGGTTCTCCTCCTGCAGGCTCTGCAGCTCTTTACCGATAAATACGAGCTCATCAAGGAAGCTGTGAGGCACGCGCTTTATACTGTTGCTGAGAGGCTGCCACGAGAGAGAAGGGGCGTGTGCAGGTAAAGATGGGGTGTGAACACGAGCGGAGGTGTGTGTCTGAAATATATTGTGTGTTCGAGGACGGAGCAATTAAATAGAGAGTCGCTGTCTCCCAGAATAACTGTTTTGAGTCATTCTTAATCTGCTCTGGAGGTTGAGGGTTCGGAATAGAAGTGAACCCCAAGGAGAATTCTTCGCCCTGAAGGAAATCTCCCCGCGCTTGACCACGGTCGAAAGACGAGAGAAAAAGAGAAGTCATCGCGCTGCGAAAGGTTCAACAATACGGAGCTAGCAGCGCCAAATGCTCACAATATGCCACGCCCCCCGCATTGCACCGCTACAGCAGAGCATGAATACGATGGTCGCTGCTTTCTGTCTTTGTAATAAACGCCTCATCTGTTAATACAAAAGTATCTTTATGTAAACTCACTGTGTAGTTTTCTTTAATCATCAGTACATAAACAATAATGTTGAACAAACATAACAAATAAACATGAAGATGAAAAGAAAGAAGTACTTTTTTTATCTTTTCTGGCCCGCAGAATCTACACTTATGTTCTTGAAAATCGACGCGACGTGATTTATAATGGTTTCCTTTGAGGTAATATATATGCATAATATATATAATGATGTCAAAACGTGGTTGTGGTTCGAGTATTTTTTTTTTTTTTTCATTAGGGCGTCCCAAATGGCTTCTTTTGAGTAAAAAAAGGTTGCCGAATTTCGATCTAGTCGAATACAAGTGGACGCATCAGAATGGAGCAGAGCAGTGGGCATGTGGTCCACCCAGGGTATTTTCTACATCACAATTAAGCTTTTAAACTGTACTTTGTCATCTGCTCCTGATTCAAAATGATTTGAATAAAGAAATACTTAAAAAATGCAATTTAGAGGAATTTTCTTTATATATCATCAGATAAATGCCACAGAAAACCCAAAACACCATTTTACTTGGAGTGGATTTTTAACATAGAACACAAGCCTTTTCTTTCCTTGTTTTTTTTGTTTTTCTGGCACACATAAATCCCCAAAAGCCTTAAGGTTTTCATTTAGAGAAATGCCTCCAAACCCCACATGGCGAATTTTGACAATTGACATATACTGTAGATCAGATAAAAGCTTTGTATCTCAACAGTTCAGACAACATTTGTTTTGTTCAGACAAAGATGGAACATAAGCATAACCTCTAAAGATTTATCAGTGTACTGTTCTGAATAAATTAAAAGAAAGCAGCTTTGTTCCAACCATCCTGAAAGTCAAACTGTTTTTTCACCAATTGATTTCTTTGAATGCTAAATGGTGTATATTTTCATATGGGAAAATAGTATTGAACACGCATATTTCTCTCAAAAACCTATTTCTAATCGAGCTATTGACACGAAATTTTCACCTGATGTCGCATCAACTCAGTAATGCACATTGAAAGAAATCCAAACATTTATTTCATAAATGAAGTTAAGTGTGTAATAAAGCAGTGGCACAGGGAATAAGTATTGAACACAAGGAAGAAAAGGAGGGGTAAAAGTGTTCGGCAAGCAAAGAAAGCAGCTGGAGTTTGTCAGTATTCAGAAGGTTAACCTGCCCCCTATTAGTACAAAGTAATATCAGCTGGTATAGTCCTGATTGATACCTTTTAAAAGGTTTCTCACCAGCAAGGTGTTAGACAAGAAGCATTGCATGATGGGTAAAAGCAAAGAGCTGTCCAAACACCTATGCAACCTTATTGTTGCAAAACACATTGAAGGCATTGGTTACAGGCGCATTTCTAAACTTCTGAAAGTTCCAGTGAGTACCATTGGGGCCATCATCCGGAAGTGGAGAACATGGCATTGCTACAACCCAGCACGCCAGGTGCCTCGCAAGATTTCATACAGAGTGAGTCAGAACAATAATCAGAAGTGGTTCTCCAACAGCCCAGGACCACTCAGGTGGAGAGCTTCAGAAAGATCTGAATCGGCAGGTACCGTTTGTTTCAAAGAAACAATAAGTAATGCACTAACCGCCATGGCCTATGCACGCACAATTCACGCAAGACTCATTTTTGAAGAAGAAGCATGTTGAAGCTTGTTTGAGTTTATATTAGCCAACATTTGATAAACCCATGACATTCTGGGAGAAGATATCAAGTTAGATGAGAGCAAAATTGAACTCTTCGATGTCATAAGACACAACATGTTTGGAGGAAAATGGCACCGCACATCACCCCCAAAACACCATACCAACAGTCAAGTTTGGAGGTGGGAGCATCGTATGGGGCTGTTTTTCAGCATCTGGTACTGGTAACCTTCATGTATCATAAAGGAATAATGACTGGAGAAAAGTATGGAGACATTCTTGATCAGAATCTGTGTCATCTGCCAGCTGCTGAAGATGAAAAGAGGGTGGATTCTTCTGTAAGACAACGATCCTGCCACACAGCCAAGGTAACACTCAACTGGTTGAAGAAAAAGAAAATAAAGCTGCTAGAATGGCCCAGTCAATCACCAGACTTAAATCCAATTGAAAATCTTTGGAAAGAACTGAAGATCCAGGTTCACAGAAGAGACCCCCGGAACCTTGAAGTGATTTGGGGCAGTTTGTGGGATGAATGGGCCAAAATCACACCTGGAGCAATGTATTCGACTGGCTTCTCCAAACAGGAGGCTGCCTTGAGGCGGTAATCACCAACAAAGGTTTGCACTATATTAAATAATTTTTCAGTGTTTGTTCAATACTTATTCCCCAAAGCATTAATTTTTATTACATAATCATTTATGGACATAAATGTTTGGATTTCTTCTATGTGTGCACACGGTTGATGTGACATCTGGTTGAAAATTCTCGTGTCAATAGCACGATTAGAAATATGTTTTTTGAGAGAAATGTTGATGTGTTCAATACTTATTTTCCCCGCTGTATATAGCACCTTACTACCTTCTTAGAAGGCCCAAACACTTCTTAGTCATAGTCCTATTCTCCATACACACAATGCCATAAACTACTCAGAGCACAAAAGTGGATGCCTAAGAATGGAGCAAGCAGGACAGGCAGAGGTCAATCACTCCATCTCTGCACCACGACTGCCCATGGTGCCTGTGGTCCAAAATTTCCCCCTTTTTTTAAACTTGTCCTGTCCAGCAGCTGACCAAACACAAGAGCTGAAGGCCTCTTTGCACAAACAGTTGTTACTTACAATAGCTGTTATGTATCTTGGTCACATGAGGCATATTTGTATAAACCCTTGTATTTCTGAGCCTAAATTTACTGATATTAAATATGTTTGCATACATCTCTTGTTGGGTTGTTAGAGATGGGGGATAACAGTACAAAAAAGGGGATCAAAAGTTGGAGGATGAACAATGAATATAAAGAATAGGTGGAAGTAGAGTTACAAATGAGCAAACAAGTTGCTGGAGGTTTATCAGTGCTACTGTCAAATGTCGATTTCAGTCAAAAGTCCTGGTCCTGTCCACAGACACAATCATCCACACATTCCAATCATACCTGTTGGCTCCAAAAACCTTCACACACATAGATGTCAACATGTACACAATACAAACACAGAGCACCTCATATGCATATACATACTGTATATGCATACAAACAAACATGTCAAGCATGTATGTTTCCTGTATGCATACAACTAATCTATTTGTGCAAAGGTGAGCGGGGACCTGTGCTCATGTTCTACTCATACAAAAAAGCTAACAAACATGTACATATGACCAAGTTATCTAGTAGATATGAACTGTTGGCACACAAAAAGGACACAGACAGTCTCTGCCATTGCGAGGCTGGGTTTGACTCAAGCAGGCTTACGTTTGAGTGAAGCCACGGTACTGGAGGGGAACTGAGCCAGCTCCTTCTCTATGTCGTACAGAACTCTCATTGAGTTCTGCTCGACTGATGCTGCCTTGTAACCACTACAGACCGCGGATGTGGACACACACAGCGACACACAAGGACAGGACCATGCAGAGACACACACACAATAACGCAACATTCATCAGATGTTAATGGACAAACATGGCAGGACAAACAGGTGCAGCTCTGCAGGAGCGCATAAAATACTGTTCCACCAACCTTTCCATCCTTCAGGAAATGAAGATACAGAACGCTAAGCACTGGCATTTGTGTAAAATGTTTTTAAGTTTTGATCAAGTCCTGTGGAAACTTAGTGCCAAAGGATACAAAGAACCATGATTTGAATAAAAATGATTACCATAAGGTGATTTCAAAAAGGCTGCAATTGCAAAATGTTTAGAAAAGGTCTCACTTTGATGCCCATACTGGTATGAGCACAACTATTGGGACAGAAAATGTCTTCAACTCTGTCACCCCCTATCCGTTTTAACGGCATACAAAACAGCATTTTCACTTTTTGAGTCTTTGGCTAAAATTGAAATTAAGATTTGGTGAGATGAAACATATACATATGTAAAACAAAGAGTTTTAACCTTTTTCTGATGTGTTCAACAGTACACTAACATTTCTAGGGTGAATAAACATGCACTGCCTGAGGCAGACAGCAATGAATTATGACCCCAAAAAATTACTAATAATAACAAAAACATTTTGGATACTAACTAAGGTTGACATTCTCAGCAGCAGCGGTTCAGTTGGGATGAATTAGTTGAGTAAGTAAAGTTTGGCACCAGTCTTTTCTATTTTATTTCTACTTCAGGTGGTGATGTTTCTTGAGAAACATCACCACCTGAAGACAGATAAACTCTTTACCGGAGCTTTAGCTTGAGTGTTGACGTTCTTTCGACCACAGCATTCTTCTCAACCGCTTACGCAATGAACGTAATTCCAGCGGATTGTGAAAGTGAAGAAAAGCAGCTTTGTGCTGATATGGAACACTTCATGTAAGTAATGGATTACATGTCTGTGTAAAGCCAATATTTAGCCGCTACAGAATGCCACTGATGGCGTCGCGGTCAAAGATTTCCGGTTTGTCAGAGTGAATGTTCTTTAAATGCAACATCCCCGGTCATCCATTCAAAGTTCTACTGGACACTTACCTCCAGCTAAGTTATTCTCCATTGATGGTACTGAGGAGATCTTGGGGTCCAAATGAGATGAAGGTGCCACTGAAACCACAGCAGGAACACCAGGAATATAGTAAGGAAACAAAGGAACTTGAGGAGGATTTCCACTCTTTGCCATCTTTCCTGCTTCATACACTGCAAAAAAAAAAACAAAAAAAAACACATCAAAAAAACCCACAGAGAGGAGAAACTGCATGCAGTTAAAGACAAAGATTGATCCTTTTTGTTACTCACAGTGTTTGGGACAGCAGCAGGTGTCAGGACAGCAGCAGCAGCGTACATAGCAGCAGCACGAGTGAGGACAACACTGGCACCAACAGATCCCCAACAAGAGCAGGACCAAGACACTGCCCAGGGATACACACCCCACAAACGCCCACTCTGGAAGCAAAAAGACAAAAACATTAAAATATGACGATAAAAGCACTAAAAACAAGATGAAGCAATGTGAGGTCAGCAAAAGCAGAAGTTTACAGTGTTTTCCGACTAGAAATACTTTGATGAGAAAACATTTCAGGATTCCAAGCATGCCAAATATAGCAAAGATCAACTCACAATAAAAAAAGAAAAAAAAGAACTGATGACTTCAGATGGATGCAAACATTGTCAGATTTTAAACCATCAACAGTTCCAAGCCTCCCTCCCACTTCTCAGTACACCAGCAAAATCGTTTAGCCTGTATAATGCTATTGACTCGGTGCCTCCAAAGCTGAAATTTTGACTTGTTGAGCACATTAATAAGGTGGACAAGAGAATTAATGTAATAGAAAATGCTCTGTTCTCCAAAAAAAAGCAGTGTTAATGATCATCTGCAATTAAGATACAGTAATAAATCAAGCCACGAACTGTGCTGTACAACCTTTGGGCAGTACTTGCCCCCACCCTCACCAGTTGGCCCGCCCTCATTGGCTGAGCGGCTCTCCCCCTCTGCCTGTGCTACCCTAGTCAGAGCTCCATTTTTCAAAATAGCAGCTTCTCTGTTGGTTATACTGTATCTTCAGAGCAAACGTTTTATTTCTTTGTTGCCTGGAGGTGACGAACAAGTAGATTTCCTTTTTAAAAGAAAGTCAATCTTTGGATTTCCTTGGCAACAGAGTTTTTTTAACCACACCCACATTCCTAATACAGTCATTTTGTATGTTATATTGTTTCGATCAGCTTGAGACAGGGATACGTGCGTTCAATGTTCACAATGTTCCAGTATTAAGTATGCACGCAAGAGGAAAACGCCACTTATGCGAGCTAGCCACGCCAACGCCAGTCAAATTAGCACAAACTTTAAAATCGACTTTTTTTTTTTTTTTGTTCACAACATTTTTTCATTCACTACGCCCAAAAAATAATTTCACCTGGTACAAGGTGTGTGTAAATGTTGGTGATTTTTTTTAGTATGTGGCGGAGGTAAAAGTTTCGCTCAAAGGCGGAGTAAGACAGAAGAATTGGGGAAACAATCTTGTCTTTGAAGCTTTCAAGCCACAGGTGGTGTGTATTCGTGTGTATTTTGGTTCTGCACTCAGTTTGTGTCTATTGGTTCCTTTTCCTTTGCTTTTGAGGCTTTTTGTATCTTTTTGAGTTTTTTTCTTTAATGAATTTACATGATGGCCCTTCCTTTGTGTGTCCCTCAGTATGATAATCTACGAGACACGCTATTAAAAATGAAGCTCTTTCTGAGTCTCAGAAAAACCTTTCACACACAAACAGCAGATTCCGTCAGTGTGCAGCAAGAAGCAAAGGTTGCACTAAACCATGATCTGATTTGACAAATACTGGAAGAGAATGAGTAAAGATAGTCAGAGAGAAGTTCAGAATGACTCTGTTGGTTAAGAAGACCTCTGATTGCATTAGTAAAAAGGCAGAATAAAATGCCAGGCAGAGAAAAAGAAGGTGCAGCAGAAGGGGCCATACCTGGCATAATCTCCACATCAAACTCAGGCAGTAGATCATGCTGCTCACCTGTCCGGCCTGCAGAGAAAGGGAGAGCACAGGTGAAGGCCGGCGGAGGAAGCAGAAAGCAGGATCCAAAAGGCGAGGTGTGCATTGAAATCTGGTGTCTGCATTAAAGAATAATTGTCATGCACTACTAGAGGATTTCAAGAGTTAAGGTTTGACACAAACAGCCTGAGCATACGAAGCAGGTCAGTACAGAAAAAGAAAAAGACTTAGGACAAATTAAATAAACAGATGAGTCAGAGGAGGTTTGAATTACATTACTGTCAAATTAAAATAAACTTTATTTATGAAGCACTCTTAGTACATTTGTACTTTACAGAATAGAAAGTGCAAACCATTGACTGTATAGGAGAACTGGACTGACTGACCCCTCCCCCCTTGCGTTTTAAACAGGAAGTTCCAAGAAGCTAAAATCCCATCGACTTCTTTAGAGAAATAAACAGCTATTAGTCATTCGATTTGTCAGAATAATCATTCTAAGTCAGACACTGTTTTTAAAATGCTCCAAAGCAGCTTTCAAGCCACTATTCCATTCACCCATGCACACACACAATCACACACTGATGATGGTTCATGCCTAACACTGGCGCCAATCTACAACCACCATTATGGGCTTCAGTGTCTTGCCAAGGACACTTCAACACGTGCAGGGAAGGTGGGAACCAAACCTGCGATCTTCTGATCAGAGGTCAACCGTTCTACCCATTGGCTGTAAACGGACAGCTTCAAACTCTCCTTCCTCGTGTTTTCCCAAAAAGGAAGTACCATTGATTGATTTCAAGCATTGTAGTCAAAGCAATAAAGAATGTACACAGATTTATCAAACTTATTACAGAAATGATGAAGTGCATAGAATAAAATAAACAGAAAATAAACAGACAAAGACGACACTTAAATCACATTTGCTTAATTAAATATAGGGATCATTTACTAAAGTCATGTAAAGCTTGATTTATTGCTTGAAATGGAGTGGGAAGAAGCAAGCTTGCCATTGCCTCTCCCTGGGATACTGGCAAAGAACTACTCTCGCCATTGCCATAGATACATAGCAGGAAGTAATGGTGAGGGATTCCACCTGATTTCGCGAGAGCTGGAGGTAAGGCACTTTCTACAGGTGATTTTGTCACAAGAACAGCCAGACGGCTGGTTCCAATTGGGTTTTACTAGCGCAGCCAAAAGTCCACAAAGCTAAATCAGGGTCAGGCAGGCAGGGGTCCAAAACGAGTATGGGAGCATCAGAGAAACAACAAAAGTAGTCAGGATCCTAGCGAGATTAAGGGCAGGCAGCAGGCAACCAAAGTCAGAGACAAAACAGGGTCAGGAAACAGGAGATCAGGTCCAGATGTAACAGTAATGAAGACAAAGGCTACGTTCACACTGCAGGCTGAAACGACCTAATTCCGATTTTTTCCCCTATGCGACCTGTATTTGATCTTTTCATGACAGCCTGAACAACACAGATCCGATCTTTTCAAATGCGCTAATTGCGCTGTTTGGGTATGTGGTCCTGAATCGAGCATTTATCCGATCTTTTTGAATGCACTCTCCGTCTGAACAGCCAGGCCACATGTATCCGACCCGTACATCATTGATATGCTACAAACGTCAACATTCTGCGTTGAAGTAGACAGAACGGAGAACATAAACATCAACCATGGCGGATTTATGCTGCTGAGACTAAATAGTGGAATGGCAGCGAGGTCACCGATTGGATTCATATTTGGGGTGGCAGCTCTATTTAGGCCACACTCAAGGGCTCTTATCGCAACCGGGCAGTTTTTCAAAAATATTTCTAGCGAAATGGCTGCTGCGTGGTGTTGAACCTTTCCCCGCCATGACTTTTTCCCCCCCTTTCTGACCGTGGTCAGAAGCGGGGGGGGAACACACACGCACGACCCCAGCACATACACATCCTCATACCACAACAGTGGGTACAGACGGTCCTGGCTCCAATGCTTTCTCAAAATGAGAAGATTGTAATTGTGCTGGCTCCTTGGTAAAATAAATGTAATGTAACAAAAAGAGCTCCGCTGTTGACAACGCTGTTGTTGACATCCATTGTTGGAACGCATTACTCCGCAAACCAGTGGACGCCTCAACGCTGATCTCGCTTTGCGATGCTGGTCACTTCTGGTCATTTCAAGGTCGCCACATGAGATCACAAAAGTTTGCATTTAATTGGAAATGTGAACGGCCTTGCAAAAATTTTTCAAAAAATCGGAATTAAGCATTAAGCCCTGCAGTGTGACCATAGCCAGAGTGGCACAAACAACATTTTTTTTGCACTGAGTGAGGTTCAGTACGTGTTTAAGTATACTGTGAGTGATTGCAAATGAAAGTCAGGTTGTGGCATCCAGAAACTGTGCGCTGGGCTGGGAGATGAAGTGCATTCAGAACTCTGGAGACAGTTCCCACTGGTGACCAGAAGGGGAGACAGAGCTCTGACTTCACACCTTGATTCGTCTCACTCAAAATAGTGAAAATTGTGTTTTTAACATGTTCTTGTAGCATTTCTCTCACAATGGATGACATAAATAAAGGAAATTAAAATAAAAACATTTCTATTTCTTTATACAAATCAGGATGAATCAGATCGGGAGAAAAACAATGCAGTTTGGAAAGCTGTGACTTCACAAAACAAATCACGGATGAGGCAGAGGATGGGGTATGAAAACTGGACTTCAATTTAAGGTGCACATTATTCTACATCAGCTCTTAAGTGTGCGTCACACAGGTTTGAGACAACAGGTCTGTATTTTATATGCAGCAAAGAGGTCAGATGTGTTGAAGGCATGAACAGAAATGTAGCATAAAAAGGCTGAGATACCAAATGAAACTGTTCATTTGATTTCCAAGTGCTTATTATGAGTCTGGAAACATTGTGATTATGTAAAGACTTGATGAAGAAGTTAAACACTACTGTCATTTGGGCACAGTGCTGACTAAGCTCTTTAAGAGTTTGAGAGGAGTGATTCATCTCCATAAGACTGTGTAACCTGAGAAAAGCCTGCAGCTTTGTTATGACATAGTGAGAGTAGACAGACTCTGAGGAGTGAGCAATGAAGGGAGTGAGTGTGAAAGACAAAATGATCCAAACTGCTCAAAATTCTGCCAAATATTAAAAGCTGATAAGCAAGAGAGCAATAAAAGCTAGGAATAGTATGAAACCAGTGATTAGGCGGGGTACTTTGACATTATTTGAATATTTTGAGATTTCAGAGACTCTTGTTTTTATCAATCATGGCTGTTTTTATCTAAACACTCAAACAATTTAAACTATGCATGTATCACTCTTCAAGGCCAAATTTATTATGTTTAGTGCTCAACAGCTTTAAAAAAATACAGAAAAACAAACCAAATGCTTCTCTGCTAACTGGTTTGATGTTGTATTGCCCATTGATCATTTACATTTACTTTATGGGTTTTTTTCCCTGAACTTTTCTTCCGCACCAAGTGTCTAATTTTTTCAAGCTCAGAAATTAAGCTGATTTTACTATGTGCTTTCTCCAGTTTGTATGTTACTGTTTACTTTAACGTTTAAAGTTTTTTTTTTTGTTTTTGTTTTTGTTCTCTCCGTTTCATTTTGCTATCAGACTTCATAAGAAGGTACATTTTCCCTCTTAGCTTTTGTCAAAATGCCAATTTTGAAAACGCCTGAGACATGAAGAAATAACAGCAGCGATGCTCGTCCTCCTGGCCTGATAACTTCTGAATTCTTTCTTGATTAATCCAGCCTTATCTCCTGTTTGTGTTGTAAAACATTTAGTGATGGAGCACCCCGCCAACCAGACAAGATCTTGATACCAGAAAAGCTTTTAAAAACAAGTAAAAATAAACTTCAAGTTGACATTTAGTCAAATGAGAAAAGAATCTTGGTATTTAGGGGACTGTGTTCTTCATGTCAATTGTATTTTATAGAAGATGTTTGAAGTCTGGAAGGAGCTGTCGATATGAGGAGAGGAACGACTTCTAAATGAACTTTTAAAGTCTGAAGAACAGAACCCTGTGATAATAAGACCTGAAGGGCTGATAATCGACACAGACATTTTCTAATCTATAAGATAAGTGTTCTGCAGTGTAATGCAAGTCTGCCACTACAGAGGTAGGAAATCTTACACAGTTAAATAGAAACTAATAGAAGTTACGGTCATTTCTTGTTTGGTTGCTGGATCAGAAACACTTTGAGAACCTGTAAGGGCTTCAGGCCATCAGAGGGATCATTTTGTGTTTACCTATATGACATACAGTCTTCCCTCGCTGCTTAAATATCTTCGGTTCCCCTATTTGTGATTTCTTTTGTGTCGCTGCGACTTCTCCGGTTCATCACAAAAACAGAGCATGCCAACCTGTCGGCCTCTGAGAGTGTGCCAAAGGTAATACATTTACATATATATGGAGATAGTTTACTTGTAAAGGCTTAACAATAGGATGATATAGGCCCCTTAAAGCAAATAATTATACCGAACACCAATACTTTTTTTTGTGAACTTTTGTATATCTGTAAGTTTGTAAGTCATTTCCTCTGAAAACTGGAGGCAGTGTTGGGCTCAAACTTTGACTGATCTATATCTGTATCCAAGGCTTCATCATTTATGTTAAAAGAACTTGTGACTCAGTAAAAACTTTGATCTAGAGTCAACACTATTTTGAATTTATGAGTTTGTATAGGGGTGACTGACAACCGCATCACCGCGGTGATCAAAAATCCCACACCGTCAAAGCTCTAACTGTGTATAATAGATAGAAAGGGACGTCCTTTGAGCAAAGAAACCAAACCATTCAGTGAAAAATTGACAGGCTCCAGTATGGCGCTTTTGGAAAATTGAATTTAGACACAATCACACTGTTTTACTCAAACAAATCCCAATATTCAGTGTTAAATATTTTTATGTTTTTAGGTGAAGCAGCTTCCTTTTAACACGATTTAATGATGACTTAATTTACTTTTCCTCTGGACTGAAAAAGGGATGTCACCACACTTTGTGTCATCAGTCTTCTACCACACGCCCTCCTCTCCAGTACGAAAACTGGGAAACACGTTTGCTTTCTTTAGTCAATGAAGACTAAAAAGAAACGCAAACTCCCGGCAAAACGTGACAACGCCGATGTGACCGAGGCTTTAGATTCTGTGCCTGTGGCACATGTGTTTAACAGCAAGGAGGTACTAACACTGAACATCTAGTTGAGTCAAACTGCATTGATGTGTCCACAATAGGACTGTTGGAGCCATTTGGATGAAACTGTATTGTATATAATGCATGCATGCTCCCGTCACGCCTTGGTCATTTAGCCGGTTGGGCTGCCTGTTGGCTCTATGCATTGTGGGAGCTGCCGTGCCTTTTGAATGTTATTTTTGTTTTTTTTTATTGAAAGTTACAAGGACTCCAGGCTTTGCCTTCTAGTAGATAATCAAGATCCGTGTTACTTTGAGACATTTTTCGCTTTTCAAAGCAATTATGGTTCAACATTTTCCATCCAACATGGGAAAAACACAAAAGTCACAAATTATGACAACTTCAGAGCCTACCTTCAATACAACTCTAAAAGTATGGTCATGCAATTGGCATTTTGGGGCACATAGTTTTCCTAAAACTCTGTTAAAAACTCAAATTGATGATAATCACTGAGATGCATTACTGTGGATTTGGTCTAAATACTGTTTTAAAGAAAGAAAGTAAGAAAAATTGCTCAAAACTTACATCCAAAACATTTGTTTTGTGTTTGCTGCACATTAGGCCTGCACAATGAATCACAAATTTATCGTTATCGCAATATCTAGCAGTATGCATATCGCAAAAGAAACACTAACAATCTTATGGCAGCTTGAATTATTCAACGAATCAAACAAATTCCTTTATGAATTTGACCAATCAGATGGAGGCCTTTGTCAGATGTTCGCCTCCTATATAGACGAGGGTCATTTGGAGTATAATTCTAGTTATGTTGACTTTTATTTAAATTAAACCGTAGCAGTGAAATGGAAATTATGTTTTTGGTTATTTAGCTATTTGTTCATGTATCGCAAGTTATATTGTCATCGCAGTATTGGTCACTACTTTTGCAAATCGCGAGTTTTCCTCATATCGTGCAGCCCTACTACACATCTTCAAAGCCTACAGGAAATCTGACGGTGCAGCAGTTTTACACACCTCCTAATTCCTTACTTTCAGCTGCCTTTTAGAAAAGCTTACATGTTTATACCGAAAAGTCCAACAGTCTTCTTATCCTCTCAGTTGAAAACCCACACTCTCCCCTGAGCTGCTTGTAATTAGATTAGAGCAGTGGGGTGGGGATCAGTGTGAAGGAGCCTAGACTTCTCCTGACTTGAAGGAAGAAAAACACCTTGCCTCTGATTGTTTTTGTGCAAAAGCTTGGTTTTTCTGAATCTTTCCTGGTTACTCGCTTTCTTTTTAAATTGAGTAAATTATGAAACTGCCTTTCACATGTTCTGACTGGTTAAGATTTTATTTTCCTGATAAAAACCCTCAGACCTTCAGTAGTAAAGCAACTGCTGCGTCTCTGTGGAGGACTTGTACATTCATTTACCAAAAAAAAACAAAAAACATGGAAAATAAAGAACTCTAATGCACACCAACCCTCCACAGAAGACATTTTGAATTCACTGCAGTCCTTCAGGGCCCTGCTGGAGAGCCTGAATGATTCAAGGCTTACCCATCCAGCCAAGTGCATCCCTGAAGTGCACAACTGCCTAACAATAGGGTCTGTCATGGAGGATCAGCTCTATGTCGAGAGGGAAATAGTACTTTGGCTGTTTCCATGGAAGCTGCCATGTAGACATTTGGGAATGCAAAGCGACGGAGACTCCTTTTGTAAATTGCAACCGTTAATATATGTGCGAGGCTTCACAGAACCTAATGCAAGTGCAGAAACACGAAGATGTTGTTTGGAATTCAGATGTGGCCTTACCCAGAACCAGCAGCTCCAGCTGTGCTTCGTTCTTTCCCTCCAGATCATCGGCAATAATAACTTGACAGAAGTACACTCCGCTGTCCCCACCGCAGCCTCCCCGATACGGAGGTCAGCCTCTGCACAGGAGCACAAAGCACACTTGGATTGATGTGTTTTCCATTAAAGTCAGGAGAATGACTAAGTAGGAAAACTACAGCGTATGTAAATCTTTATTAGACATTTCTTTTAGGAGGAACCTGTGCTTGACTCTGATAAGGATGAACTTATCAAAGGTTCACGTGAACAAAGGAGGAGGAGGTGGTGATGGTGGGGCTCTGGTCATGGGACTGTGGTTCTACAACACTGACTAATGAAACAACAGAGTTGTGTTTAAAAAGCATGTGTGGTGCTAAAACAGCAGCAGTCACTCCTGACGTCACGCGTTTTGATAAAAAAGGCTAAAACCAAACAATTACTGTTTATGATGGAGATGTCTCTGCCTTTGTAGTGCTCGGCCAGGGTCAAGGAGGCTCCCAGCAGCGAGGCCACCACCCGAACTGTGCGGCTGTTGTCGGAACACTCCAGGTGAGCTGTGGCTCTCAGCTCCGAGGCCGTCCTGCCCAGAGTCTCCGGCAGGGTGAAGGAGTCTCGCGTGCGATCCCGGCAGTACGACTTGTACCACCACTGAACCACAGGAGTCTGCCTGGACGAGGTTTGCTAGTGATAGGGGAGGACCACGGCCTGGAAGAGCATTGCCAACTGCTGCTTCTCCGGCACTGTGACTTGCACACCATCGCAGACACAGACTGACACACACATCCAGACAAACACACAGAGAGAGTGTGGGAACAGAGGCTTTGTTTCACTTCTGTCACTTATCAAATGTTTTGCACATAAAGCAGATAATAATGGAACCCCCTCACCTTTTAAAAAAAAGATGACAACCAAATGTTAACTACCTTTAAAAACTAGTACTATCTGTAGTTTTTCCCTCTGAGCTACTAGAGTTAGAAGTAACTGAGACTGTCCCTGTTGTTACTACTTCTTATACTTTCTTTCACAGTTATTTATGTTGGTGCTCAAAATAAACAAACACTATCAAACCTTTGGTCAAAGTTGTATGTGGAAACTTTAGGAGAATGTGCTGATGCTGCATGTAGGTCAGTTTGAGAACAACTGATGCAGCACAAACAGGCCCGTTATTATGAGAAACTTGGTTTAGTACAATAGCAGCCAATCTAACATGCGACATGGTCTTTAAGAGTCTATGCTTTAGTCAGTCTTACCCACATTAAAACACAAATATTGACCTCATCAGGATATAACACAAAATGACTAAGTCTATCAATGTCAATACAATAAAACTTGTGTTTTTGGTGTTTTTAACATGTTCTTGGGGCATTTATCCAATGATGGAGGAAATTATGCCTGCACAATATACCGCAAATTTATCGTTATCGCAATATCCAGCTCTGCAATATGCAACAGTCTCGCCCACAATTCAGAGGTGAATTTCAAATGAATACAATCTTGAATATGAATATGAAATTCATAACATCTTGTATTCCTTTTAAATATTTGAGAAGTAAATTTTTGCAGTGTGCACTTGAAAAGATTTATCCGATTTTTAGCTTATCCCAACTTTATCTTGCATGCAAAAGTCTTGAATGTACCAGAAGCATTCTATTTTTTAAATCAATTCCAGTAGAGCCTCCGTTTAGTGTCTTTTCACATGGAACTAGTCTTAAACTACAATTCCCATAAAAAAACATTTGCTATGGTATCAGAAACACACACAAACAGCCTCCTGCACACATGTCAAGGACAAAATACAGGCTGCCAATAACAACACATCATTGTTAACAGATTCTTCTGGAAGATTCCAACTTGTAGAAGGTTGTTGCTTCATTGTTATGACTAATTTTGTGGTTGTCTCCACATTTATAGAACTTCAGGGTCGTGAAAATTTCAAAACAGAGGGTGCTATAAATGGAGAAAATGTTAGAAATAAAAGATTTATCAGTAAAGATTATACCAGGTTTGGATTGTATATTTCTGGGGCTCAGACAGGAACAAGGAGAAGGTGTATGGGAGCATTGCTCAGCGCAGAGGTCGGAGGTTAAATTCCATCGTGTGTGGGGGGCTGGGGAGGCCTGCAGGGAGGCAGGGGGGGTTGTCATCACACAGGCATGAGATACAGGAGTTTGTACACTCATGGGTAATTTCTGTTAACCATCTCAGCTCTAGGTGGGGCAGGAACTTCTCCGAAACATTCCCTGACGACAGGAAATGAGCAAGGCAACGGACCTGCTTCTTCTCAGACCGGGAGAGAGCAGCACACACCCTGCATATAACACTGTTATCTAATATCCACAATTATTCGGATTCCCTTTAGATCTGACCAAACGGGGCTGTGGATGCTTTCAACTTTTTAGGAGTGGGGAGACAAACACTCCAGATTTCTCCAACTCCCAGGAGACGCTGCCTGATAATGCCTCATGAAGCACATCAATCAATGCTGAAAATCAAAGAAAGAAAGTATACATTACTTTTCAAATGATTAAAAATAAAATTTTCTCCAGACAAAGAGCAGGGTAAAAAGACATCATCAAGGTGGTAACAGACCCCATGCTTGATAAATATGGTGATTTGATTAGAATCTAGACCAATCAGCAGGCTGTTTGATGGCAGACATGTCACGCTAAACCGAACGCAAAATCAAAGTTAGGGAAAACGGGAGATGAGACACAACGCATGTGAAAGTATTTGTGTTGCAAATGCAAACATTTTATTTAAAGCAAAAAAAAAAAAAGTGTTTGAAAAGCAAATATTTAATGTTTTCATTGAAACGTTGTTTGCAATGTGGTGGCATAAATATCATTTCAGAAGCTTAAAGGACGAACACATTTTTTGATCTGGTGTTGAGCACAGCATTCCCCGCGCAAACACAAGTCCGTTACAACAGCAATACAATCAATGCTGCATTCACAAAGAACATTAAACTCTGCAATCATCCTACAAATGCAACTTTTTTAAACAAATCTTGCATCCCTTTAACGAAAATACACCTTGCAACGGTGTCCCAAGGTGCATTTTTACAACAGAAAAAGTATCAAACTTGCTTTCTTCATATGCTGAAGTTGATATATTGTTGTCGTTTTTTGTTAGGGCTGCGCGATAAGACCAAAACGTGTGATGTTACTGGTCAAAATTGCGATGATGGCATAACTTGCGATTAATAAATAACAAAACAAAATACAACTAATACATAATTTCCATTTCACTGCAACAGTTTTTTCATGGGCGAAGGCGGGATCCACCCTGGACAGTTTTTTGGTTCTGTTTTTTTTTTATTAAAAATGATCCTTGTTTATATAGGAGGCGGGCATCTAAGATAAAAATGTCTCAATTCAGTTGGTTAACAACATGAGGGGGTCCATTCAATTGTTCAAATGTGTTAGGGACTATTTGATCCATTAAATACCTGAAGGTATTGCAGTTTACAGCACATGTGCAATACACGTATCGCACAGGCTCATATTGCAATGACGATAAATTTGTGATTTGTTGTGCAGGCTTGCTTCTTGTTTGTAATATAGAGGTTAATTCTAAACTTCTAATGTTGTGATTGCTTAAACAATATAAATAACTATTTGTTTAGCTATTTGACTGGTGACGCCAACCCAGCTCCTGTTGGGTAAGGGCAGGGTGGACCCTGAACAGGTTTGGAAACAGTCTGTTGCAGGGCCACACAGACTCACATGCACACCTAGGGGCAATTTAGAGACACCGATCAACCTATGAAGCATGTTTCAGGACTGTGGGAGAAAGCCAGAGTGCCCAGAGAGAACCGACACATGAATAGGAAGAACATGGAAACTTTGCACAGAAAGGACCCAGCTGGGATTTGAATCAATATCTGTGCTGTGAGTGCACTAACCACAAAAAATTAAAGAAGAAAAAAAGATCATATTGGTCATTTTTGAGCATTCTTCTAAATTTTAACTAGTCCAGTGATTCAAGTAGAATCAGATCTTTATCAAACATGCTTTAGCTGCAAAGTGTTTACATCTCAGACAAACAGGAAGGGGTGACTGAGCTCCTATTTTTATCCCTGGGGTGCAGTGGTCTTCCCTTTGTTTGATTTTTTTAAGCAGCAGACCATTGTTAAGACCCCCCTCCCCCCCCCCCCTGTCCCAGAAGAGAAGAAGGGGAAAAAGGTCACAGCCTTTCGACCAATCAGAGAGCAGATATCCTTTCAGCTGAATGCGAACAGACCAATTAACTACAAGAGATTTAAATCAAACCGTTATTTCATTCCAGACCATCCTGTAGCTGCTGGCTCCTGAGGAGATCCACCATGGACCTGTTAAGTGCTGTTTACCGAGACTCACTGAAGGCTAATGACCGGGCTGCGGGTCTGCAGGTGTCTTTTCAGGATAAGATAAACCCTGACAAACAAAGGGGGGGTTCCTCCAGGTCACTGCTCTGTCCGCTGATAGTCGCAGCCCGTTTCCTGAACAGACTTTTCCTCCCAAAAGCCGCCTCATTTCCGCCTTTTCTAAAGCGCATTCCTTCACATTGACTCATGATAAAACATTTGATAAAACAAATCAAGTCTAAATACAGTCTCTGTTTTTATAAATGTAAGTCAACTATCATTTAAAGTGGTTTTACGTGTTTTTTCTGTGATCCTTTCTCTTAAAAAATAATGTTTAAGCAATTAAAAGGTTGTTTATTAACCCAAATCGTTTTGGGGTTTTTTTTTGTCCCTTAAAGTTTTTCCCCCCACTTCGGCTAGCTTAAAAAGCGGTCCTTAAAAACGTAATGCCTGTAAAAAATTACTGGAAATTTACTCAAGAAACGACACACACATCACACATAGACAAACAAATGTGCTACAAATATTTAAAAAAAATTATTAATACTATTTATCACAAAATTTAGAGACCAAAGCCAAGCTGCTAGCGGCGTCCTCACATCCCGCAGCCCCGGGGTGAGCTGAACTTTATGCGCTCAACAACCTGTTGCTGTGTGGAGGAAGTGGGCGAACACCTCTCAAAAAGCTGCGTGGAATAAATCAAACTCACCCAGTGCTGTGAGGAAAGTGGCCGCCCGGTAAAACGACATGATACGGTCCGTTATGAGAGCGAATCGCGGTTCATCGGTGTGGTTTTCATGTCGTGGCTCGCGAGGAACCTGCTGCCTCCGGCTGCTGCTTCTAACGGGACTGAACCACTTCACAGAGAGGTGAGTCCAGCAGCAGCACGGACGGGGGAGAGACTGGCCGAGCCCTCTGCCGTGGGATTAACCGGGTTGTAACGCTGGTGTTAACGAAAACAAAACGTTTTTTGTTTAAAAAAATAAACAAGAATTTCATCACACCTTTTTACTCTTAAAAAACTTTATTAAGCGTTATATTAAAACAATTTTTTACATAAAATTAAGGGCAATTGTCAAAGAACACAACACATTTAACAGCAATTTAGTGATTAATTTTCATGAATTGTAGTCCATTGGCACGGAACTGAACAGCATTTAATATTTAATTATGTATCAGTCTTCTACATAACGGCATGATTAAAGACTATGGGCTGACGTAATCGCAATCACGTGACCCGTTTAATGGCTGGTCAGCTTTAGAGGAGTTGAGCTGCCTTCACAGGTGACAGGTGAGCTAAACCTTCTTCAAATTGTCTCCGTGGCCCATATTTTTAGCTGAATTCAGCGTTTATTGCTAAAATTCGAGAATAAAAAAACTTAAAACGAAGTTAAACATCAATTTAGGTTCTTAAAAAGGCGAATTAAAATTTAAGAATCCAAGATTACCTACTAAAATGGTAAATGGCGTAAACTTGTATAGCACTTTTCTATCTTCCTTAAAGGCCCAAAGCACAAACAAACCCATTCACACACTGGTGGCGGCTCCGCTACTCACAGGCAAGGTGGGGTCTTGCCCAAGGACACCTAAACACATGAAGTGTAGAATATTGCGGGAATAGAACCTGCAATATTCCAAGTTCAACTGTCCTGCCGCTGCTCCACAGCCACTACTGTGTGTAAAGTTAGTGTCAATTACTTAATTGTTTACTAAAGAACAATGAACAAATAGGGAATTATTGAATTATGGAATCCTGAAGTGGCGTATTTTCCGCACTATAGGGCGCACGTAAAAGCCTTCTTTTTTTTCTTTTTGTTTTGTAACAAAACACGTTATAATCCACTCAATAATGCACTTTATAATGCGGAGCAGTTTAAATATGGATTAATTCTGGTTTTGCTAACTGATGTTGAAATGGTTTTGAGAGGTACTTGGTGCTCTATCATATTGTCAGTCTTTTTTTTCTTTTTACAAGCTGCCGACAAGGCCTAACATAACAAACATATAGCACTTTTGGACTGCACGTTTTTGTTAGCATGTTACTAACAAGGTTGGGGGTTATGGAGTCCTATACTGTTCATAATTAAATAAATAAATATTTAATTAAATAAATAAATATGACCTCATGCAAATACACAATCAACCAATAAATCTATCATAAATATATAAAAAGATCATGAAATTGTGAAAAACCTGCACACTAATTTTAAATTAGCCATTGTATTTTTCGATAAATTTGGGAGCCGGTTTAGCTCGTGCTGGTTTGCGGCGCCTTCCGTCCGTGAAACCAGGGTTCAAATCCGGGCTGCTCCCTGTTCCCTTCTCTATCTACCTCTGTGCTGGTCCTGAGCCCGGTTTCTTTGAGAAGGTTGCGTCAGGAAGGGCATCCGGCGTAAAAGCATTGCCAAGTTTACCATGCGACTTGTTCGCTGTGGCGACCCCTGATGGGAAAAGCCGAAAGAAGAAGATTATTCAATATATCTCATTTTGCTTTAAAAACCTGTTCATTATTTTAAAACAGCATTTTAAAATATTCATTTTAATCATGTGGAATATTATTATAATTCTACGTCTTTTTTCAGAACCTTGGATTTCAAAATCAATATTTTCCAAAGTAGTTTTGTTTTATTTCATGTTGCTGTTTTTCACAATGGCTTATTTATTTCATGAAGAGCTTTTTCAGAAGAATGGGTCTGTCTGTCAATCAAACTAGACAAGGCGGAGACACTTTTGTGATTGGCTATTCCTTTACTCAGACATGAGCAGCAGCACCCTGACTACATCGATCGAAGAAGCTTCAGCAAACGTGACGGCGCAATGGCCACTCCTCAACACTAGGGGGAGTATGCACCTCAACACATCCACAGTGTTACCATAAATTGGGCAGTTTTGGTTCTAAATTTGCGGATAAAAGTGGCTTTGGGCAAGTGTGCATTATTCGGGTGATTTTGTGGTCGGTTCGGCAATTTTCATCTTCTCATGAACATCTAGTAGTGGCCTAAGTTAGGCTGAGTGGTTGTTGGAGTTCCACTAAGCTTCTATGAACTGGAGTTTCCATGAATGCACCATGCCGCGTGTGGGAGGAGCTATCAGCTAATGTTTTTAGCCTGATAGCCACATGGAGCGGTTGCTTATTCTTATCTCAGTAACAATGCATGGATGCACAATGCAAATGGAGAGTGTTAAGATGTCAGAAACGTCATCGCAGGAAAGGTTCAACATTTTCCCTGAGAGGGAAAAATAAAATCAGAGGACCTGATTATAATCATGGTCTCAATGAAAATAGAAAAATATCATAAGGTTCAGGAGGCACGAGCAGGCTTGTCCCCCTTTGCTCAGCTGCCTGGTCTCACTCTCTGTTGGTCCGCCAGCTCGCCTCCTGCGAGCCGACATCAGGCACAATGTGAGCTATGAGTGAATGGCGTAAGAATGAGGAGTGTTTCAACCGGGGACTTCGAGATGTGGACGACTGGAGCTCCTCTGTGGTTTGGTCCACACAAACCCTCAAACTACAAAAACAGAGTCGTAGATGTTTGCATCTTCTGCAGCAGACAGATTGTTTGACTCTATTTGATCTCTAATGTCAGCAAAGCCGTGCGGATATCGCTGAAACATGTCATCTCTCTGACTGGCACACCGCAGAGCGGGTATCGAGGAATATGAGTCGATTTCCATGGATGAGCCAATGAGCGTTTAGATCGCGCCCACTATCACTGATTGACAGATAGACCCATTCTCCTGAAAAAGCTCTTCATGAAATAAATAAGCCATTGTGAAAAACAGCAACATGAAATAAAAACAAAGCTACTTTGGAAAATATTGATTTTGAAATACGAGCTTCTGAAAAAAGACAGAAATATAATAATATTCAACATGATTAAAAATGAATATTTTAAAATGCTGTTTTAAAAAAATGAACAGGTTTTTAAAGCAAAATGAAACATATTGAATAATATAATGGCTAATTTAAAATCTGTGTGCAGGTTTTTCGCAATTTCATGATCTTTTTATATATTTGTGAAATTTATTGGTTGATTGTGTATTTGCATAAGGTCATATTTATTTATTTAATTAAATCTTTATTTATTTAATTATGAACAGTACAGGACTCCATAGGGAGTTAGCATAGTCACAGTAAAGTTTGTTTTAGCAGTATCCGTCATTTTGCAAACAAGGTTGGGAGTTACAGGTATTGTAAATATGCTAACATGGCTAACACTTTTAGATAATGTGGCTAACCAGTAGCGCATTGCAAATAAGTTGGAGTTATTGTGAATACAATTATTGAGATCCCATTGCCATCAGTGGAGCTAGTTCTATTGTTTAAAAAGTGGCTAAAACAGCGTTATTACTACTTCAGATGAAAAACTTGTTTAATCTCTGTAGTGACGATCACTGTATTGGTCACCGCGGTCACTACCCTGGTACTGATCACTGTGATCATCAAGACGATCACGACTGCCATGGCGTTCACTACGGTCATCTAGACGATCCCGACTGCCATAGCGTTCACTACGGTCATCTAGACGATCCCGACTGCCATGGCGTTCACTACGGTCATCTAGACGATCCCGACTGCCATGGCGTTCACTACGGTCATCTAGACGATCCCGACTGCCATAGTGTTCAGTACGGTCATCTAGACGATCACGACTGCCACCATAGCGCCCACGGTGATCATCAAGGTTATCGCGACTACCATAGCGTTGGCGGTTATCAAGGTGATCCCGACTGCCATAGTTTTCACGACGATCATCTAGGCGATCTCGACTTCCATAGTGGTCACGTTGATCATCAAGATGTTCTCTACTTCCGCGATAGTGATTTTGCTGGTCGTCCTGATAACGCACAGAGTCAAAATCACTGCCCTTGCCATCTTTGACCCCCACACTACTGCTTTTATAACTGAATTGATCAACATCAAGCAATTGTCCAATTTCGCCAGTTTTGTCATTTATCCCTTTTTGATGGCTGATGTTTTTATTTGCAGGGTTGGACTTGTCCTCCATGTCCAACTCTTCCACTACTGGATCGTCTTTGTCAGAAAATTCAATATCACCTGGAGAACTGAAACACAAACAAGACACAAATCTGAAGGTTTAACAAGCATCTAATAACAAACTTTATCTAGAAGTTAAAAAAAGCAACATACCGTTGAGCATATTTGCCCTTTTTGTTCTTTCTCTTGCAGATGCAAAAAATAAGAATCCCAACAACCAGTAAACCTGCAAGTACTCCTCCAATTATACCTGCAGTAGCTCCAATGTTCATACTACCTAAAATGGTTAGAGAAAAAACAACAGATTTAGAACAAGTCTTAATTCTTTTGTTGTTAGTGTTTGCTTCTTATTTCAACTTTTTTATATTAGAAAACATATTTAGTCAGATTTATCCGGTGCTCAACTTCACTCTACACTTCAGCTGTGACAGACAGGATGTTTTAAAATCCAGGAAATCGCATTGTACCCTGCGACAGACTGGCGACCTGTCAAGGGTGTCCCCTGTCTTCACCCAGAAGTGGCCGGGATAGGCTCCGGCAGCCCCGTGACCCCGAAAGGGAAAAGCGGGAGTAGACGAATGAATGACTGAAATCGCATTGTATGATTTTTAAAGGATTGATTTGATATAACAGTGCAGAAACTAAGTATTTAGTTCCAAACAAGAATTCATTTACTTCTTTAAGAAAATATTTTATACTGCATTTGTTACTTGTATTAATAGCACCTGTTTGAACTGGTTATCTGTATAAAAGACACTGGTCAACACCCTCAACCAGTCATAAAGCAAGCTCTCCACCATGATCAAAACCATAGAGCTGCATTGGGACATCTGAAACAAGAATGTTCATCTGAACAAAACTGTAATGAACCAATGTGCATAAGCAAGCACCTTAATGATTAATTAATAGAGACTGAAATAAAGACACAATCACTGACAATACTTTCCATAGACTCATCACCTACAGGAAGGACCACAAGGGTTCAGTGATATGTGATTTGGTGCCTTGACCACCTAATCCACTCAATCAGGGCTGCTTATTCCTAGCCCTGGACCAGGAGATCTACCACCCTGAATGTTTTCCAGATCTCCAAGCTCTGCTAGTTGCTGATTAGCTCAATAAGATGTCTCCAGATTCTGATTGAATGAACACACCTGGTCCAGGTAATCAGCAGCAACAGTGCAGGGAGAGCTGGAAAAAAGGCAGGCTGGTAGATCTTGAGGACCAGGAATGAGCAGCTCTGCACTAAGGCTACATTCACACTACAGTGCTTAATGCTCAATTCCGATTTTTTGGAAAAATCTGATTTTTTTGCAAGGCCGTTTACATTTCCAATTAAATGGGAACATTTTTGATCTCCTGTGTGACCGTGAAATTACCCAGAAGTGACCCGCATGCGTAAAAGGGTACTCAACGGTGAACTCCTTGTTTGCGGAAGTAGCCTAGTTAACAATGGACGTCAACAACAGTGTTGTCAACAGTGGAGCTCTTTTTGCATTATTACATTTATTTTTTCAAAGGAGCCAGCACAATTACAATTTTCTCATGTTAAGAAGGCATTGGAGCCAGGATCGTCTGTACCCACTGTTGTGGAATGGGAATGTGAATGTGCTGGGGCCGCGCGCGTGTGTAAGAGAGAGGAGAGAGCGCGTGCAGCGGAGTAGGGAAGGAGAGGGGCAGTGCATTCATGTTGTGTGTTATGGAGGAAGGAGAACGATAATAAAAGAAGAAAGAAGGCTCCCCCCAGGAGAACTGGTATTGACTCTTTATTAACCCGATCCGCCTTCTGTCTCCCGCGCTTCTGACCATGGTGGGATAGGGAAAAAAAGTAATTGCGGGAAAGGTTCAACACCACGCTTGGCCATTTCGCTGGAAATTATTTTAAGAAACCGCCCGGTTGCGATAAGAGCCTTTGAGTTTGGCCTGAGAGCTGTCACCCCAAATATGAATCAAATGGGTGAGCTCGCTTTCCTTCCACTGACTGGTCTCAGCAGTATTGTCCGCAATGATTGATGTTTATGTTCTCGTTCCCGTCTACTTCAACGCGGAATGATGACGTTTGTAGCGTATCAATGACGTACGGGTCGGATACATGTGGCCTGGCCATTCAGACGAAGGTCGCATTTCAAAAGATTGAATAGGTATCGAATTCAGGACCACATACCCAAGTGGCCTGGGTCGCATTTGAATAGATCGGATCTGTGTTGTTCAGGCTGTCATGAAAAGATCAGATACAGGTCGCATAGGGGAAAAAATCGGAATTGGGTCGTTTCAGCCTGCAGTGTGAATGTAGCCTAAATGAAGGCTAACCATGCGAATAAGGAATAACACTTCACTGAGTTGGAAAGAGTCAGAGAAACTTTAATGGGCAATGGAAGTACTTAATGTGGAATGACGACTTCCCGATCTGAACGTGAGTGTTGCTTTGTTATTGGACATCTGGCCTGGTCATAACAAGCACCAGGTTTGAACACAATGTTGTCCATCAGCACAAATGGCCCTAGGACACCCTAAAGGCCTCTACACACCGGGACGAATATTCGCCAGGCGTTATTCGCCAGCGTTTTTCGCCACCTTTTTGGGTGTTCACACCCAGCCGATTTTCGCCGAGGATGAGCCGAGTGAACATGCAATTTAATTCCCTGACATTAGATGGCGCTTAATGTGAAACAGAAATACTCCTGTACACAAGGTGGCGCTGCGAAACTTTAAGCTTCTTAAAGTCGCTTTTCACTCAGAAGAAGAGGGCAAGTATTTACTCGCTTGTCAGAATCATACAAAGAAAACATGAATATTTCAAGCACCAGTTGCTCCAACTGGTGCTTGGTTCGGGGATATTTTAGAATGTCCGTCATTATTTCTTCGCCGCAGTGTAGACGCTACTTGGCGTATATCTTCTTCGCTGGTATGTGTGCTCAGAAAGGCAGTTTTGTGTTTGAGCGCCCCCAAGTTGTGTTTTACTGTAACTTCAGAAGCTCCAGACACGTGTGCAAAAGCGCCATTCTCATTGGTCGTATAGTTTTCGACGCGGCGCGTCAAACCAAAAAACGAACCCGAGGCGGTTTTTCAAAATGACGCTTTGACGCGTGGCGTTTTTCGAGTCGGTGTGCACACTCACATTCGTGCCCTTTTTTTAGTGACGAGGCGTTAAACGTCTGCGAATATCGCGGGCGAAATTCGTCCCGGTGTGTACGGGCCTTAAGGCTTAAGCAGCGAAACCTTCCATCAGTCTTGAAAATTCTTTTTCAAATAGAGAGCTGTAAACTTTCTTGTAAATGTGTATCTGAAATCTTCCTGAAATTGCTTCATCATTAAAATGTTATATGATTAGATAACGTTTTGCAGAACTGTGGACAGATCAGATATTCCTGGATTTATCATCCACTTTAGTAAACAAGAATCTGTTTTTTTGGATGTGTGTCATTTCTAGTTTCTGTCTGAGTACTCAAATAAATACTATACTTATTAGCAATGAACCAAATTAAATAAAAGTAAAGTTATTCACAACCAGCCTAGTTCATTTTTAACAAAACTGTAAAACACATTAGCCTATTAAACCTTTTCTTATGACTGAACTGCTATGTTATTATACAAAAACACTTTACAAACAATGGGGAAAACATTATTACAATCCTGTGACTGTCTGAATAAAACTGAGCAAACTTCTCTATGCAGTATAAAAACATAATCAAAATCCACTACAATCAGTCTGCAGTCCTGCACTTAGATCCTGTTATTCAACTCACCAGGAACAACAGCCAGTGTAACATTGCAGGAGGCAACAGCAATTGAATTTTTGGATGTGCAAATGAAAAATCCAGACGTCTCTCTAGAAATATTGTAAAGAGACAAAACTCCGTCCTCTGCAAAAAAAAAAAAAAAAAAAATGCAGTTGAAAGGATTACATATAAATGAAATTAATTTCTACAGCAGACCTATAAAAATCATCTTTCAAGACAATAAATGTTGCCTGGATGTCCTACTTTGAGTTGTCTTAGGAGGGAATTGCCTGGGAATGTTTTCCACACTGAAGGTTGTCCATGTGTAGACTGGTTTTGGCGATCCCTCTTCAGACATGCAGGTGAGATTGATGTCATGGTAATACTCCACTTTTCCCTGAATTCTGCAGATTGGTGGAGAGGGAGGCTCTGGAGGAGAGAATATTAAAGATAAGTTTTAATAAATTACTTTATTGATACAGTGATGTACTTCTTTTACTTTGAGCTTTTCTCATCAGGTGTCGCCACAGCGAACGCGTCGCATGGTAAACTTGGCAATGTTTTACACTGGATGCCCTTCCTGACACAACCCTCTCAAAGCAACCAGGCTTGTGACCGGCATAGAAGTAGAGAAGGGAACAGGGAGCAGCCCGGATTCGAACCCTGGTTTCTAGGACGGAAGGTGCCGCAAACCAGCACGAGCTAAACCGGCTCCATTATATCAAATTAATTATTTAATATTGTGTATATTTAGCGCCTAATTCTTCTCCGTCTCCTTCCACATATTGTACAGTATTCCATGAGTGCATATTTGAATGGATATTTTAAAAAACAAAATCCAGTTTACCTAACTTGGACTGGAGCTTAATTCTTTTCTGGAAGCAAAGAGATGAGGTTTCACTGTCAAATCTAAATGTGACAGTGTAAAGTGCTAAATTTAGACAACAGCATCATCATCTGCCTTAGATTTTTTTTACCATAATGCTCTTTAGAAATCAGATAGCAGAAGCTGTGCACACCTCCATCAGCAGCTGCTCTCAGTTCTTAATTTGGTTTAATGGATTTTATCCATCCATCATCCATCCATACTCTATACCTGCTTATTCCTGTTGCGGATGCTCAGCTCCTGTCATGTGAAAGCGGGCGCAGGCTAGACAGATTGCCAGTCCATTGCAGGACCACACAACAATACACAACGTCATACACTCACATTCACACCTAACAGACTATTTAGAGTCAGTAATCAACCTATGAAACATGTTTTTGGACTATAGCAGGTAGCCAGAGTGCAAACAATCTTTGCAAGAATGCAAACTCCACACAGAAAGATCCAGCAGGGATTAAACCAGGGCCTTCTCGCTCTGAGGCGAGTGATATCAATAACCACTATTCACCGTGCAGCCCTTAGCGAATATTAATTACTTGTATTTACTCATTTATTCTTCCTTCTTTGAGGATCTCCTATACTCTCCACTTCAGTGCTATTAAATGGAAACCTGAATAAGATGTAGTTTCTTCAATAAAGTGCATTCACAAAAGTTTCTGTAGATGTATGAAGCTGAAAGAAAACTGAAGGCCTAACTTGGTTTGGAATATTGGTGTTTTATTTTGACACTCTATCTTTTTTCTTTTTAATAAAGCTTAAAGTATCTTTGAATTGTTTTTTTAGAGAGGTTCCTGGTCCCTGACCAGGGTCCGCTTAGGTGTATTCAGACAAACTCTTGTTCACTTTAAGCCAACCTAATGTCTCCAGTCTGAATACAACCTTATTTGATTATTTAGTTGAATTCTTTATTATATACTCCTCAGTGCCTCTTAAATACACTTTAACCTTCAAACTCAGAGGTTTGTTTTATTCATGTTTGAGCGTTTATTTTGTATTACTTTCTACATACACTGGGTATTTTACTGGTGTGTTTGTATAAAGTTTTGACCAAAAGCTTTTTTATGATGTAGTGAGCTGGAATTTGGGCTGTAAGCAATGACGCTGGTTTACTGATATGACATATTACTGTTAATAAAGCAAAACTGTGTCTTCGTTTAATTGGTATCCCAAACTTAAAAAATGTTTAGTTGTAGTTAATCTTTAAAGTTTTTCCAGATAAACATTTTTTAGAACACCATGAAAACACCTATCTTCAGAACCCACTTTATCCCTGTTGAGGTCATGGGGTTGCTGGAGCCAAGCCAGCGGCTGGCAGGCCAAGGTGGGATAATTCCTGAACAGGTTAAAAATACTGCTAGCAAAAAAAAAAAATCTTTTAAAGTGTATTATGAAGAAAGCTGTTGCACACTAAAATATTTGTAATCACAGCTCCTTTATTGGAGTTTTAAAGGCAGAGACGATGGACAGATGTTGCCGTGCAACAAGTGTTATGTTATAGGTGAAACTCTAGGGAGTTTAGCATGATAATATTTAACAGCTTAGTGAGTAAACAACTCCATATAGTATGAGGTATTTGTAAAAACATCAACTTTTAAATGGTAAACGGTATACTTATGTAGCGCTTTACTACCTCCTTGGAAAGACCAATGCGCTATACAGTCACAGTCCATTCACACACACATTCACACACTAATGGCGGCTCCACTGTCTGGAACCACCAGGAGCAATGGGGGGTTCACTGTCTTGCCCAAGGACACTTCGACACATGGGTATACAGAATGGGAACCAAACCTGCAATCTTTCAATCAGAGCTTGACCGCTCTGCCACTGTACCATGGCTACCCCACAGTCATAATTAGTTTATCAAACTGAAGAAAAAAGTGTTCACTGGAATATCTTTAAGGATTTTCCTTTGGGAGTAACTGGAACGGATTTTTTTTAAATTGCATTCATTTGTGAACATAAAATTTAGGGGTTTTATTTGGTATCATGTTCAAATGGAAAACAATGTACAGTACATAATTGGACATGTGTGCTTTGGCATTAGGGGATCTGAGAACATAAAGGAAAAGCTTCCTTAAATCACTGAAATCCCAGTTGAAGGTGTCATCATGACCTGTTTTTGGTTCCTCTTAAATGAAAGGATGAGCAGAAAGGCAGCATCAGTGTGTGAATGATTACCCAGCACTAAAACAGAAGTGGAGGCAGCTGTTGTTCCCTCGTCATCGCCAGATATTTTGACGCTGCACTGGTAATGGCGGCTGTCTTTCATGGTCACCCCTGTTAGTCGGAGCGTGCTGGTCTTTCTCTCGACATTCACTTCCAAGGAAGCCCTGCCTTCGTAGTTAGGCGCAATGTCCACAGGACTGTTCAGAAAGTAGGAGGCCACAGTTTTCTGAGAAGGTCAATACAAACAGAAAGTGCAGTCAGCTCGGTGTGGGGTCAATGTCCAGGTGCGGTGAAATACTGGAAGGACTGAGGGGATAATGGAGGGTGTGGCATGCTGTGCAAACTGTGCAGCTACTGTGTATAAGAGAAACGTTTATGTTTTTTTTATGCTTTACATTTTTCAATTGAGTCAGTGGGCATAAAGTCTGATTCCAAATAGTACATTTGTTGTTTTCAACATTTATCAGTTAGGGTATGGATTTGCGTTTTTGCAAAATACAGCTTTAAATATTGTGTACATTTGTCATTAGTATCTCATTTCTGAAACTCTCCCATCTTGTGTTTTTCACTAAGTTAAGGTGGATTTGCATTTGTGAGTCATCAGAAAAGTATTGGAGACAGTTGATACTCACCCACCCACTGAACTACTTCCGCACAAAGGTCAGTACTATCACACAAAATGTGTCACATTCAGGGATGTTCCCATTCTTCAAGCAGATGGTGTCACATTTTAAAACATTGTGAGTTTTTTTTGTACTTAACATTAAAGAGAAAAAAAACATTTAAAATTATTAAAGCATTCTTTTTAAGAAAGTTAAAAGACCCCTTTGTCAAGAAAAAATATCTTATTCACTCACTTGAAAGAAAAAGCCATCTTTTCAAGAAAGAGTTTTATAATAGTAGTGTAAAAAAAGTAGTATAATCTTTGTTTGAGAAAACATGTTTTAGTGACTGGATTTATTTTGTTTAAATAAGAATTCTTGGTATTTTTGTTACCTTATCTGCAGATTTTTTGTTTATTTAAAGAAAATCTGCCAATTTGACTTAACTGGTACTTCTAAGGGGCCTGTATGGTAGTGTACAATATTTCAAAGGTTTATGGAAAAAAAAAACTCAAATAACCTTTTCACAAAAGCATTTATTAAAGTGTGGATGCCATGCTTTGAACAACTTTGTCAAATAAAAAAGCCCTTTAAACGCTGATTCTATTGATACCAATAGTTTGCGTCGAAAAAAATCCGAAGCATATGAAAAATAGACATCTTTCGAAGGAATCAGAGATTTGGATCTGCCGCTAGAGCGCAGGCTGGAAGTGAACCCGATATGACCTGTGACGTAACGAGAGGCGTTGCCTTTCGCAGTTGCGCTTAGGACAGCATGTAAACAAAACAGGTAGTCTTCGTTTCTCTCGTGTTTAAATCTGTTAATCATCAACATGCCAAGTCGTTGTGTGGCAGCTGGATGTAGCAATACATCTAGTGAAAGTGTATCTGTGTATAAAATTCCCAAAACAAGAAACGCTGCTGAAAAGGGGAATATTTAAGAAGGTGGACGGCGAAGGATTTTTCCCTCCAGATCTGCAGGAGAGAAGTCTGCGTTTTCGAAGGGACAAAAACCGGGACACAAACGAAGAATTTTGAACGGAGAGTTGGGAGGAGGATCTTGGCTTCTGAGTCGAGGAAAGGCGGGTGAGCTGGAAGCGAGCGAGCCGTTTTCTGGGTCGCACAGGACGGCGCTGGAGTCGGGAGAGAAGGCTGCTAAGCTAGGCTAGTGTGCATCACGATGGATCACATTGAGGCGAAGTAGTCGTGTTTTCTGTTGTCCTTGGATCCAACTGGAGTATTTCAACGCACTCAATGTTTTGCAAGAGAAGCAACAGGCCTGCAACGTTTTTTTTTCTTTTGCTTTTGAGGTGCCGGTACCGTGAGTAAACTGAACTGTGTGTGTGAGCGCTCGCGCACGAGAAAAGGTTTCAAACTGGTTCAAACAGGTAAAACTGTTAATGTTCTGCAGTTGTTAATGGTATACAGTGACTTTGTTAACTAAAGAGTAGTAATATCTGGGAAACTTTTATTTTGTGACATTTATTTTGTAAATTGGGTTGAAAACCAGTGTTTACCTTTGTTTAGATTAGGCCAAAAGGGGACATTTTGAGTATATTTTAGGGTAAGTGGAGTAATTTAATTTTATACATTTTTTAGACTTACTGGAGTCTAGCCGAATCTTCATGCTGGCTATCGTCATCGGCATCACTAGACCTACTACTTTCTGCTATACTATATCCTCCTCACTTTCGCAAAAGGGTTCGAATCGATACGGTTGCAAAAGTGACTCATCATCATGATAATCTCCGCAACTTTCCTCTTCATCTTTCTGTTCATCTGATGATAAATCGCTAATAGAGACGGTAGCATCACTCTGTGCTTCGCTATCGGTGCTAGCCATGTTGTCTGCCTTGTCTTCCTTTCGTTACGTCACAAACAGGGGGGCGAGAATTCGGCGGAATGCGTGAAGCCGGCGGCCGTCCTCGTTGTTTATATTGCGTTTTTCGCTATTTATTCTTTTTCGAAAAATATTAAAAACAATCGCAACATGAAATAGAGACTATTTACTATATTTTGGCTTATTAAAATAGACCATGTCACCCACACTTTAAATTTTACTCTAATTTTAAAAACCTTTAATCTGTCTGACTAACCTAGAATGATTGACTTTTGAATATATCGATGTATTCACATCTTACCAGTGGTGCACCAGTAACATCAGGGTAAGCATCCCAGGTGAGGAGGAAGTTGTTGGCAATAGGAACTGCTGGGTTGAAATTGCAGATCAGCTCAACATCTTCTCCTTTATTAACCGTGTATTCCTGCTTTGGAATAGAAACATGCAGTCCCCAGCAGCACGGAAACGCTGGAAAACAAAGAAAAAACACAGGTCATTTCTCAGAGTAACGTCTTTTTTAGTCATGAAGTTGTATAGAGCTGGTTAATGATTAACAACAATGTTAGTCCAACAAAGAGTGGAGAGCGTGTCTTCATAAATTCAAAAGTATTCAACATTAAGCCCACCTGAGAGGAGAAGAATCAGCGTTTTCCATTCAACAAGTGTTCTTGAAGTCATTTCTGTCAAAGAAGAACATCAAATAAAAAAAGTGAGAGAACAGATGATCTTGGTGTGTGTGTGGAAGCCGGAATAACCTTCACTCGGCACTGAAGGGTGTGGAGAAGTGGACTCTTCCAGGTAATAAGCTAACTTTATAGGTCACATGTCACAGGAGAACCAATCATTGATCTTTTTTCCTTGATTTAGTATTTGAATTGGAGCAGTCACAAGGGACTTTCTAGGAAGTTGAACAGTTAAGTACAAACAGATAAGGATGTTCAAATTATGCTATGATAATGAACATTAAAAAATCCAGTGTTTGGCTTTTAAAAACCCACACCGATGAAAATTGTGTTTTTTGTTGTTTTTAACATGTTCTTGTCTGACTTTTTCTAATGATGAAAGACATATATAAAGAAGATTAAGCTTAAAATTGTATTTCTGAGTATTTGTTTATTCAAATCGTTGTAGATCAGGAGCAGACATAAAAAAAATGCAGTTTGAAAAAGCTTGTAGTTGTGAAATAGAAGCTACAATGGGTGAACCACAGGCTCCCTGCTTCTTTTCATTCTGATTCATCCACAAATAGATCCACCAACGTCTTTGTTTACCTCGTCTCAACAGGAATCTGTATCTAAACTGTGCGGCTGGATGGCTCCAATAGCTCCTCGTCATTTTTTTGCACCGGTAATGTTTGGTTGGGGGTGTGAGGGACTGGAAGCTGGCAGGAGAGTGTAAACAGAGAGCTCTCAACAGGGAGGCTAAGGGAGTTGGTTATCCCCATGCCCACATTTCGGAAAGATTTTTTTATGAACTCCTGCTGCTCTGCAGAAACTGTTATTTAGAAAAGGACACAGATTTTTTGATTTGAGCTAAAACGGCATCATCATAATTAAAAAGCCATTGGGAACGTTTTGAAAGCAGATTTGACTGATTATTTTGTTTTTCTTTACAAGGTTCTAAATAGAGGTGGGCAAATCTAGTAGAATACTTTAACCTGAACCGCTTCTATCTGAGATTTAAAAACGCATCTTTTTGCCATTGGGATTGGAAATGTGTCATTTACATTTTTTCACTTGGGCTTCGTCATTTAATTACTCAAAGTCTTCCTTTTCCAGGAAGGCAATTTCAGCTTTTATAAGGCTTTCCTTTTTTATTATAAATTTTTATGAATTGTTTTCTTTACAATTCAGTTGATAGCTGAGAGTAAGCTTCACCTTTCAGATCCTCTTAACACTGAAGAAATAACATCTGGAGATTTGGGAGGAAGTCCGGTTTAGAGGTTGACTGGTTCTTTGTTTCACTTAACTTGCCAACATAATTTTGAACCATCAGACCTCTGAGCATCATTGCTTTTAACTTCCTTTTCTGTTACAAAGATTTTTGAGTTAAACATTAAAACCATGGAGGGAACTTTGTTGTTCTAAGATGTATTCATCTCCATAAAAAAATCTGATGAATAAGTCACCTTCGTTAATGAGCCGCCTTAACCCTTTAACATCCCAGCCAAGACAAACTCAATTAAAAACGGTTGCTTTTTGCTGCTTATTGCCTTGGGGGAGTAATACAAACAATCAATGTTTTTAATATTACAGACTCTTTCCAAAACTATATGAATATCACGGAAAAGTGTATGCATTTACATAATTCAATTAAGAACGTTACACATTCATAGAATAAAGATTCAGGCCTCACTGTTTAATTGATTTCAAGTATTTCTTTGTTATTTTTAACATAAATTTGGGTTCCAGCTCATAAAACCCACAAAATCAGAATTTTAAGAAATACTTTCAGAAATCTGTGTAAATTCTGCAGGATTTGAAAGTTTTTTTACTGAGTTTCACCACAAATCTTCTATTAAACTCAAAGCACCTGGACCGGTTCAACAGATGACATTACATTGTCTTAGTTTGGTTTAATATGGGGAAGACTTCAGACTTGACAATCTGCCAGAAGACCATCATCGATCCCCTCCATAGTCTGGATAAGCCACCATAGTTCACCATAGGAGGCCTCATTCCACTCTCTGGTTGTCTTTAGAAAGAGTGGAATGAGGTGGAGGAACAGGCGCATTCTGGAGATGGGCAACAACTGTTCTCTGGCTTCTCTGGTCAAAACATTTCTGAACCTGGGCCGACGGAGGAAACATCTCAACTGGGCCAAGGCGAAGAAGGACTGTTGGCCAGTGGTCCACGGTCCTGGTTCTGATGAAAGTTAACTGTACCTTTCATTTGGGAATCAAGGTCCAAGGAACAGAACCCAAGCTGCTGAAGGTCCAGTGTGAAATCTCCACAGTGATTTGAGGTCCGATGTCCAGTGCTGTTGTTTGTTTTTATGGAAAAAGTCTGCATGTTTTCTAAATGTGGCTTACCATTTGGTTGAGCAGGGAGTTCAAGACTTAAGACCACATCCAGAGAGCACCAATGCCTGAGACAAATGTAGAACTAAAACAGTTTCTCAAAATATGGTGGAAATAAATGATACAGGTCAATTTTGCTCTGCAGTTTTTTTTAAACCATGCATCAGTTTTTATGTCATTGATTTGTAAAGAAAATGTGATGTGAAATCTAAGGGAACTGTATTAAAAATAAGGTGGCAGCAGCAACCTTTTCTCCTATGTCATCAGCTTATGGCCCAACTGTATTCTTTTAACACATTGATGCTTTATATTCACTTAAACATATTTTTGTTTGATTACCATCTTTAAGATCCCCTGCATAACTTTGCACAGAAATGAACCTTTTTAAACATATACAGCTACCTACAGTGAACAAATTTTAAAACCATGCCAGATTTGAAAAAATCTTCGCAAATCATTTCCTGGACCTTTAACCATCTTCTTTATGTTGTTATACTTGGAGTATGACAATTTCCCAGTCCACAACTTGTACAAACTGAAAAGGGAAAAAAAATCAACCTCTCCTGATCCAACCCATCTGTGACTAAATCTTTCAGAGGACTTTATTCTTCAAGGAACATCCCTGGAAAGTGACTTTGTTCTGCAGTGAGTCAGCTGCTCGTGTTGTGTCTTTATTCCTACCTGCAGGCTGCAGCATTGTACCGACAATCACTCCGGACACTAGCACACAAAAGTGCAGTGTTTTCCATATCATTCCACACCCCGTTCAAAGAACACACAGTTCACAGTCTGAACAAAATGTGACAAACCTTTATTACCTTCCTTCTCTGACCTGGAGAGAAGACATGAGGAGTTTCAGGTGAAATCCTCCTCTGACCCCCCTGGAAGAACCAGGAGCTCCAGCTGAGGAAAGCCTAAAAGGATTTTAGTTATCAGAATCAGAAATACCTTATTGATCCCGCACGTGGGAAATTTGTTTGTCACCATAGCAACTGACAGCAGAGAGGGAAAAAAAGACTAAGAATAATATAAAAAAAACAAGAACTAAGAAAATGTCAAAATTGGGGAATCAAAAAATGCATCATACCATTGTGAGGTTTGGTACAGGCACTATCAGGGATACAGCTTCATCACTTTTTTTTGCCATACTTAACTGTAAGACTTAAATTAATTTCTAATCCCTTCATTTTGGGAGAGAGTCCAATAAAACCATCAAATTCAAAAGAAAATCTAAAGATATTTTGATGGATGTCTGTTTTTAAAATAACCTCTTGCCTGACACAAGACCTAAGTAGCTCAAAAGATCAGAGACCTTTTGTTACATTAGTTTGTTAAATGAGAAATGTGGATTTTTACTTTTCAAAACTGTATAGGTTAAATCTTGTGATTATTTTCTTGTGGCCGTTGCAGTACCTACTTTGTTATTTACATTAACAATAATTTTGCACCCAGCTGTTTTTTTTAGATCCTTTGAATTGTATAAAATACATGTTTTCCCAAGACATTCAGTTATTTCATTTTCCCACCTGGAATAGTTTTGTGCTGTACCAAATTATTTTTTTTATTTTGTATTTTTAAGCCTGACTATTACCACAGTGCCCTGAATGGAGCAGCCCAAAGGCAAAAAGGAAGAAATTCTTTACAGCTTTTCTCACGTTGACGGAAATTACCTTCTAGAAGTTATTCAAATCCAACCTGCTGTCATAACTATTTCTATTTAAAAAAACAAACTGAAAACGAAACGAAAGCTCAGTGAAGGAGTTGGTTGGACCACCCAAAACATAACTGAGGAGTGACGGTGAGTAGCGTGAGACGCTGCGAGTATTTTAAAGCAGAGTCACATGCATGAAGCCCGAGGCTACAAGTGACTGACAATGCTGTGGAGAAGGGCTGGGACATTTAAACTTCATGAGACCGCATGGGTCCTGGTTACATGGAAGAAGAAGTATGGCAACCCAAATGTGACAAAAATAATTCTGATCTAAAAGTTTTCCCCCCCACAAACACACACATACAAAAATGTCTCTTTTGCTTGTCATGCCGGCATTCGGGCTGCGGTATTTGTATATTGTAGTTTAGGGTCGAATAGGAGTTTTAATATTCAGGACTTGTCTTTTATTAACATACTCGTTAGCAGTCACGTGACTTGTTACGAAACAATTCGCCCAGTAGTACCATCCCGGCTACTGAGCAATTTTGATGACTATGCCAGCTCCCGGGAGGGGGGCTGGCAGCCAGGCAGAGACCCACTGTGGGATGGGGAGCCAGCCTGCTCGGGCCTCCTGATATTTTTCTTATCTTAATATAAAAGGTCCCCTGATTTTATTCTTGTTTTTATTTTAACCCTCTCTGGTTAATGCTGGACAGCAAGCCTTCTGAACTCGATCAGAGCGAGAACACAGATGCGGAGAACACATCTGGGACTTTGAATTACATTTTAAATATGTGCGGTCAACAACAAAATCCAGCCTTGGACACACTTAAAACGCGTACAGCAATATGCCATCTTCTCTTCCCCTGCACCTGAGCTTGTGCACGCTGGACGGGGCAAGCATTTAAAATGAGAGATGCTCAGAAATGCAAAAATGAAATGATTTCTTATCACATTTGTTCTCTTTCTTAAAAAAAATGTCACGAGAACATGTTGAAAACTCAACAAACATGATTTCCATCATAAAATGGTCTTTTAAGTGTTTTTAACATGTTATTGTGGCATTTTTCTGATGATGGAGGACATATATAATGAAATTAAGCCTAAAACTGCATTTCTGAGTATTTCCTTATTCAAATTATCGTGAGTTAAGAGAAGAAAATAAAGTGGACGGGCTACAAGCTCCCTGCTCCGCTCCATTCTGATCGTCTTTGTTTTCCTCATCTGAGCTGGAATCTGGATCAAAACTGTACGGCTGTAGGAGGGGACGTGTGTAACACTGGTTTCCCTTCCGCTTTGGTGCTTCTTCTGCGCATGACAGCTTCATGATGTAAGGTGACATATGGACTTCTGGGTGTGTGAATGAAAAGGAAAAAAAGTGGTGGCCATCTACACCCAAGTGGTCTCTGAAACTCCGCTTTCCCGACACCGAAAGCCGGCTACACTGACAATAATCAGATTTTGAGTCGCCCAAAGGTTCATAATTTCTTTGTTTTTGAAACGTTTAATAAACATGACTTTTTGATGACTTTTTTTCTCGTAAATTTATGACTTAAAAGTCTTACTTAAAAAAAAATAGTTGGTTAACTGACCCTAAACTCTGTCTTGCCTAGAGGACTGCACAGGTTTTTTTTATTTATTTATTTTACTAAAAATGACATAATCCTGAATAAAAGACTGAAAGTCCCACTTTAACATTTCACTTTAAGTTATTTATAAATAAATTTCACGATTGAAAAGAAGATAATCAGCCAAAAAAATTATGGAACTTCGTTTCACAAGTTTAAACTTCAATTTAATTTGATCTGGGTTTTTTTTCATTTACTTTCAATATAGTTTTAATTCAGTCAAGAAAAAAACTTTACTCATAACCTTTGATAAAAACTTAAAACAGGCTAAATTAAAAAAAATAAAATTAGGAATTCCTACTTTAAACTAGAAATACAAGTGACTACCGGTAACTTATTCAAAGATTTTTCTACTATTTAAAAAAAAAAATAGTAATCATAATAATTGTCTTTTTAAAAGTAAAAAACATGAAAACATGTTTGCAAATAGAAAAATGCTAGAATTAGCTAAAGGCTGGTTTTTATTAGCAGTTCCTTGTTCTTGATGTGAAAAATCCCTCTTACATATACAACAAAATACAACAAATATATACAAACACTTAGTAATCAAATATAAAATATCAAAACAGGCTATTAGTGTTGGCAGCTGTAGGTTTTTACATTTTTTTGTGAACTTGTAGGTTGTTAGCAATTCTAAAACTTCTACCAAATCTATAGATCAGTAATTTTTCTATAAAATATTCCTAATCCAGATTTTTCCAAAACTTTTTCCTCAGCCCTATATCCGATGTATAATTCATGTTTTTAAAATGCAATTTGTCAGGAAATACTTCAGTTTTAGAAGTGAAAAATTAAATAAAAAAACTATGAAGTGTAAACATGTGAAAACATTTTTTGGATAAAACACAAAATGCAAAAATGAAATAAAAAATGTTTTTCCTAAAAGCCCCTTTTTTAGGTTATGATTAATTGTAAGCTAAAATGTTGCACTGTACTTGTTTTAAAGGCAGAGAGTTGAGTTTATTTACCACGTTGACAAACCCTTGGAAATTTGTAATTCATTTCTTCAGCTCCAGGGAAGTAGGACTTGTGTTTGACACCAAAATTTATTAGGGGATTTAAAAAAATCAACAACAAAAAAACCCAGTTCATTTCTGGAAAAACCAGTCAGTCTGTTGAACCCCCATAAACCAGTTCTCACCCACTGTACCGTGTCTGATAATTGTCATCTTTGTTTTGCAGATCCATCTGTGGCCTCCACAGCTGGGTTGTGCCTGAGGATAAACTTCATCAGGAGATACATTCCCTACGGATGTTTGGCTGATAATCACATATGATTTTATATTATAAAGACTAAAGTAAACTGCTCTTAGGAACCACACCTCAGAAAACAGGCCCTAAAGGTTGTGACGCATGACTGTCACCACTTTCTTCCCAGTTACACTTGGAATTAGTCAAACTACCAAAACCCGGCTGGCATGCAACACATGAGGGATTTTCCCAGCATGCCGTTAACTGTCTTCATTCCATAAATGATCTATAAGAGACATAAAACCTGTATTACTTGGCAGAGAAGCAAAAATGCCTTCTAAATAAAATGTTTCAACAACATTGAGAACACTGATTCCTATTGTATGGATGAATTCAGTATGCATGATTGGTGTATAAAATCTGCTCTTTGAATAACCAGTTCATAGGGTAACAAGGTGGGACATTGTTTGAAGTTCAGGTACAGGTAGTTTGATGGAAGGTTTTCTACAGAACATTAGTGAGTTTCTGTGGAAACAAGCAGTCAGTTGTGGTTCAGGTATAAGATAAAGGTTTATTACCTGCAGGAAGTGACTAAAAGGTGGGTCCAAACATGTTTGTCCATACAGTGAACAGAATTGTCTATAACGTGTGATGAGACTCCATTTTCTTCAGATAATAAGAGGGTAAAGCATGTTTTCTTTTTCGAGCAAATTTCATACACAGTCTAATTCTAAGGGCTTGAAGTCCCCACTCCAATCCTCTTTTGATTTATTTTAAAACTGTTTCCAGTGGTATTTTATTATTATTTATTATGATTATCCTGTTTTTAGCCAAAATCAAGAATCTTCTGATGTTTTCTAGGACATAATTTCTGCAGAGCGGCAGTTGTTCATTCAAAATTCACCTCTGAGCTGTGGGTAGAACTGTTGGTGCAGAATAAGCCTTCCTCCACTTCCCATCATCCACTTGCTCTTCCGTTAGCTTACAGCCCCTCACAACCCCAGACTAACATGACCCGGGGAACAAAAATGGCAGGGAGCTTGTGGTCTGCCAATTGTTTCTTCGATATCACAAGCTTTTTCCAACTATATTTTTTCTTTTGCTCCTAATTCATAATGATTTGAATCAGTAAATACTCAGAAATGCAATTTTAAGCTTAATTTTCTTTAAATCTCTCCTCCAGCATATAAAAAATACCAAAAGAACATGGTAAAAGCACCATTTTTATAGGAGTGGGTCTTTAAATTAGAGAACCTTATAGAGAAAACATTGAAACAATGAAGGGCATTTGGTCTGTAGTGCAATTTGTATCTTTTGATCACACTCAAGAGTAATGAAGACAATGAGAGAAGGCCACAAGTTGTGAGAGAAAACAAAACATTCTTGGAAAGTACCGAACAGTTTTGGAAGCCAATGATTAAGCGCTTTGAGCGGGGAAGAGATGACTTATGATGGTGAACTCAGATCAAAGACAGTGAGCTCCTGCAATGCTTCTTAGCTAATCAATAATTAAGTGTTTTTATGATGTTGCTTTATTAAATTTTGGCTCGAGAATCTCTTTCTGGAACCAGTACCGGTTATTTTCCCCAATGCAAAAGCAACAAACCAGACAAGCCCAAACAAGAGCTAGCCTTGAAGATGTTCAAAAGGGCTGGTAGTACTGTAAAGTTTTACGTCTTCATTGGGCGTGGTTGGGTTTTACACATTCTCTGTTATCTAACAAAGACTGAAGAAAAACATTCACTTAGTTACAATAAATGCTGGTTTAGAGGCAACAATGTCTAAAATGAGCTCTGACCGTAAATAAAAGCATGAAGAAGAAAGGCAGTGAGGATGTGCTGCAGGCTGGTGTGATCAAGGATAGGGGTAGAAATGTGATAACAGGTTCCACAAGTGTTTGATCGATTTGATTTTGATTTATTGATTTATCTCAAGCTTTAAAAATAATGGAATACTATAATAAAAAAATAATACACAGATAAAGTGAGGCAAATAAGTACTTGAACACTTTGTGATTCTGCAAGTTCTCCCACCTAGAAATCATGGATATTTTCATCTTAGGTGCTAGTCCATTGTGAGAGACATAATCTAAAGAAAATCTGGGAATCACATTGCTTGATTTTTAAAATAAGTTTTTGTATTCTATTACTAAAAATAAGTATTTGAACACCTGTTTATCAGCTAGAATTCTGACAAAACATCTTAGTCCGCCTTTAAATACTCCACCTTCACTCCACTTATTACCCTAAATACAGGGTTGTGTCAGGAAGGAGATCCAGCATAAAACTCTGCCAAACCACCTGTGCGAGTCACTGAAAGCTGATTCTCTGTAGCGACCCCTGAAGGGATTTGCCGAAAGATGAACAACAACTATAATCCAGTTCTTATCTGAACAAGTGCTGATTATTTATCAACAACAAAATACAGTTCTTATTCGTTATCCTCAGAAACCATTCTTACCTAATTTCAGTGAACGTTGAACATTTTCATGTTAATCCAGTAATGAGATCCAGAGGCTGGTGGGGTGGTGTGCAGACAACAATTTGGTCCTAAACGCTTCAAAAACAAGAGAAGTGATCGTGGACTTCAGGAGGAAGAAGTCAGATCTGCAGTCCATTGTCATTAAAGGGGAGTGTGTGAAGAGAGTGCAAAGCTTTAAGTACCTTGGTGTGCACATTGATGAAGGCCTCCAATGGAGCTCAAACACTACAGAGGTAATGAAAAAGGCCCAACAGCGTCTTCACTTCCTGAGGATCCTCAGGAGGGTCAACCTGAAGAGAGAGCTGCTGGTTGCCTTCTATCGTTGCTCCATTGAGAGTGTACTAACATACTGCACCTCTGTGTGGTTTTTAAGCTGCACCAAGGCACACAAGAAGGTTCTACAGAGGGTCATAAACACTGCCCAAAAGATCATTGGCTACCCTCTTCCCTCACTGAAGGACCTCTAAAGCACTCGCTGTCTTGGGAGGACTGCACACACCCAGGCCATCGGGTGTTTAAATGGTTGCCCTCTGGAAAAAGACTAAGGTTGCTGAGGTCACGGACAAACAGACTCAGAGACAGTTTTTACAACAGAGCAATAGCCCTCATAAACACACACATGGTTTAGTTTCTCTGGGAGAAGGAGGAATGTGGATTGTGTACATACACCTGGTGTGCATTTGTATTGGTATATATATTTGTGTACATATATACATGGATATTTATATATATATTTAGATACTTTTTTGAATGTAAGATAATTGTTGCTGTTTTTTTATTATGTTGTTTTTTTCTCTCTCTTTGCACCAATGTAGGACAGTTTGCAATTTCATTGTACTGTAGTAACAAGTGTGACTGTTCAATGACAATAAAGCTTTATCTTATCTTATCTTATCTTATCTTATCTTATCTTATCTTATCTTATCTTATCTTATCTTAATCATTGCTATGCATTGCATGCTGATCCAGTAAATAAAATCAGTAGCCTGTTGATTATCATCAGAAAACACTTTGATATCACTTCGGTAAACGTTGATGTGTATCACATAGCAGATATTGTAAGTAGTACTCACTGATTATCATCAAAGTACACTACCAGTGTGATGGAAAGATGGAAGGAGAACTTTGAAGAGTTCATGAAAGAGGAAAATGTTCAGAAGCAAAGAACAGAATAGGAGGCTGTTGTGGAGCAGGTAGTAGCAAAGATCAATGATGATGAAGGGAGGAAGATATTGAAGAGGATAAAGAAAGGGAAGCAGGTCGAAATGGTTTGGACACATTGAGGGCAGGGACAGTGGTTATGTTGGTTAAAGGATGCCGGAGTTACTAGAAAGGAGGTCAAGTGGAAGACCAAAAAGGAGGAGAAGGAGGTTGATTGTGTAGAAAAACATGAGGGGGCTTGGTGAGAAGGAGGTAGATGATTCACTGTAGTGACTCTTAAAAAGAGCTGAAAGCCAAAAAGAAGATAGTTTATTAATTTGTAGTAGGATTCAGCAGGTCAACGTGTTAAACTCTAAGTCAAGAACAAAATGGAATAGAATAGTATTGTGTCATCTGTCATATTCTCTGACAAATGTTGAAAGGGTTTGAATGATCAACCAAGTGACCTGAAATCCGAGAGGGCCAAAGTTTGAACCCTGAGGAAGAGCACACATCAGACATTACACTGTTTATAGCCTCAACCCATTAAATCCATTAAAGTTCTACTCCAATAACCTTTTGATCTATTTTCAAAGCGTTCCCAGTGGCGTTTTAATTAGGATTATTCTGTTTATAGCTAAAACGAAAAAACCTGTGTTGTTTCTCTAGGATATAGTTTCTGCAGAGAGGCAGCAGTTCATCAAATTTACCTTTACATTGTTAGCAGGACCGTTGGCACAGAGTGCCCATCACCCTCCCATTATCCATCTATTTACACCTCTCCAGCTAGGTTACAGCCCCACAGAATCCTAACCTAACATCACTGTTGCAACAGAAAATGGTGATCAATATTGGAGCTTTCCAGTTGTACTGTTTTGAGTCAAATCCCAGCTTGGATGAAGAAAAAGAGACGTACATGGATCTATTTGTTTACAAGTGGATGCATCAGAGTGAAGCAGAGCAGGGAGCTTGTGGCCCGCCTAATCTATTTTCTGCGTCACAAGTATGATCTTCTTCCTACTGCATTTTTCCGTCTGCTCCTGTTTCACAATTAAGAATTTCAAAAATGCAAGTTTGAGCTTAATTTTCTTTAACTCCTTCATTATCAAAAATGCCACAAGAATGTCTTAAAAAATACTCAAAACAACGATTTTCCTCGGAGTGGGTCTTTAAATTATGTATTATAATTTATAATTTTGATAAACTTCTTATTTTTTAAAGTAAAAGCTTATTGTTTGTTTGTATGTTTATTTGCAGTTAATAAAAGTGTTGTTAGAAACCTGTGCAAGATAAGATGATATATGTTTAAAGTATTTAAGCAAGTCAGGAGAAAAAAACGTCCTATTCTGTCCTCCGAACAGGTTTGTGTGCGTTGTGTGTGTGCACGCGCGCGTTTGTTTGTGCGCTCGCGCGCGCGTGTGCCTGACTCGGGGCTGGAATTTCGGGTTAAATATTCAAAATGGCGGACGGAGGAGCAGCGAGTCAAGATGAGAGTTCAGGACCAGGTAATGATTACGGCATTTTACATATTCATACTCGTATTCAAACGTTCTTACTCAGAATTTATGATACCAGAATACAGATGACACGAAAAGAGGCAAGCAGATAAAGCTTCGACGGAGCGGTGTTTTAGTTTTGCACACAGCTGGCCATCTGTAATTTGACAGAGGAGGAAACGGGCTATTGCAGTGCGACGGCAAATTACATGGAAACATGCCTCCCCCCTTTGTGTGATTAGACGGCTGTACGCCGCTACATATTCATATGTCTGTCGACAAATACAATTTAGCATATTTTATTAGTAATCAGCGTCGTGGCTCCGGTTCATAAGGAACGCATATGGCTGTATTTGTATTTGAGGGACGCAGTTTGATGGGACTGGGGGTGCTAGCTGGCTAGCTGTAGCTCCCGTGCTAACGCTCGGCTTTGTGTTGATGTACACTGAGGCTTTTGAGAAACGTTTGCATATTCATTTTTTACCAGCCAGGCAGTGGCCGCGCGCACCTCTTATGATTTTATCCTGGGTATTTCAATATTAGCGTCGTATTTTTATTTGAGGCCGTCTTTTACTAGTTTTACCCCACGGCGTCAGCTCTGTGTCTCTCTCTCACAGCTCTACTACACCATTTTTTTTCTCATTTTTTTAAATAGCAGAGCATTTCCCCCCCTTGCCTTTTGTGCTTGGCGCAGCGGAGCCACGGCAGCCTGTTGTGTTATTCATACACTGTAGTAGTGTGGAGTTCAGCATATTCCATCCATCCACGGTTGACGAGCTCGCCTTACGCGGCACAACTTGCCAATATTTTGTAACGCGATTTTGTCGTCTGTTTACGTTAAATGAGCGGGGATAGCTTGGTGTGGTTGTAATATATAGACTGTACCTCCTGAGCTATTATATTTAGTTTTGTGTTATTTTGATGTTTTGTGTTGGATTGAACCTGGCAGTTTTGTCGGTGTTTTTTTATGTGCGGGTTTATCGTGGAAGTTGGGACTAGCATTGTTTTCATTGAAGTGGGAGTCGTCTGAGACTTGGTGGTACTGTTCTGTTTTGGCTTCACTTTATTATGGAGCGCGCTCGTGGCTTCTGTTGGACCCCTTTTAAAAACATTTTTAAAGCTGTTGGGCCTCTCTTTGTGATTGGAGTTTTGACTTGGCCGAGCTGTACTAAATTAGGACTGTACCTATGCCCCCCTCAGGCAAAGGAAGGGGTGGTGAGGCCCACTTCCGGAAGGCCACAGTAATAACGGGCAGCACTCTTATTATTCTCCCTGCTGGTTTCATGACTGTTCAAGACACTTGAAGCTTGATGGCACTGTTTTGCCTTTTTTCTTTTCAAAATAATAGTCAAGGCAATCAGGGTTGTTCCATATTAACTTTACTAAAAGATTCTATATCTTTGTAAACTCCTTTTGGACAATTTTCTTTCATTAATAAATATTCTCATTTTAGTGTTTCTTTTTTAAATAATTCTTTTTATTACTTTTTTAATTTTAATTGTTGTTAATTGGTGTTCAATTGTACAACTACAGGGTTGTCTTCACACAAGCTGTTTCAAAAACATCCCATAAAATATTAAAATTTTAAAATCAAATAAAAAACAGAAAAACGAGTACGAGCAAAGGTAAAATCTCAAATTGAAAACATTTTTTATATAAATCAATATAAGTCTAAATTTATGAAGAGTTTACATTATTGAGGTTGACTTCATAATGATGATTTTTGTCTTCCCAAAATGCTCTGTAGAGGTAATTATTTCTTTAAAATGTTTTTAGAAGTTCAACTGTAGAAAAAGTACAAAGACTTAGATTTTTTCCCCATAGATTAATCTAAAGTTTGACTGTTTTGACCTTAAAATTTGAGAGAGTAGGGGCTTTTTGCAAATTTGTGTTAGGCCGTAATTTAATTTAAAAAGGTCCATTAAAATATGTCATTTTAATCAATTATTTAAGTACCAGTAATTAAATAAAATTTGACTTTCAAAAATGGCAGAGTGTTGCATGTCAATTCGAATTGAAATCATAGAACTCATCACACGTGAATGGCTGAGGAAATAGTTCGTTTTACTTGTATCACAACACTGAAAGTGCAGGTTTCTTCAGTCTTTTGGATTTTATGATTTCTTTTTCTGGAAGTATCCCTATTCTTTTCCCTAAACATCCAACTTAATAAATAGTGCTTTCCATAGAAAACACAAGAAATGTTCCATCATCCCACTGAAGCTACTTTTCTCATTTTCAGTTTTCCAGTTCCCCCCTCACGCCAGCCTTGTAGTTCAATCATGAATATTCATTGATGTAAACACAGTTGCTATGAATAATTCATCACCCGGTGTAATAAATTCAGGACATGCCACCTCAAAGTACTGAGAAGGCCTCGATGAAGGCTCTAGTCAGACAAGCCTGTTCACTCTAGAGAAAGGAGAGAAAAAATGTGATAATAGGAGTTTTGTGTCTCCTTAGGAATAGACTAGTTGTTTCTGGTGATTTTCTGCTGAAATGAATCATTCATGACTGCATAATGCCAAACAGAAAATTCGTAAATATAAAGAGGCCATTTGGCAAAATAATGCAGTCTTTTTTTTTCATTATTAATAAACAATATTGCATTTTTATCCATGAATTTGAAAAGAAATACTCCAATGTATTCAAAGAAACTCATAATGAACTTTTTATGTGCATGAGATGATACATTTAAAATGAGATACAAGCTTTAGGTTCTGACTGTCTCTGTTCACCTGTTGACGGCCAAGCGTCTTACAGTTGAGGTCACAAGTGAACGCAACCAAAACCTCCTTAAAGCTACTTTTCAGGGCAGTTCAAACGAGAAGTATTCAGAATACCTTTTTTAGGGTATCTATCATTGGATACACCTGAAAGGAGAGGGATCTTTTTTTTATAGTCAAACACATGGTTTAAGTAACTTAAAGCTATTGGAAATACGGCCCCCCCGTTTGTTAAATGTGGATGAGAGTTCAGACTGGTGCAGCGGATCATGTGGCTAACCTTTGCATGTGTTTGATGAAGGCTTGTTGAATGTTCTGTCTCTCAGAAACGAGGCCTTAATTTGGTTAAATTGAAAATTCAATCTGGTTTAGATACAGTTACTTAATGACTACCAGGGAGAGCCGCTGCATTATCCTAGAGAGGTGTTGGCCTGATTACTGCTTATCAAATTACATTGCTTCCTCTCTTTACTTCATTCTTGGGCTGGACTCAGCATTGTTGTTTCTGCTGTCTTTAAAAAATGGGTCTTTAAGTTGTTCCCATATTCATGTTTAAGCTTTTTTTATTTGGAAAAGCTGAAAATCTTCAGGTATTGGCCTCAAATTTAAGGTTATCCTCTTTTGGACGGGTATCCTGACTGTGAAAGGCACAGTTTTGGGCTCAGACTCATCCATGTGTGGAGAAGCAGTCTGTTTTTTACTCAGCATTTTTCAGAATAAAGGTTGTAATGCAGAATGGGAGCTAATTATATTTTGCTCTGTCTGTCTTGATTCTGTCTTCTGCATTTATTCAGTCTTCACCAAATTACAGCGCTAATGAGATGGCAGGTTAAAATTCTCTACACTGGTTATTTGTATAATGCGTTGTTCCGCAGTGAGATATTTGCAAACTATTGAACCGAGTAGCTGCATGCATGAAGTCCCTTTTAGTTCATCTCATTTTCTCATCTGCTTTTTTGAAGCTTTTGAGGTACAGTTAGTTACCAAATCTCATAAAGTATATTTTATTGAGTTTTTGGAGATGTAGTCTGTCATTCAGCAGTGTCAACATGTGCATTGAGAATATTTTTGATTTGTATTCCCTAAATAATTCATCTTTCTTATCTACTCTAGTTTAGTAGAAGGCAGACCAGGGGTTTCACACTAAAATACACATTTGCATGAGTAATGTTGGTGAAACATTAATGCACAAATTAGAATAGAAGAAGTATTAAGTTCAATAATAAATCCAAAAAATGCCACCTACAATGTTACAATGCAAAATGGCAAAGTTGTCAATTCAAGTAACAAAAAAAAAAAAAACTTTGTAAAGAGATTTTAAATCATCAACATTATCAGCCTTAATTCAAAGCCCAAACACAGATATTTTGGTGAAAATAAACATCATCTGGATGTAAAGGTGTGGTTCAGAGTCCCCCAGGCCAGTCTTAACTATTGAAGTCCCATTATCTTTGATTTATTGTAAAGTTTTCCCAATGGTCTTTTAATTATGATTATGCCATTTTTAGTCTAAATAAAAAAACCTGTGTCGTTTTCTAGGACGTAGTTTCTGCAGAGCGGCAGTAGGTCATCAGAAATTCACCTCTGAATTGTGGGCAGGACCATCGGCGTGGTCCCCACTTCCCATCACCCATCTGTTTACACTCTCTCCCGCTAGCTTACAGCCCCTCACAACCCCAACCTATCATTACTGGTTCAACAAAAAAGGTGAGAAATATTGGAGCTATTCAGCTGTACAGTTTAGTTCCAGATTCCAGCTCAGACGAGGATAACAAAGACGTACATGGATCCGTTTGTCTGCAAGGAAAGGTATCAGAAGAGCCAATGGCCTGTCCATTTTAGTTTGTACGTAAAAACGTCAAGCTTTTCCAAACAGCATTTTTTTTTCTCTCCTGATTCACAATGATTTTAATAAAGAAATGCTCATTAGTGAATTTTAAGCTAAATTTTCTTATTAGATTTCTTCCATCATCAGAAAAATGCCACAAGAACATGTAAAAAAAAACACCACAATTTATGTCAGAGTGGGTCTTTGAAGTAAGAACAGTGTTAAGACTCAACCCAAGCAAGGAGCTGATTTCACAGCCAAGGAGAGCGATGGTTCGTTGCTTTATCATTTGAGTTGAGCAAACTCTGGGGACAACAATGAGCCTGTGTCAGATGGAGTCACCGTGCATGGAAAACGAGGAACTCTAAATTCTTTAAGATGTAATGGACATTGGCAGTTCAATGTTTAACCTTTGATTTGAAGTTCTCAGCTGATTTCAACAGGCAGCTGTTTGAACTAAAAGTGTACTAAGATCTCCCTGGCCAGTTCTTATCTGAACTTTGGTGGGGCGGGGGGTTGGATCAGCTGGAGACTTTCAGAGAATTTCTTAAGGTAGCCTCATTACAAAGGAATTTAAGCAGGGCTTTAAGAAAGGCAAGGGCTACTTTCCGTCACACCCTGCTCCCACAGTTCCTGGTTTAAACAATGGTTAACAGGGGAAAGAAGACCGTTCCACATCTGCGAGTTAAGCATCTCGTCCAGATTATTTAAGGCAACTCATGAAGTGCAGGAGTTGATGAGAGCTTTGGTCATGGGAGTGGCTGTTGTGGACTTAGTTTGTAAGCTCCTTCCCTTGCTGACTAAAGTACAAGCATTTCACTTGACTTGTATTCACTGGGCACCTGTGCAGCCTTATAGCAGGGCTGTCTCCCTGCTGCATTAGCTCTTCAGCACAGGCTGAAATGAATTTAAAAGGGGCCCCAAAAGGAAACACTAATGGAATGTAAAGCTAATCTAAATATGTTAATCCCCAAAACTTCACAGACGTTGTCGGCAACAGCCTGCCACCCAGTTTCTGCTGTGGAATGCTTTAGCCACAGGGGTTCTAGCTGTAATGACGGGCTTGTGGTGGATTAATGTGGATTTATTTATTTCATATTAAGCTCCCCCTCCCCTCACACATGGACCCCCTCCTTGTTTTGGTCCAGTCTCTCTGACTCCTTAAAATGTTCGTGGACATTAATGCAGTTCACCTTTGTGACAGGCCTGGACCTCTGCTGACAGACCTCAAACTGCATTGTGGGGGATCTTCAGTCCTTTACCTGCTCTCGGCTAATTACTTTTTAGGCCTACATTCACACAGTAATTGGTCTTGTGCTTCCTCCACTCCCTCTGCTGCGCCAAGTGCTAGTTTGAGCACTTTTTCTCCTGTCATCCGTATTCCCCTGTTTTTTATCGTCCTCCAAAAGCTATCCAATTAATATGCTAATGAGCTGATAAATATTTATAGGGGTTTAAATTATGCAGAAAGCTTTCAGAGCCCAGTGTGAAATGCGTTGCTCGCAGGACTTCAAAGCCTTGCATTGCTAACGAGGCAGGGGCAGATTTGCATACGCCTTTAATCAGCTGAATACTGATTATGCTTCATTATAGAACTGAGGGAGGAGGAGGAGGGCAGTGTTGGAAGGGGGGGGTGCCAGCTGCACTTGTCGTTTGTTTCATTCCAGCAAGAGGGGGGCGAGGACCAAGTTTTTCAGAAGTACAATCTTCTTGGAGAGAAAGAAAAAAGTAGTGGCAGTACAAAAAGGGGGCAGAGCTGCGAGAAAAGACGGACACCAGAAGAGCTGGTTGCCCAAATCCCGTCGGCTTCCCCGGTGTGCGTATCCTAGTGTTGTGCAGCAGGCTGTGGGGCGAGCTTGCCTGTGTGCCTGTGGTTACATTGTGCTGTGCTCGCTGGTGACCAAAAGACAGTGGAGGCTGGGAGCAGGAAGTGAGTGCTCGGAAACCTGTCAGTCAGTGGGTTTGAGACTGAGAGGTTCAGTAGCCATGCTGGAAAGTCCAGGTAGAATGAGAGCAGGTGAGTTTTGGATGGAGCTGTGTCTTAATGTTTTATTTAAGCAATTGTAGGTTACGGGAAATTACAGCCTGCCACTTCTTAGCAAGACCATTTGGCGAATGTGCATGTTTTTTTTTTCTTTTTTAGAACTATTTAACATGTATTTAATGCCCTTTTGTGCTGCAAGGGATAAATATAAACAGCTTTGTTGAAGCGAAAAAGAAATGTTTAGGTGAGAACCCCAGTTACATCTAATTATTGATTTATTAATTTATTTTGGCTCTTGCAGATACTAAAGTGAGTAATCGGTCAGAATCTGCTAAATGTGCAATGGAAAGCGGTGACGCAAACACCGGTAAGAAAACCTGCAAGTTTATCTTTTCTTCCTTTGCTTTCATTGTTCAACAGGTTTTTAAATTGTAACTTTTGCAGCTCAAACTACAGATGTCACTTCTATCAACACGTCCAAAAAAAAGAGCTTGTGGTGCTCTGTTGGTCATGTTGTTTTCCGCCTTCACATTTGTTCACTTCTTATTCTTCTGTGTCTGTGCCATCATCGGGGATTTAAAGCAGATCATCAAATTCACTCTGAATGCTAACGGTTTGCTGCACAGCTTTATGGTACTTTTCTATTTAGATTCTCTTTGTATCTTAGTTTTTTGGCCTAAGTGACTAATGTTAATGATGAATCTTAATTTAGTTATGCATTTACATGTGTTAACTATGGGGAAAAAAAACGTTTTCGTTTATTGTTCTTGTACCTGTTAGCTGCTAGTGTTTTGACAAAAAAACGAACCGCCCAACACATCTTTTAATTGTCCGTTGAAGCACACATTGTTTCTCTGTTTCTGTCTTCAGGAATTCATACCAATGGGTTGGACTTTCAGAGGCAGACAGTCACTAATGCACACACACAAGCCTTCCTCCAACAGGTACAGCTCATCAGTTTTTCATGATTTAACCTTTTTTTATGAAGATAAAAAAAAATCCACTTTCTAATTGCAGCTTCAAATGTAAATAAGGTATGAAGTTTGAAAAAAGGTGTGCTAATCTGCACTAAAACATTCACTAGCGGAGAGATCATTTAAATGAGCCAGGCTTTTTGCCGTGTTGCCTGGCAACTAGGCAGATTAATCAACCCTGTATGCTAATTAGGTGCTCTGCAGTTGCTCGGAAACAGATGGCTGAGAATATGCAAATCTATGCAGAATTTACATATGCTGCATAACAGTTATTTTAATTAGCATTTCGACTCTCCACTCCTGTCCCTTTGCCTGCCTGGTCTCTGAAGGCATATTTTAAATACCCATTTTTATCACTCCCCTGCTTAATTCAAATTCCTCTGGCAGCTTAAACACTAAAGGCTCTTCCTGACAAAGCCACTCAAGGAGGACAACACGTATTTCAGTTTTAGGTTGTACTTTACTTTTTATTTCAGATGGTGCTTTATCTCCTAATTAAATTTAAAGGAAAAAGCTTTTAATTAAAGACCATCATGAGACTGTCACACCTCTTGGAAGATTTCTTCTAAGTCCCCCATGTCTGCTTCACCTCCACTAGTCTAAGTCAGAGGACTCTGGTGCTCTACCGACCTCCGTCCAGCAGAGCGTATTGCCTCAAACCCAGCTAATGTTGACCGGGGGACAGATTCCTGGAGTAAGTGGTCTCCTTAAAACTCAGCGCAGCTTTTTTTTCTTTGTTTTTTTTTTGTCTGAAAGACAGCGTTGGTACAGATAGTTTGGTTCCGAGCCTGAAGCTGACACTGCCTCCTTCTCTGCCTGTCTGCTTGCTCATCTTTTCATTGTAAAACCATCTGAGCTGTTTGGAGATCTGTGTCTGAACATTCATCATGGAGACACAGGCATGTCTTCCCTCAGACCATGCTGTAACTGACGACTGGACAGTTGGTGGATGTTGCTGCTGCGCTTTGTTGGTTGAATATGACATCAACATGCTCATTTGCACTCATGCTTGGCTCTGGTGCATTAGTTGCTCTCCATTTGCTTGTAAAGAAGGCCATTTATGTGTTATTGAGGTACAGGAATTCTACGATACCTTTGGAAAAGTTCAGTTCAGCTAAAACCTAACAAGTGCTGTATTTTTTGGACTATAAGTCACTCCAGAGTTTAAGTTGCAGCAACCAATAATCACTTGTGGAAGAAATTTATTTAAGAAAAAATGGAAACGATATTGAACATTTTATTTTGAAAGGCGAATCATATTAATATAATAGATAACAGTAATGGACTGAATATCTGTACGTTTCACTACCATTGATGGATATGTAGCTTAAAAAAAATCAAAGGAGTAATCTAGTATATTAGTGCAATGACAATTATTCAGATAAACATAAAGACCATGCTAACAGGTCAACTAAACTCTTTATATCACTTCGTATCACTAAATCCGTTGAATTCTTCATTCTCTGTTTCTTTGGAACAATTCCGCCGACCCAAGTGTAAAGCTACGTTCACACCAACCTAAGCAGTGCAGGTTCAAGCGGTTACTTCCAATGAAAAGTCTATGTAAACGTGCGCAAATGTGCTATTGTCTGCTATAAATGTGCTATAATGTTTCTGCAATGAAAACACGCGTTCACGTGAAGCCTGGGCTGGGTATCACTAATAATTTACAGAATCGATTTGATTCACCAGAGCCTGGATCTCTTCGATTCATTATTTTTTTCTATTATTTTTATTCACTCAATTTGATTCCATTTTGAATTTGCACGGTTCACCAATTTAGACATATGTGTATAGAAATACAATAATAAGCTATACATGATTTGAAGATATTCATTTTAATCTGATACAGTTAACATACTGTAAAATCTATTACTGAGGTAATAAAACAATGAGATTGTAAACACTATACAGTGTTACAAGGTTTCTCAAATGGAGAAGCTCCAACAAAAATGAGCAGTTCATTAACATTGTAAAAGCTCTAAACTAGCTCAATAAATGTTCTGCCTCTCCTGGAGGGTGTTTCATTTTAACCACTAGGTGGAGCTAGTGCTATAGCATTAGACTTTATTCCAGAATATTTAAGAGAAAAAACTATGCTTTAGATCTTTAAAACAATTTAGAAGATTCCTGCCTGTGAGTCTATAAAACTGTTAAATTAGTCAGCATTAGCATTAGCCGTCCTATGAGAAATTCCATTATACGTTAGCATCAAGCTAGTGGGCTTTGGCGGAAAGACATAATTGATCGAGCTCTACTTTTTTGGATTGATTGTTGATTTATTAGGCTTGGATCGATTCAGATCGATTTAATCAATTTTATTAGCCCAGCCCAAATGAATCTATGCACATTTTTACCACTGTTTTCTGGCTGCATGTATAAAGCATGTCCATTGAACGCACATTGAAAGTTTAACCAGGTCCAACGTTGATCAGTCAGAGACTTGGATTTGGTAGTGAAGTATAGATGGCGTCCCTTTAAATTTAAAGAAGTGCCAACCATTTGAAAATTGATCGTGGAGAAGAAATTAATAATTCCGGTTTGTACCTGTCTGGATTTGCACTAGTGGAAAAAGAATCCTCTCCCTGCTCATCCAGTGTGAACACCATGAGCTAAGTGCCTGTTCAAGAATGTTTGAACACGTCACATGTGCGTAGCATAAGACCGAGGTTTGCTGTCAATACTGATTCAAACACCTACAGTGCCCTCTAGTGGTTCTTGACATTTCTTTTACACCTGAATATAAGTCGCACCCTGCCAAACCACGATATTCCGAAAAATACAGTACTAATACTTTTTTGCTTCTCTGGAAATTTGTGCTGAAATGAGTCGGAGTAAGGAAGCTGCTGTTTTCATTTAACCGAAGCAGTTCTTTCTTTCCAAAGTTGTTGGTTAAACAAAGAATCATTTGTCATGTGTGAAAACAGTGATACAAAAGTAAACTCATCTGTGTTCATGCAAAGTGAGTAGAGATATGAACCTTTCCAAAGGTATCAAAGCTGATTTATTGTGACATTTTTCTACATGTTTATGCGATTTCTTCACAATAAATTAACCCTTCTTGTATTCCTCTCCTGCCGCGCCTCCTAAAGTTGACCCTGACCCCAACGCAGCAGCTGCTGATCCAGCAGGCCCAGGCTCAGATCCTGGCTGCAGCTGTGCAGCAGCATACAGCCAGCCAGCAGAACAGCACCACTGGGGCCAACATCTCAGCCACTGCAGCCACGCCCATTACCCAGTTACCCCTCTCACAGCCCATTCAGATTACCTCTGTAAGTCATCCGCCTCTGAGTTTCTTCAGACGCAGTCAGAGGTATGAACATTCATGGCACATTGTTTGTTCTTCAGCAGCTACAACAGCAGAGTTTAGGCCTGCCTCAGTTTGTTCTGGTTCAGCCCGGTCATCACATTGCTACTTCACTGCAGCCGGCTCAGTTCATCATCTCACAGACACCGCAGGCCCAGCAAGGTAAGAGAGGATGCTGAGGAGCATCAAGAGGAGCCAATTTTAAGCATTCTAATCACTGTTTCCTTTTCCATTGATGCTGTGCAGGTATATTGCAACCCCAGAGTCTTCTAACTCAACTACCTCAAAGCCAAGCTAACCTCCTGCCAACTCAACCAAGCATCAACCTTGCAACTCAGGTTGGTGTTAACACATCCACTTCTTCAAACGTCCAAAGATGTGTTGGAGTTGCTCTAAACTTCAATGTTTCCCACATTTTGGTTACGCTTGTGATCCGTGTAGCCTTCAACTCCAACCCGAACTACAGCAGCCACGCCTATTCAGCTGCCCCAGAGTCAGACACCACCCAAGCGGTTGGATACTCCCACGCTGGAAGAACCAAGTGATCTTGAGGAGTTGGAGCAGTTTGCCAAGACTTTCAAACAGAGACGAATTAAACTGGGCTTCACACAGGTGAGATTTGAGTCGTCTCCACACGATTAGGGACATCTACATTTACCAATTTGCCTTTGTTTTCCTGTGTGTTATTGAGAATTACTATAGATTTAACTACATATGTTAATTTAGGACCTAAAAAATTAAAAAGTATTTTATCAACGACAAATCTTTGTGAAAAGATTAAAATCTAAACACAGTAGAAGTTTTTTTTCCTTAAAAATCCAATTATTTACTAGATTACTAGATTGATTCATGATTTTGATAAATCAATACTTTTTAAGGTGAGATTGAGTGTTTCAAAGTTATTATGACTAATATATGATAAGATAGCAATACATGAGTTTCTGATAAAAGCATAAATAGTTTCCAGGCTCTGAAAAAAGCTTTCTTTAAAGACAGAGACCAAAATCCTGGATTTCTCTGGTGCAAGGACCAGATTGTGTTTGCAGTGTTTTTGTAAATTCATTAACAACACCAGAACTAATGTGTTGGGGACACCCAAAGGAAGCTTTGAAATTATTATGGGATGACCACAGGACCTATGACTGGGCAACCATTTTGTGGCACCAGGTAAAGTCAAAGCTTTGTTGACTTTTGACCTCTGGAAAAGGCTCTCAAGTTGAATAAAAAAAAAAAAACTTAATTAGCAGCAGCAAATTTAAATTCCTATCGTCTATCTCCTCCTAACTTCTCGACCGTCTTTGGGAAGCTACTTGGGAAAACATTTTGGAATAAAGAGTTGTAGATTTTAAACGGCTTACGCATTGCGTGCTTGCAAAAGAGGCGTTTCCCTGTTCACACGTTGTTTGCTGGATTTTTTTGAAATTTTAATTCTAACTCACGCTTAATGAAACAGACAAATTACCATGCAATATTAACATATTAAGAATATTTGGTTCCATTCTCTCTTTGATCACTTTCCTGAATCACTCAAAGATTCAGGGTTAGAAACCAAACCATAGTTTTTAGGCAGACCAGTTCCATGTGCGCCAGTGTTCAGGTGAGCGTTACCACCTGGTCAAGTGAGACGAGCTGTCTTTGTAACTTTAGGGTCAAACGGGTCAAGGTGAAAGTTCTCTAAACTCTCCAGACTGGAGCCAGAAACCCAAGACACCAATGACGGCAACAAAAATCAAGCTAGTTTTTGCCAGAATTAGTGATGCCTTTTTTCTCCGTGGAGTATTTGTAAATGTCCTCACTTCAAGATCAGGTCTTGATCTCTGGTGTTGCTCATTTTACGGAGAGGGCACTATACAACTCTTGTATTTTGACCTACATGTTGTGTTGACTTTTGTTCTAGTTTCAAATCTTTCTGAAGACTTTTTCTTAAAACATCCTGTAATATTTTATCATTGTTTTAAGTTTTAAAATAAGTTAGTTAAGTTCAAGTTAAAGAGAGCTGAGGGGCGGAGTTTATATTCATCCTGGCATTTATGTCACATGAAAACACAGAGGTTCTTCTAGGATATTTAAAACGAGGGGAAAAAAGCATCTTGCATGTAATTTTGATGAACAGAGATTTATTTCAAGGGTGTTAATCAAACCCAGGAGATGAGGGGAGCTTTAATAATTAACGCTGCTCATACTTCTCTGTCTGCTCCTCTGCTTCTTTAGGGGGACGTCGGCCTGGCCATGGGCAAGCTGTATGGAAACGACTTCAGCCAAACCACCATTTCTCGCTTCGAAGCCTTGAACCTGAGCTTTAAGAACATGTGCAAACTTAAGCCTTTGCTGGAGAAGTGGCTTAATGATGCAGGTTTGTCCCTAAACCTACAATCATCATCATTTTCATACATCCACTTTCTTGAAAACGAACATAGATGTCAAGTCTTCACCTTTGACTCACTCATGATCAAAGAGGTGCATTTAAAGACTCACTGAGGAAACCGTTCTTTTGGTGTTTTTAACATACTCTTGTGTAGGGGTGCAATGGATCACGGCTGAACCGTGATACATACGGATCAGTAGCTATGGTTTGAATCCCACATGCATTGAATTATTTGTAACGGAGCACTTTGCCTTTCTAGTTAACTATAATGGCGATAGTAGAAGGGTAATCGGCAAAACTGGATTGCTGCGTTCACACCAAACCCAATGTGCGTGTCAAATTTGCATTGGTCGCCTTTGTTTTGACAATTCGCTGCTTAACGCTTGTCCAAAAGTGTGTTTATAAACTCGATGATCCCATTGTGTGTGGGAGGAGCTACAGTCAATTGTTTTTCTCGGTCAGACCTCATCGCTGCATCATGGAAGAGTCAGATATGATATGATATGATCTGTTTCATTTATTTTGAAAAGCTCTATTAAAGCATCAGTAAATACCTCTCCATGTCTGGGGTCGAGAGATCATTAAGGCCGCCTTTACACTGCATGGTTCAAGTGACCCAATTCCGATTTTTTTCCTCTCATGTGGCACAGATCAGATATGACCGGTGACCGTGTAAGCAGGACAAAAGCGCATGGATTCCGTTTTTCTCAGATCGGATACAGGCCTCTCTCATTTGTGGAAATAAATCGGAAACGAATCGGATATGTGCATTTGCGTGTGCCATGTAAGCAGACAAATCGAATATACCCCAGTAACTGTGAGTCGTACCTCAGTGACGGCAACTCAGGACACCACCAACTGAGATCACATGACTTATAGAGGTGCTTTTTGTGCGCTGATTTTGCTGTCAGCGTGTTACCTTTCAGCCTCAGGCTTCAGACCGTAGTTGGAAACCGCTGTTATGTCCGGTCCGGACGCAAACGGTAACTAATGAAGCGGGACACCGTTGCTATGGAACAGGCTAGAAGCCGTTTATTTCTTTGGGGGGTGTGTATGATGGGGACCGTGTGTGTGTGTGTGTGTGTGTGTGTGTGTGAGCGCGTGCTAGCGTGTGTGTGTGTGTATGTGTGTGTGTAAGGAGAGAGCCCCCCCTCTCTCCTGTGAGCGCGGGGGTGTGAGCGCGGAGCGGGGGATTGTTGGAGAACCGTAAATTAAAAATAAGGTGTCTCGCCCAAAAGTTTTGGAGTCTTTCTTAGCCCACTCTGGAGGCTGAGGGTTCAGAACGGAAAAGAGAACCCCGAGTAAATCTCCCGTGCGTTTCTGAACACTTCCTCATTCAAAACTCAGAGAGAGCACATAAGACGGCCGAGCAGCCCTCATTTTTACTCCCCCGTGCATCCCGTCAGGAGCGCCCAAGGCAACGCCTCCTTCCGTCACCGCCTTGCTTCCATGGCAACCGCAGTCACACAAATATCCGAAAGAGGTCCGCGGAATGCGGAAATGCTGCTACGTAGTCCTCAGAACGTCTACGTTTGATAGTTTCAGCATTGTATTGTGTAAATGCAAAAATCAGATACGGGTCACTTTTAAAAGATGATGTAAGCGGGTCGTCAAAAAAATCGGATATAGTCAGAAAATCGGATATGAGCATCAAGACCTGCAGTGTAAAGGCGGCCTTACAGACTCTGTGAGCTTCACCGTCGACTGCGAGAGCTGCGTCCGAATGGCAGCACTTTCAGCGCTACTCCTGTGTCTCTGAGACCCAGTTTGAAGATTTGGTGACGGGCATCTGTGGCAGGATAAACCCGCTGCTACGTCTGTCCCCACTGAGAGGATTTTTAAAAGCAGCAGGGGACAGTGAACGTTTTGTCATCCGTTGTTCCCCTATTCTCTTGCCATTTTTCTGGTGAAGGTTGGACACATATTAAGACAGTGAAGCTCAAAACTGGATTTCTGAGTATTTCTTTATTCAATTTGTTGTGAATCAGAAGCAGTTGAAAAAATTTGAGTTTGAAAATAAATTGTATTTGTGGCTTAGAAAATATGCTGGGCGGTCCTCTGGCTCCCCCCTCCAGTCTTTTCTGATGCATCCACTGGTAGACAAACGGATACATGTACGTCTTTGTTTTTTCTCCTCTGAGCTGGAATCTGGATTTAAACTGTACGACTGGATAGCTCCAATATTTGTGTTGCACCGGTAAGGTCGGGTTGGGGCTGTGAGGGGCTGTAAACTAGAGGGAGAGCGTTTTAACAGATGGGTGATGGGAAGTGGGGGTGAGGTTGCTCAGCACCAATGGCACCAACTCAGAAGTGAATTTTAAGGAACTACTGCAGCTCTGCAGAAACAGGTTTTTTTAATGTTGGCTTAAAAGTGCATACCGTAATCATAATTAAATGGCCACTGAGATCACTTTTACAAAAGATCAAAATGTGATCAGAGTGGGACTCTAGAAAAACAAGCGGCACACTCTCTAACCCAGTGGATCTCCCGGAGAGCATATTTTGTCTTTACCTCTGTTTTTTCCTTTGTGTGGCTGCTGTTTGTGCAGAGAACCTGACATCGGATCAGGCCTTGTCCAGCCCCAGTGCTCTGGGCTCCCCGGGCATGGGCATGGAGGGGATCAACCGCAGACGGAAGAAAAGGACCAGTATCGAGACCAACATCCGAGTGGCCTTAGAAAAGAGCTTTGTGGAGGTGAGAAACTTGATCTTGGTGGAGGAGCGGCCTGTTTCTGCCTCATGAATGTTGGCCATAAAGAGACTTGGATAGATGCGCCAGTGCTCACAGGGAAACCCCGGCGTCTTTGCCCTCTTCAAGCAGAACCAAAAACCTACCTCTGAAGAGATCACCATGATCGCTGACCAGCTCAACATGGAGAAGGAGGTGATCCGGGTCTGGTTCTGCAATCGGCGTCAGAAAGAGAAGAGGATCAACCCCCCCAGCAGTGGCAACGGTGTAGGAGGCAATACCCCCCTCAAAGCCATCTTTACACCCAGCAGCCCTTTGGTAAGCTTGAACAGACTCAGAAGGTGCTGGGATGGGACGTGTAACTCATTCAGCTCTGCCCTTCTCTCTGCCGTCCAGGTGGCCAGCACAGCGAGCCTTGTTAGCAGCCCGACCATTAACACGTCAACCACTCTGACTGTAAACCCAGTGATGCCTCTCACCAGCACCAGCGTCTCCACTTTGTCTTTCACAGGTACATTTCCCCTTGTATCCCTGGCAGGGTTCGTCTGTAACCCTACACCTTCCACTCAGTTGGTATGCGCACTTCCATGAATACGCAAATCCCCACACCCACACACAATTATACACACATACACAGCTCGACTGCTGCCGGGCTCGCTTTTGCTGCTTGATCACTTTACACCGCACACTCATGCTGTAGTAAATAAGAACTGTGTGGCTCCAAGTAACAGGGGTGAGGCGTGTTAGAGCTTGAGATTATAATTAATTTATATCAAACATGATCTTCATCTTATTGAGCAGGCTGTTTTTCCACTTCCTTTAACACCTCAGGTATAACCCGCCACAAAAAAATCAAACAAATCAGCTAATTTTGACAAATTCTCAAAAGTAACTGATTTGATTGTGTAAACAGTCGAAGAGTTACAGTGTAGATCAAATACGTGTTCGGCCAGATCGGTTCTGGGGCTTGCGACTAGTGATGGTGACGTCACACTATGTATGGTAACACCCCTTAGGCAAACTAGCTGCATCTGAATTCCCCTCCTAACCCCTAAATACAAAAAAAAAAAAAACTATATAGTGCGGGACTATTTTGCCCTGGGTTTAAAAAGCAATTCTGGCACAATGTTCACTACTTTTTTTTACGTTAACTATGACGTCATTGATTTCACAAAGTGAAAATCTAATAAATACGACTATTTATGAATCCACTGTGTCCTGGTGAAGAAAATGTTGATTGTGTGTTGAAAAGATACATTTAACCACAAAATTGTTCAAATCAGTGTACTGTGGCCTATTTTCCCCAATCTAGTGAGCAGTGATCCACACTGGTTTTTCCCAGAGACTTCTGGGAAAATCATTTGAAATTGTAGATTTGGACATCGCTACAAAGTGGAGAACACGTTGGTATAGTGCTCTATGTAGTGAGTAGTGAGTGAATTTGGACATGGCATTAGTGTCGAGATCGTTCTCGGGAGAACTGTATTCGCATGTAAACGACCGTACTGACAATCAAATGTTGCGACATCATCACTAGTCGGAAGCCCCTATAATGGCAGTCCAGATAACGTCCAGACAGCAGTTAAAGGGGTTAAAAAAATTATTTTTAGATTTATTTTTTTTTACTTTGAAAGAAAAGTTGATGTAATGGTGTGTAAAACAACATTTCTTCCTTATTTTCATAGTTATGTGTGAAAACAGAACTCTGGGTTTGTTTACTTCTTCTGAACATCAGGACAGTTGCTTGAAGAAAATGTCCATTTGACGGGGATTTGTGTTTGGAATCGTACCTGTGATTCTGCTGACGACTATTACAGCATTTAAAATCAGATCATAATGGAAATGTTCCACATTCACGTGCTGAAAATAAAAAAAAAACTCTGAAATGTTTTTATATTTTTCATTTTTTTGGGGGGTTCTTCTCCTCTCAGGAACGACAGTTGGAGCCACAAACACTGCATCTGTCATCTCTACCACACCTTTGGTTACCACAGCAACCAGCTCTCCATCTTTAAGCCCCTCTCCAACAATTATTCAGTCCACATCCACAGACAGCAAAGCTGGCATTCAGTCTCAGACCATCATGACGCAGGCGGCCACATCTGTGCCCTCCACCTTAGGGACAGGGCAGGTGATGGTGACAGCTCAAGGGCTGTCGGCTGCGCTGCAGGGCGCGGCCCAGCTGCCCACCAGCGCAAGCTTCGCAGCCATGGCCGCTGCAGCTGCAGGCCTCAATCCGGGACTGATGGCTTCCTCTCAGTTCGCTCCAGGGTCAGTACGCGCCACGTTTACGGGCCACGTTTACAGGCCGCCTTCACTTCCTGTTGACTCAAACATTTGCATCTGTGTTCAGGGGCGCTCTTCTTAGCCTGGCTCCCGGGGGGCTCGGCAGCGCGCTAAGTCCTGCTCTGATGAGCAACAGTACCCTTGCTACCATTCAAGGTATGTTCAACTGCTGTGGTCGTCTAGAGAAAATGTTCACATTTTTTACAAAGCAGCCAGTCTTTTAGTCAAAGGGATAAAACAGTGGGTGCAAATCTTTCAGTTTTCAAAAACTATTCCCCATACAGAAAAGGGAAACTATTAGCTTGTGTTTTCTGTTGCATAGACACGGCCGAAATAAAAAATTACTTCGAAATACTCCAATGTTTTTTGAAGACGATGAACTCTATCAGATAACTTCTGTAGCGCATTCAAAAAGGTTCGAAGACCCACTCCAATAGTTTTTAGCTATTGGCTAGCTTCAAATAGTTTTTCTGAGTATTTCTTAATCCAAATCGTTGAGAATCGGGAGCAGACGAAAAAATGTCATTTGAAAAAAAAATGCTTATTTTTGACAACGAAAAAATGTTAGGGGGGGGCACAAGCTCCCTACTCCGCTTAAACAGAGAGCTCTTAACAATGGGGAGGGGAAGGGGGGCGGGGTTGCACCATGCCATCTGTCCCACCTACAAGTCACAGGTGAATTTTTTATGAACTCCTGCTGCTCTGCAGAAACTGTCCTAGAAAACGACACAGGTATTTAGATTTAGGCTAAAAATGGCGTAATCACAAGTAAAAGACCACAGGGAACGCTTTAAAAATGGAACAAAGGACGATTGAAGTGCGACTTTTACTATTGCTCTAACACACGACATTACTAAACAGATAGAATTTTATATAATGCCAAGGGACTAAAAGACAAATCCAATCTTTAAAAGTTGAGGAAAGTTCAAAAATTGTTGAAAATATGGTTAATGTTGAACATACTGTCCACTATACATCCACTTTAAGGTGCTCTCTCAGAAAACTACTGTAAATTTAAAAATTCAGCCAAAACTAGAAAAAAAAATCTAAATGTTATTAATAAAAACAATAAGATTTGTTTAACGCAAAGTAAATGGGAAATGGTTCCATGTCTGCACATTTCATTGAATGTATTTCCCTTCTGGTTTTTCAAACATAATCTATAAAAAAGCAGAAACTTTCATCTTTTACTCGCTTAAATAAGCGGAAATTTTATTTTTTTATTTGCAGACTACTTTTAAGCGGTTTTAATCTTATAGAAATTGGATACAAAGCAGGAATAATTTGAGTGAAGAGAACTTTTGATTTGAAAATACCTATGAATTTATGAATTTGATTATAACCATTTGAACCAAAATCAAGAAACCTGTCATTTTTAGATAGCATATATACACATAGCCTCTGCAGAGTGGCAGTAGTTCCTGATTCACAATGATTTGAATAACAAATACTCAAAAATGCAATTTTTTTAGCTTGGTTTTCTTTTAAATGTCCTTCATCAACCCAAAAAGAACATGTTAAATACACCTAAACCTTTTTTATTTATTAGGATGCATCTTAAATACTTGTTTTTGTGAATGTGACTTAGTTTTAGAGGACAGACTGGTGGATCTGTGGTAGAAACCATTTTGAGCTTCCGTCTCCTCCACAGCACTGGCGTCCAGCGGCACCATCCCCATCACCTCTCTGGACGGCGGGAACCTGTTGTTCGCCAACACGTCGTCCGCCAGCACGCCCGGCCTGGTGACCACGCCGCTATTTCTGAGCCCCCAGAACCTGTCGCTGCTCACCAGCAACCCCGTCAGCTTGGTATCAGCCGGCGCCGCGGGGCTCCAGGTCACTGCGGACGCCAACCATCAGGCCACCTCGGTCGCTGTGCCCATGCAAACCTCCACCATCACCACTGCCTCCAAGGCCCAGTGAGGGCCGTGAGGCTGCGTCTGGATCTAACCCCGTTTCCGAGCACTATTCCTGTGGCGCCTCGTAGGGAGGGGGGTTACTCCTTGGATTCTGGCCTGGCTGAACAGCCGTCATTCTTCTCATTGTATCTACCATTTTTCTTTTATCTATTTGCTGCCACCAAAAAGAAAAATGACCTCCAATCAGATTGGGACTCTTTTTTTTTCCTTCTTTTTAATATATTTTGAATTCTCCTTAAAGATACTTCTAACCAAAAACACATTTCACTTTTACAAACTTCGACACGTTTACTAATTCTATTCATCACTAACAGTTTTTGTTTGACTTTTGGGCCTTGATTTAAATCATGTGGATTTTTAGACTCTCTTCTTTATCCTCACTTTATATATTGTCGTGTTTTCAGAACTTTGTAAGTCTGATATTAAGTTAAGATTTAACTATCACTTTTGAATTGTGGTTAAAAGGCTTTAAAAACAAGTAATAAGTGGCCGATCTAAAGGTTATCATTGCTTTAAGGGCTCGGAGGGTCGGCGCGCGTCTCTCCGAGCCTTTCTTCTGGAAACACTGACTTTTTACATTTTGCTGCAGCTGCGACGGCGCCGCTCGGTGGCGGCCTCGTAGACACTGACAGAAAATGACTGAAAAGGTGGCGAGGAAAGCTTTAGCGTGAGCTGCAGAGTTGCAGCGAGGGGGAGGTGTGTGAAATTTATAGGATTACTGTATATTCCGTTCAGTTGGGTGTTTCTGCGGCGTTCGCTTGGTGGGGGGTTGTTGTATTGTGGTTTTAATGTTTAAGTTCTTTTTAACAGTAGTACGATCTACTTGTGCACAGTATCTGTACCAAAAAACAAAACAAAAAACTGGATAGATGAGCTGCAGTCTGCCTGTTTTTGGGAGGAATGAAATTCTGTCTTTTTATTCTGTCAGCTGACTGGCTTTCGTACTTTAAGATATACCAAAAATATTTGTTCAAATACTTGGTGTGTGTGTGTAGTTAGTGTAGCTTAGTTTAGTGGATATATTTATGAGTACAGAATCTCTTCAGAAATATAGAAATGCAATATTTTGATTACCATTTTCCAAAGATGACTTTTGTTTATAAAGTGTCTCACAGCTCAGTTTTTAATTGGCAGCACAACTAACCAAAAATGCGACAAATTGGTGGGTTTGGGTGCAAAAAAGTCGTTTTTATTGTTGATCTTTTTACAGTTTGGTCCTCTGTGTTTAATCCGGTTCTCTCTAAATGGTTTAGAGGCTCCTTTCACTATTTATTGTAGCAGTTTTAGACTTTTCTAAACAAAAGACAAAGTTTTTTTCTTTGCTTTTTGTGCTAACTGTCAGCCATACGACAACAGCTTGAACCAAAGTGGTTTCTCTGAGTGGTTGCTGTGCCCGCCTGAGCACACCAGCTGCTGTTCACACCATCTCTGCTCTCCCAAAACCGTCTTTTTCCTCCTCTCTCTTTCTCCCACCACAGTCGGCGCCAGGTTCCCCCGATTTGGTGCCGCTGGATCCAAACCACAGAAACTGAGCTTTAAAGACTCGCTGCTGAAACTCCTCTTTAAGGGCAGCGAGGGGCCTGCATGCTTCCTGATAGCTTTACAGCTTCATCCTGTGTAAATCAGGGTTGTTGTTGGTTCTTTCTTTCTTTTTTTAACCCTTCTATTGTAGGGCTCACACTTGTAAATTCATCAAATTCTCCCCCCGTGAACGAGCCCCCACTTTGAACCTGTGATAGACGAAATGCTGCTCCCAGAATCCCTCTGTGGACGAGTTTTCGACCTGCCAAACATTATGTCCCTGTGCAGCAGGGGGAGTCAGTGCCGCCAAGTGCTACCCGTTGTGCTAAAGCCCACACAGACGTAGCATTGTTCTGCAGAGAAATGATTACTGTGTTGCTGGAAACGGTTTCCGCATCCTCCTCTTTTTTTTCTCTCTCTCTTGAATTACTGAATATACCTCAGCAGCACTTCAATATGAGGCTCACCTTTAGGTATTTGGGTGTATAGAACTTTCTAGAATGTATAAGAACTGTCCAGCTCCGTTGCTCAGACTTTATACATTTGAACCATGGATAGAAAGAAAACAGAAAAGGACAACCTACTACTGCTATTTTCTAGTACTACTATTTATGGGCTGTTTCCAGGTTTATGTTGTTTTGAAGTCCACTTTGCCGAAGTTGAAAGCCTTTGTGTCTGGTCCCGGACGAGCCCCCAGAACCGGGTCCGTGCTGTTTCTAGAGGCTAGCATGATGAAGCAGTTGGCACCATAGGATGTTACTGAGATATTTATGAGGAAAGACTTAAGAATTAGATAAACAATCTTTTCTTAACTCTATACATATAAATATATATATATAAATATATATATATATATAAACAAACACCTGTAAGATATTCATATTTTATATTTGATCCAGTATGTTATCAAGTCTGAATGTAGGGTTTATCATGCTAACTCGAAAGAAATCTCCCCTTAATTTTTTTTTTTAAGTCAGCTTTTTATTTTCTTATTTTCTAAAGAACTGATTAGACCAAAAAGAAAAAACTGCGATGGGGCGTGTCCCGCCACATCGCGCCCCCTGTGTCGATGGAATCTGATAGGTTGGAAAGTGTCAGATCTCGATCTACTTAATTTTCAGTTAAATAACTGTGTACTTGATTTGCTGTGCTGTCTTTAACAATCATTTAATTTGTTTTGATTACTTTATGCCTTTAATTGTTATGTATAGTGTGAGAGGGCAAGATCACTGGCTTTCTTAGTGGGACAGACAAGAAAATGATCATTTATGCCTTACTGTTGTGTAGAAGACATGAGCATTGTAGCATTGTTGTTGTTGTTGTTGTTTGTGTGCGTGTGAGAGAGGGAGCGCTCACCCAGTGCTTAGTTTGAACTGAAATAAGGACGATTCTGCTTTCTAGGCTCTGATTTTTGAATAAAGCTTTATGAATATTTCCAGCAGGCAGGTTTGAAGAGAGAGGACAGTCTGCAGAGCACGATTTTCTCCATCTTCCAAAGAGCCAGGTGCTTGTTGTTCGGGCTTTGGCTTTGTTTGTTTGAATCTAAACTTTGGTGATCCGAGGAGATCAGGTTTGGGTTTGTCAGACCGACATGCGAGGCTGTATGGAGCATCGGAGAGGCCAGAGAAGCTGTTGTATACCTCATTTCTAACTCTAGGCTGAGTTAAACTTGCTTTAATCTACTTAATAAATATTAAAAAAATGTTTTTAAAAATGATATAAAAAAAGGAAGAAAAAAAGCGAACTTTTAGTCGGTGGGAGGCGTGCTCGTACCTGTGCTGCCACAAAAGGGCGACATTACACACCATGAATGTCTGCTTCTTTTTGATACAAATTCCTCTCCTTTTTGTTTTTGTCTGATTTGGTGTTTTTTTTCCCCTTTCCTACCACGTTTTGGTAAAGGGGTTCTCCCCATTCTGTTCCACAACTTCTTTTCAAATTTGACAATCCTGTTTTAGTTTCTCTCCGGCACAGGTGTGGGCTCGCCTTCCTGTGTGACCACGCACCCGCTCAGCCCGCTCTCGGTTTCCCAGTTTTACCGACATTAACCAAAGATGAAGAACTTGATTGTAAAACACCGATGTCTCGCCCATCCCTGCCCCAACTGCTCGGCATCAAACGCCCGAGACCTGGAGACCTGCGTCTGATCGCTTGTGGCAGTGCAGTGGTTTCAGTGCCTGAGGGGCGGGGATGGCAGAGGGGGGGGCTCAGTGGGCGGGGTCATGCCGGCTCTCAAACACTGTACCCCTTCAGGACTTTGAATGCTCGCCTGTCTGGGGCCCCTCTCTTCCTCCCACTGTCTCTCTGAAGGTGAAGATGCCGTCTCTCTGTGTCCTCCTCTTCCTCATCACCCGTACACTGTACACCCCCAGGACATTTAAAGTCTCCTCCTCCCCCTCCTCCAATGTAGTCCTCTCACTACAGACTGGTCAGCTGTGACACTATGCATCATGGTCCTTCTCTCTGCATGGACTGTGTCCCTCCGGCTCAGATCTGGGGCTTGAGCGATGCTTCGTCTAAGGCTTTAACTCCAAGTGTGGCCATTGGGCCTCACAAGCTCAATTCCAAAGCAAAAATCCAAATATTTAACTTTTGACAAGTGCAGATACCAAAGATATATTTCTGTCCTGTGTCTGTTTTCTGTCCCTCCTGCCCTGCAGCATGTACCAGAGACAAACCCAGCACTGGCTTCAGTCGTAGTCTCAGTAATTCCAAAGCTTAGATGTATATTTTGGTATATTTCTGAGAAAAACCTGTTTGAAAAGCGTCTGTTTTCTCCTTGTTTGTTTGAGGTAACCTGTTTGTTGGTTTTTTTCCTGTCACAGCATGGAGGTAATTGCAGAACTGTCTTTCTCTTCGTAGGTTCAAGATATAGTATTTTTGTATGTTTGAGGGGTGACGTGTGCGATTATTAGTTCACAGCCCAAGTGACCATCTCAAGAAAAAAAACACAAAAACTCAACAAAAAAAAATTAGGGGGGAAAGCAACCACCAAACATGTACATAATGCGTCTGTGTATCTGAAGAAACGCTCTGTCAAACATTTCACGTTGGGAGCTTGGGCTCATAGCAACGAATGTGTTCCGCTTTTATTTCCTTCTTTCCTACTCTGCAGTTTTCCTGATACTCGAATGTAAGGAGTTTTGGATTTCAACACTGAGAGGAACACTGTTTGCAAAAGGAAAAAAAAAAAAAAGACTGAATGAAACCGGCCTCCAATCATGGCGGCACAGAGCTGAACGATTGTGTAGGACTATATGTGAATCAGGATACATAGATTTTTTTTTTTTTTTTTTTTTTTTTGCATTTGTCTGCTGTATTTTTGTTTTTATACACATTCAAAGATAATCTTTTACTGTAAATGTACAGTTCTCTTTTGTTGTAAACATCATTAAACCATTTTCCAAGAGTTTGGACACGTCATGTATCTTTTAAGAATAATCCTAAAAAAGATCTGAAGTAGAAAACAAGTAAAAGTTGACTTGTGCAGCTCTTAGGAGCTCATGCGGTTTAGAAAAGAAAAGCTGAATAATTGCACACACATAGAGGCAACACAAAGTAAAATAAAAAGTAAAATATTTCTGTTGCTTTATCTTGATTGGATTTTATCAGACAGCAGGGGGTGCTGCGGGGGGGCGGGGGACCAGGGATTCGTACAGATCTTTGTCCCTGGGCTGGGGTTGGTTCTGCTGTGGACAGAAGAGATCAAGTCAAACCTCCTCTTCCTCACTTCATCACTACACACATTTTATTGCTCCCTCATCCTTCCATGCATCATCGTTTGTGTTGAGTGGGAAAACGCATAGAAAACAGTCAACTAATTTTCTTCAAAACACGAAACAAAGCCATAAGGATAATCACCAGATCAACCTAAACTAACTGCCTCTTTTACAATTTAAAATTATTGAAATTTGCAGACCTTGATTTAAAAAAAAAATCAAGTCATGTTCAAAATAAAAAGTCTGAGAGGATGAAATCTGTTTGAGACCAGCTGAGAGAACAAATACTAAGCTTCACTGTCTCTCCACCAGAGGGATTCAGATTTGGAATAACTGCAGGGAAGACATAAAAAATGGCCAATCTTTAAAATTTAAAGCAGTTATAAAGTGTGACATAAAAAGCACATGTGAGCAATTCAACAAGATTCATTGATGTTTTTTTTCTTCTAAAAATGTGTTCATAATTGATTGTTTGAGGGTTTAGTTCTTGTACTTCTGTAAAAATATAGTTTGTATGAATTTAATTTAGGACTGAATTTAAGAAAAGGAATGGAACTAAATAAGTTATCAACCCTTTAATGTCCACGACATCAAAGAATTGATAAAAAAAAATCGTTTTTTTTTAATTAAAATGTTTTCTAAACCCTTTGATGAACTCCATTTTTTAAGAGATAGAGATGTCAATAATAATAGGTTAGGGGATTTGGTAAGTTTTTTCCCCAGTTATTGTTTTTTTCTCACAACGATGTTAGTTTAAGATACAAAAATATTGACATGATTGTTCAGGAAAAAAACACCATGTTTACCCACTGTCTCAAATTTGATCCACACATTTCTAACATGGTTATTTTTGTAGGCTTTTATTACAGCTACAGCTAAATAGATTAGTTATTTTCACGATTATTTTAGAAGATTAGCTAAACGTTTTTCTGCCAAAAGTTTTTAATTTTTTGTTAGAACTTCAAAAGATCAGATACATATCCACATGAATAGAACAGTAGGAAATAAAGATGAAAAAATGGAATAAAATTAATTGTCGTCATCATATGATAGTAGGAATCGTCCACCAGCGTGTTATTTTCAATGAAAGTGGATAGTTTTCTTGCATTTTGTTTTTCATAAAGTTTAGTGATTTAAAGTACAAACAGATCTCTTTATGGAATGTGTTAAATAATGGTTTGATTTTTGAGAATCTGCTCTTGTGAATGAAACATTTAGCCGCTATTAATAAAATATCAAATGCCAAATTTAATAATTTATCACCAGAAACCACAACCAAAATAATATGGCTGTGTCCGAATTCCTTCACTACGCACTGCACAATGCACAATATATTGCACTGTATGTGCATTGGCAGTTTTGTAGTACTGTCCGAATCTACAATTGCAAAATCTAGTGCCCTGGAAATTTCCCAGAAGTCTATGCGAAAAACCAGTCTGTATTGATGCTCACTGGATTAGCCAATATAGACCACAATGCATTTAGTTGGAACATTTTTTTACTGAAAAAATGCATTAAAATGTATTTTTTTAAACAAGACATCAACATTTTTATCTTCAGAAGACGGTAGATTCATAAATGATCATCGCAAAATGCTCATATCAATTACATTTTCAATTCGTAAAACTGATGAAGTCATATTCACCGGTAACTGCTATTTTTAGCAGTTAGGGATTAGGGAGGGTATTTGGACACTAGCCTATGTGTTCTTTGTAATTGAATAAGAATAGGGAACATTAAGCAGCAACAACAACAAAAATCTTCCCAGAAATTATTCACATATATACATTCAAAAGACAAATGATAATTTGTTTCTATATTGGTCTCACAAAAAGAGCAGTTATTTTCTTTAAAACTAAAATAGTACACGTGACATTTACTTGCAAGGGAAAAATGGCGTTAATGATTTTAAAAATGAATTTTCCCGCCAAAAGGGTTTTTGAGATTTCACGGAAGCAGCTATTTCAAATGAGCAGGAAATGCCCTCTACTGCCCCTAGTGGAATGACGATGAACTACAGGGCAGAATTCAAGGAAAGTTTGGATGGTGTTAATGAATGAGATAGGAGCCTTTCAAATATGATACAAATGGTTAATCTTCATCCATGGTCCTTTTTGACCTTTGAAAAGTGTACTGTACTCTGTGTACATATGATATTAAATTTTTCTTTATCAGTTCGAAATATAGGAATAAAAACCTAAAGATTTAAGTTGATGAATAATCTTCCTCACCCCGGTTTTCTTTTTCTTGTCTCTTTTCTTCTACAAAGACACAAACCAAATAAATGATATGAGAACATGTGACGAACACAACAACACTGAGAAATGCCGGATCTGAGATGAGCCACCTTATCAGACTTGAGCACATCATAAGGGTCTTCCTTCATCTCCAGGTTCAGCTCCTACAGGAAAAAACACTGTTTTATCCAATCAGCAACAACACAACCTGCTGTCTGTCAGCTGTTTTTACCTGATAAATATCGTTTGTTTCATCCTGTTCAGGCATAAACAAGATAAAAAAAATAGATTTAATGGAAACTGACACACAACAAACAGGTGAGGAGGCGATCTGTAGGATGGAAACTTACGTTTGGTTCAGCGACTTGTAGGGCACAAAACTGAGACATGAAGGAAATAAAAAAAACGGCGTATGAGCACCAACAACAGCTAAATCAGCTGGTAAATAACAAAGGCTTCATTTTACAAACAACATTCCCAAAATGTTCTGTTAGAAAGTATTTTACATAAACAGTAGAAACATTTTAGAAGCACATAAAATAAGAAAAAAAAGCTTTAGCTGTCAATTATTTACAAAATGGAACAGAAAGAAAGAAACTTTCAACAGCTTTTGTTTGAACCCACCTTTTCTTTGAAAAACAAAGCCGTGGCAACGAGGCAGTAAAGCATTAGAAATGTATCCAGAAAGTAGCAGATGACTGTGTCGCTGAAAATCATCCCTGCTGCAAAAAAGACATTACAGATCATACATCAGAATCAGAAGGGGAAACTGCATATGTTCATGTGTCAGTAGGGATGTTATGGGATGTTTTGCTTCTTTAAAATCTGCCATAGCTTCACAGCTCAGATCATTTCAGAGGACATGTTCGACATGGTTTCTTCATCAATGATCTACCTTTTCATCGAGAAACCTGCTCTGATGCAGACGTGCCCTTTGACCCTTCAGTGGCCAAGGAGAAATGAGACCGGCTATACGTTCAGTTTAAACTCAATGCAAAGGTTTCCTAAATACTAAATGAATCCTCCGAACACAAATATATTATGTGAAGAAAAAATTGCAGTTGTCAACATTTAAAAATGAAAAACAAAGGCTTAAGAATACATAAACAATTTGAAAAATTTCCCATTAAATTTTGAAGGAAAAAAAACTATTATAAGAAATGAATCTGTAGGGGGGGAAAATCTATTTTTCTTATTTATTATTATTTGTTTTGGAGTATAAAAATATGGAAGAAAAAAGGATTTGAAATAAACCTTTTTATATGTGAGATTATAACAATGAAATATAAACAATGTGTTAGAATGATCAGGTAAAACTAAGTTAGAAAAAAACAAATCTATTCAGACAGCCTCTTTTCTGCGTTTTTTCTCGCTCGCCCTCCATCTTTTCCTGTATCGACTCTTTTCTTTTTGTTTTCATTTGTTAAAGAGTTTGATTCCAGATGTTTGTCGAACAAAGTGATCATCCTTTTTGCTCTTTGAAGGTTCTTTCTACTTCAGGTCAATTTATTTTCAGCAGAAGTTGCTAGAAAACCACAAGAGTTATGTAATATTATTCTAAAGCTCTTCTTCTTCAGGTTTCTTTGTCTCTTCTTTTTCTTTGAACCAAACCTTGCTCAGGTGAACCAGAGCTCCTGCTGAAATGAACTGAAAACGGCAGAAAACGTTCATGAAAAGGAATGGAAACAGAACAGACAGGAAGGAGATGCAAATGTCTAGATTCTGGGTGGAGGAAGCTCTGCGGTGAAGCTGATGAGAAGGCTGACTGAGACCCTCCAAACAGGAAATAAGAAACTAGATGCCTGCAGCTCCGGCCCTCATCTTCCTGTCAGTGCTGTGAGGTTTTGGGTCAGCCTCCTTTATGTGAGTCGGTGGTTGGAACCGACTCACTCTGCTTCGCCGAGGCCCTAACGCCCTCCTGATCTTCAGAGGAAAGGATGCTACCACCAAGTCCTAGATCCGTTTTTCAGAGGACGATTGCACAAAATGTCACGTAAAAATAACTTTGTTCCCTTCTTATCTACTCTGATCTAAAATGTTACAGCAAATGAAAAGACAAAATAAATTAGAGGCTCCTCATGCGACCCGCTGCCTGGTAAGCTGTTTTCAGTGCTTGCATGAAGGTTCAAAGGCAGCTGACCCTGTTTGTCTGAAGAAAAGTTTCCGTGCCACATCTCTGCTCACCTTGAAGTCTTAAAAAAGCCCAATCAATGCAAACATACCTCTCAAAAAGAAAGCTGTGCTTCGAATTTTTACATTTTCATGGAGAAAACTATAAATTAAAAATAAATTAAAAATCTATCTGCCTTGCTGAAAAAAAGGGGGGGGGCATACTTTGTTGGATTTCTGGGCTTAGGTGAGTTCATAAAATGAACTAAAAGTTTGTAAGAACATTATTATCTTTAACACCTTCCTTCAAAATAAAATGTTCTAAGATTGCAAGGTCTGGAAAGGTCAAAGCCCACTGATCGTTTTTGAATTTTTTCTTTTTAATTTCATCAATTAGATTTAATTTTATAAGCCTTTTCAATACATATTATTTCTGTTTTTACATATCTTAATTACTTTATTTCATATATTTAATTTATTTTTGTGGTCACTTTTCTAAATACGCTTTAAAAACAGGAAAAAATAAATGAATTTTAATTTATAATTTTTTTCTATAATTTGAGTTTTTAGTCAGCTTCAAAACAGGCAGAATATTGGATGTTTTTTATGTTTAGACACTGCAACAATCTTTTTCCTCTCCAATCTCCATGAGTCTTTGAATCAAGACAAAATATAATCAGTCTTGGATGTAAATCTAATAAAACAGATACAAAACTGCAAAATGCATTTTGCATTTCCAACAATAATACAGTAAAATTGAAACTCACAGACAAACATGAAAATAATTAGAATTTCTTTAACCGTTACAGAAAAAGATTAATTAAGACCAGGAAAATATTATCTTGTAATGGATACATCGAAAAAATTGGATCTAAAATAACTAACTTTCTAACAAATAAGATTTTTATAATGTATGTATGTTGAATTTGATACATTGATGAAATATTATCTGAAATATGAACAAAAATGTTTTTATTATCCGTCCAATAACAATATTTAAATTAAACTTCACATCTCCCTCTTATAATTGTATGATTTGTATTTCAATAATTAGACAATAAAAACTTAAATCTTAAAAGGTCCTCCCTGTTGTTTGGGTTTTCCTGTCCGACTTCCTTTTTTTCCTGGATGCTACATGTGAGTAACTCCTTTTTGGCCCCATAAGGGAGTTCTGATGCAGTGAGGGAAGTCTCCACAAACCAAAGTAAATGATAAAATGATGATAAAATGGCTTCTCTTACCTTCCCTCATGGCTTTCTGTCCTCCTGCCTGCAGGTCTCCTCTGTGATCTGAAGTGGCTGAACCTGTCCGTGGACTGAGACGTGGAGGCGGTGTCTCCTCTGTAGCCCCTTACACTAGGCTCAACAGTTTTCTACAGAATGCGGCTGTGTGTAGCATCTCTGAATGTATGTTTCGCCGCTTTTAGATCTAACTTCACTGCAAAGCCATATGGATAAAGTCAGAGAGTGTTATTTGTTTTTTATTTTCACCTATTCCTTTGGTTTCACACTATAGGACGACAAAATAAAGTTAAACATTGATTTTAAAATAAATGCAACACAGAACTTGAATCTTTCACTAAAGCCTTTTCAATTTCATCTGCCCAGTTTTTGGGAGACATTTTTTCTCAACACAAAATTTCAGGCATGAATTCTTTAGACATTGTGCTGATTCTTGTACCCAATCCCACTACCCTTCTACAGATTGATCTCAAATCCTAATTTATATTTCTGTTCATACCATATTTTAGCAGTGGGTGACACTTTTATTCTTGGGGAGTCACACTTACTTTACAATACGATACTGCATTTATTAAACGTATCTGGGATGTGTTTGGGGTTAAACTGGAATCACCTATTGAAAATATATATATTTAGCTTTTAGTTGGATTTAATCTGAATTGGGGTTTTAGTGGTTAACTCTATTGGCTGGGTAATGCTTGGATACTGCTCTTTAAATTATGATGGCTTATTTCCTGTACATTTTCTGAGAGAAACTTGGAAATATGGTTTAGATTGTGCAGCATGTCTAAAATTAAATCTGTTTTTTTTAACCCTGTAAAGCCCACTATGTCAAGGAATGGACAGACATGTATTTTTTATTTTTTATTTAAGATGTTTTCAAACCCTTCAATGAAATCCACAATAATAAAAAAAGAAAAGCTTTGCAATATCATTTTAATGAGATATAGATAGCATCAAATATGATACATTGGGTGATTTAATATGTTTTTGCTCACACCAATGTTAGTTTAAGAGGCAAAAATATTGACAAGAGTGTACAAGAAAAGAATCATTTTGCTTCATTTCCACAGAGCGGTCTGGTCCGCTCCAGTCTGGTATTTCAAATGTTTCCATTATAAATTGTACCCATTAAACTGGACAAATTATACCATTTTGGGGCTTTGGGTTGTAGGTAGAGAAAATAGAAAAATGGAATAAACTGGTTGGGGCGGAGCTACTGTTGAAACCCGTTGATTGGCTGAAGGTCAGTGCAACAAAAGAAAGCTCCAAGAAAGTGTCTGTATTCCTCTCTGCCGCCCGCAATCTTCTTTCAAACAATATGAAATGCTTTGTAGATACGAAGTACCAAAACCCAAGCGGAAAAAATGAGCATCAGGGAGACCTCCATTGTTGTGGTTGTTAGCTTCACCCCAGCATGAGCTGTGGCGCTCCAACTTTGAGCAGAAACTCTTGCCTGAATTGCCCGGACCATTATATTTTTTTCCCCTGTCCAGTCCAACAGCTAAGCAAGCAGATCAGAGCGGATGGGCTCTTGTGTTGGACAGTTTTTACTGTTACAATCAGGATTTATGGATCTTCAGACAAACAGAGAGTATGTTTGTATAAACCCCTTTTGTACTTGAGGCTAAGGTTTATTTATAATAATTATATTTATATGTATTCCTTGTTGGAGCGAACGGAAAAGGATGAGAGAGGGAGAGAGTGGGAAGTTAGAGATGGGGGGATAAGGGGTTAAGATGGGGGAGATGGGGGGGCAGTCAATAATACAGAGTCACAACATACGAGTATCATAAGTAAATTCCATGACTTAGTTCTCATATACACACCTACACACACCAACAAATAGTGTGCTCAAAGCTATTTACAGGTTTTAAATATAGTCATACATTAATGATGGAAGATTTATCTCACAGGACTTATGCACACAGACAGGTACACACACGATTTGCATAACCAATATTCTTGGAGAGGGGTGTAAAAACACTACCCCTGCCCATATTTGTGCAAAAGTAAAAAAAAAAGCAGTGGGTTGAATGAATGTGTGCTTCTTAAAGTGTATCTTGATCACATTGAAAGCTCCAGCAAAGGGAAGAGGGCTGCCCGCACCCCACACCCCAGAGCCAGTGGCAGAGCCCCACTGCCAGACAAAGACCCGGTAGAAACCACCATCACGCATACCGGACCCCCACCAGGGAGACAGAGCCGGAGGCCAAGACCCAGCAGCTCCCCGGTCAAAGAGTAGGAGGAACAGAAAGCGCGCAGACCCAGAGCCCCAGCCAGGGCAGGGATCCGTCCCACCCCAAGGTGCTCCGGGCCCAGACCCTATGTCCCAACTGCACCGAGGCATGTCACTGCTCGGGAGTCCTGAGGCCCCACCTGCCCCCATCCCTAGAGGCAGGCCGGGACCACCCATAGCTAGCCCGCACTGCACACCCGAGCAAGCTGTCTTCCAGCGTCAATTAGGACAAGCATGGGGAAGCGGCAGTAATCAAACACCTGACTGGGAAGGCAGACACCGCCGACTAGCATTCCCTGGCCCCAGACAGGGTCAGGGGATGTTGAGCCTGAGGACCAGACTCTAGTTGCTGTGAGGAATTACGTAGATGGAAATACTGGGGGACCCCGGTGTGCCCAGAAAGGGGCCCTACCTGCTTCTCGGGGGATTCGATCCACCCAGCTCAGATGTTGTGGGCATCCTCACTGCGTGGAAAAGAACTGGTGTCCCTCAGGACCCCACCAATGCCCTGGCAGCAGATGCCTGCCCGCCCCACCACCCAGAAAGGGAACAACATGACCATCCCCCTCTCGCTGTGTGTGTGTACGTGTGTGTTCTAAAGACGTGCAATTAACATTTGGCGGACCGGGACAAAACAGACTCCTCCACTCTTCAACAGCGGAATCTGATCATCCAAATGTGTCCCCCACAGGACCCTACGTGAGTGTTTTTGTGTATATTAAGTACGTAGGGTGGGCCCCAGCTCCAATCAATGGCAGCTCTGGGCCTGGACCATTCTTAAATGAACCAGCGGACCAAACTGGACCGTACCGCTTAGTGACTTCTAGTTGATGCCATACTGCCTCAAAGGATTTTTAACGTGGTGTAACTCTAATATAAAGTATTCATTATTGTGACAAAGTAGTTTTCTACTTGTCACCGGTCTGTCATAACTCTTAGACACATAATGCATAATCACCAAATGTTTAAGACTTTTTTGATTTTTGTAATGTTTCTCACCTTCTCTTCCTGTTGCCCAAGGAACAAAATGGTGGCCAAGGCCTTACTTCCTGTTTAATAGTTGGGCACAGGAAGTGGAAGTATTTGGATTTCTTTGTATATACATTTTGTTGTAATGATTTCAGTTGTTTGTTTATTTATGTATGTCTTTATTTGCAGGACTTTAACTGTATTATTTACAAGACCTTTCTATCTTTTGTTGTAATTATTTGAAATGTTTGTTTAAATGTGGCTTCCTTCCTGGGCATGGCCAGTCAATTAACTGGAGCCCATAAAAGAGAAGGAGCTCAGTGTGAGGGGGGCATGTGTGAGCTGTGCAGCCAGAGTGTGAGACCAGAGAATAAAACCTGTGCCTGAACTTAAGAGTCATCTGCCTCCTATGTACACCAGGCCACTCTTGTCACATCACATTGTGACATTTTGGTGTCAGAAGTGGGATTGAAGGCCTGTAGGAGGCAGCACAAAGATGACAACCAGGCAAAAGAAACCTCCAAATGAGAGCCACCCAGAAGTTTCCCCGGATGTTGATGACCAGCCGGGTGCAGCAGGTGGCCAATCTGAAGATGCCGGCAGTGTGGCTGAAATTAATAGTCTCCTTTGTGGCCTGCTGCAACAGCAAGCAGAGCGAGATGCCCAGGCTGAGCAGGAGATCAGGCGTCAGGAGGACCGGTGGAGAAGAATCCAGCACCAGTTTGTTCAACTCTAGCAGGAGGTTCAGAAGGACCGTCAGGAGTGGACAGAGGTACAAGCTGGCTCCACATCCCCTATTCTTCAAGCAGCGGAGAATGGTTCACCGTTTCAAGACAGGTCAGCGGGACATCGGCACTCCAGTTTTGAGTGGTATCCAGGTTGGAAAAGCCCCACAATGCAGCCCTACAATGATGGTGAGGACATTTAACATTATTTAATCACCTTTGAAAGAATCGCTCAGGCCTGCCGGTGGCCTCAAGATGAGTGGGCCTTACACCTTGCTCCATTATTGACTGGTAAAGCATGCTCAGCATATGTTGCAATGGATGCTGATGACACAATGGACTATGCATGTGTCAAGTATGCTCTGTTACAGAAGTTTGAGATCAATTCAGAGACATATCGGATGAGATTTCGTTCCAGTACCCTGTGTGTTGGAGAAACTCCTAGAGAGCTACAGGTTCGTCTAAAGGACCTGTATGTGAAATGGAGGAATCCTAGTGAAAAGACGAAGGAACAAATTGGAGACACCATCATTATGGAGCAGTTTCTGAAGGTGGTGAGCCCAGAACTGCGTATGTGGATAAAGGAGCGAAACCCGAAGACATCAAAGGAAGCAGCGGACCTGGCTGAATCCTTCCTGGCTGCTCGTCGTCAGTTGAAAGAGACTCGCCAAACGCCCCCTCACCCACACACTTCTTGGGGTAAGCCTGCTGGTCAGAAAGACTTCACAACCAGACTTATGAAACCTATGTCTGTTCCACTGAGAATGTATAAATGGGAAGCAAAAGACAAGGCTAAATTAGCATGTTATGTTTGTGGTCAGCTGGGTCATGCTAAAACATGCTAAAAACTATATGTGTTGTGCTTCAATGTTACCTGTAAGTAAATTAGAGAACCATGTTACAAATACTGGGTTGGAAAAACTTACAGTTGGTGTAAAATTTGAAGACAAACACTATGAAGCCCTCCTTGATTCAGGAAGTAACCGCACCCTGGTTCGACAAGACAGTCTTCCAGGAGGTGTTATGTTTTCTGGGGGTACAATTGACATTTATTGTATTCATGGTGACAGAGTTCAATATCCTATTGCTGAATTAGAACTTCAGGTGTATATACATTTTGTTGTAATGATTTCAGTTGTTTATTTATGTATGTCTTTATTTGCAGGACTTTAACTGTATTATTTACAAGACATTTCTATCTTTTGTTGTAATTATTTGAAATGTTTTAAATGTGGCTTCCTTCCTGGGCGAGTGTGACCAGAGAATAAAACCTGTTCCTGAACTTAAGAGTCATCTGCCTCCAAAGTTTCTGCAGAGCAGCCGGTGTTCATCAGAAATCCACCTCTGAGTTGTGGGCAGGATGTTGGCATGGAGTAAAACCTTCACTTCCCATCATCCATTTGTTTACACTCTCTCCTGTTGCCTTACAGCCACTGACAACTCCTTCCTTTCAATCAAAAATGTAAAATAAACACAGTAGTTTAAAATAGACACATAAAGTAACACAGTGTGCTTGAAAAGGAGTGGGTTGAAGAGCAATCATGTCTGATCCCAACCCTTTTTTACAACACTTATTTCGCGTATTTCTATTTACAGATTTGTACAATCATATTACATTCTGCATGCCAACTGTGTAAAAGGGACATTTTTTGTTTTATTGATCATTTCTGGCTTTATAAAGTTCTATTAGTGACTTCTTGTAGGTTTTTTATGAATACATGTGAACCTTTGCTCTGTTTTAAACCTTCATCCAATCTGTTCCATTAATCCACACCACAATTTGATGAACACATTTTATTTTTTGTAGTGCGAATGCACTGCTTTTTGAAATTCCACACCGCTGGACCAGAAATTGCATCTATACCATTGACTTAAACCTGATGCGAATCGTGTTCAGTGTAAACCAGCTTAATCCTAACCGTAATCCTCAACATAACGTGACCCTTCCTCTGGGTCTGTGCGGCCAAGAAAAGAGTTCAGCACTGGTCACATATGAAAAATTACATGAGAATATTCACTTTCTTTCCGGAATTTTATTTGCTAAGCAAGTGAATTCAACAATGTGCATGTGCTAGCATCAAATCAGTTCTGAGCCACAGACAGTGCTGCTTGCTGTTGCAATGTAGCCTAAATTATAATGTAGTTCAGAGCATTTTTCATGGGCTTCTCGACAGGTTGTATCGAAGTTCTGTTTCATTTGTGTGTACTTTTATTAAACAGCACATTTGTTTAGTCATTCTGTTCAAAAAGCTTGTGTCACTTTTCACTGTTTCTTTATGGCTAAAGATGAACTTTTGAGACTAAAGACTGTTAATTGGTGTCGTTTGCCCCCCCCCCCAGCTCTTTATTCATGCCCTTGATCCCCCCTTTCTGTCATCATCAGGAAGTGGGGATCAGCCATGTCCATTTAGAGGGCATTTTGGAAACATAGGCTTCAAATAAACATGAAATATGGCTTTTGAAGGCATTTAGGTTATGGAACTTATATTAAAAACTTAATAATCATAATGAAATACACCATGGAACATTTTTTATCAAAAAGAATGTGATAGGGGGACTTTAAATCTATTCCATTAACAAACACCTCTGACAATAATTTAATCCTTTAGCCATCATTATTCTTATGTCAGCATTTTGGTAGAGTGGTCATAATACCAAAAATAAAACATTATCAATTCCAATTTTTGGTGTTTTTCTTCAAAGCCAAGGAATAAATGAGCTTCACGTGGCTCTGGGGCCTCAGGTTGCAGACCCCTGCTCTAGACTGTGAGAGACAGACAGTCTAGAGGCAGGAGTCTGCAGTATGCAACAACTTTAATAGAATGCAGAAGCTGAAAAAGATCGTAAGTTTGGACAAATCTTAAAAAACATGTTGCAATCGTAATATATGTCGATGGTTGTGATGCAAAACCGATTGGGTCATATCAGTGATGTTATCCACTCCAGGATTTCATGTATGACACGTTTTGTTGGGAACCTCCCTCCCGCCAAAGTCAGTATTTTTACCTAATCAGAATAATAAAACTTAAACTCATAATGGTTAACCATGAGCGCCGTGCCAACAAATGTTCTCGAAATGATTTTAAGGTGTTTACTGACACCATATGATTTGTTGTTGAAAAACTGATGGAAAAAAATCTGCACAGGCCCTTTAATTTTTGCAAATGCGCACATAACGCTCTCTAATAGGCTGAAAGACACCACGTGACTTTCTAGGCGTTTCAGAGTCACATGATCCTTGTGTCAGGGTTTGCTGTATTGTTGTGCAACAAGCAGACGAATTTGTACTCGTAGCTTGTATCTAAACATTAAGAAAGTTTAGAGTCGCTTTAGTTTAAGAGAAATTGGCCTTATTTTTTTAATCGTTAAGACATTTTGGCACATTTCCCGCTTCTTTTGTTTTGTTCGGAGGCTAACGTTAGCCGCGCTAGCTGCTAAAAGTAGCTAACTCACTCACTGCGTTCCGTCCTTTGCTGCTGTGATTTTAGAGCCAGAACATGACCCGCGTTGCCCCTGCTCGGTGCTTGTGTCTGGGAGTTTTCTTACCGCTGATGCTGGGTAAGTGTTTCTGGTTAACTCCAGACCTGTTTTTCTTGTACATAAGACTTTTTAGTCACCTCAGGGATCGATGCCAAATTAGCTGAGCTAAGCCCTCATAGTACTACTACTAGCAGTATAGTTTTCCTCAGTGTTTTTTTTTTAATTACTGAACTTGGTATTAATATAATGGCGTAAATTTGAAAAAAGCTGGAAGAGTTTCAGACATTTTTTGTCTCCGTGAAACTTCATGCTTCCTGAATTTCGGCAGGACCACTAACTGATGGGGAAGTAAAAAGCTGGCTGGAGGTTTTTGCTGACAGCAGAGGACCTGTTTGCAGTTTTTGTCACTGTATTGAAGACCCACTCCAATGAAAATTGTCTTTTTTTTAAAAACATATTCTTGTTGCGTTTTTCTGATAACGGAGAACATATATTAGAAATATTAAGCTGTTAAGCCCCTTTTTGTGTCTAGGGGACCTAGAGTAGCATAAAATAAAAGTAATGTTTTTTTTTTTTTTTGGACAAAAACACCAAACGATTGTCTCCATACAAAACAACAAATGTATTTACAAATTAATAAATACCAAACCAACAATAACTTAAGGTGAAGCAAAACGGCTTCAGGGTGAACCAAGGCCAAAATAACTAACAAAACCCCACCTAACTGAAATCTGAAATCTTGCCTGTGAATGAAAGAAAAGGGAAATCAATGACAAAACACTAACCTGCCTAGTAAACAGGAGAAAACATATATGGAAAGAAAAGTTCATCCCTACAGCTTCACTTAAACATAACCACAAATGAAAGACTACACAGAAGTGAGCCTGAACAGAAAAACCACAAAGTTCAACACAAACTACTAAAAAATGTGGAGAAGAGCACCAAGCTGGTTGCAGCAAAACTCCCTTTTCCCAGGCTGGAGGTCCACAAAGGGCTTTTAAGGCTGGGGGGTTTTCCAGAAAGCATGTTTAAACTATCCTGACTTTAAGCCTGAACTCTGGCTGAAGTCCGCCTGAACTTGCTTACTCTGGGTACGTCTGTTCCAAAAGACCGGATATGAGTTAGCGTAATTACGCTCGACTTGGCAACCCTGGGGTAATAGAGGAGCACGGCAAGCACATTAAGACATTCTCAATGGATCGCCGATTTCCGGAGTCACCACGGAAACGCGTGGAGATAAACAGAGCGCTATACTTCAGTGAGACGGAGACAGAGATTTTAATAACGGCGTATGCTCACTTCCACTTTAATCTCATAAATTTACGAAAAAAGTCGCTACTTGCCCCACTCTGGACAACTGTAGTGTTCGCCCCGTGAGTCTCCTCCTGCCGCCAGTTTATATGAAGTACGTAGAGAAACTGTTCAGTTTTTTCCATAAACTTTTCAATGCATTAGTCATATTCATTATCTATTCTTCCTTGGATAGATAATTCAACCTTTGGGGGGAAAAAGCAATTTGCCATCAAAGGCCTTTTCAGGCAGACTTTTATTTCATCCAGCCAAACGGCTTGAACTACTACTAATAAGTTATAATAGGAATCAAACACTGTTTATAGATTGAATTTTTTCCTGATAGATTTTGTTTGTGTAATTGTTTTTAAATAGTAAAATTCAAAAGAGTGCAATTCAAATCAATTTTTCTGTTAAGTGAAGTTTAGAAAAGGAAATTACTTCAGCTCATTTTTAAAAAACATTCTTATAGAGTAGGGTTGGTGTGCTTTTCTTCATGTTTGCGGTCTTTTTGGGGACTTGATGAATAAGCAGATATCTCTTCCAGCTGCTGTCCTGCATCAGGCTCATAGTGCTGATCCGACACCCACTCCCCAAACCACCGCCGCACCCCACAAAGACCCGGAAAGGCCGGAAAGAGGAACATACCAGCTCACTGATGGCAACGGCACGGTCTGTTTGCTGGCATACATGGGCCTGCAGCTCAACGTCTCCTTTAACTCCGTCTCAGAGAATAAGGTGCCTGGACAAAATGGGTCTCTGGGGAGATAAAAGTATGGAAATGTTGGTAAACATGAACTTTTTCCGTGTCTTTACAGACCTTTGAGGAGGTTGTAAATGTTGTGCCAAAGTCGACAAATGTGTCCGGCTTGTGTGACTCAAAGAAAGCTGTACTACAGCTGACCACAGACGGACAGAGCAAAAACCTCACTTTTGTTTTCACTTTGGTAAGATCCGCCCGGCTCTATCTGCTCATTCTATGGTCATGCACTTCGCGAAATAGCCACTAGGTGGCGACTAAAACCTGAACCTATTAAACCTATTGAATATAAACGCATTTACAGAACAAATAAACACATTTTTACACACAATAACTACAGCAAATAAGAAATTACATTTTACCAAAAGGTTAATAGAATAAACAATACAAATTAACAAAAAAAAAATATTACTCATCAAGCAAGAGATATGCTTCCCAATGGCACGCTTTGGGAGTATAAATATTTTTAACTCTCAATAAAATTCAGTAATAAATCCCAGAAAATTAGGAGAAATATATCTAACTCTACATTTATGTAGATAAAATTTAGTCTGAAGTAATAAATTATCATTTTCTATGTTTTTACTATCAAAACTATAATAGGTAATTATGTTTTTCTACAAATTGATTCAACTGGTTTCAGAGCTCAACAATAATCCACAGCTATATAAATGATGACATACTGACTCAGGACAGTCTTCGCAAAAGCTACAGTTATTATCAATATTTGAAAATTTGACTATGCACATATTCGTCCAATAAATATTATGTAAGAGTTTGTTTTTTAATTTCTTTGCCTTTATTATAGGATCATGACTGAAGTTTTGCTCTTTTGCTTCCAGAATACTACGTCAAATAAATACCACCTGAGTGAAGTTTCTCTGAACGCAACCTGGCCTGCCATAAAAGGTGAGTCCTGTTCTGTTCTATCTGCTCTGGTGTGATCATGCTTTAATGGGCCTACATCATGCTTTTCTTAGCCTTTCGGAGTAAACTATTTCCATAAATATGATAATATATTACCTGTGGCACACTAAAGAATGATTAAAAAAAAAAGAAGACATTTCCGTTATTTTCACTGTTCATTTTCCTACCTGTAAGTATGACGACTGGATCTCTGAGGCTCCGCCCATTTCATGACGTCAACCATGACGTCTTCTGCCTCAGCAGTGTGTCCGCGTTTCGCCCACAAAAACAAACAACATCCCAACTTTTGCAGAGTCGGATGTGCATATTATGGAGCTTTACAAGAGCGTTTATCCGATCACGGCGAGCACAAAAGTTCACATTTAATTGGAAATGTGAATCGGATTTTTCAAAAAAAATCGGAATTGAGCATTAAGCCCTGCAGTGTGAACGTAGCCAAAGTCTGGTTCAGTTTGGTTTAATTGAACCTTTTCACCTTCATGAATGTGCTCAGGCCCCTTCTTGGTGAAGAACAGCAGCCTGGATTACCTGAGAGGAAGCCTGGGCTACTCCTACGTGTGCCGCCAGGAGCAAACTCTGACCGTGACCAAGGAGCTGTCCATCAACACCTTCCAGGTGCAGGTGCAGCCCTTCGGTCTGAAGGGGGAGCAGTTTGGAGCAGGTATGAGCTTCTGGCAGGACGTTCATCAGCCGCCGTCTCTTCAAAGCTCATCAGATGCGTGTTTGTCTGTCAGCTGAGGAGTGCCAGCTGGATGAAGACGCCATGCTGATCCCCATCGTCGTGGGGGCGGCTCTCGCCGGGCTCGTCGTCATCGTGCTCGTGGCGTACCTCATCGGCAGGAAAAGGAGCCACGCCGGCTACCAGACCATCTAAGAGCGCCTGGTCCCCGAGAGCTGCTGCCCCGCCCCCAAAGTCAACCACTGTTTCCTGGACCTCAGAGCTCCACCCTCCCCGCTGCCCTCCACCCCCCTGACCTGTGTGTGTTTGCTGTTCTTTGCCTTTTTTGAGTAACACTAATCACCTTCTCTTTCTGATTGTGCTTTCTGAGCAGAAACTCATTATTGGTACAGGAAGGCAGGTCCTGCTGTGGATCTGAGGGTCGTCAGGCTGCGCTTTACTATTTATGATTTCTATGAAAGGGATTGTAGGATTTGAGTGGAATATTCTTACGTTTTCTTGTTTTAGGGGCGGCCATTGGAAATGGCGTCACCCAGACTAAAGACTGCTGTTGAAAAAAGGGAATATTTCTGCCATTTACACTCATTCAACGTTTGACATTTATTCTAAACCTCATTAATCCACTGGGTGGGTTTCTTTGTGGTTGCCATGTATTTGCCCCCCCCCTTCCTGTGGGCTTTGGCGGCTGAAGTGAGAGGTGCTGCACTGAAAGTCCAGCACATTAGGAAACGGCCAAAATGCTCTGGTTAGCGTTTCAGTGCCTTCCTGCTGTTACAAAAAGGAGATTGAAGTTAGGTCAAAAGAACAGGAAGCCCTTCGCTCATCTCGCTTGCTGCCATAAAAGGGACGCGTTCCTGCCCCAAAAATTTGTTTACTGTCAATGAGGAGGGGAAAAAAAGCGGTGCTCCTGATGTGGTTTGCCTCCAACATCTTAACATCCTATAGTGATTTCATGTTTTAGTGGTTTTATTTGAATTGTTTTTTTAAAGATAATAAAGGTTAAAGAATGAGGCTGTGTGGCTCTTTGATCTTCCTTCATGTCAGCCAGGGGCGGGCTTAGCATTAGGCAAAGGGAGGTGATTGCCCCAACATTTTTGGAAGGCCCCAAGGTAATAGAAAACAATAAAATGATTTCCATTCCTATTCTTTAACTCTTAGATAAACCCAAATTACTAAATTGCTGCTTGTGTGAAAATGTTTCGTCCTCCCCTGCCTCTCTGCAGCAATGGACTATCCCACAAATAGCGAGTTAGCTAGCAGGGGGATTTCCACTAGTCTGGCTGCAGTACATCTCTGTTACATTGACACCAAAAAGTAAAATGAATCTATTGGAATGTTAACATCGCCTCTGTCATGTCGGAAGTCCGTCTCTCCACACTGCAACGAGGCCTTTTCGCAATCTAGTCCGTTAATGCATCTGACGTAAAAAGCTAAAGAACCAGAAACGGGTCTGGGTTTCAAAATAAAAACTTTCTCTGTACTATCAAAATAAAACCCTTGTGCTATCTTAGATGACCCCCCACATTTGCGTTGACGTGTTCTCCCTACCATGACAAAGGTGGATAAAGTTGGAAAGATTTCCTGTAATCCATGGACACCAGTGAAGATCACAAATCATTGAAGAAAAAAGGTTCAGCGCACTGTGTAGTGGGTCTAGATGACCCAACTCCCAATGTTAAAGTTCCTAGGATAGCACAAGGGTTACGGTGGCGTGCCTTTGTGGTAACATGTCAACGATGTCAGATTTAATTTTGAAAAAGAAAACGTGAAAAGGAACAAAAGGATACTTTTGAGAGCAATTCTTTAATTTTTTATTGATGCCTGCCACTCCATAGAAAACTGTTTGGTTTCATCATTCAGGTACTTTTGTTTCTTTTCCTTTTCTTTTTAAGTGAAACCTGACAAATAACAGCAAACACAGGAGACTTTCATTTGATCTTACTATGAAGAGAGATAGTAAAAAAATTGTACATTAAATAAATTCAATGTTTCTTCCAACTAGATTTAACATTTAACATTTAAATGTGATTTCAGTTCTTAGATGCTTATTTGGATTTTTGACATTGTCTAAAGGTGGAGCAATGAAGAATTTTTTGACAAACATTTCAGGAAAGGATTAATTCCACCACTGCAGAGGGCCCCATGTTATTGTCTGCATGTTGCCCCCAAACGGTCAAGTCCATCACAGTGGTTGTTTGATCTAACTGGATTATGGGATGGAAGGAGGGGCCTTGATTAAAACAAAAAAATAAAGTTATAGAACTTCATGGTCGTCTTGACTCTTCTTCCAGGATTTGTTGTCTGCACTTCTCTCTCAACTTTTGGATAGTTGACATCGACAGGCTGCCAGGTTCTGTGAAGATTTTCTGCAGAGGAGGAAAAGAAAATTTGATTTTTGACAACTTGTGATTTTTTTTTAGGAGGTTAATGTGTTAGACTTAAAGACCCATTCTTGGGAAAATTGAGTTTTTTGGTGTTTTATCATGTTCTTGGAGCATTTTATCACGACGGAGGACAGATATTAAACAAAATTAAGCATAAAATTGGAATTCTGTGAATCAGAAACAAACAAACAAATACCATTTGAAAAACATTGTATTTGGGGTGTAAAATATACACAGGGCAGGTCACAAGCTCCCTGCTCCAAACGTCATTAGAAATTCCCCCACCTCTGAGAGACGTACATGAATCTATTTGTCTGCAAGTGGATGCATCAGAATGGAGCGGAGCAGAGAGATTGTGGTCTGTCCAGCGTATTTTACGTGTCACAAATAAGATCTTTTTCAAAAAGCTTTTTCCACCTGCTTCTGTTTCTCAACAAGTTCAATAAAGAAATATTCAGAAAAGTAAATTTAAGCTTAATTTTCCTTGTTTGTCCTCCATCATGAGAAAAATGCTACAAGAATGTGAGAAAAACACAATTTTCCTCAGAGTGTGTCTGTAAAGTGTCGGTGCCCTAGACACTTCTAACTAGTTGATTCAGATGATCCAGTTTATAATTGACAAAACATTTGATGCAGGCATTCTGGAGCAAATAGAGCAAGATGAGCAGGAAAACTACAAGAGACGTTTGGAGGACCAGCGTGGGAGATTTGGAACTTCCAGATCTGGTTTTCCTATTTTTCATTAGAAAAATAGGAAATGACTTTGCCTAAAACTTGCTGGATCACTTCAGGGCCTTTACATCACCAAAAAAAGAAAAAACTCTATTTATGAACTCTTTACAGTGAGCTTTTTAAGAAGTTTAAAATGTGTTTCCCGTTTTTTTTAGAAAATTTCTTTTTTGCTGAGTTTGAATTAGTCTTTTTGCTTTTAATATAATAAATATTATACATCATGAATTGGGCTTTAATTCAGTTTTTTCTGACAGTGAAACCGGAAGTGGCAAGTCCCAAAACGGGGTCAGAAATGGCCAGTGCCCTTGTAAATGAAGGCCTCTAAGACATGCAAACAAAGAGGCCCTAACCGTGTACAGCAGGCTTTCTCCTTACCTGCATGAAGGCGTGGCAGTCCATGGTGAAAGCTCCACAGGTCATCTGCTTGAAGCATTCACAGACGTCAGGCAGGGAGCGTGCTCGCAGAATCTCCGTCTGATGGTGAAGGATGAGAGTCAGAGCGACTCTGAACAGAACTTTGGATCCCTCGTAGAAAAGACAATCCCAGATCCGCAGAACCGTCTGGGCGTGCGGAGAAAACAAACAGTGCCTGTCAGGACCTTCGAGGACGCTGTTGCTGCGGTTTAATCAAAACGTTTTTTCACCTCGATTGGAAGAATGTCAATGTAGAGACAGATGAACCAGCGGGACACCACCAAAGTCCATATGCCCGGATACTGGGCCATGAGCTGTCCTACTGCGGGGGCTTTGGCCTTCACCAGCTCCCCCAACACCTCAAGATCTGTCTTGAGCCCCAACATGGCAGGGCTGTAGTAATCTATGGAGGTAGGTCACGCTTATTAGTTCATATTCTTTCACAAAATGTTTCAGTTAAATTAACTACACAAATATGGGGACAAAGGGAGCCGTGTGAAGGTATAATTTAGTGTAAAAAGCTGAATTTTAAATCAAATCAAACCTACCATCAATCTCCCTTAAATCACTATGCAACGGGGCTATTTTTCACAATCATCTCCAAAGACTACATTTAAAATACTGGTGTTTTTGTGTCGTCACAATACAAACTGAGCGCTGTGGGATGATTATGGTTCTAAAACAGTTTAAATATGAACGTTAACAGAACTGAAACAGTTAATTTGTACTTTACACCATGGTCCGGGGGAATACTCTATTCTGATTGGCTCCTTGGTGTGGATTAAAACGTGGTAATGGACAGTGATAATGTACACCTAAAAGAGAAGTTCCAGTCACAAAGCCCAAATCCGCTGACGTCTTTGAATCAAACTTTTACTTCATCATCTGAACAAAAACAAGCGGTAAGAGGTGAACTGATGCTTTATTTAGCCAATTGTGACGATCAGCATTTATATCGCTTTCCTTTGCTGCCGCAGTCGATGTCGGCTCAGCCATTACCATGGCAACGTGCTGCACCACGCATCAAATAGTCCAGTTTTTGTTAAAAAGTGATTTAAACCGAAAAAAAATAACAAGAAAAAAGTACTATAGTTTAAGTATTTATTTCTTTTGTAGGTAACTATGATATGAGTGGGATAATGGCCTTCCAGGTGTCCATTATCAGAAATTAACTGACTTCACGTAAGTAACCGTCCTCGGCTTCGCGTTGGACGCTTCAGGCTTCCACATTGTCCATTAATTTCTGATTATGGGTACCTTGTTGGCCATTATCCCTTACATAATCGCCTGCTTTGTGGTAATAATATATTTTTAACATTTGTTTTTCGGAATTGTGCCTGTTTTTTCTAAGTTGGAAGCATACATTTTCAACATACACTGCAAAAACAGACCCCATAGAAATGTGTAAAAAAATCTTAAAACCGTAAGTATTACTATTTTGAGAAAGTAATCTAATCACTAAAAGAAGTTTTGCTATTCAAAGACTTTCTTGACAAGTTTATTTTCCTAAGACTCAGTTTTTGCAGTGGACTACAAAAATACACTGTACCGTACGATGTTTAATACTTTATTACTTCTTAATAATTTTTGTCTTGAATTTAAAGAACAGTTTTAACGGTGTATTGACTAATTTTATCTTCATGTTGTCACAACACAATGCTGCAGTTTGTGGTGCAGATGACAGTTGCACATTGAAACTAGTCAGTGTAAATATACTATAAAATGACTTATGGTATAAAAAATGTAAAGAATCCATTCTTTTTTATGGACTTAAAAATTCTTTTGTCCCTATTTGCCTTCTTGTTGTGTCTGTACGTGACTTGTTTTTGTTAATTTACCGGGGAGTATTCTGCCTAACAAAGCATCCATGAGCCAGAAGGATTTTTCTTCATCTTTGGTGATGATGATGAGGTACCCGGCAATAAAGTTCATTCCCTGGAATGGACACACCCAGACACAGGTTAGAACATTGTAATTATCTTGTAAAATTAGCAAAACATGTTTGCATATAAAACACAATATAAAACACTGCCTCACCTGCATTTCTTTAATGATCAAACATTGTTAAAAAATGTGGTATTAAATTTTACAAAGATGCACTTTGAATCCTAAACATTTTATTAGTTTTCAGACGCAAATGCACAATTGATGCTTTTAAAAGTGCGTGGATAAAAGAGCTTTGAAAAGCATAAACAAACATATTGATAACATAAAAATAAACTCATCCAATTCCTATATTTGTTTGACGTTAAAAAGCAGGGAAAGGCTCAGCATCAACAGGAAGGTACTGAATTAAATGAGAGACCTTACTGAGTAAGAACCAGCGCAGTTTTTGAGTAGTATGGTGAGTCTGTGTTGAGGTCTTCAGTAAGAACACGCCCTCATGAATGAAAATATCGAGGGATTGTCTCTCCATGCAAATCACCGGTTGACATAGTTGTCAGACTGGCCAGATTCATTCTATTAAAAATAAAACTCTTAAAAAAATAGATTCTACAAACAAGCAAAAATGAAAACAAGGTAAAATGTTCAAAATGAACATGTCTTCTTTTGGAACTGGTGTCAGAAGTGGGATATTGTGAAGCCTTGTTACTTATAATAATCCATCCATTCATACAGTTTCAGAACCCGCTGGAGCCAATTCCAGCTACTGTTAGGCGACGGTTCAGTACACCCCGGACAGGTCGCCAGTCTGTTGTAGGGACACACCCCTTCACACAGTCACTCTGGGACAATTTACATTCACCAATGAACCTATGAAGAATGTTTGTGGACGGTGGGAGGAAGCTGGAGTGCCCGGGGAAAACCCGCACATGCATGGGGAGACCATGCAAACTCCACACAGAAAGGAGCCATACAGGATTTGAACCAGGGCCTTCTCGCTGTGAGGCGCCATCATGTAGCCCACTGACAAATTTTCTAAAGTCTAAATTCATGTAAATTTAGACTTCCTGTAAATTCCCGACAGTTGAAGGTTAATTCATCAAAGTAATTGAGAATCCTCTATTGAAATTGTTTGTGCAAACGTGTTTTCATGACTTGGAAACATTAGTGACTAAAAAAGAATTGGGATTCAGCAGAAACATAGCCAGGCCTGAAGAGATGCTGATTCTTATTGTTTACCAGGCCCCAATGTTAGCCAAAAACTTCTCTTCTTTTACTTCTAGAAAGGGAAAGGTTAAGATAAATCTTCAGTAAATAAAGCAGATTTACTATTCAGAACACTTCCACATCATTTGGATAAAGACAAAGAGCATTATTTAAAGAAGAATAACAGATTAAATAGTTCCTCACATACTTTTATGTTTTTTTTAAACAGTCTGGAAGAAATAGTACCAGAATCCTGGGTTCAATTCCTTTCCAGGTTAAAGTTTAAAATCACACTCTGATCATCTTTTGATCTATTTCAGTCAGACAACTCATGCAGTAAAGATTTATTCCATATTTATTTTAGCTTGGCATAATGCTCCGTTCAGATGCATAAAACAAAGGTCTCCATAGAAAACTTTGGGTATTAAACTACCCCTAACGGAGCTAACAGGTGGAAGCCGGAGAGGAGGGTGGGATGATGAACGCAGAGCTTGTGGAAATGGAAGAAGAGGGATTGGACCGCACACCGGGAACTAAAGTAGGACGCTGAACAGGTGAGTTCATTAGACTGAACAGCCCGCGGGGAGGAGTGACCAGGAAGTATGATCATGCTGTTTCTAGCCAAATCCTGTGTTGTTTTCTAGGACATAGTTTCTACAGAGCAGCAGCAGTTCATTAAAGCACTGAGGAATTAACTACATACATTATCAAAGGAGCCTAAAGGTTTTGCACAACAATCCTCTGTGTTCCTTTTGGAGGGGTGGGACATCTCCAACCAATGGCCTGTATGGACCGCAACATTTCAGTATTCTTTCCCCTTTGTTTAATTTGACTGTAATGGACTTGAACTCTTACTGAGTTCTTGGTTCTCGTGACGTTCTTTATGGTTACCAAGTCTGGTGCACTAGCTGTGAAGCACCACATGGATTCAGCTGTTGAGTAAAAACATGGTTGGACACTGAATTCCTTCAGATTTATTTTAATCAACTTTTTCTGTTTTTGCTTTTATAGTTGAATGAAGTAAAATGAAGCTGTGCTGATTTCAAGGAAACAAAAATCTAGAATCGATTTGCACTAAGTTGGAGATGCAGAAAACTAATGGGTTAAATGTTAATATTCACATTTTAAATATTGATAGTAAATATTAACATTTTGGTAGTAACATATTAATAGTAATAACTTTTGGTAGACATTGAAACTAGTAGGCGCAATATCTGCCATTAAAAATGCAAACGTTCCACCTTCACTAAAAGATCTAATTGGCGAACCTATTAGCTGAAACTCAGAGTATTATGTGACGTCATTTGTTTTTAGTCAAACAGACGATGCACTTTCCTTACCTGACAATATCCCACAGCCTGATTGTGGTGTCCGTATGCCAGCAGGACGTTGTGCAGCACCTTCTGCAGGCCCGCCTCAGCATGGCTCTGGAAGAAGACGTTGTCAGGAAAGGTCCGATGCATGTCTGTTCAAAAACGATACTCGTAACGCTTGACGTTCAGTAGAAGTGGCAAGTAGGAAAAATGGACTTCAGTGGACTGAGAGCTTCTTCCCACCTGTGTGGATGGTTTCCTTCAGCTTGGTGTCGTGCTGCATGGCCAGCAGAGACTGGTAATAACCGGGTTTACCCTCCATTTGCTGCTGAGCGCCGCTGGCCGCCATCCAGATCTTTGCCCGGTGTTCACTGGGAACACCTTTACGCACAAATCTCTTCACTTTCCAAACAGATTATTTAGAGTTACCCATGCATTCCAGAAGCTTCAAATCAACAATGAATTGACGTCTTTGGCACCTGTCAGGTTCTTCTCCACCTCGGGTTTCTGCTGGAGAAGTCGCGACCACCTCATAGACCTCCTGTTGAGGACGCCCACGTACTGATTCATCATCTCCTTGTAGGAGTCGAAATCGCAAGGTCTCTCAAAGCCATAGGAGTCAACTCTGCCAGGACCAACGACAACATAAAGATGGCCCTTGTCAAACCACACCCTTATTTTCTTTCCTCTGTTCAAACACACTGACACATCAGCGGGTTAGGTTTCTCCAGCAGAGGGGATCAAATGCCCCTGCTGGATGAATAGTTTAGCAATATGTCACGTATAAATTTGAGTTAGGAACAACAGATCCTTATGCCAGTACTTTTCCAAGATTTAAACAAAGCTGGACCAATTTTTTAAAGCAAAATGGTTGGAGAGGAACCCAACTGACATAAATGAAAGGTCACAGATGAGGAAGCAGCACTCAAATCCATGTTCACATTTAAATTATTACTGTCAGATAAAAAAAAAAGGTTGACATGAACAGAAGTTTTATAATCTAGAAATAAATGGAAAGCGTGAAGTCCAGGACAGAGAAAACAGTCTACCTCTCGCTGCTGTGACCTGGCTCAGGCCTGTTGTCAGTTGCTTCTCTTTCCATCGCACTTCATGTGCTGCAGGATAAGCAGTCCAACGAAACCACAAACAAGCCCGAAACAAACAAAAAAAAGGTTATTTCATCTTAGCTGCCTTGAAAAGAAAAGGCTGATCTGAAGGGAAAACAACAAAGCAGGCTGAATTTCAGGGTTTCACCTTACAGCGTCTGTGCAGCGGAGGGGAGGGGCCTGCTGAAATGGTAACATCCACAGGTGCGCCCTGTGTTTGCACACAAAACAACTGAGGAAGAAATGCAAAAGTGTTTGCATATGAGTTGTCTTACACGTCACTGTGCATAATGATAAACAGAAGTAGAAACAAGAGCTTCTACAGAATGAAATGCACCTTGGTTTACAGACAAATGTCCACCTTTTTGTCATTTAAAGATGAGGAAAATCAAATTAAATGATATACTTGTAAAGAAAAATTGGTAAAAGGATGTGTTATGTTTGTGTGCTAAGGCTGTTCTGAAAATAGCTGACTGTAAAAAAAGTTTAAAACCTAAGATAAGAGAAACAAAAAATGGTTTGTTGATACTGCATTTTTCAAACTTACATCAACCATGCATGCTAATGCACACTTGCATCGAGGATACTACATCGTAGTTCTACTTATTTGGAACAAATAATACCGGGTCACGCAGCAGAACTTTTTAAAAAAAAATTTCAGGTGACAAGAATGGTTGCATTTACCTTTGGGGTTCATCAGGGATCTGTTCTGGGACATTGATCATGTTGTTCACTTTGCGTCTTCTACCTATGAGTACCTGTCCAAGGCAGGATTTGGTCCATTGACTATATATGAGACCTTGTGACCCTCTCCCCCCTCCCGTTCCAAACAGGAAGTACCTACTAGTTCCAAAAAGCTAAAATTCCATAGACCTCTATAGAGAAATAGCAGCTATTACTCAGACATTGTTTTTTTCAGAATAACCATTCTTGCCTGATGATGCCTCCTCTCAACATTTTTGTATAATTCTAATGTTTTTTTATATTTTTTCTGTAATTAGTTATGAACTGGGCAATCAGATGCCTTAATAAAAGTATGTGGTTTCAACTCTCAAGCCTACTTTCAAGTAGGGGGTGTGGCCCTACCAAACAAACTTACTCCTGATTGCCATAGAAGATGACTCAGACCGACTCGGACCAATCACTGCTTACTGACGACGTCTGGTTATAACATGGTGGAGTCCATATCGTGAATAAATGTCGACTGAATTGACTTAATTTCATTGGAACCAGAAGTAGGCCTTTTTCTATGGGTGACGTCTCAATGGCTCTGTCCAGTTCTCAGATACAGCAACGACCTGGACCCATTAGTGAACATGCTCCTCTTTCACAGAGCAGCCATAACTGCCTAAAGTTGGTTCGTGATTCTTTAAGCGGACAGTCTCCTAATTCTAACGGGATAAGGAAGCATGTGGCATTACATCAATCCTAAGTCAAGCCAAGCCCTGGTGACCTGCTTCCAGGAAATGAAAAACTGGAAAGTAATAAACATGTTGAGGTTGAGGGTGTGAGGGGCTGTATGCTAGCGGGAGAGGGCTTTAACAGTGAGCTCTCAGTCATGTGCCACGAGAAGAGGGGGTGAGGTTGCTCCGTACCAACAGTCCCGCGTACAACTTAGAGGCTAGTTCTAATGAACAATTGCCTCTCTGCAGAAACTATGTCCTGGGAAATGACTATTATAAAAATTAGGCTAAAAACTAATTATAGTTAAAAGAGTGCTTTACAATAGATCAAAAGATGATTGGAGTGGGACAAATAAGGCAAGAAAATCTTTTTAAACTTCAAGCAACTAAAAAAGTATTGGGCTACTTTAAAAAAAAGCCTACGGTTTTTGTACGATTGTGGTCTGGGCATCAAAGTATTTTTTGCTTAATTTTAAACAGTTGACTTTCTATAGGTATTCTTATGCTAGTTTTCCAACAGAGACACCTCAAAGTTATTGTCATCTGAGCATCATTTAGCATTTTGACATTACAGTTTTTCTCAGTGGCTTTGGTGCACTTTTTTCTCACAACAGTATTAGACTTTGCACCACAGCTAAGGCGATCCTTTAAACAATTAGTGCAAACTGCAAAACATGGTAGAAAACCTCCAAAAGTGAGTCACTTTATCAAAATGGAAAGTCAATTGCATGAAAGCAAGTTAGATTAAATTGCTTCAAAAGAAAAAAACATTCTTCAAAATGGATAATTAGATCTTCAAAAACAAGTATTTCTGTCACTGAAAGCATCAGTGCCGTCATAAAGACAAGTTATGACTCCAGCACCTTTCAAAAGGTTGGAACATGTTTTTTTTCCCAATGTCAGGTAAAGTGAAAACTATATCATGTTTGACATTTTGTAAACTAGAATTCAATAAAGATCAAGACCCTGAATATGCACTTTTACTCTTGATTCAAAAGGGAAATAGACATTTCTTCTTCAACAACTATGTTGTCTTGCAATCCTTTCTGATGTGCAGAAAAAAACAAAACATGCTACATTTGAAAGTACTGTAGTCTAAAACTATTTTCTTTACTATTACACTGCAGCTCACTATGCCACAAAAATTCAAGCTACAGTTATAGTAAATTGTAAGTCTACATGTAAAAGCTTACTAGGTCAATTCCCAAGGAAACCTCTTGTATGACTATGAAAGTACAGAGCAAATCAGTTTGTGCCGAATAACTTTGAGTTACAGTTTGCTCACCTGTTCTCCCAACGGAGTCTGAATAACTGAACTGACACATGTTCTCCCAACACTTGGCTGCAGCCTTTGACCAGCCAGATCCATTGTGAGGCCATCATTTACCACACAATCCACAAGTGTAGCCCTGATTTCACCAGCAATCTGTCTATGCGGTTGGCCTCTTCTTACCTAGTTTAGTCCCCCTCCTCCACCCATCTCCTCACCCCTCTTCTTTGAGGCTGACCGTCCGTTTATTGCAGTTTTTTAGATACTGAATGCACTTCATGCCAGTCCTCTCTCCTGGTTTACAGCATACGTGTTTGTGAAGTGGGGGCTCATGTGATTCAGCTGTGAATGACGGTAAAGAGGAGGTTTCAACTGCTAGTTCACACACCTCTTATCAAAATGGCTTTAAAAAGTATCTATGGACATTTTCATGGAAACACAATGAAAGTATTTTAAAATGAATGTACAAAATGTTGGACAAGATGTTCGACACATTTGTGTGCAATGGTACAAGCAATGAAAGGAAGATTATTAGTTGTATGAACAATGACTATTCAGCCTGTACAAATACAGTTAGTTTTGACAGGCATTATAACAGCAAACTAATAATGATCAAAAGCCATTCTAAAGTCATTGCTTTATGACCAAAAGCATGTGCTATTGGATGAAATTAACAGGAAACTGCCACTAGGTTGTGCCCTATAAACTTTAATTCCGTTGTGAGAAATGTACCAAAGTAACTGAGAAAAACTATATTACCTTTTTGCTTAACAGCATTCACAATATTGAAAATATTTACTACATGTATTATACACTTCCTGCTATTTAGGCCATTTTGGTTTCAAAGTAAGATTCAACTCCTTCACTTGTACTAAGCTTTTAACTTTTATACAATTACAGTCCGTTTCATAAAAATGTCCTATCATTTCTGGATTTATGATGGAAGTCAATGGAGTGAAAGGTTCTGGACCCTGAGTGATGACGCTCCAGTTTACAGTGCAGAGGGGTAGATTTAAAAAAATAATAATTTTCTAAAAAATTTTTCCCCACTTCAATCGATATTAAATAATAATGTAATAAATTAAAATGACACTTTTTTTGTAATCACAGTCTAAAAGTCGTAAAAAAGCCAGTTTTTACGTTTGAAGCTGTTATGTCAAAGACTTTGTTTTTGTTGTTTAAATACCCACTCAGATGAAAATTGTGTTTTGAGTTTTTTTTCTTGAGGCCTTTTTCTGATGACGAAGGACATGTTAAAGAAAAATCAACTTAAAATTGCATTTCTGAGTATTTCTTTTGTTGTGAATCAGGAGCAGATGAAAAAATGCTGTTATGAAAAAGAGCTTATTTGTTACATTGAACCTTCCTAGTCTGCCCTGGAATCTGGATCAAAACTGTACGGCTGGATAGCTCCAATATTGCTCAACATTTTGGTTTCACCAGTAATTTAAGGGGTGTGAGGGACTGTCAGCTAGCAGGAGAGAGTGTAAACAGAGAGCTCTCAGCAACGTGAAGGGGCTGTTCCACTGCAAAAGTCCCACCCACAACTCAGAGGAGAATTTCTTACTTTTTTTCTTTTTTCTAACTTGTCCTGTCCAACAGGTGAGCAAACAGATGAGAGCTGAAGGCCTCTTGTCTTGGACATATTTTACTGTTACAATGGGGGTTATGAATCTTTTGACACACTAGGTGTATATTTGAATTAACCCCTTTTGTAATTTAGGCTAAACTTTATTCATCTTACTTATATTTGTAACATATTTGTGTTGGACCCGACGGAAAAGAAAAGGAGGGATGCCGAAGAGGGGGGTGGGGGTGGGAAGGTGATTATATAAAGACGGGCGAGAGAGAGGGAGTGTCACATCCAGATGTGATGATCAGCTCCTGAGTCTTGCCAGAACTCGAGGATCCTCCTCGTAGAAGAGAGACGCGGGCTGGAAGCCAACACCCAAGGAACACGGCCGCCGTCGCCGAGGGCCTGGTATCACCTGCCAGGGATGGGGTAGGGGACAGAAGATGAGAGGTCCTTATTTCTGTAATGTACGTGTGTGTGTTTGAGCATGGCACGTGTATGAAGCGTGAGAGGAGGGAATTTCTAATGGACTCTGACTTTCTGCAGAAACTGTATCCAGAAAACCAGACCATTTTTAGGGATTTTGATTAAAAACGATACAGTGATAAATAAAAGATTGGTTATAAAATAGATCAAAAGATTATCAGAGTGGGACTTTAAGATTAAAATAACAATTTCTCTGTTAAAAGGCATTTTCATTTAGAGTTTTAAACACTAAATGAATAATAGATAGATAGTATCCATTTAGGTATAAGAAGTGGACTGTATTATATCACCCACAAAGTTAATTGAATTTTGTATGTATTGATTTATGGACCACATATGGAGATGGGTATGGAGTGGGAGGTAAGTCCCCCTAGATGTGTTGTCAGTGGCTCTAAAACTGATACTTCTTCCATCCATCGAATCTTAAATCAACATTTTATTGCAGGCGGCTGAGAGGAAATGGTGCCAGCAGTAAAAGTACCCCACCTCCACCCCCTTACCTACTCTCCCAATTTTTGAAGTCAATAGTATGAATCAATAAAACCTCCTTAAATTGAAAACAAATGCTGTTTTAGATTAATGAAGTAGTAAGCGTTTTGGAAGTCAATCTGTCTGCTCTTTTTCATCCTGTAATGTATATCCACTCTGCTGTTTCATTTTGCAGCCTTGATCCTTGCCCCCCTCCTGTCCCCATATAAAATGTTCTGCGCTCTGCCACTGGTTTTACTGCCAACAGCCAACTAAATACAAGGAGTGATTATAGAAAAATAACATTCATCTTTCTTGCGATAGACAATATACTTATACTCCTTACACAGTGATCAACAATATATTCTAATGTTCCTTACTTTCCAAGTAACACACTGAGGACATGGGTTGAACAAAAGTATAAATATCATCAGACAGGTTGATTTTTTTTGTTTTTTTTCTTAAGGCGTATACTTTGTCCTCTTGTTGCCTTCTTTAGTATCCTGTCTCCCAGACTAGCACCTCTAGTTGCAGAACTTACAGATATGTACCATGGTTACAAGTTTGCCTTTTATAAATCTCCAAAGCTCCTCTGAGATGCTGCAGAAATCCTCCATGGCTAGAGCCAACAAAATCCTCAGAAATTATAAAGAGTAAAAAACAAAACTTCTCCCTAATCTTTTTTTTTTTTTTTAAAGGATGGAAAGGACAAACTTACATTAAACTGACATCAACTCAGATTATTCAGACAAACAAATGTTCTGCTTTAAACCAGCATCCACTATCTTGGAGATTCGAAGCCTTTCCTTAAGTAAATGTGATCAAAGCGGCCCGCTGTGACTTAAAAACAGAAACATGGGTTTAACATGGCACCACTTGATGAGCTCACGACTCCGCTGACTATTACCCATCGAACAATTAAACCAACGGCATAATCATCCACGATGCAAAAACGTCCTGTGTTAAAGATCTTAGCATTTACTGTACACAAACAATCATCTTTTGCATTTATAAACGCGACGTTTATATTATTCTTCATATAGTTCATCTTTGTAAACTGTCCCGTTAGATACAGTATGTACAGTAAAAACTGCATCAGTTCAGTCGGTGCTGGTGTCGTAAGCACTCTGAAGTGAGAGTAAGGTGTGGGACGTTTGCGTTGTCGCTCGCAGCCTCGGTTAGCAAAGCGCAGCTGGCTAGGGAGGAATCTTTTAAACCACGCGGAGTCGCCCAACTTCTCCGCGGCATTTAGGCGCAGCGGCCATCAGCGCTCCTCGGATACTGCGGTTCGTGCCGGCTCATGGGAGTGATCACGGCGTGGGGATCAGGGCGCTGAGAGTCTAATTAGTATCCCGTGTCGATCAGAGGAGGACAGAAAAGCCAGGCGTTCTTACAGTCAGAGCTCAGATCCTTGGCGGTTTCCTGATGGTTTCAAGTGCTTCATGTTTTCTCCTTGGAAGTCTACAGTTTATTGTTTAAGTCTTTAAAAAGAGTAATGTTCCATATAAAAAGAAACAGAGTTCTGTTGCGTTCTTGTTTCAGATTGGATCGTCTGGTTAGAGTTTTACGTTTGGATCCTGTAACTATTGGTGGAGCAAATTCCACCAAAATCATCAATAAAGAACCGGCCACGCCCTGAAAAAACACAAAAAAAGCACCTTCAATTGAGTGACAGAGCAAATTTGTATCCAATTCCTTCACAACATAGTACACACTAAATGATCATCATATATTCTAGTGCTGTCAGATCTCTCGAATTAAAAGCCAGTAAAAATTTCCCTAGAAGTCTCTGCAAAAACTAGTGTGTATTATGCTCATTGATTAGTGAATATAGACCACAATGCATTGCATTGAACAATTTTCAAGTGAAAAATGTATTAACATGGATTTTCTTATAAACCATCCAATTTTTCATCATCAGAGCTCAGTGGATTCATAAATAATCTTTGTAAAATGTTCATATTTATCTAGATTTTTAAGCTGGAAGTATCATATTTGGTGTTAAAAAAATGTGTGTAGTGTCCAAATTGCTTTGAAATCCAGAGCACTGGATAGTCCCGCACTATATCATTTTTTTAGTAGTTGGGGAGTAGGAAGAATTCAAGACACAGAGTGTTGGCGCCAAGTTTTAGTGCTCCTTCCCTGTCCATAGTTTGACATGTCATCTGCAATCATGTGCAAGTCCAACAATAAGTTCCATGTGTCCTTAGGGATGGATCGTTTATAGGTGTTCCACCAAGAGCAACAGAAACCAGGTTCAGGATCAAAACCAACATGTCTTCATTGATGGATGAGCCATTATTCTCTCTGTTTACGCTAAAGTCACCACCTAAACCCGCAATTTCAGAAACCTTTTTCAGACCACGGTGAGTTGATGTCTAAGACTATACTGGCGTTTAGTCAGTATGAAATTGAAGTGGCGTGATAAATCTATATAAATATTTGGCTTAGTTTCCTTCATTACTTCCTTCTGTCAAATATCTGCAGCTGCTTTTAACTTTATTTGTACACTAGCTTTCATGTAGGAACCATTAAGATGTGATCTAGATTTCCCCATAGCCCATAACCGTCTAAGTGGAAGCTAAAAAAATCAAGATGCCAACTTCAGCCTCGTCTGACGTTTAAGGTGTGACAGATAAATTAATAAAAAAGGTCACTAAAGCAGGTATTTTCTATAAAATAAACATGAACCACCTAGTAACATTAGACAGGTGGTAGTTAACTATGTGTTGTCCTGTCATGCTGCTTCACCTCTCTGAAAACAAACTAACCTTCAACTAAACCGGCTCCAGACCAGGTTTTGTTCGAAACATGAGTTGCTATAGCAGCCAGAAATACAAACATACCTCAATTTTTGGAACAGAAAGCTGAGGTTATCCGCTTCCTTAGCCTCAAACCTACCATGGTAACTAGCATACCCCGTTTTATTTTTTTGAATAATTGATAATGATCAAAACATGAGACATCCACAGCAAAAAGAAATCTAACATTTTTTTTGTAAATCCCCGAGACCAGAAATGTTTCAATGTTTCGACAGAATGCTCGCTGCTGTGATTTAAAGAAACACAAGCGGTGACATTTTCTTAAAGTTGGCTTGTTTCCCCTCAACCCCAAAGCTGTAAATCTGCTTTCATCTTTTATGATATCTTGTTTTCTTGGCATGAGTAAACATGAGGCAATGATCCCTGATAATGCAAGTTGGAAGTAAGAGGCAGAGCTTGGCTGTGTTTACTAAACAAGACAGATCTTGGAACGATGATAAAAGGCCTCATCCATTAAAGCTCTGTCATTTTAGAGATCATACATATTAAATTGATCTAATAAGAAGACTTCAAAACGTGGCTTGAAGGATGAGAAGTGCAGGAAAACACAGAATTTCATTTGTTTGTCTTGGTTTCATGCTGCACTCTTAAAGAGGGGTGCTGACCAGCAGCGCTGTATGTGAGCTGTCTGACAGTCACCAAATCATAGAACGGCTTGTATTTGGGCCCCAAACTATACAACCGCCTCAAGTAATGTGTTGCATCTAGAATAAACCGATATATGGAGCTGCTTTTCTCGTGGGATGAAGCTGATTCATGTTGATCACCGAATCCAGGTGCTCATTACCTCGTCGCGATCGACGGTACATCTTCAGGGACACGTGAGGTGAATCGCGAGGCCAGCAGGATAAATGACCAAAAGAAATGTAGCCCAAAAATCCCTCAGCGAATCAAAATCCTCACAGAGAAGCACTGGACTTGATTGACATGCAGACAGCCAATTGAGCATCCTCTGATACATACGTCACTGCACAGATATGTTTAAATTCACTTAGTGCAAATTCTGTCTGTCATCAGAAAATCGCTTTCTGCCTGTGGCACATCAAATCCCCGGCGAAGACCCTCCGGTTTAACCCGGAGTGTTTAAACCGAGCATGTCCATCTCCTCACCTGCTCGGCTCCGCGTTCCGCCCTGTCATCTGAGTTCATTAAAGAGCGTGCCTTTCCGCCTTGCCTTGATTACGTACGGAGCCATCAGCGCCTTTGAAATGCCATGCTCCCCCCTCTGCACGGTTTACAGCAAACGCGACCTCCCGATAATCGCTGCTTTCTGTCTTTGTAATAAGCGCCTCATCTATATTAATGCAAAAGTATCTTTTGTATAACTATATTATGATTTCCGTTATCAGTAATCAATAACATTATCTTTTGCTAAACATGTAGCTAGGCCTGCTGATATACATAGGTGTAGTTATACAGCATTAAGCTGTGCAATATGCATACAGCAGAATTAGCCGAAAATGCAATGAAATGGTTACACGCTAAAACAATCTCATGGCAGCAGAATATTGAACAAATGAGAATGAATCCTTTATAAGATTTAGCAATGGAAGGACCCGTTCACGTTGTTGATCCAATCAGATGAGCCCTTTTATGTTAGATGTTTGCCTCCTACGTCAGCAAGGGTCATTTGGAGTATAATTTTCTAAACTGTTGCAGTGAAATGGAAATTATGTTTTTGGTTATTTTGCTATTTGTTTATGTACATAAATTATATCGTTATCACATAATGATCATTAATATCGCAAATTTTCCTCATATCTCATTGCAGCCTACATATAACTAATAAACATAAATAACTAACATATACTAATAATATATATATATATATATATACCTACACAAACACACACACTCCACTAAGGTAGATCTCAAGACACTGTCTGACTCAAAGTAGCTCACATGCCAAAAAGTGAAAGCACCCCTAGCGTAGGCAGTAGATGTGATGTCAGATAAGCGCGTGTCGCCAGCAACATCTCTGGTGTTGGAAGGCTTATAGGACACAATCAGCAGAATATTACAACCAAAAACCACCTTTGTTTGCCAATTACAGACCGTCTACATTATGTGCCTCAAGGATGGAAAGTGGATATATTAACATTATTATTACGAAAGACATTTAGACCATATTATTCAGTCTGACAGTTCAATGGTGGCAAAGCTCAGTCATCTTTTGATCAGTTTATTAATTATAATTATGTATTTTTGGGCCAAAATCAAGCATGTGGTTATCAAGGACATGCTGGCCCAGCAGGAGTTGGTGCCTCTGAGTTGTGGGCGGGACTGTTGAAGCAAAGTAAGCCTGCCTCAACTTCCCATCATTCATCTGTTTACATGCTCTCCCGCTATCTTAAAGCTCCTCACCTTCAAAATGCAATCGTGATTCCTTGCAAAGCGGATATCTGACCTATCAGCGTATAGTTTAGATCCAGATTTCAGCTCAGATGAGAAAGCAAAGACGTACATGGATCTGTTTGTCTACAAGTGATTTCCATCAGAATCTGAGGAGCTCATGGCACTGATTGTAGCTTCCACAACACATCAGTACACTCTTTTTCCAAAGGCATTTTCTATCCGCTCCTTATTCACGATTTGAGCAGAATACCAGAAATACTCATTTTAAGCATAATTTTTTATATATATATCCTTCATCAAAAACAATTCCACAAGAACACTTTAAAAACTAAAAAAAAAAAAAAACATTTTTATTTGAGTGGGTCTTTAAACAGTAAAAACCAAAACCACAAACAAACCACACAAAGGGCACACATGTAAAATAACCTCCTGTAAAAAACAAAAAATTGATAACATGTGGATCAGGCTTCTCAGAAAGTCTGTGAACTTTAGTATAGAGGTCAGTCATCTATTCTACAAGCTGTTCCACCTTAAAAAAAAAGGTCTGTGATGTTCATCATAGATGCTCTAAAAGAGGAATTCAGGAAACCTATTGTTGGTTTTAAAGTACTGATATAGCAGGCAGAAAATAAGTATTTAGCTCCAACAGAGCAAACACTAATTTTGTCCGTCACAGACCGATTCTTCCCTTTTAAGAGGCTCTTTTACCCCCACTTGTTGCCTGTGTAGGTATGCCTGTTTGAACTGGTTATTTGTATAAAAGACACCTGTCCACACCTTAAACAGTCAGACTGCAACCTCTACACCACGAATAGGACAAAAATAAAAACACCTTCTGAAATGATTTTGAGTGTCGATGTTTCTTAAACTCTGTAATACTTCAGTGATGCTGATAGGACTCCACCAGAATCTATTCCAAGATCAAGGAACTTAAATGCGTCCTGACAGAACCAGGTTCAGTAAGCCATGGCCATTTTCTAAATCTGCGGGAAATCCCCAAAAAATAATAAGCTAAATATAGGTCCATATGCAACACCAGCCATTTTTAATGATGTGACTCCACATACCTAGACCCTTTTGTCCAGGATTTTTGGCAAAATTAAAAGTGAATTGGTAAAAGTCCTTGAATTTCCCGCTGTCTTTTAGCTCCTGCTCTAATCTTGGCAATAGGGCCTTTAATTTCTCTGGACTGTCACACCTAGAAGTCAAACAAACATGTTTACATCCAAAAACCATCATGGTCAACACAGTCACTTGAAAGTCTTGTCACTAATGACAAACTAGCTAAACGTGAAGCTCACACAGTGTGGGTGGCTTTATATTTAGCCTGCCTTCCCTTCCTGGAGCTACACTGAAGAGGACCAGCATGTGAAGATACTTTGGGAATGTCACGCGCTGCGGACGTTAGCACTCACCCCAGCTCTGTCATTCCATCCAGGAACTCCTTCTTGGTAAACTCACATTGAGTGGCAGCGCGAAATTTCCACGCAACGACCAGTACGGTGATGCTGGCGGGATCCAGGGAGAGGTCGTCACAAAACTGCTGGATCCCATCAATGCCGATCTTATTTTCATCCTGAGGATCTATGGAGAGAGAAAAAACAGAGATTAAGGGACAAGTCTGTCATCAGAAGAAAATCAGTGTATCAATACAGTAATGAAATGTCACTGCAGGCATAAAGAAAAATAAACTTCAAATTGCATTTCTGAGGATTTCTTCATTTCAATTGTTGTGAATCCGGATGAAAAAAATGCAATTTGAAAAAGATTGTATTTTTTAGAAAATACACAGGGTGGACCACCAGCTCCCTGCTCCGCTCCATTCTGATGAATCCACTTGCAGACAAACAGATCCATGTACGTCTTTGTTTTCCTCGTCTGAGCTGGAATCTAAACACACCTGAACCAGGTAACGTAATGCAAGAAGATGAAAAAAATTGGGTTGATCTTGAGGACCAGGGATGGGGAGTAGCATCCTACATATTCTCAAAGATCGCTGTTGTGTCCGAATTCCCGCACTACTTAGAGCCCTCTATAGGGCTCTTAGTATAATTCCAAAATTGAGTGCCCTGACAAATTTTTCCAGAAGTTTCTGCGAAAAACTAGTGTAACCCTTGTGCTATCCTAGGCACTTTACCAATGGGAGTAGGGTCATCTAGACCCACTAGACAGTGCTTTGAACCTTTTTTCTTCAATGATTTGTGATCTTCACTGGTGTCCATGGATTACATGTAATCTTTCCACCTTTATCCACATTTGTCATGGTAGGAATAACACGTCAAAGTAAGGGTGGGGTCATCTAAGATAGCACAAGGGTTAAGTTGATGCTCACTAGATTGGCGAATATAGAGCAGAATCCATTGTGTTTAAACAATTTGTCATTTGAAAAGAAGCATTTAAATGTATTTTTAAAAATCATCCAAATTTACGTCATCCAAACACAGTGGATTCATAAATAGTCTTCATAAAATGTTCCCATGTTTAGGCTTTTACTTCAACAAATAGGTTACAGCATATTTGGGGTTTAAAAAAATAAAATAATAATAGTAATAATAAATAAAAATGTAGTGAGCAGGCGTCTAAATTGCAGTAGAGTCCAGGTTACTCGATAGTCCTGAACAGAGGTTGGGGGGTAGTGAGGGAATTTGGATCATGTTCAGGACTTTGTTGTGGTCCGTCTATGCGGAGAGCCTTCTAAGCCACTATCTTACAACCTCATCTCAACCCTTAGACTATCATATTGAAATCCAAATTAAAATCAGGGGTAATTCCTTTTTGATTTATCGAGAATTAAAACCAATTTATGGTTTGTTGTCATGTTGGCCACATTCTATTGCCAAGTCCTGAGAAATCAATCAGCCATCCCAGACCAAACCACTACCATCGTCTACTCAGTAGGTAATCCTTCTATCTACCACTTTTCTTGCCCTGGTGCCCCTTTCACTAAGAAACAATCATCTGGACTCATCTGACCTATTTTATGTTTCCCAGTAAAATCAATTTTTTGTACAACCCTAATGAAACCAAACAACCTCAGACTCCCAAATCCTGAAAACTTGCGATCTGTTTCCACAAAAACCCGCCACCACTTCCTGTCACTGATCTGTTTACACACTTTCTCACTAGCTTACAGCTCCTCACGGCCCCAACCTAAAATTACCAGTGCAACAAAAATGGTGATCAATATTGGAGCTATCCAGCCGTACAGTTTAGATCCAGATCCCAGCTCAGATGAGAAAAACAAAGACGTACATGGATCTATTCGTCTACAAACGAAGCAGGGAGCCTGTGGCCAGCCCAGCGTATTTTCTTTGTTACAAATACAATCTTTTCAAACAGCATTTTTTCATTTGCTCCTGTTTTACAACAATTTGAATAAAAAAATACTCGAAAATGCAATTTGAAGTTTAATTTTCTCTATATTTGTCCTATGAAAAATGTCAGAAGACCATATAAAAAAAAACACATTATTTTATTGGATTGGGTCTTTAAACTAATAAACATTATACAAAATGTATAATTTTAACATTTTTTAATTAAAAATATTCACATTTTTTCTCCCCCCCATTTTCCATTATTTAATTTTGTTTCACATTATTCTTTACCCGGTTTCATTCCACTAAGCTGTCTCTTCCATTGTTGATATTTAATTCTTAAATAGCATATGATCCTACTTAAATAAATCCTATGGAGATAATTATAACCAAGACCCAAATAGTTAGAAATTCTGCTTACCTTTATAGCGATTGTAGAGCTGCTCCAGCTTTTTCCGGTCCACCGAAGTTTTCATGGATTCCTTACAGTACAGCTCTGGATTCTGAAAGTAGTTATCTGTGGCGACTTCTAGTTTCCAGTCATTCTGTGTGAGGCAGTACACAGCTGTCTTCTCCCCAGCTTGTGTGAAGGACATGAACTGCCGTACTTTGTCCCTCTGCGAAGACTTCAGCTTATGCTGTACAATCACAGGACAGGGGCTGTCAGACCCGGGCGTTATCGCAGCGGGGAACACACACCACAGCACGCAAAAACACACCGATACGCAGACGAGAACACACACTGAAACATAAACATCTACAGGCATTCAGTCAACAGTGAGTTAAAACACACTCTGAACTATTATAGTTCAGAAAAAGTTAGGGCATTCTCGCTGACAAATCATGGATCTAGCCAAGATGCGAAACTATAGCCTGTCCAACACAGATACGCTGTGAATATTCAAAGCACATGGTGTACTGAAGATAACTACAGTCATGGATGTAATATGAGGATGGAAATGGGATGCCATCACAAGGACCCGGAGGGGCAACAAGTCTGGATTCTGCGTAACACAATCACTGTGCCAAAAATAGCATTTGTTTTAAAAAATGGATGTATAGCACAGGGTTCAAACTCCAGGCCTCGAGGGCCGGTGTCCTGCATGTTTTCTAACCAACCTGCCATTGAGGCTCCATATTGGCTAAACACACCTGATCCAGGTAATCAAAAGCAGATGAGGCAGAATTTTTGCAAAACCAACAGGAGAATTGGAGTTTGACACCCCTGATGTAATAGTGTAGGAACAGTGCAGAAAACAAATCACAATCTAATTTATCAAAATACTTTGCTTCCTAAAGCTTTCGTCTTGTTTATATCATGCGATATTTGGAATTCTATGGCTCAAGTCTGGATAGATATGAAATTTTGGACAGAAAAGGAATACAATAAGTCAAAAGTTTTACTTTTAAAAAGCCTCCATTCAACTGTCAGCATGCGATGTCCTCCAACCAGCTGCCTGCCTGCAGCATCTGAGCTTTTCAACATTTCGGACTCACTAGGAAACTCCGCGAATGACTTCATTTATCTATCTTTTAATAATTGCGCAAAAAAACATGAAATGATGCCCAATGGAGTGATACTATCCATGCAGTAAGGATTATTGTGCAACCAGAAAGGTAACGTTGGGTTAGCATCAATACACAGAGCTAGTAAGTAAGTTACACTGGCTAATGTTAGCCGAGTTAGCCCGAAGGTAATGACATTAATGAAATCACGAACAGAGGACAATGTCAGTGAGCTCAAGCAAGGCTATGTTAGGGGTTTATGCGTGTCCGTCATGATGAAGGTCCAGCGGCTGACCCAGTCACAGCCGAAGTTAGCTGACTGCCAAAAAAGGGAGTGTGGCTAATGCTAGCTGCTCTCAAAATATCTACTGACCTTCGGTAACAGCAGCGATTATAAGAAACTAAGGCGTGTAGGCTAACCTAAACGTAGCCCGTGATGTAGTGCAGTCTTATAGTAATATTGTTAATAGGAAACAGAAATGGCACGAAAGCCACTGCACGGGTTTGTGTTTATTTTGGTTACCTACCATTTTTACACCCGCTGTTTGACCAGGTTGGTAGCCCGACTGTTGCTCCGAATGCGCACGCGCAGAAGAAGTTGCTGAGCAGCAATCGGAGGATTCCGAAGAGCAGCAGCGGCTTCTGCACGAGCAATGTTCACCATCCAGCCTGTCCAGAACCCAATTTATCTTTAGACCACCAGTTACACAAATAAATAAATAAAAATTGTCTGTCCATCCATCCATCCATCCATCCATCCATCCATCCATCCATTTATCCATCCATCCATCCATCCATCCATCCATCCATCCATCCATCCATCCATCCATCCATCCATCTATACAAATATACAAATATTTAAATACAATAATCTTCCCTTTATTTTGTGAAGAAGTTAACAAGACTAAAGAACATGTCAGTCATATACGAAAGAAATGCAAAAAACAAAACAATACAAAAAAACAAGTCAGTGCGAAGAAAAAAAATCTAAAGATCATATAAAATGGATATACATTAATAATAAAATTATCTTTAATGCTGAGAGCCGAGTAGAAAGGTATTAGTCACAAGACTAGTTCACACTCCCTGTCGTTAGCTTTTCACCTATTTTGATTATACAAGGATTAGCAGACAACACAAGAAAATAGGACTTCTGTTTAATTCCAGCAGCACCAGTGAAGGTCAATCACCCATCTTCAGATGTTATTCTGAAAGGACAGAAGAGAGAAGAAACAGAAGTGCCAAACCAGGAATTTAAGTCATTTAAAAGAAAAACTTCGAAAGTACTTATGAAACTGTTTTGTGTGTTTTAAAATGAGCCTGTGTGAGCTTCACCATCTTTATCAAACAGAATAGTTTTAGCCTAATGATAAAGATAAAAAAGGTTTGTCTGACACCAAACTTTAAGTGGTAACTGGAGCCAGAGGACTGAAGCCTGATAACCAAAGAATGACCAACAAGTTCTAACTTTGGAACCTCTAAAAACTCTCAACAAGTGAAGAATCAGCACAAAACTGTGACTTTTGAAGCGGGATGTGTTTATTTGTACAAATATTAGATCACAACAGCATCAAATAGATATGAATATTCAACAAAATGTTCTTTTTCATCCATTCAACCCCAATATAAAAATAATTTCATCAGCTATTATAATATTACTAATCTAATATAATATTACTAAATATAATATAATATAATATTACTAAATATAACTTATTTTTAGGTGTACAGTGAGGGCTAAAGCTATTTCTGGACTATTTAGTATGTTCCCTTAGAGATTCTTTCACGAGAAAAAAGAATTATCTGAGTTCAGCAGACGAAGAAACAAGCTCGGTTTTATCTTATAAAGAAAAGAGTCCACCCATAAACAAGTTTTAATAACTCAGCACACAGTGAGCCCTTGATAACCTATCTGTGAATGTGCAGCTTTCTGTACTCCATGCTGTCGCAGTTTGTTTGATGCGCAGGATGCAGTATGAAGCTCCTCTGTAATGAACTGTAACAGTGTAACACCAATAAACCGTGGCAATTTCAAGATGTTTAATAGAATGTAATGTTTACTAAAAACTTTCTTTTTTTGTTTTTCTACCTATTTGTTTGGGTCCTTCAGAAGATGCACTCTATTTTCCTCTATATTTAACATTTTTTCATGTATTTAAATGAAAATTTTGAAAACTTCCCTAGGAACTTCGCAGACAGAACCAACAAATTAATCCACCAATTTTGTGAGCAGAAGAGCTTGAAGGGGCGCGCCAACGTCGCCACCGCATCCGCCTGCCTTCACATCGCCTGCAGACAGGAAGGAGTCCCCCAGAACCTTCAGAGAGATGTGTGCTCTCTTAAGACCTCAAAGAAATACATTGGTAGGTGTTTCAAGTTGATCCTGTTGGCTCTGGAGACCAGCGTGGATCACATCACCACAGGTGACTTCATGTCCTGCTTCTGCTCCAATGCAGAAGATTTATTTGAGATGTGTTTCAGTAGTTCTTGAAACCCATCATGTGTGTCTGTGTGTGTGTGTTTGTCAAAAAAGAATGAACGATGGAGTAAAAATAAGAAATTTTTACTCCAAATAAGAAATAAACAAAGAAACACATTGCTTTTCATTGTAATAAAATGCCAAATTCCTAAATCTTGATGCTTAGTGACCTGCATGCTATGGGTCTTTGTTACTACCCCCCTATATATTTTAGAGAAGAACATTTTTAATTATTTAAAACAATCACAAAAATAACATGTTTTTACTTTTTCAAGAGGAACTGGAACATTAAGAAGGAGATGATAGATCATTAACTAAAATCTAGCAAACATTCTTTGAAAAAAGATGTCTTTGATGATGGAAACTATACCACCTAAAAATCTGACTATTTTCTGTCATTGCTCATGATTTTATTTTATCTTCTGGTGAAAATGTTTGACTCCTGACCATGTCCCTATGTAGGCTGTAACATGAAATTACTATAACAAGATGGCCTCTACAAAAAAAATGTCAACAGCACATAAACTAAGACATAGTTATAAATGTTCAGCTCGTAACAGAGTTTAAAGAAATCAGTATTTTCTGTATCACCCAATAAACTCAGCATTGCTAAACTCTTCACCAGCTTGGAATTTACTTTGATTAGGAATAGGACAAAAATTCACCAAACCTCCAAAAATACAGTGTGAGAGAACTATGCAAAATAGACACACCACTGCAGATAGAAAACTATCAAATTGATTATTACTGCATTAAATTCTCAACTTGGCAGTGTTTGTAGATATCACGCCTAATGCAATAAATGCCAAAGGTGAGTGCTGGGATTTGGAGTCAGACAAAAAAAAAAGTAAACTGCAACAGTCCTCACCTTTTTTCAATGATGTGTCGCCCTGATTTCTCTTTAAAACACCTGGGAATGAAAAATAAAAATAAAAATTGGTGTAATTAATTTAAACAACACCGGTAATCATTATTAACCCAATGAGTCTGGGCTGAAGCATTCTGCTTGTCGAAGCCCATCAAAAAAAAACAAAAAAAAGCAAACAAACATTCAATTGATTTACTTCTGAATGCATATAATTTATATATACACACAATTATAGAGGTACACATACATTCACACATGCACAAACACATACATTAATGTATACTAATTTTCAAACTATGCATTTTTAGCTGTCATCTTTCAAAGGTTTTTGTTACTTTCTGAAGTGCCACTTATTATATTTTTTTATTGAATAAATCAACAACACACTGTAATGTAAAATCTCTCACATAGGATTGTAAAATGGAGACAAAAAATGTATACAAGGAAACAAAAAAAATAAAAAGCAGGTATTTGTGGATTGATTCTTTTTGGGAGTTTTAATGATCGGTAATATGTTTTGAATTCATTTATATACAACATGACAAGGAGGGTTTGCTGCTTCTCCATTTATTTCAATGAGCGTGATATTTATTGAGCAATAAAATAATATTAATAGTATTTGAGAATTAATTATCTAAATCATTAATTAATGTCAATTCAACTATAGCATATATAGGGGGAATGTAAAGTTTAATCTTAATCCAAACATCTAGTGTTTATCCAGAAAACCTTTGTGTGTGTTCATAAAAGTACATGTTCCAAAGTTTCATTGTTCAAATTGCAAAAAATTAAGGGTTCAAAAGTGCCATGAGTTAACCTTTTTCTATTTTTTATTTATTTTTTATTGATGAATGGTTGAGCATTACAAAAGATTGCTTAGCACAGTAAAGCAACAAAAATAATCCAGTAATTGCAGCTAGAAAACAAATATAGAAGAACAAACCATAGGAAGACAGAATGAACAGTTTTGTAATGCAAGGCTCGTCTTGTTTTTTTTTGTTATATGAGGGAGAGTTTTACTTTAGATGCCTTTCATTCACATATTTAAATAATTAAAAGGAGAATTAAATCAAGTAAAAGTCATGCTTATAGTTTCGTGGTATTCCAGTCCAGCAGATGGCGCTACGTGTTTTTATGAAGTTGGATAGTGTTCAACAACCCCAAGAGATATTGAACCCCTACTCCACTTGGTTTCGTCCATTGACTGTAGTAACATTCAATGGTTTCGTCTCGTTCCTGCTGTCCAATCAGACGCCGCTAAAGTGAGACACCGCCAAGATCAGATTGTTAGAGTCGCTGCTCCGCTGAACGGCTAGCTGAAAGGGAGTGAAAAGGCCAGGTAACGAACTGCTAACTTGAAGGCGCACCGGTAAGCTGCATTTATTGAATTGTGGCTCGGCGCCTCAAATAAAAACTTTCAGTTTTGTGCACATGTTTTAAAAAGGTTTGACGTAATAAATGTCACGAAAACACACTGCTAAGAAACACGGAGCTAACCACGACGAACGTGCAGCTCATACTGAAAGTGTAGATGACAGCTGGGGGTTAGCATGTCCGCTAGCCTTCTAGCTAACAAAAGCGTCGGATATCACCATGTATCAACAGCAATCACAAATAGGAGAAAATTACCCCCAAATAATAGCTATCAGAGTACCGAATGAAGTACAAACTTTATTCGGTTCCGTCGATGTTCAGGGTAGTTTTGTCGTTTTGGATCAAACTCCAGTTTTGTTTATTTGTGCATTCGCGTACTCATTGTCGTCCTTATTGTACGTTTAGGCTTCGGGGGAAACTACATTTTTACTCAACTGTTATTAATTTTACTCCTTGTATTAATTTAAAACATTCAATACAATTAAACTTTGTTGTTGTTTTTCTTAACTCACTTCGGAGGAAAGCTCCTTATTGATTAGTTAGGATTGTTTGTTTATCCACTTGAAAAGTTTGACACAATGCTAACTTTTCAAAAGTAGCGTAAAATCTTACTTTTAACTCATTTAAAAAATAAAATAAAATGAATTTTCTAGTCACACTGTTTACTCTAGTACATATTGCATATTAATGCCACAACACAAATACATCTTTGCTTTAGAATGGATTACAAGCTGAAACTCAAATATTATTTATACTGTTGTGACAGATTTTTACGAGGCATTTCACTTGTGTTTAGTTTTAACTTTGCCTGATGAATGAAGGGTTGTCAGAAACAAGGGCACAGCTGCCATAGTCAAGCAACTGACAAACCTTGGCATCATAAACCACGATTGCGCCAAAAAAATGAGGACATTAATTTATAGTTGACTTATGAGCCATAGACTCACGTTGAAAACAATACTTAGAACCTAAAGTAAGCTTAAATATAATTCGAAAGTAACTCGACATCGTTTATTTTGTTTCCTGTTTAATCAGGATTTAGACCTCCTCTTCCTCCATTCTCAAATGCCAATAACAACAATCCTCGAAGAGAAAAGAGAGTGCACTCGTAAGTGCACAGGTCTGTTATATTCACGAACCCACCGTGTGAAACGCGCATTCACTTAGAGGGCGTTAAATCCTTTTTAGATGTTGAAATAATTTGCATCACGGAGGGATTAATCCGTGAGTTAAATGTGAATCGTGTAGAAACGTGCAGGAGCTAACTAGCAGGCTAGCTGGACCCATCGCTAGCTGTTAGCATTGGGGCGCTAGCTGCATTCACCAAGAGTTAATTGCTGGCATCATTAGTCGCGAGCCTACTGGTTTTCCAGCACGGGGGTCTTCTCTGAATTCACACTGTGGTGCTAGAGAAGCCCGGTGAGCAGTTCCGGTCCGGTTGGGGGAAAGTTCGGGTGTTTGTGTGACCTGTAGCAGAAGTTGGACGATGCCTCTCCTCCGGACGTGCTTGGTACCTGAAGTAGGCCTCGGGCACACTTAGCGCTGTAAAAGTTGGGAGCATCCAGGGATGACTTTTTATGGTTTTCTGCGCACACAGTCCGAAAACTGACGGGCTGAAAGTTTCTGGAAGTTTCGATTCGTACAAAGTGATTGATAATTCTGTTAGCTTTGTTGTAGTGGAGGAGGAGAGTAGCTAACATAGTGATGTGGTTAGCTTTCCACACAGTGTGCTCTGGTCCAGCAACTTAAATGGGCCCTGTTTAAGAAATGAATTTAAACCCAAATGGCGTAAATTATAGCTGAGCTGAGCCTAAATAATTGGGCAAAAACATTTCTTAGGTTCAAACAGAAATACGTGTAACTTCATTTCTCCCCTTTTGTCTACAGGAGTTTGAATAGTGCCTGGCAGAGGAAGGTCTTGCTAACTTGAAACAATACCTGTCCCGGTCCTTTTGGATCATGGCTAAAGATGTAAGTCACTAAAAGCATGGATGGAAATGACTGCAGTTTAAATGCAACTTAGGTGTAAAAGAAAAGCAGTTGCTGCAACTGCTGTTGCTCATATGTACTTGAGTCTTGCCTAAAATTTGTAATAATAACTTTCATGTTCTTGAGTGTTTTAACATTGATTTATGTTTTTCAGGCTGGTCTGATTGAAACGAATGGAGAACTGAAGGTTTTCATTGATCAGAATTTGAGCCCCAGCAAAGGTGTGTTTTTTGTTTTACTAGTTATAATATGCACACGCTTAAAAATTAATGTGTTCAAAAACACTTAATGTGTGGATAAAGTCCTAGTCCGATTCGTGATACTTCATGGAGTATTTCCAAAAGATCGCTCCAATCGCCTTTAAATCTGTTTTTCAAAGTAATCCCCGTGGCCATTTAATTATGATTATGCTTTCTTTAGCCCAAATCCTCAAAATCTGTCATTTTCTAGGTAATAGTGTTTGCAGAGCCACAGTTCATCAGAAATCTGCCTCCAAGTTGTGGGCGGGAGTGTTGGCGCGGAGCAAGCCCGCCACACTTCCAATCACCCATCTGTTTACATGCTCTCCCGCTAGCTTACAGCCGCTCACACCGCAAACTTAGCATCACTGACGCAATAAAACATTTTATAATACTGGAGCTACCTCCAGTTGTATAGTTTTGATCCAGATTCCAGCTCAAACTAGGAAAACAAAAACATACGTGGATCTATTTGTCTGCAAGTGGATGAATCAGAATGAGCATCAGAGCAGGGAGCTTGTGGCCTGCCCAGCGCAAATATTCAGAAATCCAATTTTACTCTTATTTTTTTAAATAAATGTTCTCTTTATCAGAAAAATGTCTCATGGACACGTGAAAAACATCTGAGTGGGTCTTCAAACATATATTGTGACCATCGAATGCATAACCCGCTCTCAGCCTTCGAGCGTGGACGACAGGGGGCAATGGCGGTTAATTCAGGAGCTCCTTTTTCTTACTGTCCTCCTTTTGTCTTTAAGGCATCCTATCCTTGGTTGCTGTCCAGCCAGCAGCTGCGCCTGTGGCCAAACAGCTACTACCCAAAACACTTGGGCCTTCAAATGTGAATGTTGCAGCACATGTGCAACACGTGCCACACATGGTAAGATCCCATTTGTCCTAATTCACTCCTCCAAGGAAGTGTCAACCAGAAAAAGAGGGTTTTAGTGTTACGGATGACCTGCATGCTGTTGTGCATGTTTCCTCCTGTTGCTCTCGTCTGCTCTTCGTATTGTAAGCCCCCTCCATTATCATTGTGAGGTGACCGGGCAGTGGGTAGGTGGAGGCAGTTGATCCTAAGCTTATCAACTCTTCAGTCAGCAGGATTACACCCATCATCTCATTATGTACAAGCAATGTATACACAACGGAAATCAGCTTACATATCACCTTAGTGAAGGAATAGATCACCTATCCTCTGGAGGTCTCATGTTGCATTATAGAAGTGCACATATAAGGCATTTTCTGTCATAACCTCGGCTTCTTATGTTCTAGCAAGTCTGGGGAAAAAGATAAAAGCGATAAACAAGTCTCTATACAAACTCTAATATTCTTAGAGCAGCTTTTACTCTGGAAAATATTTCTATGCTGTAATAACACCGATCCTATGTGCTGCACCTCTAAATCCCCTGCTCCTTTTCGAATGTTCCTATGCATTAAAAAGGGCAAGATAAATGTTTACACAGCAGTATGCTGTTTGATTTAAAGATTGATCAAGAAAGTCAAATGTAACCGATTCAGATTTGCTCTGCTGCCAGTCTGAGTTTAAACACAGTTTAGACTGGATGAGCTGTGAAATTTATTTTTAGGTGTTTATTACAATAAAAACAATTATTGTCCAATAGGTGACATCCTAAGCTAGCCTTTACACTTTGGTTTAGTTTTAGAGAACATTAGAAAGTCTTGAGTTTAAACTTTGTGGGTCTAAAGTTCATTCTGGATGCAAACGAAACATTTCCAGCGGCTCAATCTCAATTTAAATATTCCTAAACTTCCAGAAATAGATGTTTGACATTTTCTAAACACTATTTATTTCCGTATTTAAGATTATTTTCACACCAAAATAATTTCAGATCCCATTTGTTAAAATTTCCTGTAAGACTTGTTGTGATGGTACTAAAATATTTTACTTGTTCAGCTGGTAAAATCAGACTCAAAAGTGTCTTGGACTTTTCTGAAACTGTTGCCACTTTTGGTTAAGTAAAAAAGCAAGATGAGTTAGCGACCTTTAAAATGAAATAGCAGCAGATTGAAGAAAAAATCCAGAGTCTGAAGTGTCAGACCAAGACAAACCATCTAAACGTTAATGTGAGTTGTTTGGAAACTACAGTTGAATTTCAGCCAAAATGTTACAAGCTCTCCTTTGCAACATTACTGCAGCACACATAAAATGCTTAATTACATTTCTAACTATTTGAACTGTAAACTAAGTTTGATTATCTGTTCCATCCCAGATGAGTTAGTGACTGTTCCTTCCAGCACATGTAAGCTGTTGCATAACAGTCCTGCTATGAAAATAACATGTGGAGTATTTAGCTCTATGCAGCCTGTTCTAATAAGGACAAAGCTTAACAGCAGGCGCCTTTTCAGGGTTCTCTAGCTCTTACTATTAAAGCAAATTTTTAGTATTTAATAAAAAAATGAAGATTAAGATTTCACAATTTTGGATTGCATCAATTCAGAGATGAGCTCATTTTAAAGTCAAACTCTGATCGTTACTTGATCTATTGTAAAAACGTCCCCAGTGGCCTTTTAATTATGATTACGCCTGTTTTTGACACATCACAATACCTGTCGTTTTCTAGGACAGTTTCTGCAGAACGGCATCTGTTCATTAGAAATTCAACTCCACCCCCACTTCCCATCACCCATCTGTTTAAATGCCCTGCTGCTAGCTTACAGCCCCTCACAACCTCATCTTAAAATTGTCAGTGCAACAAAAATGGTGAGCAATACTGGAGCTGTCCAGCCGTACAGTTTAGATCCAGATTCCAGCTCAGACGAGGAAAACAAAGACGTTCAAGGATCCATTTGTCTACAAGTGGATGCATCAGAATGGAGCAGAGCAGAAAGCTTGTGGCCCACCTGTTGTATTTTCTACGACACAAATTAGCTCTTTTTTCTAACACCTGATTTACAATGACTTGATTAAAGAAATACTCAGAAATGCAATTATGAGATCAATTTTCTTTTTTGTATGTCCTCCATCAGAAAAATGCCACAAGAACATGCTAGAAAAAACCAACAATACCATATTCATTAGAGTGGGGCTTTCATTTAAAGTCCTCACAAGGTCACGTTGAGTCTTTAATGTTCCGTCATCTTCATGTTTTCATAGGTGATTGGAACGCCCCAGAGACCATCAGTATCAAACACGATCTTGGTGAACAGTCCACACACACCCAGCTCCCAGTTCCTCACTCAGACTCAAACAGCAGATGCCTCTCCTTGGTCATCGGGGTAAGTCCACAAATGCCTTTAGCTTAGCCAGTTATAACTGATAAAATAATGCATTCCAAATGTATCTTAAAGTAATGTGACTACTTTGAAAGTTGTGTGCTGTAAATGTTGAAGCGTGCTTTGATGCTTCCTTTGCAGAAAGCGTGGTAAGAAAGGAGAGAAAAACGGAAAAGGCTTGAGGCATTTCTCCATGAAAGTGTGTGAGAAAGTGCAGAAGAAAGGAGTAACTACCTACAATGAAGTGGCAGATGAACTAGTTGCTGAGTTCAGCTCCGCAGACAACCACATGTCACCCAATGACTCGGTAAAGGCTGAGGCGGTGCAAACCCGCAACAACAAAAAAAACATGCACACTTTCATTTAAATGATCTTTTAAATACTTTTTTTTTTCCTAGCATGTATACGACCAAAAGAATATTCGGCGGCGTGTTTATGATGCACTGAACGTGCTCATGGCCATGAACATCATCTCAAAAGAGAAAAAGGAAATCAAGTGGATTGGTTTGCCCACCAACTCGGCGCAAGAGTGTCAAAATTTAGAGGTGAGGACGATTGTGAGGGTTGGTCTAAACGTATTTGCCAATTCTGGCTTTTTTCCTCTGATGCAACTCTCGGTCGCTACTTCTGTAGGTGGAGAGACAAAGGCGGTTGGAGAGGATTAAGCAGAAACAGTCACAGCTTCAGGAGCTTATTCTGCAGGTAGAGATCGATGACCTGTATGTCTGTGTTTGTCTGATTTCTGCATATATGTCCTCTGCAGCTCTTATGCTAGAGAGGCTGAGAGGTCTGTGGGGCTCATGAACGCCAAAGCAATGAAATTCAAAAGCCTTTTTGCCTTTCTAGCTTTTAGAACTTCACAGCTTAAAGAATATTTTTAATAGTTGTGTTTTATTTATTCCCTTTACATAAAAGCTGTCTAAAGTCAAAATGGAATCTTCCTCTTTTGTGCTGCCTCTAATTTAATGCAGTTTTGTTGTTTTTGCAGCAAATAGCTTTTAAGAACCTCGTTCAGAGGAACAGACAGTCGGAGCAGCAAGCAAACAGACCCCCACCCCCTAATTCAATCATCCACCTTCCTTTCATCATCGTCAACACCAGCAAGAAGACGGTCATTGACTGCAGCATCTCCAATGACAAGTATGTGGTTATCTGGTCTGTTTATGATCAAAGTCATAAAATCTATTTCTCTTAAACATTTGAAAGTGAAGTTTAAAAGAAAACGTCAATCCCAGGACCTGTTAGAAATGGCAACGATTTCTTTCTAAAATCTGTCTGTGCTTTTGATATTAGTGTTATGTTTGCATTAGAGAAATGTTTAAGTTTAGGTTAACAGACCACAAGGTAAAAGTCTGGGACTGAAAGGTTAAAGCTTATCTATTCCATCCATTGACTGGACACAAGGACAGATGTCACCCTTATGGCGTCAACAAAATTAAGTCAATTCAGTCACCATTTTATCGTGATGGAGACGGCACCATTTTGGAGCCAGACTAGAGCGGTGACGGGGTGGGATTTTTGATCACCGCGGCGATGAAGCAGCAGGGCGACTCCTGCTGCTCAATCCCAATACATGGCCGCACCATCTTTCATTAACCCAAATAAGTCCCCAAAGAAACATTTATTGTTATTTAAAAAATGGAAAACAATTTTTTAAAACTTCAAGTCAACATTATACTTGGATTTAAAAAAATATATATTTAAGTGGCGTTTGCTTATATAGAGCTTTGCTACCTTCTTGGAAAACCCAAAGCGCTTTACAGTCCCAGTCCCATTCACACATTCACTTACTGATGCCGGCTCTGCTGCTGCAATGTGGGAGTCGGTGTCTTGACCAAGGACACTCGGCAGGCGGGCAGGCAGGGCAACAACCGAACTTGCGATCATCTGATAAGAGGTTAACCACTCTACCTCTGCACCACAGCAGCCCCGTTAGTCATAAATGTGCACATATTCAAATTAAAGAACGCCTTTAAATATATAAAGCGAAAGTTCACCATTTTTATTTCTCTTTACATTTTTACGATTTAATTTGTCAAAACTTCAGCAAAACAAAGTGTGAGCTTGTTTGCTTTGCACTTATGTTCATTTTTTTCTGTAGTTACAACATGGTTTATATTATAACATTGAAATCTAAAGTGTTTGATCATTCTAGCACACTGTAAAATAATTTAATCCAGAGAGAATGGGGTCGTTTTTCCAATATAAAATGTTATTCAGAGTTGGATAATCGAGAGAGAAAAAAACAAGGTCTGTATTGTTTCTTTGTGGCCCGGAACCAACTGATCTATGGACCGGTCTTGGTCCGTGGTCTGGGGTTTGGTGATCAGTGCTGTAACACTCCTTTGCACATTGCATCTGTGCGCAAGAACAGTCCGACAGAACAGACACTGAAAGAGATGGAATTAATTTTTCTCTTGAAAAACTATGTGCACCCTTTTTGGTATTTTCTCAGAAATGGCATCCCATTTCTTGGGCTTGATGTTCTCCGTAGGAATTGGGTATGAAACTTGGTGCCAAGTGTACGGTTCTATGGGTGCTGTATGAAAACACAGACTTTGGTGCTTTATTTTGGTGCTTTGTCTCGGACATGTCAATCAGTTGTAATTTATTCAGTGTGGATTTACAATTCTAGCCAATCATTTGACCTTTCCAGGAATTGTGGGCGGGCCCATAAGTACGGGTAAAGCCGTGAGGGTACACGGAGCTTCAGTCAAGATGCCGATGGCGGAGAAAGTTCTGCTTTACTTCATAGCAAAAGATTCAAATTCAATTTCTTGATGGATAAGAGTGAGGTGTATAATTCTCCATGACGATGAGCGTTGAAATACTTGTTCTCTTCAGTATGTGTGAAAACAGAGATGCAGTGCTTAAGTGCAGACTGTCAAAAAGACGAAATAAAGCTTCTAAGACACATTCATGCACTCTCCTTCACCATGTCGCGTGAGGGGCCGCCATGGTCCAGTGTTAGGGCAGTCGACCTCTGATCGGAATATTGCAGGTTCGATTCCTACCTTGCCCACCTATGTCGTCGTGTCCTGGGGCAAGACACATTGGCTCTGGAAGGTTGCTGCCAGTGGCAGCGGAACGCTGGTAAACTGAACTGAAGAACTGGTTGGAGCTCAGTTAAGGCTCCTGAACAGTTTCACAAGGACTGGTTTGTTGTTCAGACAGTACCCATCCCTAATGCCCTGTGCTGCCGTCTCGCTGTGGTTTCAGTCCAGCAGTTTTAAAGAGGAGCAGAACAAGCTGGGAGACTCACATGTACACGCTTCTGTGTTTGCTGCCCCATGACACTGGGGGTCTAAATGAAGAGCGTAAACAGGTTTACCTTGCAGTGACTCAGCAGTTGCAAGGCCTCAAAGTGTTTGACGACATGAAGACGGAGTCGGACAACATGACACGTGAATTAATGTCTCCGGCTGAACAACTTTTGTGGATCTTGGTTGTTGTTGTTGAGTTGGAGATCAACTGTTAGTTTTTTTTTTTAATGTATTACTGTCTTAATGTAAGCAACCTTCCCTTCTCTGGGACTGAAAATGTTGATTTTTTATTTATTTTTTTATTCTTTGGCGTAGTTGGCTAAAGGCAGATGAGCAAATATGTTTGGTAATATAAAGCGTCTTTGCAGCCCTTCATTTTATCTTAGAGATTTTATTGATGGTATATCAACTCTTTGAACACGGTGAACTGCATAAAAAAGTGCCCCCCTCCATTTTAAAGCAAAACAGTTTTAACTTTTCAGCTATTGTGCAAGTCCTGCTTTTACTGACTTCATCAGTCACATTACAAATATTTATGGAGGTCAAAGCGTTGATCCCAGACACGCTTCGATGGATCGTTCCAATCCACTAAAGCTTGTGTCCCATGTCACCTGAGTTCTGTGGATGTTTCACCCTCTAATGTTTTTCTTCTCCCTCGTCCGCAGGTTCGAGTATTTGTTCAATTTCGACAGCATGTTTGAGATCCACGATGATATCGAGGTGCTGAAGCGTATGGGCATGGCCTGCGGCTTGGAAGTGGGAAAATGTTCTCCAGAGGACCTGAAGGTTGCTCGTAATCTGGTGCCCAAAGCGCTTGAGCCTTATGTTATAGGTGAGTCCCAGCATCTGCCACTAGAGGCCCGAAGGGACAGTGTTTGTCCTAGAGCTGTGACACTGTGGGGGATTTTTGATCACTGACAACGGCGTGGTGACACCCCCCCCCCCCCAACAAAAAAAATAAAACAAAACCTCCCCGACAGCCGCGTCACGAATGAATACAATTACAAAGCAGTATTCTTTGTTAACAAATAACACTAACTTCTACCTATCTAACTAATGACTTAACTATATAGGTTTTGTGGAATGACTGTGTGTGTGTCAGCGCACTGCGTATGTAGGACAAAGAAGCGTGTACAAGTGTGTTGGGAGTGCATGTTGATTCTTCTGCAGCGGACCGCTCTCGAGCTGCACACGAGGCTTTACCTGGAAATGAATCCAATGGAAATTAATAATTAGAACGCAGTAAATTTGTCGTATTTCCTCGCGAGACAGAAACTTCTGTTGTAGAATGAGGATTATATGCACTTGATGCTGAAACTGTGCGTGTGTATAAGAAGAGTGCGTGAAGAGGGAGTGAAGGAGAACTGCAATAAAAGGTTTCCCCCAGAATCCCTTGAAGTCTGAACACAGGAGTAGCAGAAAATGTAAATTATCAGCAAAGATGAATGTGTTTATTATAGTTCCAATCATGCACCATATGCAGAACTTGCGGTTATCGTCACACTCCTAGTTTGTCCAACACGTTCCTGACGCGTCAAGCATTATGTCTCCAAAGAAATGTTAATTCTGACACAAACTACCAAAATCACACTTTCAGACAGAAGTCGGCACCTTAACTTTAAAGCTTTTATGAAACTTCAAACATGAAATGCTTTGTTGAAGCAGTTGTAAAAATAGCTTCAGAATGGACAAGTGAGGCAACAGGCAAAGTAAAACCAGAGCATAAAATATTAACCTGTTCCTTAGAGGCTGTCCTTACCCAGGATGAAAAAACCCTCACTGGTCAGAAATGTTCAACATTAACAGATTTTTATTGGACAGAGCTCTAGGAGTAACATGTCAGCAGTCTCTGTTCCTTTGTGCACCCTGTACCTTAAACCTGTTTGAAATTGAGGCAAGTCAAGCCTGAACTTATCTGGACTTTTTGGGACGGCTCTCTGTGCTCCTGGTTGATGTGCAACATCATGTGCCCTGAGCAAAGTCTGAGGAAACCAGAAAGAGGTCACAACACATGATGGGAGCTCAGGAACACAGTTTCTTAGTACAGACAGGTGTAGGAAGATAAGAGGGTTGTAAGAAGAGCTGAGCTAAAGAAAGCCCTGAAAAACATTTTATGAACCCCCTTTTATGAAACTTGGGGACTGCAATACCCAGAGGCCTAGAGGGGCCAAGAGGTACACCACCGGTCAGAGGGGTTGATGGGAAGTTTTTTTCTTTTAGTGAATTGTGTTCTTCATCTCTGCCCCTATTATCAGCAACAATCATCTTTTGGAGAGAGAGAGAGAGAGAGAGAGCAACACCACAGAAGGCAAACATTATTGACAAAAACTCTCAACATTGTTCGGTTGTAATGCATAAAATTAAAAATAATACTTTCACTTTTTAAGTTGATTTTGTAGAAGCACAGTACATACACTGCACCACGCTCCTGACTACAATACCCATAATGCTCCAACAATCCATCAAGTGGTTTGGCAAACTGTCATACTTAAGCAAACGAGGCGCAAAGTCGAACTTGTATTTTCTTTTTCAATGAGAAAATCAAAGGATTATACAAGCGCATTATACTCCAAAACATACAGTACATATTTTGGTTTGGTATTTACCCATGTTACCCATGTTACATGGAAGTCCACTTATCCAGTGATAGGTTCTACCTTTTGTCATTTTAACAAAACCTTTCTGTTTTGCATTGTTTGAATGTTCTGTATCTACAGATCTGACGCTCACCTGTGTGCTTCTTCTTTGTGTATTGAAGGAAAAAAAAGTGGTCTACTTATTTATTTAGAGTAGTCTTATACTGCTGTACCTCCTTTATTCTGGGAGTTGCATTCTAAAAATAATCTGCTTTAGATTGAATCGTTCTATGATTTTATACAATTAATCTAGACTCCTCACTACACACACATTTCTCAGGCATTACCATTTTCACTGTTCAAACCTTCATAGAAATACAAACCTAGTGCTATAGAATGAAAACAAAAATCTGAACGAGATTGAAGATTTGTCAATCTTGCAATCTGAACACATTTGGTTCATGAGATGCAGCATGGAGAAGATTGATTGACAACAGCCAATTAGGACCCAGAACACAGTGTGCTTTGTAAACAAAGAAAGTATGGAAAATTACACAGAAAAACTGCGATATAGCGAGGGAACTCTAACCAGCTAAACCATATTCTCAACTGCAATCATATCAATTGACAGGAAATTTTCACAATAAATAACATTTTTCTCTTTAAAATGTGACTTATTTTGAATGATCAAAGACCACATTAAGTAAAATATAAAGCCAGTTATCAAGGATGCCTCTATCAATGTTGGCAACAGCCATCACAGTTGGAAAAAGGTGGGAGTCTTTGAACTTGACGTCCACATTTTCTTTCCTTCATCCAGAGATGGCCAAAGGCCCCATCAGTAACGTGTACATCACTGGAGGGTCCTCTGCCAACGGAGCGCGTTACCCTGCCAGCAGGTTTGAGCTCTTGATTGTTCATTTGTGACAGGAAGCAGATCTTTTGCCCCACCCTCCCTCATTTCTCTTTTCCTGCTGCAGTGACGGCTGCACCGATGGCACCATGGCCTCCAGCTCCAACGACTCTCACTACAGCGGCTCCCGTGTGGAAACCCCGGTGTCTTACATGGGCGACGACGACGACGACGAGGAGTATGACGAGAACGATGATGAAGACTAACCTAAACCCCTCCCCTTCCCCTCTCCAACAAGCACAGCCTTTTGAACCAGAGTCCCTGTGGGAGTTGTTCTCCTTCCTGTGTGCTTCTCGAACACCCCCCTCCCCGTGACCCTGCCTGTGTTTCTGCTTGGCTCTCTCAGGGGTGTAGATGAAAATTGAAAGAACAGAGGTGCTTTTTACACCCGTTGCTGTTGTTTCCATTGTTCTGTATGTCTAACCCACTTTTCAATAAGCCATCCCTCCTGAACGCCTCTGTACATCATCCTGCTGTTGGAGAATGTAAAATGTTTGAACTGAATTATTATTATTTTGCAATTACTTTGGCAGACAGACATTATAATCAGTGTTCCTCTGCGTCTTCTGTTCTTGCCATACCATGGATTCTGAATGGCCGGAGGCCGTTTCCATGGCGTCCGTTGATGGGGCTCCATCACATGTGTAGATACGTTTTTGTGTTCTGGGCAATGATTTCGAATAGTTATTTTTTGTTTGTTTGTTTTTGATCCCCATTATTCTGGGTTGGCTTCCTTCGGTTCTGTAGGCAGCTGCTTCCCGATTTTCTTTTTATTTTATTTTGCTAGGTTTTTTTGTTTTGTATTCTGGAGTTGAGGAATTCTTTATCACCACCCTGTTGTTATCGTCTCTGTAGTGTTTACAAAAAAAGGCAACAGCAAGTTATCGTCTGTCATGACCCAGGCTCCTGATAGGTAAATAAGCTTTGTTTTCTTAATTGCGTATATAAATCCTATGACGATTGTAGCTTATAGTATTAGAGGCCAGTGGTAAAGATAGACCTTGAAAATTATTGATGTAACAAAAATGAGTGGTTGTATAGATCTTTGTGTATTCACTTCAAAGATCTCCCTTTTAAAACTGAGCAACACATGTACTGACTCTTCCAAATACCTTTTCTGTAATCTAATATAAGTTTTCAAATTAAAGTATGTTTTAATACGTGTTTTTTTTTCCAATTCATACACCAGCTCTAAAAGTAACAAATATTCAAAATACCAGATCGATGGATTGATCAAATGAAAAAAAAAGCCCTTTATCTGACTGAGGATTTTCTAAAACTGTCATTAAGGCAAAAAGGTTTTCTCTAAAAGTCCCACTCCAATCATCTTTTAATCTTTTGTTAAAGCGTTTCCAGTCGTCTTTTAATTATGATTATGCCATTTTTGTTGGCAAAAATTAAATGAAATAAACTGGTTGGTTTTCTAGAACATAGTCTGTGCAGTTCGACAGTAATTCATCAGAAAATGACCTCAGAGTTGTGGGCTGGACTGTTTGGACGGAGCAACCTGGCCTCCCCTTCCCGTTGCTGAGAGTTCTCAGTTTACAGCTAGCTGACAGCCTCCCACAGCCCCAACCAAACATTAACGGTGCAACAAAAATGGTGATCAATATTGGAGCTATCCAGCCGTACTGTTTTGAGCTCAGACGTGGAAAACAAAGGCGTACATGGATCTATTTGCAAATGGATGCATCAGAATGGAGCGGAGCAGGGAGCCTGTAGCCCACCCGCTATATTTTCTATGTAACAAACTCTTTCCAACAGCAGTTTTTTTCATGTACTCCTGATTCACCACAATTTTAATAAAAAAATACAATTTTAATCTTAATTTTCTTCACATGTGTCCATCAGAAAAATGCCACAGGAACATAAAAATAAATCACAGGATGGTAGACCATTGTTGCACTGCTTATGTCACATGGTCTTGTGTCCACTGTAAATGTTCACTGTGATGTCAGTTAAATCACCTGCAACTGTCATCTATCATTCAAACCAAAGTGATGGAGTCGGTTAGTTTGTCTGGAAACCCCAATACCCCTCACATCTGGTAAACAGGCCTGCAGCTGTGTGGCATTTGCTAAACCACGTGAGGTCAAAGGTCCTTAGGTTCTGGTCATGGTTGTGGTCTGTCATTGGAAGTTCTGTGTCCTGATGCAAGTCTGCTGATGACACTTTGAGACTCACCAAGTTTACCTGCAACATCTGCCTGTCTGCCACCAACCTGAAGGGGCGCTATGACCAGGTGAAGCTGCTCGTCTGTTAACCCTTGTGCTATCCTAGGCACTTTAACATTAGGAGTTGGGTCATCTAGACCCACTAGACAGTGTGTTGAACCTTTTTTCTTCAATGATTTGTGATCTTCACTGGTGTCCATGGATTACATGAAATCTTTCCACCTTTATCCATCTTTGTCATGGTAGGGAGAACACGTCAACCCAAGGGTGGGTCATCTAGGTTAGCACAAGGGTTAAGTAACGTGTGTTCATGGCTGTTTGAATTATCCACTTGGAATGACATATAATCTTGAAACTGATGCCACATTGAAAAGGTTTTTCAGTTAGATTTTTTCGGTTTTGACCCGAATAAGCAAGACACACTGAACACAGAGATGCGGTTTTGTGAAAAACACAAAATGAGGTGTGCCTGTCCTCCTGTTGCAATTACCCTATGAAATCCACGGAGTTTTTCGCAACACTCCTAGCTAATTGTGAGTAGTCTGCTTTCAAAGGAAATGAAGTGTTTATAGATAAAATTCAGAAAATAATATGCTCTCATGAAATAATACAAAAAGCTAAATCCTGATCTATGAAAACTTAAGTGGCTTGTTTGTCTTCTTTAGACTTCCAAAGTAAAAGCTTCATTTGGAAGAATAAAATTCTTAACTAAAAAAACAACCAAATTCAGGGGATACAGAGATTCAGGCGTTCAACTAAGTTATTAAAAGTCCTGTCCGAGGAGTTCTGTCAGCTGAAATTAGATTTTGATTCGGTTGCTTCCTCACGCCTCCCTTACAGATTCTGCACAGCTGGGAACATCTGATCACAGAAAATCCTTCACTGCTGGATTTTAACAGATAGGCTCCACATTTCAACTTTGTAGAAAGGAACACTGCCAGTCAAAGTTTTTGTAAAAACAGTGCTGAAAATTACAATTCATTCACTGAATGGTTTTGATGACGTTCGGAAATTAATAACCCTGCGATCGTCCAGAGTTGAATTTATTTCTGAACGTCCCAACATTCCCACGCTCCCATAGGAGGAACCATTTGACATTTACTGATGTTAATGACAACATCTGAAACACAACACAAAGCAAAGACACAAACAATTATGCTCAAACATGCCACAAATGCAGCTTCACATTTTTTTCCTTTGGAGTTTCTTAAGATATTTAATAAATTACTTACACAAAAAATGTTTGAATAAAATTCAATCTTTACAAATCAGAAACCTTTACATCTATGCTAACCAACAAGAACCCAGATTTGTTTTTCCTTAAAGGAAAATTGTGTGGGATAAACCACAGACCAAGTGGACCACATGACACATTTCTGATGTTTTTTCTGTTACACACTGATGTCCCTATGGGTTATAATGGGTTCAGTCTCATGGTCTCTGCGAATTCTCTGTGAAACTGTGGAAAAACTTTAACATTATCAAGTCTCCATAAAAGACAGTAAAAAAATATCAGAGGAATCTGCTTAGCGGTTTGAATCTGCCTTAAAAAAGACTAATTCCATTAAAAAAACCCAAAGCGTTCACCTGGTCAGACTAGGATCATTGCATAGAATAAAATAACAGGTGGAGAGGGAACCTGATCAGCTATTTCAAAAATCCATTCCAAATGAAATCGAAACACATTTAAGCATATTTTCAGACTGCTCTGATTGGTTTAAATAATTCTCTGCTTTAATTTACTGAACATTTTTCTTTTTATGGGAGAAAGGTTGCTGGTTGAACTCCTGAATATGCTCCTTGAGTGGTTCTAACATGTGCTCACACACTTTGTCTGGGGCATTGGGGTGTTAATGGATTACTGAAAGGTGTTGACTCAGGTGTGTGTGCGTGTGGCTGTGTGTGTGTGTGTGTGAATGAGGATGGTGCTGTCCTCAAATTGTGCTGCAGTCTACCTCATACACCAGTTCTCCCTCCTGCTCCCTCCGTCACTCCTCTGTCATCCGTTTCCTGTTTTCCCGCTCCTGCTTTTTCCTTTTTCCTTCCCCTCTGTGTCTGTGTGATGTCTTCCCTTTGCTTCGCCTAACTGTCTTCACCATGGACATCGGAGGACTGACCACTGTGGTAGCAAACTCTGCCTACATCAACGCCCGGGGAAGCATCGATGGCTCCAACCCAGCAACGGCACGGGACAAGAAGTACCACTCTCGCCTCAAGCTGCCCCACATCACTGTGTGTGAGGGTCTGAAGGACACCCTAGACTTGGCCTTTGACTCTGTATGTGTGGAGCAGCCAATTGGAAAACGGCTCTTTAGGGAATACTTGGAAGCAAATCAAGAATACCACGGGGCTTGTCGTTTGTGGAAAGACATCGAGGACTATGACCTGGCCGAGGACTCTGAGAGGGCAAAGAAAGCCTCTAAGATAGTCCAGCGGTACATGGACCCATCTGCCAAACATTTCTGCCCGTTCCTGCCTGAGGACATCATAGCTAAGGTGAAGGAAAACCTGGAAGTTGTGGGCGATGACTTGTTTGCTGCAGCTTTGGCCAAAACACTGGACTACCTGCGAGAGGCTCCTTATGTGTTCTTCCTGGAGAGCATGTACCTGAAGAGGTTCCTTCAATGGAAATGGCTGGAGATGCAGCCCATGGATGCAGACTGGTTTCTGGATTTTCGTGTTTTGGGGAAAGGTGGGTTTGGGGAGGTGTCTGCCTGTCAGATGAAAGCCACTGGGAAATTGTATGCCTGTAAGAAACTCAACAAGAAGAGGCTGAAGAAGAGGAAAGGCTTCGAGGTGACTGTCTCTCAATACCACGCTCCTTTAGTCCTCTTTTGCTCTCATCCCTTTTTAGTTGTTCTAGTCTGTATGGATCTGAATGAAGTGACAGTTTTCCACTTGAAAAACTTGATAAATGTTAACAAGCATTAAAATTACTTTGTCCAATTTTGACACAACTTTAAGTATTTTCAGACTTTTAATTGGACATATTCACCAATTTCTAAATGTCCAAATCTTATTTTAAGATGTTTCATCGGGGCAAACCCAAACATTTATTGTAGTTTTCCTCCAAAATTAATTCTATATTTTATGTCAAGTTCATTACTGTAATAGCAGTAGATCATTTTACATGTAATCAGATTTCCAAAAACAAGTTCCCTACAGGAGAAAAATTCTCTGTGTTTATAATCATTTACTTTAAGAGACTTTAAAGCGCTGAACCATAAAAGGTCTTCTGGGCTTTGTGCATTAAAGAAAGTGTCCTCCACTGAGCGAGCTGCAGCGGTGCTAATCATCTTTGTCCCTGCCTCTGTCTGCTTCGGCTTTGCCTGCAGAATTAAACAGAGACAGGGATATAGTGATTACTGGGAGCTTTACAGGAAAGCTCTTCTGAAGAGAAGTCTGGGGCACAGTTGCATCTTGCCCTTGACTCGGTCAAGGTCATCCTGCAAAATGTGTTTTTTATTTCCTAATTTTCAGCTTTTCAAATGTCGTTGATATGACGCAAACCCCCTAACAGAAGCTCCAGTTTCTCCCTTGAAATGTTGCATGTTTTTCAAAGAAGCTTTTTTTCATTCTCTCCTATAGGGGGCGATGGTGGAGAAGATAATTCTTGAGAAGGTCCACAGTCGCTTCATTGTGTCTTTGGCGTACGCCTTCCAGACAAAGGAAGAGCTTTGTCTGGTCATGACCATCATGAACGGGGGAGACCTCAAGTAATTTCACATTTCAAAGCATCAACATTAATATTTATTGCATGAAGGAACTTTTGCTCTTCAACTAATATCATGTTAATTAAATAATTTAAACTAAATTTGTTAACTACATGAAAAAGTTTGCTCCAGCCCTCAATTTCATCTTCAACCTCTGTGTGATATTATTAATCATGGCTTTTTCTGAAGGTCTGCCTTAAATGTTTGCAGAAATTTTAAAAAATGTAACTGCTTGTATCAATACCCATGAAAGATCCAAAATGCCTCCAGGCTGATCTATTTTCTTTACCCTCCAGATACCATATCTACCTGGTGGATGAGAACAACCCCGGGTTCGATGAGCCCAGAGCCTGCTTTTACATTGCTCAGATCATCCAGGGTTTGGAGCATCTCCATCAGAAGAACATTATCTACAGAGACCTCAAACCAGAAAACGTTCTGCTCGATAACGACGGTAAAACTTTCAGGCAAACTGAGATAAAATGGAGATTTGGGAATGACAGACTAATGCAGACATTTTTATTTATTTCTAAATGAAAAGGAAACGTGCGTATCTCGGATCTGGGTCTGGCTGTCGAGCTCAAAGAAGGCAAAACAAAAACTAAAGGTTATGCCGGGACACCAGGTGGGTGTCGTGTTCACCGAGAGCCACTTTCACACACAGACATACTTGGTAACTGTATTTTTGTTCAACTCTTACAGGGTACATGGCTCCAGAGATGCTGAAAGGTGACAAGTATGACTCCTCGGTGGACTACTTTACTTTGGGCGTCACTTTGTATGAATTCATGGCGGCCAAGAACCCGTTTAGGAACAGAGGCGAGAAGGTTGGGTGTTAAACCAGGAGCGGCCATAGATGCAGATTCTGAGCGATCAGCGAGAGCGTGAGAGCTTCTCTGTCTTTCTCTTAGGTCGAGCGTGAAGAGATGAAGGAGCGCATGCTGACTCGGGAGGTGACTTACCAAGACAACTTCAGCGAGCACGCCAGGTCCCTGTGCGACGGGCTGCTGGCGAGAGATGTGGACAAAAGGATGGGGTTCAAGAACGGCTGTTGTGATGAAATCAGAGCTCACCCATTCTTCAAAGACATTAACTGGAGGAAACTGAATGCAGGTACCAACCACTTTCCTTTCTTCTAAATTGTATCTGAAAAAACTTGAATGGTTTAACAGGATCTGAATCCCTGCAGGCATTATCCAGCCCCCTTTCGTCCCCGACCCCAAAGTGGTGTATGCTAAAAGCCTGGATGACGTTGGGGCCTTCTCCTCTGTGAAAGGGGTGACCCTGGAGGATCCCGACAAGAACTTTTTCGATGAGTTTTCCTCTGGAAACATTCCCATCCCATGGCAGGAAGAGATGATTGAAATGGGCATTTATTCGGAGCTCAACCTTTGGGGCCCCGATGGCACCGTGCCCAATGACCTCCGCAGGGAGTCCATCCTGGAGCAACCAAAGTCATCGACATGCCACATCTGCTAAACGCTAAAAACGTGAAGACCCAAACCCAGAGGACTCTCTGTCAGCAGTTTGAAACAGTTTGAGGCGACTGTTCATGAAAACAAGAACTGAGACGTAGATTTTTAAATGTGAGTGAATTTGAGCGTATAGACTAAGGCGTTTCAAATGTTTAAATCTTTATATGCTGTCTCAATTTCCATAAATGTATTCCTTCACTGTCCTTTTTGTGTGTCTTTGTGTTGTAGTAATTGCATTGCTTTTAGATCAGAAAGTATTTTTGAACATTTTCCATTTTCAAGCAGGAGTTTTGTGTCTTTGCATCTGGTGCTGACAGATATTTGGGTCATGTAAGTTGTTATTTGGCCTCTACCACATGTGTGCTGCTATAGTGTATCTCCTGTTCACTTTAATGTGTTGTTCTGTTTTTTGTTTTAGTTAAATATAACAAATCCTTTGTAATTGTTTCCAGCTGGTTAAGTTTTTTGAAGGTTATTTAGTCTAAAAACACAGGAACAAATTGAAAATATGACTAAATGTACTAAGATGATGTGCTCAATTTATTTGGTTTATTTCTAAGAATAAATAAATAGACTGTCGGAGCAAAAGACTCACAAGTTGAGAAACATTAAACCTTTAAGGTTGCAGAAATAAATGAGCCCTTTATTTTGGAAGATTTCATGAGGAACTTTTATTTGTTTATTACCGGTCGATGTTTTTTTTTTTTTTTTTAAGGACGTGATGAGAATCCTGGTCAAACATTTTGTGAGGTTTGCTCTCTTTTGCTTGGCATGCAGTTGCCTTGCACGCCACCTGAAAACAACAAATGCAAATTTAAATAAATATTTATCAGCAGTTACTTGTAGTGTGACTAATACATGCAGGGGCTTTTTCCTGTGGCACCAGACACTTTCTCCTGCCAGGTCAACCGAGCAGCAATATGGCAGTTGAAATTTTTATTTAGTTTTATTTTATCTTATTCGTCTGGGATTTTTGTACAAAAGCAACGCGAGTCTGTACCTGTAATTTACAGGGAGTGGATTTATTGATCCAACCTACAGCAGGAGTTTCTGAAGAACCTTGAGCGGGCTCACATCACCCCAATTTTAAAATCCCTGCATTGGCTCCCCATATGCTTCAGGATATCTATCAGATCTTTTAGCTAAATATGAACCCTCATGGACCCTGAGATCCTGTGGCACTGGTCTTCGAACCATTCCGATTGTAAAAACCAAAACTTACAGAGAGGCATCTTTTCAGCACCATGGCCCTCGTTTGTGGAACAGTCTGGCAGAGGACCTGAGAGCTGCAGAGAGCATTGATGCTTTAAAAAAAAAAAGGCTCAAGACCCATCTTTTTAACCTGGCTTTCAGCTAATTTTACTAGTTTTATTATTTTATTAATTTTATTTTGTATTTATTGGTCTATTTTATCTTGTTGAATGAATTTACACTAGATCATTCACAATAAACTTTAATATTCCTTATTTCAATGTTTTATTGTTTATTACTTTAATTAGTATGTTTACTTTTTAATTCTCGTTTATATTTTCCTTTTTATTTCCGGTTCTTCCTCAACTAGAATCTTTTCCTCTGGGTCGGCTGCTGTTCAACCGCTGCAGCTCTAGATGGGGACCTGCCTCACCACTTAGCTGAGGTGAGGCTGGTCCCGCATATGATGCAGCATTTGGCCGGTTATGCAGCTTTTTACAGAGACAGAGGTCCCAACTATTAGCCAACATTTCTTACGTGCTCAGCTTATTTGTCCATCGACATCGATTAAGGGGTGGAGGTGGGAAGGGGGGGGGGATTGTGTGTAGGTCTGGGGAGGTCTGTGCTCGTTTTTTATTATTTATTTTCAAATCAAATCAAATTAAACTTTATTTATAAAAAAGCGTTTCACATGCCTTGCGTGACATAAAGTGCTTTAATGTTTGAAACAAAAAAAATCCACAATATTACAATAATAACCCAACCCACCCTTTCCCACTTCCCACTCCCCTCCATTAACACATACGACCCATGACCCCACACAAAATGAATACTTATAAAAGTCACTTCCAAAAGAAACGTAAGACTTGTCTCTGCTGTGAGGAAATAGTATTCCTGCCAGGAGCCAGCTCGGCCATGGGAACATCGCAACAGTGGCCACCCAGACCGAGGGAGCAACGGGGTCCACTTCACAGCCGGCAAGGGCGACAACCGTGGCAACAACCACCGACCAAGCATTTTGTTTTGTCCTAATGTAAAGCACTTTGTGTTGTGTTTTAACCCTTGTGCTATCTTAGATGACCCCGACCGTTGCATTGACGTGTTCTCCCTACCATGACAAAGGTGGATAAAGGTGGAAAGATTTCATGGAATCCATGGACACCAGTGAAGATCACAAATCATTGAAGAAAAAAGGTTCAGAGCACTGTCTAGTGGGTCTAGATGACCCAACTCCCAACGTTACAGTGCCTAGGGTAGCACAAGGGTTAATAGGAAAAGTGCTTTACACATAAAGTTTGATTTGTTTGATTTGATTACAGGGTTACAGCTTTTCTGGACGCTACAGTGGAGGACAGAGGATCAGGGAAAAGACATGTTTGCCAAAACTTTGCATATGCCATTTCAGATATTAGAAAGGAAACTATTAGATGACAGAAACAGCAGCACTATTGTAAGAAAGGAGTTGATCAGTGGCCTCTTTTGATGCAATGTGATTCAAATATGGTTTACAAGTCACACAATAAAGCAACAGGAACAGAGTAACATGCTCTCTCAGCCCCGTTTAACAGGTGATCATCAGTGATGTGTAGATGTTCCCACTAGACAGTAAGACTTTAGTCCCAACTGCCCTCATGAGTAGATATGCACTGTCTGCGGATGAAAATGAGAAAACCTGTATAGGGCACGCAAGTGGGTCACACAACATATCAAGGCTGTATACCGCTACGTGAACCCGGCACGTCGTATGGATTTTTCCTTTTTTCAACCCTCCACAAATCCTACATAACTGTGGAAGGGGCCCATTAGTGTTGTTCATGTAATAAGTGCACGCTCCCTACAGGCTGTTAGAACTGAGGAAATGAAACGATCAGAGTTGAAGTCCTAGTGGCACCTACCTTTCACGTGCACACCCCGTGTGTGCTGCATTTGTGCGCGGTCACTAAGGAGCCAGTATGCGCACCTTACTAACAACTAGAGTGTGGCCTATGGCTGTACAACAGCATCAACTGAACATCACACGAGTGTGTAACTTACATTATCCTTGCAGACACTTCACTCGATGAAGCCACTTGCATGAGTGGTTAAATATTTCAGGGAAGAAAATTACAAGTCCAGTTGCTGTGACTCAAGACTGCATACAATTATACAACAGTGGTTCTGGCAACACCTGAATTCTAACACTATGACTCTGAAAAACAATTCTGCAATGAAGACCACAGATATAAAAGAGTCTAGTGACAGGTACAGGTTTATTGAAAGGCTGAAGATTCATTACAGATGATGAGACTTTACCAGCCGTACTACAGTTGGCTGTGGATGAACGCGTAGATGGAAATGTCAGCAAATATAGTAGGGAATAAATACCTCAGAGTTCATAATCCTCCTCTCTGTGTCTAAAGGTCAGGGAAAGATTGTGTATGGGCCAGTGGAAAATGAGTCACTGAGTGCAGCACGTTCTTGCAGGAAGCGTACAGAAGCTGCATGTGAAGGAGAATGAGTGCACCTCTACTTTGACACTGAGCTTTAGGGTAGGTGGAAAAAGGCAAGCGAGGAGGTGCAATTAACTCATAAGTGTTAATTGTGTAATAAAACACATTTGAACCTTGGCGTTGTGCTGTGTTTTGCTTTTATAATTTGTCCAAAGCAAATTTGGTGGAACAAAAGTGTTTATGACACTGCAATAAAGCATTTCAGAAATTAAAACTTTAAGTACAATCATTTAATTTGAACTTAATCACAAGTTAAATCAAAAGATCCAAGCTAAAAGTTGCAATTAACTTTTTTCCATTTATCTTTTGTGGTATATTGTAGTTGTTGCTGGGAAAGCCAGACTGAACAATTTATTTTGCCCTGCAAAGAAAACTAGCTGTCTGATTGGCTACTGAACCCCTCTCATGTCAACCTTGCAGCCATGTTTAGGATCTATTCATAACATATTGAGATCTAAAGTACCACACAAATGCTGCATACAAAGGGTTAGCTTAGCATCACAGAAGTCCAATTGCAAATTTGGAATGTAGCAAGAACAAGACGGTAGAGGAGGTGAAAAAGAGCGTGACAACCTGATTTTGTTTCTATCGCATGATGGAAAGATGTATTCATTTGTAGGACAATTATTATTAACATAATTACATTTAATTACCAAAAAAACCTCTTCTTTTATTTGAATGCATTTTACAGTATTACATTTTTGTGCAACCAAATGCTTTGCAAAAAAACTTTTTTTTTCTGTGATGCTGCAAAGACCAACACTCATTGGATCTAATGCATTTGTGCAGCATCTGCTGTTTTGGCCTCTGGACTCAATTTTTATTTTTGCCTTAAAAGCAACAGGATGTTGACAGGAGGATTGACATAATGTTACAGTCAGGATTTGTTAAAGTTTGGGATATGATAAACCCAGTGGCGGACCGTGCATTAAACACCTGAGCCTTTAGTAGTGCTATCTGAATCACTCAACCCCTCATGAAACATTTTACGATGCAGACATGAGCTTTGCATTGCATACTGTAAATTCATGTAGCCACAATAAATGCCTCTAAATAAATGGAATAAACAACAAAACAGTAAACAAATCTCATTATGCAACTACAGCCAGCAAAAATAATTGAAAATAACCACATAAATTTGGAATATTATTTATTATAATATTTATAATTTCACTCATCAGAAAATCTGATTATTTAAAAAAAAAATCCATCATCCTGTCTATCCTCAAACAGTCTGATCACTCTAACATGTGGATGGTCGGCTTTAGTTCCGTCAAGAAGCTTCTATCTATTCCATGAAGGCCAGTGCTGAGAGCCGCATCGGTCCAGATGTGTTTCTGCGTAGGTTTTAATTGGCTTTAGAGCTGAAAATGTCTGCTTGACAGATATGGTGAACACGGGGATGGTCAGCGCCAAACACACAAACCGGCATGGCTGTTTTGTGATTCACTCAGATTTTTCTGATGAAGGAGGTGGGAGATTTTTGTGCAAATCCTCCAAGGCCTACAGTACAGTCAGCTCTGTTTTTAAGTGAGACAGATCAAAACATGCTCTGTGGCTCCGTGTCAAACTGGGCAAGGCTGCATGTGGGACATTCTTCCTGTATTCCTGAAACTTCTGTCCAATCAGAAGGTCTGAATACTGTAACATTGCCTAAGCAGGCCCTGCTGACACCAACTCAAAATCTGATTGGTTGAAAGAAATGAATGACCACATCGATTTTGTATTAGAAGGCCTTCAGAACGGATAGTGAAGGCCTCTTTAGCTCTGACCCTGCCTGGCAACAAAGGAGAGCAGAAATGCAATTTGTTGAATGCTCCAATATTAAAATACGTATGTCTGGAAGCAGCATAACCATCATAAACACAATAAAAGGGGATGGACAGACCATTTGCTATGATTTAATGAGTATGCATGGACAAAATATAATTAACACATGATTCAGATATTTTTAGGTCTTCAGAGAAGGCCTTGAAGGCCCTGATGGCCCACCACTGGATAAACTAATTTAAAAGCTTTCGTTGTTTATAAGTACATTACTATTTAATAGCCTAATTGCTGACTCCATTTTCATTTTTACCTGAAAACCTACAAATTACAATGGAAGGAAGTAGAGACAAAGTAAGCCTGGATTTCTAATCAAACAACCCCAAGAAGAGTCCAAAACAGCGTCATGTAATTTTTTCCCCCCCAACTTTAATTAACATTCAGTTTTGAATGAAATATTTTTAACAACTTATTTGGTAGATATGGCAATAAACAACCAACTAAGGATTGTGAAAAAATACACAAAAATCTAAGACAAAAACCTTTAAGAGAATAACTTATTAATAAGATGCTCTAGCTTTAAAAGTAGTAAAAAAAAACAAAAAAACTCATTTGCTTATCCAACTTTATTCTTTTAAAATGCAAAATGTAAAAATTAAACAAATGCATGAACAGATTTATTAGAAATTCAGAATGGAAATGATCCTCCAGACTCAATGGTGAGGATAAGAGCAGACGAAGGCCTGAGGGGTCCAGCAGGTGAAATCATTCAACTTTCCAGGTTCTAAAAAAAGAAAAGAAAAATCACATCATTCACAAAATAAAAGTATTTGCAATATAATCAATGAATTTGTAAGTTAATTGTTGAAATAAAAATCCCATGTTTGTACACGAAGGCCTAAAGCTGACGGAGAACTTTCATGATTTTTGTTTGTCAATAATGTATCAGATTTTCCTTCTTTCTCCCCTGTATTGGTAGGGTTAACCTTGGTAGGGTTAAAAAGTGTGGGCTTTAATAGTAAACGTGTGCTCTCCATCCCAGAAACATGGATCTGGTCAGAAAGCGTTAGGATCCTGCTGTTTTGTGAGGCAGTCTGTCATGTTTTCCTGTTCAAACCTTCAGCATTAGTTTATGGACATCATTATTGCCCACTACGACTTCTAAAGTCATGTTAATTAAAACAGTGCTTTTCATTTTCATGTTTTGACATCGTGCAATATGATTAAGGCAGGGCTATCAGAGGTAACCTGAACGCTAATCTGATTTGGAACTAAATGTAGAGCCGTTCCTGAAGCTCCCAGAGGCTGTTCTACACTGCTGAGGGGCAGCTGCATGGAATAATCCCCAACAGCTAAAAAGCAGCTGTTTTTCAGGAGCAGCTAATGAAAGTAACTATGGACTTACAATCATGCTTCAAACTGGAAGTTTTTACAGTAAAGCAACAGTTCTTCAGGGTTTAGAGAAACAAATTTTAACAGGACTCCTCTTTAGTTAAGTTTCTACAACGTTTAATTCATTTATGAATAGATTTCTATTCCTACAATCCAACCAGATGGATCTGTCTGAGCCAGACACGAACTAACCTTTGTGTAACCACTTCAGCACTATTTTTCTCCAAAGAAATAGAGCATAAAAAAAATTGAACCTGCGAGCAACGATGTATGGCCCGCGGGTGCTACCCCCCCTTTCCCCCCACTTCAATGTTTACTGACTGAACTGCGGCTACAGGCCCTTCACTCTCCTCCTCTGCCTATGTGCCACCCTGCTCAGAGATGTGACAAATTCATTAAAAAAAACTATTTTTTTTTAAAATGGCGGCTTTTCTGTTGGTTTTTATCTCCATAGGAGCTGTTTTATGTTTTGGTCGTCTGGGAGTGACGAACATGTCTATGTAACTTTTAGAAGAATCAGCAAAAGTAAACTTTTGGATTTCCTTGGTAGCTGAGGTTTTTTTGTTAACCACACCCACAATCCTAATATATTTATATTGTATGTTTTATTGTTTTGTTCAGTTCGAGCCAGCGATTTATGTAATTTAATGCAATGTCATGTTATTTTCTTGTGCAAGCAGAAGGGGAATGCTACACTTCTGCCATTCAAAATCTACAACTTCTTATTTCAAATAACTTTCTTCCCAGGTGATAAATCAAAATCCTTAGGTGGAGTTTAAATTTGTAGCTGGTATTAAAAGTGTTTTTTTTTTATTCAAGATTGCATCCTCTTGCTGAGGTCAAAGGCCAATGAAACCTCGCTTGTGGTTGTAGACTTTAATGCTAGGTGGCATGTGTGGGAAATTTCGTTAAGATTGCTCAAAGTTTCTTTTGTCATATTTTGGGAACACTTGAAAATTGCCAACTTTTACACATTTTTTGAGACCCATGAGAGATTTGGCCCCATTCCTTTTATTGATGGTATCCTCCCCTGTGATGTCATCATTTTTTGGGGGGTTCACTAGGCTCAAAATTCATTTTCACTGGATGCGCAAAGTTCGGTGAGTGTTTTGAGTATAAGGCAACTGCATTTTTGCCCAAAGGCGAGGTAAGAAAGAAGAATCAGAAACAATCTGGTCCTTGCAGTCCTGGGCGGCTGTTAGCCATAACTATTACACAATAAATGACCATTACCAGATTCAAAGTATCCCAGCACTTCCAAGCAATCCTCCACCCCGGAAGTGTTGTTGGGCTCCCCAGCCAGCCAGTCAGCGTAGCTCCACATGGATCCATCCATCCAGATGAAGTGGTTCCTCTGGAAACCAACACAACATTGAAAGAATGCAAAGTCTGAGACATTTTGTGTAGCAAATAAAACAATAAGATTTAGTTATAAAACAAAAGAAAAACCCTCAAGGTTTAAACCACTCACATCCAATCGATAACCTCCAACCCAGACGCGTGCATATGACCCATTTTGCTCCAGGATCAGCTTCAACACCTCTTGGTGGATGAACTGGCTTGTGATGGAAGCCAGGTGTCCTTCAGAGAAATGTTGCCGACAAAAATACTAAACAGCACAAAGCAAACATAGAAAATGAGGAAAAACAGACATTTCTATTAATGCAGGTTGTTTGTTATAAGTCATTGAGGCAAAAGAGACAATGTCCACACCTCAGCATCCTTAAAGGTTTTTGGTCCTTTGAAAAACTGATAACATTTGGAGTCGGGTGCAACACCAGCACAAAAGCGCCTCTCTGTGGAGAGAAGGTGAAAGTTTGATGCAGAAAATTTCTCATTTATATGTCTGTGCTGTGACAAAAGCCATCCATCTCTCAGTGAGACTACAGTTTCTGGTATTTACATATGTAATAGTTGAGAAGTGAAATTTACTGATCAATCAATTCCCTTTACACTGCTGTAAACAAAATCATTACAAGTAAAACGATGATAATATATCTACATTTGTCTTTTTTGGGAATAAGCGACAATGGTAGGAATTGTTTAAAAATCTGGACACATTTGTAAATATTTTTTAGAATTGTGTGTTTGGCTTTTCTTCTGGAAACTCACCAGTCTGAGGATCTTTCAGTGCAGGATTCTCCACCTCCACATGACCCTGTGCAGGAACAGAGTCCCCCAGTAGGGGGCTCAGATTTCCCTCTGTGAGAACTGGACTTTGCTTCAACGGTATTCCCAGAGCCGCTGCAAACAGGAAGAGACGCAGAAGGTATGAGGCAGATCAATATAATGTATTCAAATGGAACCTATAAGAACATGAAACAGATCCCTGTATTTAATTAAGAGCAATTTAAACTGTGGTTTACATTAAAAACAGGCATCTCTTTTCACACAAAAGAAGTACCCTTAAGAAAAGGGCATTTGAAACTGTTATTAGGGGGTATTTTAACCTGAAGATGGAACAAATGCTTAAAAAAGAGAAGTGAGTCCTCAGAATGATGAGGAGTGAATGGAATTCAAGATAAAGCCCATGTCACTCAGCCACACAGCCACCATGTCCATTTTGTGTATATTGTACAGAAGAAAACTGATTATGCAGGAATAAACGTGGAAAAGGTGAGAAAAATTGTGGTCTGCACGTGAAATTTTTACAGATGTATCACAAATGAACTACGTTACAACCATGAAAGATGTACAAATAAAGCACTCAAAGAACACAAAAATCAACGTACAAGCCAATTTTGGCCCAGAATGCATGTGTTTATTTAATTATGTAATTTTAACATGAAATGTCTGCGATATAAAAGTTATAAATTGGTGGTACATGCTTGAAAAGTCTTTGAAAAAGCAACAAATTTGGGTGTGCATGTTGCGGTTGCGATCACGATTGCGTAAGATTTACATAATACTTGAGAATAAACTACGCATAAACTGCACTAGGCTCAACCGAGCAAAAACTTTGAATAGTTAGGAACAGAATTCACGTCAAGAGCTGTTGGGTGAAACCATTAATGGTCATCTGTGCACATCGAAGAATGACGAACGCAAGAAACACTTGTTATTTACGTATATCACGCATGTGTCACGAAAGACCGAAATTGAAAGAATGTAAGGCTGTGTGACACGGCCTTCAGATTTTAATTTGTCATAAATAAATAAAATACCGGTAAATATGCATGTATACATATGTTTTTATATTTATACATAACTCAGTTATGAGCTATAACTGTGAATACAATACAAACACTGACAAAATAACAACTGACAGTAAAACAATAAACAAATAATCCCTGACCAGTAAAAGTGAGGGGAAACACACGAACCAACTGTTTTTCTTCTACAAAAACAGTCATAAAGATAATCACCAGATTATTTTATAGAGAGCTGACTAACTCACTGTTTAATAAATTCAAACTATTAAAATATGGAGACCTGGTTGATTTCAGAATAATTCAAACCAAATTTAAAATAAAAAAATCCATCCATCCATCCATCCATCCATCCATCCATCCATCCATCCATCCCATCCATCCATCCATCCATCCATCCATCATCCATCCATCCATCCATCCATCCATACATACATACATACATACATACATACATACATACGTCCATCCATCCATACATCCATACATACATACCGGTACATACATACATACATACATAGACATAGCTTGAAAAAGTGAATGCAGTCCTTTACCTGTGAGGCTCAGTGACAATAACAGCAGAGGCTTCATGGCGATCTTCTTCATGTCTGCAGACAATTAATATGTCCTCTACTCACTGTCCTCAGTATTTGTAACTGAGCTGTTCCTTTTTTTTATTTTTTTATTTTACCTTCCCATAAGCCCATAAAGGTGGCTTCAATCAGCCTTTATCTCATGAGAAGAAAAATTCTTTTCTCTTTCACGTTTATTGTACTTCCTTGCCATTATAGAGGAAAAGTTCATATTCAGAGCACGACGGGGATTTACTGGAAGGGTAAGTTTCAAACTAAAAAATGACTGCTGCGGTTGTAAAAATACGCCTGATCAACATTAAGATAGTGTCCAGATGCAAAAGATACTGAAAATGTACTATAATGAGTGCTCCATGAAAGTCAAGGTTGTTAATTTACATTAAGGATATTTAAAACAAGAAAAAGCTGTCACCTTCACATGGTCTTGTTGGAGTCAAGGAAACGTCACTGTGATGACTAATGTAAACAGGGCAGGCAGCTTGTAACAGGTTTGTTGTTGTGTTGTTTGGGATTTATGTGGGAGGATTTTAGATTTGTTTTTTCCACCACAGGTTACCAGTTACAATTTTATTTACTTTAAACTAAATGGTTCACTTTCATTTACACTGCTGGATCTAAACTCCTCTATAGAAGTAAAAAATGTTGGGATTATTTCAGATCACGACAGAATAAAATCCACTGATCTGGACTCTGCAACATCTGACATAATGTTTTTGAATAAATACAAAACTGTTACTGTTTATAAAATTTAGTTGTTTATATGAATGTGCACGTTTTTTGGAGATTTTCATTTCTTTTAATAATTGAAATGTTACATTTTTATTTAAACCTGTGGAAGATACACACAGAAAAAGCCATGAAAACAAATTCTACATAATGGCAGATATACTGTAATAACATACTATATAAATGCTGCAGTAATTATATATTTTTAGGTTTGTCTATATTTTATATTGCTTATTGCATTTAAATTACCTGTACATAAATATATTTAATGGCAAAAAGCATTTGTTCAATAAAATTGTCTACATGGGAATATTAGCAATTAGAGTGTATTAATAGAAAAATAGATTTGTTTATAAATGAAGTGTTTTTGATGCTGGCATTTGAGGTACAGTAGTAATGCAAGTGAGACATTTATAATTAATATGGCTAGTGACAGCTTATTATTACTGACAAGTGTTTTGAAACAGCAATTTCTCACTCTGTAGCAATCCACCGTCAGCTCAGAGAAATTTCAGCGAACTCTTGCAGCCTCTGCATAAAATGTGTCTTAAGAAAGAAACAGGCTTTTTGATTTTGGCTAAAATCGTCATAATCAATTAAAAGACCACTCGGACCACTTTTACAATACATCAAAAGATGATCGAATCGGATCTTCAAAGCGCTTCGCTTTCTGTATATTTGACATGAGCTTCATTAACCTGAAGAGTTTGTTGATGTGGAATATGTTTGTGTCTCGTGAACAGCAGCACGGACACGGCCTGCACACACATATGCGTGCTAATGGGTCTCTGTGTAGCATAGGCATATGTTTGACTCAAGCCAGAGCAGCTGGGACTCTTAATAGTGAGCAGGTGCTGCAGCTGAAGCTTCAGGAGCTAGTATTTCATCGTGAGCACATATGTCTGCATGTATGGGCTCGGTGTGTGTGCCTGTGCGTGCATATGTGGCCCACAAATGGCCTTGCACAGACTGGAGCAGGCAATGTGCTGCTGTGTGTGCTGGTTAGAAACCTTATAGCCAAGGTCACAGTGGTTCCACAGCAGCTGTTGTATGTTTCAACTTCAGTGTGGACAAGTGTAAACTATGATTTCCAATCTTCATATTTTGACTGTGAAGCATATGAATAAGCAGGGAAAGAACCAATACAACAAAAGAAATTGAGTAAGAACATCAAAGTAGGAACTTCGCTCAAAACACTACACAAGCTGATATAAAACCATAATAAAGCAATTAATCTGCTTAAGCATTAACAGAACAAACCATCACAACCTGTCACATTGCCAGGATGAAGAAAAACAATACCTGCTTTAGGATGTTCATGCTGCGCAAGAGTATGGTTTGCTCAGTGTATGATTAAAAATTCAAAATGCTTACATCAAAATGCAGTGGCACCTCCAATAAGGTTCATGAGAGGACCAGAAAGGGCCACCAAAAGCAGAACTGAGATGTTGGTAATTAATGAAGGTCTGGGTGTGCATATTACTAAAGATTCCACATTTTCATTTGACGTCTTCTTTTTTCCTATAATGTGTTATGATTTGCATAGTTCGTTTTTTTTAGTTTTAACTTTAGCCTTTTCTTGGGTTACTGCTTATAGGCTGGCTGCTGGCTCACCCACTCACCTGTGGATCGATCATAGCTGCCTGCACTTTACTAATTAGCCCACACAAATTTAAGGGGACTGTCAACCTTTAAATTACCCTGTTTTCATGCTTTGGTCCTACAACAATGTACAACAGTCATGTATTTTTTTTAAAATAAATTCTTAGAACTTTGTTATTGTCTGTCTATATATTTTGTGCATGGTTCACTCCCTGCATCCGTGTTCTCACCTGCATGCCTGGCGTTTTCCAAATCATCAAACTATTTGATTCAGTTCATTCTTGTTATTTACACCCTACAAGGGCTTGTAAATGGATGTGAAGAAATTAAAAAGGAATTAAATACCAAGCTCAAAAACTCTCACAAACAAACCCAGCTGAAAATACAAAGGGAATTTATTTACAGAAAAACTCAAAACTACACAAAAACAACAAAAAGACAAGGGGGGTATTCCAAAAAGCAAGTTATGTGAGTTACCACGGTAAGTTTGAGGCTAAGGAAGTGGATAACCTTAGCTTTCGGTTCCAAAAACTGAGGTATGTTTCAGGGTATGTCAAGTTGCCATAGCAACTCATGCTCTGAACATAACCTGGTCTGGAGCAGGTTTAGTTGAAGGTTAGTTGGTTTCAGAGAGATGAAGCAGCATGGCGTGTCCATTTGAAGATGATTTAGTGGATGAAGGTCAGATAATACTTTTTCCACTGTGAGAGGATGATAAGACCACGTATGGATGTTTAAAGATAAACTATTTACATTAATCTAACTTAATTATTTGCTTCAGTAAAAAATTTTTTCTAGTTCAGTCAACTTAAAAATAACAGTTATCAGACATTTATGTTACTTTCATTCAAATTAATTCAATTAAGTAGGTCTAACTTTGGTGCTGCTGTTAGATTGACAGATCAAGGAATTGTGGGATACCATTCCCTTTGCCTGTCTGGATGGATTTGGGCTTAAGTGTCGGTTTTTGTCCAAATGGGTTTAGTTGTTTTGCCGAGTTATTTGTCCTATGTTTAATTCTTTCTGCACCATGAGTGAGAGGAAAGTAGGGGATGATAGTTAGCACCACTGGTGCTTCATTAGTTAATGAGCACTGATGTTTGTCAGGTAGGGAGGGCTGGTGAACATGAAGTACCCAAATGCAGAGACGGGAGGCACACGGTTCCAAGGCAAGGGGTTTATTACTTAACAAAAAGCGCTGCAGAGCAGGGAAACTAAACTAAACTTACTGTGGTCTAAACATGAAAACATGGCACAAGGGCGTCAGGGAAGAGATGGTAATGGACCAGCAAAAGAGGAGGGCAGAGAATAGACTTAAATACAGACAGGACTGACAAGATACAGGTGACAACAATCAGGAAAGATTGGAACAAGGGAAGTAAAACTAAAAAACATGACATGCAGGGAACCTTTCAAAATAAAACAGGAAACAGAACTCAAACATGACAAAAAACAAAACGGAAAGCAAAAACCAATACAAGGAATACCAAACCATGACAATGTTAAAGTCAGGGTCATGTGCATGGTGGCGCAGTGGTTAGCGCTCTTGCCTCACAGCAAAAAGGCCACTGGTTCAAGTCCCAGCTGGGGGACAGGAAAAACACAGATTATGAACATTCTACCCTGCGACAGTCTGGCGACCTGTCCAGGACGTCCCCTACCTTCGCCCACAAGTGGCCGGGATAGGCTCCAGCAGCCCCGTGATCCTGAAAGGGACAAAATGGAATAGAAAATGAATGAAAAAAAAGTAAAAAAAAAAAAAAAAAAATCAGTGTTATAAAATGTTATAAAAATGAGAATATCTGCGGCCTTATACTTATGAGAGCTCAAGAAATACAATAAATTAAAATGGAAAAACATTTAATTGAATTGGAGTAATATGACATTTAGTTAGATAAATATGTAAATTTGAGTTGTTAAAACAATTATTGAGTTGAATAGACGTAAGAAATTAGGTTGAATAAATTTAACTCAATTATTTGTTACCAATTGAAGTAATTCATTTAAGTTGGATAAGTAGGATAAGTTATACCGGTGTATATATATGCGTCACAATGAAAAGAGAAATGAGATAGAAACTCGTACACTTACTTTGTTATTTTTCTCCACGCAGAAAATCTTTTTTTTGCTGATGCAGCCGTATTACTTTTTTGATGGGCTTATAATCTTCATACACCGTCGTTAAAATCTCCGACTCCGTCTCACTGGAGTATAGCACTCTCTTTTGCTCTCCATGCGTTTCCATGGTGACTCTGGAAATCGGCGATCCATTGAGAATGTCGTTATGTACTTGCCGTGCACGCGCATTAACCCAGGGTTACCAAGTCGAGCGTAAATTACGCTAACTCATATCCGACGTTTTGGAACCGACATACCCAGAGTAAGCAAGTTCAGGCTGACTTCAGCCAGAGTTCAGGGTTAAAGTCAGGGTAGTGTAACCCTTGTGGTATCCTAGACACTTTAACATTGGTTGTTGGGTCATCTAGACCCCACCTTACAGTGTGCTGAACCTCTTTTCTTCAATGATTTGTGATCTTCCCTGGTGTCCATGGATTACAAGAAATCCTCTTCCACCTTTGTCATGGTAGGGAGAACACGTCAATGTAAGGGTGGGGTCATAGGATAGCACAAGGGTTAAACGTGCCTTCTAGAATACCCCCAAGGTGTGACAGGGAACCAAGGAGGAACCCAGGAGCAGGAAAGACACACAACTAAATAACTCGAAAGGGCCTTTAATGCCAAGAGCAAAGCTAGAGAAGCCAGCAAACCACAACGCTGCGACAATGACAGAGGGTTCAGAGCAACTTAAGAAGGGCACAAATCAGGAGCATATGAGAACCAGCTGTGAACACCTGAGAGCAGGGAGGGGAGGAGGGACCTCCTGGAGGAGTGCAGCTGAGCAGCAGGGGGCTTTCCTTGACACAAGGACCAAACCCTTTAACAGCCAAACAAATTAAAGCTCTGTTGCGGATGGGTGAACAGATGCTGAAGCAGTATTTAAACTCGGAGCTGGACGTCCTCAGCCAATCTGGTGCTCCAGACAATTTGAGCATCAATCTGCAAAGAAAGAGTGGAGGAAAGAAAGACTGCAGGAAAAAGAGACAGAAGACACTCCAAATGTGCAAACAAGACAATTACGGCCTCAGTTGTAGCATTATCAAAACATGATATAAAACGATTGTTTATCTGACTAATTTTTCTTTTGTTAAAACAGAGAATCTTGGAAGTCGATTGTAACTTTTGTTTGCATCAGGTTACCTCAGTATGCAAAAAATAGTTATTACTTTTTGGTGTTGGAGAAAAAATGTGATTTAAGTTGAACTATTGGTGTGATTATAAGCAAAACGAAAATTAATTTACATAAATATTTAATTTGATACTTGGTTTATGTAACTTGTGGTTGCTAGGAATTTTTTCAAATTTCATGATGAGGACGTGGATCTTAGGTTTTTCAGTTTATCTAAAGATTTCAGAAGTGACTTCCAGATCTTCTCTAACAAGACAAAAAAAACCTCAAAAAATTCAAACCAAAAAACGGTAATGAGGGAGAAACCACTTATATGTTTGCTGTTATGAGGTCTTGTTCATATAAAATGTTTCAGGAATGCAAAAACATTTAACACCTTCACCTTATATTTATGTATATTCTCAAATATTTTTTTTACATCTACAGATCTTTTTACACAAAGACAAATACATTTTGCCAAAGCAAAACATTTTTCTGAACTAGCAAATTTGTCTTGATGCACAAATTTTGTCTGCAGATTGAAAATCTTTTTTTTTTTTTACATGCGTAGACAATCAAGTACTATGGCAAATACTTATGATAGGGACATAATTACACAGTGGCCTTCCTTTCACTTAAAATCTTCCCAAAAGTTACTAATTACTGGGCAATTGGGATTACTTTTGCTTCGGCAGGCCTACCTCTATCCCAATAATACTTTAACTTTTAGTGTTATTCTGAGAGTACAACAATACTTTTACTTGAATACTTTTGCTTCTTATAGTTCAAATAGCCAAATATTCAAGAAAATGTATAAAAAAACCTCTGATTTCACGATATGCAGATTAGAGGAGTTAAAGATCAACAGGTCTTTGAATAATTCCAAATACATGTGTAGACTTGATTGTGGTGAAATAATCAAAGCTCTTTAAATTACAATCAATGAGTATTACATTGTTATGTGCAATAATGATTACTGACATTTTTTAATTACAATCAATAATCTATCAATTTTCTGTACTTGCTCTACAATGTATAGCGATTATTACTAGTTTTGTGTGATAATGTAATGTGTTCTAAAAATAATTAATGATTATTACATATCAGTTACCGTTACTGTTTCCTGAAAACATAAAAGAATGTTTTCTGAAGATAATCGATCATTACTAGGCACTGGATTTTGTAACTTGAAAATAATCTATTTGATCAGAACCGGATTACAAAAACTATGTAAAACTATAAAATGAATTAACTCAGCAGGGGTAGGATTATTTCAGCTTGCTTCTTCCTGCTCATTTTCAAGCAATAAATCAAGCTCTACATGACTTTAATTAATGATCACCATATATAATTAAGCAAATGTGATTTAATTGTGTTTTTATTTTATCTGCATTTCATCATTTCTGTAATGAGTTTGACAAATCTGTGTACATTTTTTTAATTGACTACAATTAATGCTTGAAATAAATAAATAAATCAAATCAAAGAACAGACATAGATACAGTGAAATACACGCAACTGCATAAAAGCTAAATATTCAATAGCTAAATATTCATCACATTTTTCTATTGATGAAAAAGACACTCTTTTGTCTCTGAAGGCTAATTGTTGTCAGCTTCATTGAAAGGTTTACACATGAACTGGGATTTTTTAGTAACCATTGTGTTATCCTAGGCACTTTAACATTGGGAGTTGGGTCATCTAGACCCCACTAGACAGTGCTCTGAACCTTTTTTCTTCATTGATTTGTGATCTTCACTGGTGTCCATGGATTACATGAAATCTTTCCACCTTTATCCACCTTTGTCATGGTAGGGAGAACACGTCAATGTAAGGGTGGGGTCATAGGATAGCACAAGGGTTAATGGTGCAGAGAAAGAAGAGGTTAAAATGAACCTTACAAGCATGCAAGGATCAATAAAAACTCTCCTTTGTTATAGTTTAAGCTGCAAAAGCTACAGTAGTACAGAAACATTTACTGCAAACCCCTGTCAGGCTCAAGTTTCCCTTGTGGGCTCTGCTTGCTGAGTGGACGCTTGTCTCCCTCCGCCCAGTCAGTTGTCAGGGATGCATGAGCGTGTGTGCTGCACGTGAAACTTTAGGAAAAGTAGCAGACCTTGAAGTTCATCTCGTTGCAGCCACACTTTGTGAACAGTCTCAGCTCAATACAATCCTGAGCACCATGAAGATGCTTGCTCTGCTTCTGTTCAGCACCGTCTTACAAGGTAAGCTTCAATGATTTCCGCAGGCTAAGATGATTAAAACAATTTCAAAACGAAAAAAAGTTGCCATTTACCAATCTGAAACATCTGCCTTCACTTACATTCAGCTGAAAACTCTTTACAAAGATTTTTGAAAAGTAGGAATACTTTAAGTCAATAAATGTTTTTTTAAACACTAAAAATGCAGGAAAAGTGAATCAAAAGAAAGAAATGACACCATTCTGATGAAATAAAAGGTTTATATAAACATGTCCACTTAATCTGTTCATCTGTTTTACATGACAAATTGGGTGGACTTCATGTTTAGTTGATGTAGTGGGAGGAGGAGGGGGTCCAGCAGATTGTGCAGGGAGTGGCAGCCCCTCATGTTTACACTGAACTCGCTCTGATGCTGTTTGAACCAAAGATTTAAAGCCTGATGAGATGCATCGTGTGCTACCTTTAGGAGGAGTTTGAGATGCCACACTGTCAGTTTGAAGATAGCCCCTGACTGACCCTGCTGCTGATAGGACCAAGAAAAAAAAACAGTTATCTGAAACACGTATTTGAAGTGGTTCTGGGAATTTTAAAGGGTTTTTTTTTTCAAACCTTTTTATGCTGATAATTGCATATCTGATGTGTCTGTGTTTTGATCTGCCTCATGCATATGAGGAAACCAAGCAGAGGAGAAGATCAAAACCAAAAGAACGATTGAAAAAAGAATCGAATAAAAATCACTGCTGGTTCACTTCAGTAAATACATCAAGCCAGAAGCAAAAATAAATAAATAAATAAAACCCTTAAAATGAAATTTTTTTTATAAAAAATCCAAAACAGCACAGTTTTTAAATTTTTGGATGTTTATTATATTTTGTGGGTTTAGCTCAGCATCATAATAATCACTTTAATAAGAAACAGATTCTTATTTAAGAAGACAAATCCTGTGATTTGTAAAGAAAACATTTGACCATGAAATAGCTTTTGTTTATTATGTTAGTGGATTTGAGCTCTGGATTTTTGATCACACCTGGTTTGAATGACCAAATATGCCTAATTTAAGATCATAACTTTGGCTGTTATTGATGTTCTGATTTATGCTAAAATACACCCATTTCAAGAAAATAATATAATTATTTTGATTTTTTTTCATGAACATGTAAATTTTTTAAATATGCGCGGATTAGGGAATCACTTTTTTTTGGATCAACCTAAAATATCTATTAAAAGTCACATGCGATGCAATCCACTAATAACATTTTTGGTAATAGTATTCTATGTTGGGATAAAGTTTTCTTGTTTTTACTTTTTTAAAAAGAAAAGTATGTTTTTTAAAAGTATTGACAAAAAACAATGTAAGATGTGCTGAGCATTATTGAGAAGAAGATTGATACCATAAACATGTGCATATGACTCACTTTCATAATTCCTTTCACAAATGAATCCATCCACTTAAGGATTGTCCTAATTTTTCTCTCTTTTTAAAATTGTGTTTTGTTCTAAGCCAGACACCTGTTTGTCTTCTCAAATAAGATCCAAAAGCTTCCCTGGCTAGTAGTCATATTTCTACATTAAAAACCCACTCCAATGGAAATTGTGTTTTTACCATGTTCTTGTGTCATTTTTCTGTTGATGGTCGACATACGTAAAGAAAATTTCAATAATTGTGAATCAGGAGCAGACGAAAAAAGAAAAATGTAGTTTGAAAAAGACCTTATTTGTAACGTAAAAAACATATGTACATCTTTGTTTTCTTCATCTGAGCTGGTATCTGGCTCAAACTTTATAGCTGGATAGCTCCAATACTTATTGCCATTTTTGTTGCACCTGAATAAGTTGAGGTTGCGAGGGGCTGTAAGAGAGTGTGATGAACTCATGCTGCTCTGCAGAAACTATGTCCTAGAAAACGACAGTTTAAACGTTTTTTTGGCTAAAAACAGTATATTCATAACTAAAAGACAGTTGGGAACAGTCATAAAACAGATTAAGAGTATTGGAGTGGGTTCTCAAGGTAGATTAGTCGAGTAGAGCCAGAAAGTTTGAAGTGAAACCAATCTTTTGTTGTTTGCTGTGGTTTATAAAACCTAAATTTAAAAAAAAAAAACTTTTTTGTAGGAAAATCTTACAATTTCACATAAAAGTAGCCTGATTCTGTTTAAATAGTTCAACTTATTGCCAGTACTGCAGTGTTCCAGAGGAGGACCCTCCATCTTTCAGTCCAACTTCTGGATGTAAAATGTTTAAACACATTCAAGTGTTTTTCTTGTGTTGGTAGGTCCCTGCTGAGAGCTCAAACATAAGACTATTTTAGGTTTCAAGATGAGTATAAAAGAAAAACAAATTAAATATGGCCTAATTGGACCAATAGTGTGTCTTGCAACATTGTCTTTAGTTTAAATTGTCTTTTATTGGCCAATTTTTATTGATATACTTTTAATTTTAAATCCTAAACATGTAGCAATAAAAACGTGTTAAAAAGAGCAAAAGATCAGATTTTTATTTGCATTTTTGGCTAAAACAATCTTAAGGTTGACAACTGTTTTTTTGATTGTACACAAAACAAAGTGGTTTTTGATCCTGCTTTGCTTTGCGCCTGTTGAGACAGTCGATCGGCGTTACAGGGACGGAGTGTTGTTGCCGGGTAAAAGTTGGGTCAAACGACAGCAAACAGTTCAGGGGATTATGCTTCCATCATGTCTTCACAAGTGTAGATGTTGGGGTGTGCGGAGTGTCAGCTGAAGAGGGTTAGGTTACTTTCATAAAGGCGGGCTTTGTGTGCAGCAGCAAACCGTGCATGTGTGTGCCACACAGCCAGAGTGACGACCTTGGCATGTTTCCTCTCTTCTCCACGGCAGAAAAACACAGGCAGTTAAAAAAATATCTTTGATTAATTTCTGCTGCCAGGTTGAATCTTTTGTATCTTTTTACATTGTGAGCATGTGTGTTTTTGCACATGCACACTGAAGGGACAAACCCTGACAAAGGTTATCAGGTCGGGATAAGGCTCTGTGTCAGAGATCATTCATCATTTACATTCCTGCAGTCCATTGCTCCTGGTACCACCAGGCTGCAGCTGCATGCTCAGTGTGTCTGACTCTGGCTGTTTATATGAGCTTTTTTTTTTTTTAAATTTACGAAAAAACATGCTTTTTTCTTTGCCCTAAATGTCCACTTAAAATCTTTAAAGTTTTAAAGCAAAAATTCAATCATTAAAAATGTTCTATAAGAGACAAAAGTATGTGTGTACTTATTTTTTGTTTACCAATAAGGATATTTTAGTGTAAAAAGGACAAAGTCAAGACCAGCAGACCTAAATGATGATCATCATCATCACCATCAAATCGACATTTAAAAAGTCCTTCTATTGTGTGGATGTGGAAATTCTTGGCAATTAATAAATGCTTACAACCGGAACCATAATATTTTTGTTGGCGTTTTAACCCCCTCTAGGTCCCTTCAGTGAGTCAGTGACGGTGAGCAGCAGTAAACCTCAAGTGGAGGTCCATGAGCATACAGGTGAGAGCATCTTTACCCACTGACATCTTCTGGAGCAACACCCTGTTGAGTTGGGGGGGGGGGGGGGGGTTCAATCTATGACTCCTGTCCGTGGCAGTGGTCACCTCCGACCTTTGATGTTGTACTGGTCTGTGCTCCTTCCCTCTTTGTTTAAACCCTTCAATACTGGTGATGTCACCAGCGACACCTTAACAACCCACGCTGTTTGACCAACAATAACTGTCTGATCGTTTACAAGATCAACGCGAATTACGTCCATGGTGGGTCCTTTGGTGGGTGGGTCTTTGGATAATAGGAACACAGGAAGCATCACCACAGCGCCCCACACACCAAATATTGATAGCATCTTTTAGTATACAGTATGTACTCCTATCCTGATGATATATCCTCACACACGGCTTCACTGCACAAGGAAGGCGGTTGGCATTCATCTTCTGTTCCTTTTCCTTGTGGGTGGGCCAGCAGCTGGTGTCCGGGTGGGCATCGGTTTGTCTCTATGCTTAGGGGATGGTGCTGCTCAGTACTTCCAGACGTGGGCAGGCCGCTTTTCTGAGGCTCTCTGGGCTTCCAAGTCTTCCAGGTCTTGCACTGAACCCAAAACGACAAATTGAATCTTTAAATCCTGAATGTGTTGACCCACGCCTTTTAGGAAAGGTCAAGGCTTGCAGTAATGACTGCAAAGACTACAGAGCTAAAACAAAATCCCATTTAATTGACCCAATAGAATCCAGTGGGTAAGATCACAAGCAAGGTCTTTACATACCATCTATGTGCGAGTCTTCTTGAGTTTTTGTCCATTGTGCCTCATTTTAACTTTAAGCCTAGTAATTGGACTTGAAACCAACCAAAACCATGGACTTAAAACTTGACTAGCATTTTCCTTTCCGCATCTAAATGCTGTACATCCCATCAAGGTTCAGTGTTCTAAAACTTGTAACTTATTTCCAGAATAATTCATTTGCTCTTCCATTATTTTCAAGACGAATATTTTAAATCAAGAAATAAATCAAATAACAGTTAATTGTCCTTTTCATTTACACAAATAAAAATTCAATCAATGTGTAAACTCAGTGAGTTTGACACTAAAGACCCACTCTGATCATCTTTTTATCTATTGTAAATGTGACCACAGTGGTCTTTCAATTCTAATTATACTGTTTTAATCATAATCAAAAACTTACGTAGTTTTCTAGGACTTAGTTTCTGCCAAGTGGCAGTAGTTCATTAGAAATTCACCTCTACGTTGTTGGCGGCACTGCTGGTGCGGGGTAAGCCTGCCCTCACATCCCATCACCAAGCTGTTTACACTGTTCAGCTAACCTGCAGCCCCTCACACCCCCAACCTAACATTAGTGATGCAACATAAATGACCAACGACATTGGAGCTATCCAGCTGTACATTTTTGAGCCAGACGCTGTCACATTATCCCGTCAGCGTAACGTTTAGACTTAACTGCATAGAATTTTTGGTTTTGATAAGAGTTTTTTTTTCTGCTGCTGATTTCCAGATGCTGTGCTGCTCTGTGAGTTCAGGACAGAAAAAGACCATAACCCCCGAATTGAGTGGAAGAAAAAGGGGAAGGGGGTGACTTTTGTTTACTTTAACAACAAGTTCACTGGTGAGTAACTTGGTGAGACTGGTTACACTACAGTTCCGTCATGACTGTTGTGCCATTTTTATTTTCCATCCTCTTCAGGATCTTATGCAGGACGAGCCCAGATAGAGGGAGCGACTCTAACCATCCACTCCGTCACCTTGAAGGACTCAGGAGAATATCGCTGTGAGGTGACGGCCAGCGAGGACCACGTCAGTCTCGGGGAGGCGACTGTAACTCTCAGTGTGCTCGGTATGAGACAAGTGTTCTCATAATGTCAAATCAGAAAGAAAAATCACTTTTTCATCAGTCAGCACAAATCATTAAAATGATCGGCTCTGTCAGTCTTTAAATCAGATGAATACAAACTCAGAATAACAGCCTGGACAACGATTATCATGTTGTTTTGAAACACGTTACGAAACACCTTAAGAAAGTAAGACAGTTAGTTTCTTTAATCCCCAAAATCCCCCCAATCCAACAGACCATATAATTAAATCTGTTCATTCATATTCATGCTTAAAGACAGTTTCTTGTTTTGAAAGCCTTTGTTTTTAAGGATTATGACCCCGATAAAATTTTTTGTGGTTGAAAATGTGTGTGTCCTTCTGACCGGGCCCTTCTCATCTTATGTACTGACCATGTCTGCAAATTAGAAACAGGCAAGAGATTGTACATGAAGACTAAAAGATAGATTTCCTGATGGTTCTTTGCTTTATACCGCCCTTAGTGCCTCCACATGTTCCGTCCTGCGATGTGCCGAGTTCTGTATTCATCGGCGCAGACCTGGAGCTTCTCTGTAAAGATAAGCTCAGCGTCCCACCAGCCACCTACAGCTGGTACAAAGACAACAAACCTTTGAAAGCCACAGGAGATACTCCCTACAGCATCGACACAAAGAAAGGGACTCTGGTGAGCAAAGAAGAAGGATAAATCCACTAAAACCAACTAGGAGACGAAGCCCCCCCCCCCCCCCCCCCTCACTGTCTCTCCCTCTGATGTTTGTTTGGAGCAGAAGCTTCAAAGTGTGTCTAAAGCAGATTCAGGGATGTACCGCTGTGAGTCCTCCAACAGTGTGGGGGCACCCAAGAGCTGTGTAGCCCAACAGCTGAAGGTTCTTGACTGTAAGTGACTTTTTGTTTACTTTATATTTAAATAATGACTACCTACAGTTTACTAACACACACAATGCACAAATATCTCTGTATTAAATCCTGTCCTTCCAGATCCTTTAAACATGACGATTTTAGTAGCTGGAGCATCAGGGTTTGTGGCTCTGGTCCTTATCTGCTGCATTTGCATTTGTGTCTGCCGTCGCAGAGGTTGCTGCAAGAGTGAGTATTGATGCCCCAAACATGTTTCTCTGGCTCCCATAAAAATACACATGAAGGTAATCAGTGGCGGTTTTTCCAATTGGCAATGTAAGCGGTTGCCCAGGGCGCAAACTGAAAAAACATTGTAAAACATTGTAAACTCCTGATTACAAGTGTGGCATTTTGGTATAGGTGACCCAGGTTTAAAGCTCTGGTGTTGAGGGGTTACAAAGAGAGCCTGAGACCAGCATAATCCAAACCATCTGAGAAGATTGTGCAGTTTGTGGTACTTCCCAAAACAAGTTCAGGAGAAAATAAAGACAGGAAGAAAGCAAGACAGAAAACCACTTTTGCTAGTCTATCATAATAACAGACCCCTGCACCTCAATAACTGATGACACTTTTTCATTTGTTTCAGTCCTACAGGTTTGCTTTGTTCGCTGTTCTTTTATTCTTGACTCATAATGCACAGCACTCATCGAGTTTAGTATCTGTAGTTTCCATCTGCATCCATACTGTAATCCATCACACCACAGTTCATTAGCAAGTGATGCTTTTGTACCTAAGCACATCAGGGTTCACTTGTTTGGGAAATGTTCAGGCAAACTTTAGCACCAGCCAAACAAAACAATACTTTAGCAAAAAGTAGTTCGCTTGATGTTTATTTTATTAAGTATAATTGAATATAAGAGTTGCAAACATTGTACAGACGATGCATGTGTAGTTAGGAAGTATACTCAGTGAATTCTTCTTCAGACTAAATTGGAACATTTTAAGTTTACGATAGATAGTATATAAAAACTCCACTTCAATACTGCCTCACCTTCAGTACAGATTATACTTCTTAAATAGACTACTTTTTGCTAAAGGGTTTACCAAAGAAAATAAACGCCGATTCAGTCTGAAGGCGATCAAAGTGAACATCAGAGCTGTTTCAAGAAGTGACTGAAAATAGTAAATCCGAACGCCCCAGGCTGAATCTGAAAAAGTGCAAAATCCAGAAAAGCTTTACTCGTGTCATCCACAAAGAGCTTTCCTTCTTCATAACTTTATCTGGGGTTAATGTTTGTTTTGTTCTAAACAACTTCAACATTGGAGCTGTGATCTTGTTGACAGAATACTTTTTAGAGTGCAGTGTGAAAACAGCTTCTGGTCCAGCCTCGTCTGGTTGATTGAGTTTTATGGCGTTCATTGTTTTATGGCGTTTACTGCTCCTCATGTCCTAGTTTCTAGCAGGAAACAGTTTTTACCGGTAGTCCTTGACAGATCAGTGCAGCAGCTTTTCATTATTTATTATCTATTCTTAGGTAAATGTCATGTTTTCACACTTTTTCACGGTTTCTCTCCCTTTTTTTTAAACTTTATTTTTTACAGAGAGTAAAAAGACAAAAAGGTGAGTGCCCCCTCTGGCTACAATTCTGTTTAGTGTTTTAAATCAGTTACCACTGAGGTCACCCTATTTCTTACAGCAACAAGCCCTTCAATCCCCCTCCACCTCCTCCTCCGCCTTTCCGGAATGTGAGTGATCAAGGAAGTGTTTTCTGGGGTTTGCCTGATCTTGGGTCTGGCCTGAAATGCAGATTAAAGAAATTGTTCCGTGTGTGTCCCTTTGCTCTTTTTAGTTCAGGAACTACAAACAGACTCAGTCCTTCATGATCTGAGGGTGAAACACGACGGGTTCCAGTGCAGCTTGGACTCGGCGAGTTTTCTGTGCCAATCCTTTGCGGATGAAGTCATTTCTGAAATGGTTTCTCAGGCTGTAAATGTTTTCTTTCAGCACTTCAGCTCTTGGCTGCCACTTTGACATCAGCATTTGTTACTTTCTACAGGGTTTTTGGACAAATTGTAAATACTGAATGTTAGCTTTAGGAACTCTTTATACATCTAATGTGAAGTTGTTTTTGTTTGTTTTAATAATATTTAGTTTTATAAACCATTTTTTGTGTTTTATGTGTATTGAACAGGTGTCTGCACGCACTGAGAGGCTTTATAGGATCCATAAAAATGTTCACTTTTTTCTTGATTTTATCTCTTTATCAATAAAGCTGAAATACAAAGTTATTTTGTTTAATCAAAAACATAAAAACACATTTCTACAAATGTGTTTCATATGTTACACATGATATCAGCACAATTTGACAAAAACATTTTTTCATAAATTATTTTGGTGCTTCGAAATGAAGGAACTTTGAAAATAGCATTTTTAAGCATTTTAGTTTGGTTTAGAAAGCGTTCCTGATTTCTAGCTCCACACAATTACTGATAATTATCCCCATATATTTAATGAAATTCTAGTTTGGTTTATAAAGCACTAGTCTCAAATGCTAGACAAAAGCAAAAAAAAAAAAAAAAACGTCAGAATGAGCTTTCATAATTATGATTATTACAGTCCAATACAGTCTACATAATTCCATTGATGATCGGAGTGGGTCTTAGCTCGCCAGGACTCAGGCAGCCAAAAAGCTGCATCTACTGTCGCATAACCTCAGCATTGCCAGCAGACGGAGGTGGAGGGAGAACAGCTGGACGTGGACATGTGAAGCTCATCCACTGACTCACAGCAGAGATGCCACCATCAGAGGAAGAAGATGCAGCCTCATAAAGAAAAGGAGCAGCGTGTACCTGTGAAACACAACAGATTCTGAATAAACAACAAACCAACTGTGCGACTTAGACGTGCTCAGACTACAAAAAGTAAATGGGGTAAGTTTTAATGTGGAAGGTTGGTCAGATGAAAAGTTAATATTTGACTTTACGAAAGACAGATGCTGAAAGCAGAAAGAAGTGGCTGCAGTTGAGAGGGTTGGTGTTTAGTTGCAAATCATCTAGTAGTTCTGATGAAGCTGACGTTGGTGGTTAGTGAGAACCAGCACTTTGACCCCAGTAAACACAAACTTACTGACCAGTAAGTATAAAGAATTCTGTGAAACACTGTTGTGTTTTCGTTTCATCTCCCATCACAGATTTTTTTTTTTAATAGTAGAAAAACAGCCATTAACATCAGTCGATACATCAATGTGTCCAACGTGACACATGAATGTGTGTGTTCTGTTATTCCCACTCTGTCAGCTACAGCGCTGACCCGCCCTTTATCTGTGGGCTCCTCAGGTGTTTAGGGTAAAGGAGCAGGTGTGGAGGAGGCTGCACTCTTCAATTCAGTGCAAGATTGTTTTTTTTGTAAAATGGCCACCCCTACCCACAATGCACTGCATGTTAGTCATGGAGTCAGTCGAAGTGTATACACACTCGATAGGTAAACTCTGACATCACCCAAAGGATGTTGAAGGTTGATGTTGAAGGTTGAAGATGAAAGTGAAGACTGAAGTGGGAGGGGCACGTTGACTAGAGTTTGCTCAGTGGACGTGGCTAAGCAAAGTATATGTATGGCTTACTGCACACATAGGTTCACATAAAGAAACGTGTAAATATGCAAATATTATAGCTTAAATAAATAAAATTATCCACTCCTCTCACCCAGAGTTGTCATAAACAGGAAATACACATGAAAATGGTTCAGAGGAAGTTTGACATGTGATTTTGTGATTTGATTCAAGATGCAGATAAACATACAGTATGTAGAATACGCTCCGCTCAGATTGCTACCAACAAAAAATTATTATCTTATCATAATACAGAGGGAGGTGTGCAAATAGGGCCGGAGGATGTCAGTGAAGCTTTAAACAAACAATGTTTTGTTGAAAAAAAAGATAGAAACACCAAACTTTATGCAGTGATGCACCATTCATGTTTGTAAATTGAAGGGTTGCAATTCCAGAAATGTATAGTCTTTTCACCACTGGAGATCTTTGTCTTGCAGCTTCCTACTTTTGATTGGTTTATCAAAAGTATTGCTTAAAAGATGTGGGACAACTATAACTCCATACATCTTTGCTGACTGATTACAAAAAGGTTGAGTAGTAAATTTAAAAAATAAAAACAAAAAGCTAATTACAGATAAAAAAAACTACATTTAAGATTCAAACCCAAAAGGAGTTTATACAAATATACTTATGGTTTTCCACAAAAGTGTAGAAGAGAACCCCAAATGTAAAACAAAATCTGTCCGACACCATTTCATCTTTGTCCTTCTGACATCTTTATTACTCTGTAACCCTTGTGCTATCCTAGGCACTTTAACATTGGGATTTGGGTCATCTAGACCCACTAGAAAGTGCTCTGAACATTTTTTCTTCAATGATTTGTGATCTTCACTGGTGTCCATGGATTACATGAAATCTTTCCACCTTTATCCACCTTTGTCATGGTAGGGAGAACACGTCAAAGTAAGGGTGGGGTCATCTAAGATAGCACAAGGGAGAAATGCCTTTCCTCATAACAGCAGATAATTGGATGTTAATGAATAAAGCATTACACAATACAGTATATTAAATAAAATAACTTAATAGAAGCAGGAAATTCATTTTTTTAACTTTACTCCAGCACTAATTAAGTTAAATCTTTTATTAAAAACAAGTGTGACATACAAGGCAAATTAAAATGTCACTGGGAAAATAAAGAATGAAGCACTGCTACTCAGCAACGTCTTGATTGGACTTGTTTTCCTGTTGATTGTGATTTAAACAAGGTTTATGGACTTATATTGTTTTACTTAAGCTGAACCATCAATTTTGCTGCATCTTCTTGAAGTCTTTGATGTCTGAAGGATGAAACTGAAAGTTCTTTGATCGTTTTTTTGGTGTTTTATATGTTTATTGAGTTTTCCGTTTTAAGCATCGTACAAACAAATTCAAAAACAACCCCCCCCCCTGCTGTCAATTACATACACAACAATATAAATTTAGTAAAAAAAGGAGAAACAAAAGTAGAACAATGAAAAACTAAGAGAAACAGGAAAAAGATATCTAGTCAGTCACATTGGGTAAAATAAAAACATTATTAAAAACACTAACAAGTAAAGTCCAGACATATCTACACAAAGAAAGAAAGTAAAAAAAGCGTCACTCCTTCACACTTGTGGATGGTAGATTTAAAAAAAGTGAATGTCATGATTTGAAACTGTTGTCTTGTTTTGGTCATTGTTCTGTCTTGTTTCTGTTTCCTGTTTTATTTTGAAAGTCTCCTGTCTTGTCTGGTTTCTTGAGTTTTACTTCCTTTGATCCCCATCAGCCCTGATCGTGTCCACCTGTGTCTTGTCTGCCTGTCTTGTCTCTGCCTTCCTCCTGTGTTGGTCCATTATTCCTGTTCTGGTGTTCATGTCTTGTCATGCCATGCCTCATGTTTCTTGCCAAGCCACAGTGAGTTTTTTGTTCCTGATCTGACATCCTGCTCTGCAGCGCTTTTCGTTTGTGTTTGTGATTAAACCCCTTGCCCCGGAACTTTGTGCCTCCTGCCTCTGCATCTGGGTCCAACCGGCTCTCGAGCCACCCTCCACCATGACAGTGAAAAATATTTGAACAAAGTTTATGCTGCATCAGGAAACGTTTCTGTGCCCGTGTGAATGAGCTCTGTCTAATGCTTGGTCTGAATTCTAGCAGACACAGAAAGGGGAATTATTGTCCACTGTCTTCAAAATGCATTTATCAACATGCTCTGCAAATATAATCCTTCAGCACGAGAAAGAAGTTCAATAAAGACAAAGTGAATGTTATTTTTCCTTCTCAAAGTTCTTTCATTAAAGTCATGAAATGTCAAATGAAGGAAAAGGATTTAAAAAAACTAAAAATTGCTTAGTGTTTGATTTCTTTCACAATCAAGTCAATCTCAAAGAACAAAGTCATGCTCAGCCTCTTCTGCTTTCAACAAAAGCAAAATCTCTGGATCAAGCGCATCCACAGTGGATCTAAAGAACATTTTTTGTAATTATCATTGTTTGCTTAAGAACTGCAGAAACAGTCTGAGTCGGTACTGCTGTGCAGAAACGGTATAATGGGGATCCATGTATTCCAGGGTCCAGTTTACTCCAGTGACCATGGGGGTCATTGCCACAGCGCCCACCCAACACAAAGCAGCTCAGGGCCCACTCTATGGCTTTCACACCACAGAGCGAGACCTCAGCCGTCCTTTTGAGAACGAGTAACGTTGCAACAGCACCACCTACAGGCAGTGCTGGTATTGCCCAAGAAAAATGGATCCGCAAGACTAAGCACTGGAGTAAGACAAAACTATAGATACACAAGCATATACAGTATAATAATAATAATATAATACTAATTACACTAAAAATAATAAAGCATTAGAAAGATTCAAAGATAATCTTAAAAATAATCAATATAATATAACAATAAAATGGGTAGTATAATAAAATAATATTCATTATTCTACACACCTAGGTGTGTGACAACTGATGGGACTTTAACTTGACTTTATTAGAGTGTTGGTTTTGTTAACTTATTTTTTTTTACTAGTGACGTTTTTTTATTATTGCCTTTATTTTCAATATACGTTTGTGGTGCTTTTTTATTTTTTATTTTGGTTATAGTATAGTAGCTTTAAAAAAAATTTGGACCACTTACTGTTTTCTTTTCCTTATTGTTGTGTTATGTCATCAATACACTTGTTTTTTATACTTGATGCTTGTTCAGTTCAGATTGTTGTAAATAGTTAAACATTGTTATTTGCCAAAAGTATCTGTCCTGTGTTTTATTACACTTAATGAATACAATGTTGTGTATTTCCAAAAATTTCTACAATCAAACATTTCAAGAAAAAGTATCAATATCTGTGATTCTAGCCCTGTAAGTACTTGGTATCGGATCACTACCAAAATTCTCAATATCCCCGACTCCTACTGAAGAGATCTTTAGTCACATCAGAAATTCCCGGTTGAAGGCGGTATGAATACAGACCAAAGACAATTTTCAGGACTCGATCGGGACCAAATTCAGCTGACTCAGTCCAGACCAACAGACTTTTCCGGTCTGTATACACCCTTACATTATTCCTACAAAGACTTCATGAACCACTACAATAGTACGTTCCATTTTCACGACGTTCCTCAAGGTGGCTACACGAGCCTTACGGGAATTGCATGACTCACCTGTGGTCCCCTTAACCCTTGTGCTATCCTAGGCACTTTAACGTTGGGAGTTGGGTCATCTAGACCCACTAGACAGTGCGCTGAACCTTTTTTCTTCAATGATTTGTGATCTTCACTGGTGTCCATGGATTACATGAAATCTTTCCACCTTTATCTACCTTTGTCATGGTAGGGAGAACACGTCAATGTAAGGGTGGGGTCATCTAAGATAGCACAAGGGTTAAGATGCAACCACTCCTGCCTATGACCCTCCATGGGCCCAGAAACCCAAAACCCTGCAGCATCCGTACAGGTTAACCTCTGTACTGTTACATGTGACTGAGGCCTAAGATCTATAACAAAAATTGTCCCCAAAGACTCCCGAAAATCTAGACTAAAGACTGAAGATAAAGATTATGTTTTTTTTCTTTAAACCATTTCATCCAAACTTTTGAACAAAACTTTCTTGTGACCAAAGACAAAAAAACAAAAAACAAATACTCTTTAAATTTATTTTACCTGATCAGAAATTATTATTTTATTATTTGTGTAAAAATTTTCAAAAAATCTTTACCAGTTTTCATCGGTTACTTTTTTTTACTTGTACTCTTTGTTGGGTTTAGTTTTGACTTCATTTCATGCTCACACATTTTCAGTTACAGTTTTTTTTATGAAACTGACAGTCAGGAGAACTAAAGTCTTTAAAAAAGCACTTTACTAAAAACAGTTAAAGAGAAAGTCCTTTATTTCACCAACCCCTGTAACAGAAGACTGTTTTACTGTAATTGATAAATCAGATGAGATGTTTAAACAGTTGTGCAGACTTTTAGGTCGCATTCTCTTTTGGCCACTAGAGGGCAGCAGAGCAGCAATTTATAGCACACATACCAATGCAGACTTAAGGCTTGGCTCATAGGAGCTATTATTCATTGCTTGCCTGTAACAGTGGCACTATTGTTCTCTTCCTGGATCCATGCTTATTTTAATAATCGCTTCTAAATCTTAGTATTTCTTTATTTCCTGCAGCCTCCTTTGTCATCATAATAGCAAAGGATCAATGTATTTGTCTTTGCATTTGTCTTCTGCATGATTTATAGTCTACAGAACAGTATGAGGGATATTTCCACTGACATGCATGATAACCTTTCAGTGATGATGAAGTAAGTGGATATGCAATCGATTTATGTACAGTAGAGTTGCTGAAACCATGGCTGCTCAGGCTTTACACAAAGGACTTGAGCTGAGCTCAAATATGCAAATGCTGTGGCAATCTGTCAAGTGTGGAAAACTGAATTCTCAGCGAGAACTGCTTCTGCTTTGAGCATAGTGACGAAATGTCAGGAATTCTGTTTATTTTAATTTTCTGCCCCTTATGATGAATTTATGCTCACTATTGATGATTTTATAACGGAATAAATCATCGTTTTCACACACTTTTCCATCTTGTTGGAAAAAATGCTTTGTAAGTGTGTAGCGTGGATCCAGTGCTTTGAATGTATCATGTAACGTCTATAAATACTCGCTGAACATGTTGACAGCTTTGAGGAATGACAGATTCAGACTGAGGGCACAGAAAAACTGAGCCCTCCAGCTGCTCACGCTTTCTCATAGTCTGCAAAAATAATAAGGATTCGTTTGAGAGACGAGCAGATGATATGTAACTTTGATACGAACAAAATCTGTTTGAAATGAGCTGAAGTGTCTGTTCGTGTTAACGTGAGAAAGAGTGCCGGCAGGAAGCACACAATCAAAGGTGTTTGTAGTGCTGGAGTGGATGAAAAAAACTCTGCTGTGTGAGAAATACTGTAAAAGTGACACGTTTGCAAATCTGCTTGAGATTTGCTGATTTGTTTCTTCCATTAAAACCCATCATACTTGAAATTAAAATAGGGAAAACGCACCTATGATGTGTGACTATTAAGTACAGCTGTGAAATATTGTTAATATGGGGCTTTAGCGCTGCATTTGATGATGCTTTCCACAGTTCTGCATCTCACCCACCAGGGACAAGATGTCTATTTGATAATACAGAGTCTATCAATCAGAATATCATGGACATTTTTATTTATTTCTATAATTCTATTAAAAAAATAAACTTTCATAAATTAAAGAATTATGGGCCCGCTGTTTAATTGATTTCAGTTATTTACTTGTTTATTTTACATAAATTGGGGTTCCAGCTCATATAATCCACAAAACAGGAGTTCACAAAATTAGAACACTGGGAAGAAATCACCATTTTCTTCTAAGTGTTGGTAAAAGATTATGATCACATCAGTCAGAATAAAGCATTTTCAAGATGATATGTCCATCAGCAGCAGGATAGCTCGGTTGGTGAGGTGAGAGGCTACCATGCAGGAATCCAGTGTTTGATTCCCTGAGGGGGATAAACAATGGTACTTGGTCAATTACCATATCACTGGCGAGCAATGAACATCACCCAGCGGGGGTCCTTAGGCAAAGCCCTTAACGCTACTGCCTCCCGAGTGCAGTTAGGCTGCAGCTCACCGCTCCCCCAGGGGATGGGTCAAAATGCGGAGAAGAAATTTTGTGGGATCAATAAATTATCTGTTTTTCTATTTTCAATACTTCAATAGTCTGGGCAGGATAAGGTCCTGCTGGATCTGCATTTCCATCCAGATCTTCAGCAGGAGGAATCCTGAAATCCTCTAGAACATTCTGCTAGACCAGGGGTCCCCAAATCCAGGCCCCAAGGGTCGGTGTCCTACATGTTTTCCAACAAACCTGTCATTGAAGCTCCTTATTGTGTGAACACACCTGATCCAGGTAATCAGCAGCAAATAAGGCAGGGTTTCTGGAAAACCAGCAGGACACCAGCCCTCGAGGCCTGGATTTGGGGACCCCTGTGCTAGACTGTTGCAGAGTTTTTTCGATTGAGGAAAGCAGAGTTTACCAGCACCCGTCATGACTGCCTGTGGAGAGTTCACAGCATGGGTTCTGCTCCTCACCCGTCTTCCTCCAAACCCTTGGACTTTGATTCCCAAATGAAAGCCTCCCTTTCCTTTCATCAGAAATCTGGACATTGGACCACCTTAGCCACCCTGGGAAAGTCTATTCCAGGGTACTGGAGAGGAGAGTCCGTCCGATAGTCGATTCAGGAACAACAGTGTGGTTTCTGTTGTGGAACAGTGGACCAGCTCTACACACCCTTTAGGGTGCTGGAGGGTTCATGGGAGTCCGCTTATCCAGTCCATATATGGAAAGTGGGAGGTGGGAGTTTGGCGCCAGTGTTCGACAGCGGAGCCACCGCCAGTGTGTGAATGTGTGTGCGAATGTGTGTGTGCATGGGTGAATGGGACTGTGACTGTAAAGTGCTTTGGGCCTTCGAAAGAGGATAGAAAGCGCTATATAAGTATACGCCATTTACCATTTACCAAAGTGTTCGACCGCTTCCCCTGTAGAGGGTGGGGTCTGGGGAGCTTTACTGAGTGCTGTCAGGTCTCTGTGTGACCTGAGCAGGAGTTTGGTTTCCCTGCAGTAAGTCAGACCTGTTCCGTTTTTTTTATTTCAGAATCTGAAAGATGTTTTATTTTGAAAAATTGCCCCATTCTCTTTTACATCCGTCTATGTTACTCTTGACGCAGGCCAATTCTCTCTTCTCGGTCACATGATAGGATACCGCTAAAATAAAACCCAGGAACTAGCTAAATGACTGAAAAAACAGATGTCTTTGGAAAGTTTCTTCACCAAATGGAAAAGGCCCAGCCAGGAGACAGAAGATGAGCCTTCCACTTTTAAAAAAGAAAGCTACATTTAATAGACAGTATCAGGAGTCCTATTTAAAATACGGATTTATCCCAATGGGAGATTCCCACGCACCATTCAGCATTGTGGTGAGTTGGATTTTCCATGCAAGGCATGTTTAAATGTTATAATCATAGCGACCAGGGAGTGTTGCGGGCAGAGAGGACGTTGCTCATGTCATAATTGGTGTTTATTGTTATGTTTAGAAAATACCACAGTTTTCATTCAAGTCATATTATTTTGTTATATTGTAGTGTCGGTCACGTGCACGTTTGGTCTTCTGTCAGAGTTCCGCAGGCTGCAGGGGTTACTTTTGGAGCTGGCATCTCAGGGAATTAAATCAATCCCATTTGCCTGCTTTGGTCAAAATAGGGTTGTTTCACAGGTGTTTCTTAGGTTCTTAGTTATTTCTTCCTGTTGTGTTTACTTCTTTTTAGCACCATGAGTGTGGGAAGGGGAGAGTATGATGACACCCTTGCGATGTACAATGTTCTGAATGTCATAATAAAAGCACAGAGAACGTCTTATCACATGTCTCTGCCTTTATTGCAGCGTTGCTGCAGCGTGTGTCCGCCCCATATAACATACCGGTCTGTGAGAATTTTGCCAGACATCAAACCGGTCTGTGGCACAATAAAGGTTGGGGACCGCTGCTCTAAAGCACACAAAACCACCAGGCATGGTGGGACTGTGACCCCATTAGATGTGATAAAGTCATCTGCTAGAGATCTAAACAGCAATGTGCAATGAACCTCTATGAGTTAAGGTCAATTGGATGCGTGATGTAAACAATAAAAGAGACCCAATTTAGATCTCTACTAGATGTGTCTGGGCCCGCTGGGTAGTTTTGGTTCACAAACAAGCTCAGGCCCTGTTTTTTCTCCCAGCAATTCAAATTCTGCTTTGATAAGTTAACGAATTGCAGAACACATGATAGATGTACAGAGAAAATTAAACATTAACATTTTTTGTTACTCCTACAGCAACCAGGTCTATGTATGATCTGTGCTTCAGTAAAGGAAAAATCCACAACCATGACTGAGATAGCTGGGGAAAAAGTAATGACAAAAAGCTGCTGAAACTCAAACTCTGAAAGTTTTAGACTTTGCTTTTCGATTCTAGTCCTGTAGAATTATCTTTTAAAAAAAACTAACACAACAGTCCTGGACAAAAATGAAAACAGCCTTTCCTCGATATTTGTTGCACAACATATGAAACAAACAGTTGCTGCAGAAGTCACTGAGACGTCTGCACCTGTCAGCAACTAATCCCTTCGAGGAAATAGCTCCAATTGTCTCAGGCTCTCCTGAAGTTTCAGTTCTTCGACTGGATTTAGGCCAGACTTTTTACATCACTACATTGTTTTGCTATTTGAAGTTCTTTGGGTGTGACAGCCTTGTGTAACAGCTGTTACTCACACAGCTGTGAGCTGACACCTGTTCAATGGGGCGCTGATTCCCTCGGATTTATAAGCATGTCTCATTCTAATGTCTATCACTACTTTTACCCTAAAAATAACAACACAAAACAACCAGAAAAAGTTTTTATTGCTGTTTCACCTTCTGTGACATCAGTATAAAAAAAAATATGAGATTGAAGCGGATGTGAAAGACGCAACATTTGTCGTTTTCTCTTTTAATGTTGTATTGAAATTCATCGTAGAGAGCATGAAAACCGGATCCTTTATTTTATTGTAAGGTAAGGTTTTTTGGCGAAAAGTATCAATATAGAAGAAAGATAAAGGGTTTCTGAATGTGTACTTAGACTGGAAAAATCCGTTGGTCCAGACCCAGTCCACTCCATTTGGTCCGGATCGAGTCCTGAACATTGCGTTTGGTCTGTATTCAGACTGCCGTCAAGGGGACTTTCCTGTTCCTGTCTAAAGCTTGTAAACAAAACCATGTGCCTACAGATCTCTCTGTATCACTTTAAAAATTGTTTTACTGATCTTGCATTCATCCAACCACATTTCAATGAGTTGCTGTTTCTCATTGTTGTGGTATTTTGGCTTTACTTTAAGAGAATTCTGTCAAGGAAACTAAAAGTAGCGTTTGGGATGACGTCACAGGAACGAGACACAGAGAAGCATGTAAGAAATGTTTTCAGCTGTGTTAGAATAAAGGTTCTAATAAACAAACAGTTGGACTCTTTTTCCTCTTTGATAACATGGCAATCAATGCTATGTATTTATCTGCAGTTCATCTGTTGCCACATTCTTACTCTGTTTACGTCAGCTACGGTGGCTGTTTGGTTCAGTTGTTCCACTCAAGGAGATGACTGTATTCAGATTGAGGAATCGCCAAGCGAACTGAAGCTCAATCCGATTAGAAACAAACCAAGACCACCTCCAAAGATGAGTCAGAGAGTGGTTCCTTGTCCCGGACCAGGGTCCACTTTGTCTACAGTGTATTCAGATTGAAAGTTTGCTCCAATTTATTGGGGGAAACAAACACTGGGTAACTTTAAGAGGACCAAAAGTGTCCAGTCTGAACACACCATTAGACATTAGTTTCATAGGGTAAAACGATTAATCAATTCATCCAACCAGATCCATCTGTCTGAGGCAAGTATTTAATTTAATCGATTCGAACTATACCATTAAAAAATCGTTTCAAAATTCAATGAATCAATTAATATAATACCAATATTCACTGTAAATCAGTAACCACAAGTTATGAATGAATCAAATTGTTGTTCAAATTAATCGTTATACTCCTTAAAATAGATGGATGGTGGAGTTCAGAGGTCATTTACATGCTGCATGATTAAAAATAAAGATGTAAATACTGTGTAGAATGCTTCTAGAAGGGACGCATCCGGCTTGCGGTTGGTGAAAAACAGACCTAGAAGGCTCTTTTGGGGTTGAAGGTTGCAGGGCCCTGGTTTGGTGCATGCGCTGTAGATGAGCAAAACGGAAACTGTGGCAAAAGTGTGAAAAATGAACGAGGGAGGGAAAAGCAGAAGTGGGCTGTCACATACATTCTGGGTCAGAGGTGCTTTGACTTTCTTGCACGGTCAGATGTAACTCGAGTGAACTCCCAAGTTGTCTCACCATAAAACTCCACATTTCTGAACAGGTGCCACAATGAATACAGCAGACAAAGCAAATTTGTTCTGTTGGATGAAGTCACTTCTCCTATTATGTGCACATTTATGGCTCACCAGCTCCAGGGTTATGCAAAGCTTACATCATAACTACATCAATGTGGGCTATTTGGGCCAAAGGGACTTTGCTGTGGCACACGGAACAGGAAGAGGGTCATTCATGCAGCAGTTACCACAGGATACTGTACATGTATATGAAAGAAAAAACATCCCACTTAAACATTTAATCCTCACTGGATGACATCTCCTGCAGTGTCATTAAATCTTCATGCGCCAAATCTCAAATGAGGCAAAGAAATTCTGCTGTGTCTCCAAATGAGGATGAGCAGAGACAGCTCACCATCTGTAACCTCTGTTTTCTGTCCTCTGTCTAAAATGTGCTCCTAGTTGGAAATGCTCTGTGACAAGGCTGTTATGTGTAATTACAGCAGAAATGGGGGCGGAAATGATTTCGACTCTGTTCATTCAAGCGAGCAAAAACATGATATCCTGTCCTCCTTCTGCGATACAACAGCAGGATATGACTCCGGGTTTTCCATAGGAGCCGGTGTGGGTACCGGATGTTCTCGGGTTGCCGTATGTTCTCGGGTCCTTCGGGGTCCTTCCAATGAGTTATATCACTAGAGGAGACATCACGAGGAGAGCACCGCCATCTTGGTGAGGTCAAGTTTTGAAGACCAAACCACTTTTTATAACATTTAATAAAGAGCTCTGTTTTTACTTTCAATCACTTCATTATATGAAAAAGAAGAACGGCTTGAAATTGCTTAGTTTTGTTCAGAAATACAAACTTCACGAGTACCCCTAACTTAACTAGTATTAGACTATTTAGATTTTTTTCTATGTTCTTTTATTTTATTTTACTTATGTTTTTATTTATTTGTGTGTTATGTTCATTGTTTCTTTTTTCCCCTCTATTCTTTATTTTCTATGTTAATATGTTATGTTTGGCTTCGAGGCAATATTGATTATATTGTTATTGTTCGTTGTTAACGTTAATGTCATTGTTAATGTATGATACCGCAATTATCAATAAAGTTTTTTTTAAAAACGTAGCGACGTTAACTCATTGGTCGTGGCAACTTACAGCCAATCAAATTGTGTGACGTCATCATTGGTCGAAGGACCCCCAAGGACCCCGAGAACATACGGCAACCCGAGAACATCCGGTACCCACACCGGTAAATGAGAGAGGGAGCGTCCTACATTCAAATCTTATCTTTTAATTTGTGTCCCTTGGGGGAAATTAAAGGAAGACATAAAAATAAAAACAGAGAAACTTGCTAATGTAGAGATAAGGTTAAAGAAATTAGAAAATTAAAAATTAAACTTAATGAAGGGTGCAGCATTAATGCAATAGAAAGCAGTAGGCAAGTTTTACTCTTAAATATGGTATGTTTTCCAGCTAACACAAAATAAATGGTTCATCTCTTATGTCATGCATGGAAAACTGTGATTTTGTTAATGAGTCTAGCTAGCACATTCCTGCACCGCCCTGTTTCTGTATTTGCCCACATGAGCACACACTCATCCTCTTTAGCTTTTTTCTGTACATTTTTCTTTGTTTATTTAATTTTTTTTTATTTTTCAGTGCTTTATGATGTATTGCACAGAAAACTAAGAAAAATAAGAGGGCATTTTGCAGCTGTAAAAAGCTATAGCAAAAAGTAGTACACTCAGTATATTTTACTATGTTTCTTTGAGTATAAGTATTGCTGGTCTACTATAGATCATGCACATGTTGTGTAGGAAGTATACTAACTGAATACTTCTTAAGACTAAATTGGAACATTTTAATGTTACAATAAATATATATAAAGTAAACTCCAAGTACACTGCCTCACCAGTGGCGGCTACTGGTCTGTCAGAGAGAGGAAGCTCTGATCCGGCCCATGCAACTTAATCTTGCACATGCACTCACATGTTCATTGCTCTTTTCATGTCTTTTATATGCCCTGTCAAAGTTAGACAGATCTCCAAACCGCACCTTTGACCAAACAACACATCCGTGAGATGGTTTCATCAAGAGGCATGGCCAGCAGTACATTTTATTTGTCACAGCACTTCCAGTCAGCCAGCTAACTTTGTCATACCAGGAGAGCTGAAAAGATCTGTTATTTTTCCCTAGCTTTTGCACTAAATCAATCTTAGTTGCTGAGCTGCCCTGCTGTTTAATTCTAAGTTTTTCCTCGTAAGGAACACTTTCAAATGGCTTTGCCAAAATCATGTCGACAATATTAGCACCGTCTGCCATCGTGCGCAGTTTCACCCACGATGCTAACCTAGCCTACTAACGTTATATGAATGAATGAATTAAGAATGAACAATCTAAAGAAAAATTTAACTCCGTAAAACTGAAACAAGGAATGTGGTGTATAATTGTGTGAAATGTATGATGAAAATTAAGCAATTTCTCCAAGCAAATAACAAAGAAATAGGTTGCAGCTGTTTTTATTTAGACTGAACTTGAGAAATCCGCGATGGGACTGAACGCGAATAGCTTCAGTGATTCATTATAGTACAGAATTGCTGTCAACCCCAGGCTGAGAGGCCGGTACTTTATTGGCAGGCTCTCGCTGTCAGTCAAAAGGAGACGCAGTCTTTCAACAGACCCTCGCTATTTATGACCCTCCTCACACAGATGTTCGGAGTCCGGGCCAGCCCACTCCCCATTCACCCCCAGAGAGGCTGAGCGTCCATGGGCGGGACATAATTGCAGCGTTTATCCAATGACCGTCTAGTTTTGAAGAGCTGAAAAAAAAACTGTTCAAAGCAGCCCCATTGAAGACAATGGACGCGGGGCTTCCATAGGGCAATGCACTGTGACGCTGCGGGAATGTATGAGAAGGAAATCGAGTCAGCCGACCTGCTATATGTAACTGATTCTGAACTCGTCTTTGCGATGAACATTTTCTAACGCATTTTTGGTCAATACAATTTTAAAACAATAGTATACAGTGATCCCTCGCTATAACGTGGTTTACTTTTCACGGTTTCGCTACTTCACGGATTTGCATCATGCATTGTGTTCTGCATTCTGATTGGCTAAAAAGTGACTCAGATTCTTCTCTCCCTGCACGTCAATAACGTTGCAGTTTAATATGCACACATAAGTAAATCAGCTTGCCAAATTTACATTACGTACATGCAAATCATCTTGCAATTTCGAGTTTCTCTAAAACCCATAGAAAAAAGAGCGACAACAACTGCCAATCACTATGTTCTTCTCCTGAACAAACACAGCTGCACCGCGGGCTTCAAAAGAAGAAAACACTGCAGAGTGGAGTCAGGATGCAGCGGCTCAGTCTGAAGTGCAGTGAAATACACGAGTCACTATTTGTCCCACTGTACTTTGTATATTTTTCATAATCATTTTAAATTTTCTCCCGTTTAATCCAAAAATTGGGTCGCGGTGGGCGGGGCTAATCTCTCGATTTGAAGCCTTCTGTTCACATGATTAAAATTATTTGACAGTACAGTATACAGTTATTTGTTGAAAAAAATGATTCTAAAGTACTTTTATTTGTGAAACAAATGCTTGAGCCTGTAAAATGGTTTGTTCTTTCTTTTCAATGTATAATAAAGGATTTAATTGATTAATAATTGTTAAAAAAAAATAGAGGTTTCTACTTCACGGATTTTGCCTATCACGGGTTCTTTTTGGAACGTAACCCCCGCGAAAAACAAGGGTTTATTTGACCATTAATTTTGTGACATTATAAGGGAAGCCGATCTTCCCTTGCAGTCGTAAATAAATCGCCACTGTGCCTCACTTTTAGTAAATGGTTTATTTTTATATAATTCTTTACCACCTTCATAAAAGACGCAAAGTTCATCACAGTCACACTCCCATTCAGCCATGCACATATTTAGACACTGGTGTGCCAACCGGTAACCACCAAGAGCAATGTGGGGTTTTTATGTGGTAAAGATTGCTGTTATGTCTTTTTTTTTTAGCCGAGCTATGTTATCAAAATCGTTTCTCTGTCAGGGAATCAATAACATTTGAAAAAGTTATAGTCAAATAAATAAGGCTCAGAGCGCATGCCCACTCAGTTAAATCGATGTTTCGAGACTTACGCCTGCTACTCCTTGATGCATTTTTGACGGTTTGTTAACAGGTGGAATTTCGTATTCAAGACAAAGACAAAATATATTCAAAGCAGGCATGGCAAAAATAAAACGAAATGTTGCTTTCCTATTTTGACAAGATGCGCACAACTTTGTCTTTACTCCATAGGTTCAGTGTCTTGCCCAAGGACAACGACACATGGGCTGCCAAGGCAGAAACCAAACCTGCAATGTCCTGATTAGAAGTTGATCCCTCTACCCCAGTACCACGGCCGCAGTACAGACTTGTTGACTATACTTGTAATACGCTATAGATTACTATTTGCCAAGGGTCGTGCTGCAAATAAAATGGTAAATGGCTGTAAAGGAAATGAAGGTCACATGATCTAAGGGAATTTCATTTAATGATTTAAAGCCAGTCTTTCAGCCCCATGAAGCTACCAACTGAAGACCTTCTAGAAAGAATCAGAATATACTGTGCATGGTGACCACAGACTGATGTAGTTTTGCACTTGTGAATAATAAATACCCTATTATTGCACCCATATAACAGAAATGTTTAATTGAAATGGAGAGGCAACTGTCATGATTTCCTTAGCGTGGCGGACCCAAGTGCTGGAACCCAGAGAACGAGACGGGTAAGTGACAGGTAAGAAAGTTATTTATTATTTTCTCCAAGGAGGTCCGGTGGTCTGAGGGTGATCCAGAGGCGGCTGTGGTTTGTGGGGTGGCTGGAGGTACGAACGCGATCAGCGTGGTGGAAGTTCTCCAGCGGTGCTACGTAAAGCAGGTCCTGAGTTCCACTGGCGTCACTCGTGGCAATGGTTTCCTGAAGCAGGAGAGCAAGGTTAGTCAAAGACGAGACACAAGACAGAGAGCAAGGCAAAATCTGACTTGAGACCAGGCTTATTCACCATTAGGGGTAACGATCTGGCGATGAACTGGTGGATGAGGTCTCCTTTTAACAGCAGGGTTTGATGAGGTTGAGTGACGACAGCTGGTGATGGTTAGGAGAGGAGCAGCTGGAGGAGGGGAGGGGAACTGAACCAGGCACCATGACAGCAACAGCCTGGGGGGTATTCCAGGAAGCATGTTTAAACTAGCCTGACTTTAAGCCTGAACTCTGGCTGAAATCCGCCTGAACTTGCTTACCCGGGGTATGTCGGTTCCAAAAGACCGGAAATGAGTTGGCGTGATTACGCTCGACTTAGTAACCCTGGGTTAACGCACGTGCACAGCAGGTACATAAAGACATTCTCAGTGGATCGCCGATTTCTGGAGTCACCATGGAAACGCGTGGTGAAAAAAAGAGAGCGCTAAACTTCAGTGAGACGGAGTCTGAGATTTTAATGACGATGTATGAAGATTACACGTCCATCAAAAAAGTAACACGGCTGCATCATCATCAAAAGAAAGAGTTTCTGCTTGTAGAAAAGAGCAGACAAAGTAAACGCACGAGTTTCTGATCTTGTTTCCATTATCCTTGTGACGCATATAAATATATAACGTATCCAATTTTTGCCAACTTAAATGAATTACTTCTATTGGTAACAAATAATTGAGTTACATTTAATCAACCTAATTTCTTACGTCTATAAAACTCAATAATTGTTTATACAACTCAAATGTACGTATTTATCTAACTAAATGTCATATTACTCCAATTCAATTAATCTTTTTTCCATCTTAATTAATTATATATCTTGAACTCTCAAATGCCTAAGTTTGAGCCGGCAGATATGCTCATTTTTATAACAATAAAAAAGACGGGGGTGGGGGGGGATGTACGGAGTGCAAAAATCCGTTAAAGAATTTACCCTCATTGTCAAACAATATAAAGGTAGGGGTGCTATATAAACTAATCATCCTCTGAGACGTAAGCTCAGTAGGGCAAAATAACTCGGCGAAACTCGGCAAAACACAGTAAAACAGCTAAACAACTAAACACATTTGGTCAAAAACCCACACTTAAACCCAAATCCATCCAGACAGGCAAAGGGAATGGTATCCCACAATCCATTGCAGTGCCGATCTAACAGCAGCACCAAAGTTACACCTACTTAATTGAATTAATTTGAATGAAAGTAAAATAACTTTCAAAAAACGACATGTCATTTTTAAACCGACTTACAAAAAATGATTTATTTTAACTGAAGCAAATAATTAAGTTAGATCAAAGTAAAAACATTATTTTTCCAACATCTATATGTGGTCTTATCAACCTCTCATGGTGGAAAAAGTATTATCTGAGCTTCTTCATCCACTAAATCATCTTCAAATGGACACGCCATGCTCCTTCACCTCTCTGTAAACAAACTAACCTTCAACTAAACCTGCTCCAGACCAGGTCATGTTCAGAGCATGAGTTGCCTTGGCAACTTGACCTACCCTGAAACATACCTCCATTTCTGGCACCGAAAGCTGAGGTTATCAACTTCCTTAGCCTCAAACTTACCGTGAGAGCTAGCATAACCTGCTTTCTGGAATACCCCCTGGATGTTGCTGGAATAAAACCAGTATTGCTGTTGCAGAGCTCAACTATATGAGCTTACTTCACCTACCCATAATAAACTGCTCCCAGCTCAAGTTCCCATGTTCAGTGGATTTTTAAACCACATGTTTGAATTTATTGGAACCAAGTTTTGTCCATAAGCAGGAATATCTTTGTTCCACTGTCAGGTGTTGGACCTTATCTAGAAATCTGTGGGTAAATATTACATAAATATTACACTTTTACATGAACTTATCATCCATATAATCAACCATATTCATTTTAGAGTCTCTTTATGAAAGATGCTCTAAATATAAGGTAATAAATGTTTATGGGCGGTATCCGCAGATTGTAAATGTAAACCATCAGTGCTCTCATGTAGCAATGAGGCAGGTTGCTCCTGCCACACCCATCTGATGCGTCAGCATTAAATACTGTGAAAACTTGCAAACAAATTTTCTTTGAAGGTAAAAAAAAATGGTGTTAAAACATTATTTTGTTATGTCTTAAAGCTTATCGAATGTGCAGCGCCACCTGGCCACAGTGCATCTTCAGGTTGGTAGTTGGTAGTCAGATATTGCATCAAGACACAGAATTACTGTTTGTGACAGACCCAGGAGGGGAGCCCCGGTGGTGACTGACCACAACCATGACCAGAACCTAAGGACCTCTGACCTCAGACCTGGTTTAGCAAATGCCACACAGCTGCTGGCCCGCTTACCAAATGTGGGGGGTTTTGGGGTTTCCAGACAAACTAACCGACTCCATCACCTTGGTTTGAATGATAGATGACAGTTGCAGGTGACACTGCTGTGTATTAGCGGTTTACAGTAGAAACAAGACCATGTGAGCTAAACAATGCAACAATGGTCTTCTGTCCTGTTCCCTAATTAGTGTCGGGTCACCTTTCACAGAAATAATGGTTGTCGGCGTTGATGGAGAAAGCGAGCTGAGCAGTACGCCAAGGTCAACATGGTCTTCTGTCTGGACACCACTAGTCAGTAAAAAAATATTTGGTTCTTGTAGATGGTCCTGTTACCCCAGGTTCCTAACTCAGAGACATCTTAGAACCAACATCAACCCCCAATTCCACCAGAACACCCCCAACTGTCTGTTCATGGATGATAATGCTCCACCACATGGGACCAGAATTGTCACAACTTGACTTCAGGAAGTGGGAGTGTCTTGTATGGTTAGACCAGCAACAACCTCTGACCTGATCCCCATGGAGGACATCTGGGATATGCTGAAGCAGAGACTTGATGATTGTACCCCACCACCAAATGGCCTGTAGATCTGCTTGTAGCACTTGTAGAAGAGTGGAACGCCTCAGAACAACATCATGATGCCAGTGAAGACCAGGAGCCATCTCTGTTAAGCTCTCATTGAGGTCAGCTTTTGTTATTAGCGGTTTCTTTATTATTGTCTTAAGTTTTGGGGCAATAAATATCAAACTAACCAAACTAGTGTTTCTTCTCATTAATAATTAGTAATGTCAAAGAAAACTGTTGTGTATTTTAATTAAAATTTAGATCAAATGTGAAAACACTTGTGTAAATAACTCTACTTTATTGTGAGTAGTGTATTTGTTTCAAGTGTCTGCTGACTTGCAACTTAATATACTCTTATACTTGTAAGTACTCATATTTCATCACTAATATCCCAAAAGTTTATACTGTACATCCTATTAAAATTGTGGTTTCCTAGTTTTTTTTATGTTGTCCTCCCCCTTTCTGATCTGGATCTCAGGCTTTAGTAACATGTTGTGGTTTGAGAGAACTGATTAATATGCGAGAAGAACGCTCTGGATCTCCCAGTGTTCTGATGAAACTGATTCCTCACAGAATGAAAAAGGAACAGAGAGCACATGGAAACAAGCAGCGGCAGTAAAAGCAGAGCAGTTCTTCTGGGAAGAGACAAGTATCACTGGACAAAAGCCTGTTATTGAATTCCTGTCGCAATTCTTTGGAAAATAACCCCCACGATCCAGCCCCCGCAGGCCTCTAAAAGCATGCACCCTCCCACTGGCGCTGGACGGCATTGGCTGAAAGAGAAGCACATCCCCGCCTGGCCTGCGTGCCATCTTTAAAGTTAACGTTCCGTCTCTTGAGTGAATCCTTAAAATAATTCCATCCATCAGTGCATGGAGTACATAAAAAAAAGGATCAGTTTGGGGACGGCCTCTGTATTTATGGTAAAACAAATGCATGCATGTAAAGAAAGCTGAACTTGAGTGCTAAGTCGCTGTGATTACTGGCCACAGGGGCCATGATAAGGCTTGACTGCTGACCAATTTGAATGTCATCAGAGTAAGCGCTCCTCAATGCCTCTGAGAGCACAGATCTGAAAAGCACTGCAGCCTCCTGAAAGCCACAAATCAATGAGAGTCATATTTATCAGGGGTGGCTGCAGTGCAGTTCGCTTCTGGTCTGTCCTCTAAATGCCATGTACCCCTGAAATCTTCATCATTGAGTGTATACGACAAATTTTGTTAGGCACACATCGAAACCTTATTGAAAAAAACAGAAGCCATCAGTTAACAGAGCTAAGGCAGGTGTATACACTGCAAAAAACAAAAAATGAAATCCCACCGCAACGAAAATTGTGTTTTTGATAATATTTTTTTCATGATGTAGGACATATATAAGACAAATTAAGATTAAAACTGCATTTCTGAGTATTTCTTTATTGAAATCGTGTTGGAACAAGGGCAGATTAAAAATACGCAGTTTGAAAAAGTTCTCAGTTGTTGAGCAGCAAGTGACATAGGCAGGCCAAAGTCTTCTTGCTCCGCTCCATTCTGATGAATCTATTTGATCCATGTACGTCTTCATTTCCCTCACCTGAGCTCCAATTGGCTCGGATACCTACAATAATACTTGCCGTTTTTTCTGCTTTTGTGGCTAATGTTAGCTCAAGGCTGTAAGCTAGTGGGGGGGGGGTTAAACATTAAGGGATGATGGGAGATCAGCAGGAGGATGCGCCGCGCAAACAGTCCACAATTCAGGGGTGAATTTTTGATGAACTTCTGCCGCTCTGCAGAAACTGTTTCCAAGAAAACAACACTGGTTTTTGGATTATGGCTAAAAGCTGCATAATCATGGCAGGATCGTAAAAGACCCCTCTCATCCTGGACACTGCCTTTTCAGCCTCCTCCCGTCAGGACGGCGCTTTAGGACAATGCGAACCAAAACCACTCACCACAAAGACACCTACTTCCCCCGAGCTGTCACTCTTATGAACTCCTGACTACGGACTACTCAGGGACACTGTACAACCACAAACTGTCAAACTGGAGTTACTGCTGCTGCATTTTTTGGGACTTTTTTTTAATTTAATCCATTCCGTTATTTAGTTATGTTTATTTATTCATACAGCTACCTTACATGTACCTTCTTTTTATTATTTATCTTTTATTATATATCCTTTTTTACCTTGCTAGTTTGCACGAGAGCACAAGCAACCAAGTCAAATTCCCTGTACATGCGCTGTACTTGGCAAATAAAATTATTCTGATTCTGATTCTAAAAGACCACTAAGAGTAGTTTTGCAATAGATGACAATATTGTTAGAGTGGAACTTTAAAGTAAACGATCCTTGTTTTAAAAAAGAAATCTTAGTATCTATCTTGCAAGAAAAATAATCTTATCAATCATAACTGCAGAGAGCATAACTGTCGCAAGTATATCTATTTTAAAAATTTTTGCAAGACTTTTGGGCTCCACAATGCCAAACTGGTGTGTCACAATTTAGTTTCAGGAGCTGCCAAACCTCTGACCAAGCTGTTTTCCATTGCCAAACCTTGTTGAGATTTTGGGAATCCCTTTTTATCCACATTTGCCGTGGCTTTGACACATCATTGTTTGGAATTTCAGCCACATGATAGGGAGTTTCTAAACTCAAGGAAGGGGAAAAAAAAGTCTTCATGTACTTATAAAGAAAAAGCTCCTTTTGAATACTGTTTGCATACCTCATTGCTGCAGAGCTGAGACAATTTACAACTAGTGTGAGAGAGGACTGCATATGGATGTATTTGTGGTAATGTTTAATGACGTATTGTGGTAATGATTGTACGATTGCTGCATAGAACACAGAAATTTGTGCTCTGAAACTCCCACTGGTTTGAAGTCAGGCTGACAGGAAACTCATACAAATCTCAAAAATGTTGCAAAATAGTTATGGTCCAAATCAGCAAACTCTCAACTATAATGGAGTTTTTTGGGCCCTGTACCCTTCACAATGTTTATTATTTATTTCCTTGTTTTAGTCACTTACAGAAAAAAGTAAGAATGACAAACGCTCACCTGACGGTAAATAGAGGAAAACAGGCAGTGGTCACGTAACGACTTTGTTTGATTTCTGGCTTTTTGAAAGCTTTTATTTTAGTCTATGATTGTCACAACCCTTGCTGAGTTTGACTTCACCAAATCTGTTCAAAAATGTGCAAATTCAGGAGAATAAAGAGCCGTGCCACCTAGCTCTTCTTTGCTGAACTGACTTGGCTCCATCCTTTTTATGTTTCAGCCGGATTCCAGGAAACAGTTGTGGGGTTTCCACATCATTTATACCATTTGTTCAAATGTTTTAAAGTATTCAAGTTTCGAGGAAGATCAGTGAAAGAATGTTTAGAACCTGTTTAGGAAAACGATTCACGACATGAGCGGTTTTCAGCTTTCATTGTCTAATAATCATTTTCCAACAGAGCTTTAGCTCCACTGCTGGCATACTTTTGACAACCATAACTCTTCAAATCTCATAATTAAATAATTCCAGCAGATTCGAAATCACAGAAAAGCAGACTTGCACTAATATGAAACACTTTGCTGTAGTGAAATCAAATCAGCGGATTCATGTCGATCCCCGTAGACGGTCAAAGAGTGACTAATAACATCTCTGGTTTTTTACAACTGCAGTTTCACTGAACATTTTAAATGATGGCTGTGGCTGCAGTGAGCTTTTAGCTCCTCCATGTTAGATGACATGAAGTCAACTATATGCTCATTTGGTGAGTTTGGTGCCAGATGCCTTTTTAGATCTAGAAGGACAATATCAGACCCACATCCACCCATCCATCCGTCCGTCCGTCCGTCTGTTCATCCATCCATGAACAAATACGTCTATGAGGACTCTCATTCATCCAGGTGGATTCCATCATAGTAGTAGGTTTAAAGGTTGTCATCTAGACCTGGTTTTTAAAGTTGAAGAAGTTTCACCTATAATCCAAAAGGCTTTGTCAATTCTGACATTCTACTAAATCCCTTTCAGGCTTGTGGGGCTGCTGGAACCAACCCAGCTGGTGTTGAGTGAAGGCAGAAAACACCCAGAAGAAAGTCTGTCCTAGATACAAACAACCACACAGATTCACACATACAGTTTTTTTTTTAATGCTTTCAATTTTCTAAAACTGACAGTGTGCCTTACAATCTGGAGCACCGTAAATAGGGATTAGTTCTGTTTTTTTTTACTGACGTTGAAGCGTTTTTAAAGCATAGCGCTCTGTCAAAATGTCTGGTTGAGTGTTGCTGTAAAAACACTAACGCGGCTAACATGTACCGGTGTCGGACTACTTTTTTTTTTACATGTTACTAACAAGGATAGGAGTTAGCATAGTCACAATAACATTTGTTTCAGTGGTAGTTCAGCCCCAGTGCAGAACCTGTGTCATAATCCAGGACATCATAGATTGATTAGATTGTGATAGATTATTTGCCTTGAACACTCACTTTAATGTCACACTTAATGATGTATTCATTGTTCAGAAAGACATTTCAATGAACACGTGACATTTTTTTATTCCATGTTGACTTGAAGCCAGGAGAGATTTTTTGGGCTTCTGAGATTTTATTTTGTGAAGTACAGAAACAGAGCAAACTTTAGTCCCATAAGACTCTTTGCCAGGTCATCTCTTCTATATTTTCTGCTCTATAATCCATGTAACTGGTCTAAAACGTTACGTAAACTCAGTTCTGCAAAGCCCCAATTCTGCAAGCATGAAGTCATGTTTAAAACATTTGCGTGAAGCAGTGGGTTCCCTCTGCTGTTTATAATAAAGCCTATTCTTTGCACAACACAGCCTGACCTCTCTGCATTATTCAGGCATCATTAAAGGATTTCCCTTCTTCATTAGATGAAGTGAGAGGGTGTTTTTGCAAGCATGTTTGATGTGCGGCTTTAATGAGAACATGTTTAAACTGCCACTAACCTGCACCCTGGCATCCAATTCTCCCCTTTCTCTCCGTCTCCTCCCCTGCCTGTCAACATCTCCCACTCTGTTTTCTTCTCCTTTTAGTTTATTATTTTGCACTTTTCTTTTACAGTAGCTTACCTCCCATTGATTAAAAGCTCTTCGTCTGATGTATTTTTATCAACTCCTTGGCTTTTTTGCTGTCAACATCTCTTTTCTTTTGTCAGTTGATTGAATAAAGGATGTGTTTGATTGCAACGTCGGTGTGATTGCTAGGTTTTGTTTATGTGGGCGGAAGTCTCTTCATCATGATGGAGTACATTTGAAAAGAGCAGCTGAAACAGTTGGCAACCTTTTTAATTTTTAAAAACTAATATTAGAAAAATGATAAAAAGACAAGTCTAGAAGAACATCTAGACTTATTAACAAGATTAAAGTATTAACAATTGATTTATTTATTTTGTTGGTAAGTGACCCTGGTGCAGGACACTGTTACATCTGAAAAAAATGACATGTAAATTTTTTTGTTTGAATATGGATATTTAAATACCAGTTTGAGGAAAAAAATAAATACATACATTTTCTTTTTTTAATCTTATAATCATTGCTGGCTGCACTGTGGTTAGGGTTCTCACCAAGGAGGCCTTGGTTCAAGTCACTTAAGTCTTTTCAGTGTGGAGTTTGCACTGTGTTCTCCTTGTGCATGCGTGGGAACTCTGGTTTCCTCCTGGCAGCCAAAAGCATGATTCATAGGTTACTCTTCCTAGATGTGCATGTGTAAGTGTGTGGCCCTGCAACAGACTAGTGACTTGTTCAGGTTGTACCCTGCCTTTGCCCAACATTAGGTGGGACCGGCTCCAGCAACCATGCGACCCCGAAAAGGGACACAGCAGGTTAAGACAATGTGTAGTGATTCCACTGACACCAAGACACCGTCGTGAAGAGCAACAGTCTGGACAGGCACCACTAGTCAATGAAAAATCTATTTGGTTCTTGTAGATGGTCCAGTCATTGCAGGTTCTTACCTCAGAGACACCTTTGAACCATCATCATCCCCCAATTCCATCAGAACCCCTCCAGCCATCTGTTCATGGATGATAATGCTCCACCACATGGGACCAGAATTGTCACAACTGGACATCAGGAAGTGGCAGTGTTTCATAGGGGGTTGGCCAGCAACGACCTCTGACCTGATCCCCATAGTGTCACGGTGTATCAGAATGACCCAGATGCAGGACTAGACTACAAGGTTGAGGGAAGATCCAGAGTTTTTTTATGACAGAAAACACCACACTAGATGGGAAAAAAACTCCTGCACATAACGTGACTTGAAAATAGCATGACTCAGGTATAGAAACCAGACTGAATAAGAGCAACACTCCAACACAGACAGCAGAAACTGACACAAGCTCAAACAAATTAACCTAAAGTGCTGACAGCTGTGCCACTCAGGTGAGTCACAGGACCTCCAGCAGAACCCACAGCCAACCTGCACACAAGACACAAAAGGTAAAACAAAACAGAACTGTAGATTGCAACAAATGGAGCAGGAGTCAACAACGTTTATGACATGAAGTACCAAATCGAAATGTTCTCTGTAACAACTGTTCCGTCACCAACTATAATAGAAACTTTGATACAAGGAAACAAAAAAACATTCCTAATATATCTGAAATTCATTTAACTCCCAAACAGCAAGTCAAAAAGCTTCTAAAATATGTTTCGGCATTAACTCAAAAAAGTGCTTAACAATATTGCACAAGGAAAACAGGTCAAAGTTAAAATCATATAGCAGCTGTTTGTTTGAAACAAAAAGTACTGCATTAGTGGTATGTCATACCTTCAGCAGAAACAAAGTACCATCAATATTTCTAAACACTTTTCCAGCCATTAACATAATAATTGTTTATGTAAAGGTTAATGGCCGACAAAGTATTCATTATTACTTTTTAACGTCTGCCGTGGAAGCCTGAACCATCCGACGCAAAGTGGAGGATGGTTGCTACTGCGGAGTGTGTTAAAAAGTGATAATGCACCCTTCGAAGGCCATTAAGCCGCTCATACCATGGTCACTTACAAAAGAAATAAATAGTAACCAGTTTTTATTCCTTAATTCTTGTTTTTTTCTAATTTGGATCGCCGTTCTCACAAAAAGCAAACTATTTGTTACATGCTTGCGTCGCACCGCTTCACAAATAGTCTGCGTCGCGCCCCACCACCGCTGCAGTCAAAATTTGGTGACATATAGTGCTATATATATGCTGATCTTTCTGGTGGGTTGAATAAAGTATAAAGTTCACCTCTTACCGCTTGTTTTTGTCCAAATGATGAAGCAAAAGGTTGTTTTAAAGAAGCCGGCGCAGTGATACAAAACATTTAAGCTAGGTGACCGGAACTTCTTCTTGGGGCGTGCGGTTATCCTGTGGGATATCACTTTTTAATGCACACGCAGCAGCCAATCAGAATCGAGTATTCACCCGGACTATGGTATAATTTGGTTTATTCATCTTTCGTTACATTATGAGACAGGGCCTAAGTAACTTAATGTAAGTAAACTATGTGATGGTGCTTTTTATTGCTTGTAAAATTTAATGTTTTTACTTTCTCCTAAGTTTGATAATTATAATATTATACATTTTCAGAACTGGGCAGTGTCATTATTCCTTTTTTTTAATCCTCAGTAAATTAAGTGGCGATCAGCCATTGTATTAATTATAGAATTTGTTCACAATACATATTGACATTTGGCAGAACAGAAAGAAAATTTGGGTTTAATATGACCTTCATTGCTTATTATTTAACAAATTGAACTTATAACTTCATAAATGTCAGCCGCCGCGATGCCAAAAACATGACCAAAATAAATAAAAAACAGCTGTGCAGTTGTAATGTGAGCAGATCAGCTCAGCACGGCTTTTCCAACGCACACGCTCATGTTCCCTCCACCTGTCATCTCACCGCCAACAGTTTCAAAACACAGGATCATCATGTGCGCCGTGGAAGCATGAACCCGGTTGCTTCCGCAAAGTGCGTTATGTTCTGATAAATGCACACTTCAAAGGCCATTTTCCCGCTTATACCATAGTCACTTGCAAAATAAATAAATATTCGATCCGTTTTTGGTACTTTATTCTTGTCTTTTTTTTTGGCGGGGGCTTTTGATCGCTTTTTTCACAAAAAGCGGACTATTTGTTACGTGGTGGTGTTATGTTACCGTGACAATGTGCCACTTAGCCGGCTGAGCCAGCACCGACCTCAACTGCAGCGGAAAAAGAAAGCAATATCCGTGCTGATCGTCATAATGGGTTAAATAAAGCAAAGTTCACCGCTAACTGCTTGTTTTTGTCCAGTTGATGAAGCTAAAGTTTGTTTTAAAGAAACAAGCTAGAACTTCTTTTTAGATGTGCATTATCACTGTTGATTATCACTTTTTAATCCACAGCGTGCCATTGACTTTCGCCGCAGGTTGTTGACCTCTGTCGGAGGATTACTGGGACCAGTAGAAATAGAGACTAGATTATTGTTCCCTAACACCAAATGACCATTAGAACTGCTTGTAGCACTTGTGGATGTTATTTCTGAAAACTCAAGACAGTATTAAAAGACAGACACAAGAACCCAATGCGATTTCTCGCGAGAAGAGCTGGAAACAGACAACCGTTCCACACCTCTGCTCCAAGCAGCTGTAGGGATGTCTGTCCGAACTTGAATCTTTATTCAGAATTGGGTTGCCCTGGTTACATGAAGAGTGAAAGATGTAAGGGATTCAACACAGCAAATTTAATTGTGTAAGACAAACAGAAGTAAAAAAAAAGCATTCTTAAAAACAGCAGTCGGAATGAAAAAGAAAATAAAGTGTATGCAACCAACAGTGGAATGTTTCAGAACGACATTATGAGGCTAGTGAGGAGCAGGAGACGTCGCTGTTAAGCTCTCAGTGAGGGAAATGGTGGAAAAAGCTGTGATTGTCTTGGCCAGTTTTTAGAGGTTTCTTTATTATTGTCTTCATTTTCATGGGTAATAAATAATGAAAATGGTGTTTTTTCTCATTCATTATTTGTAATATCACAAGGAACTTTTATATTTATTCATCTTCATAACTGGTGGTATAGTGGTAGGGCAGTTGAAATCTGATCGGAAGATTGCAGGTTTAATTCCCGCCTTACCCGCCATATGTCGAAGTGTTCCCCGGGCAAATAACTGAACCCCCCCACCTTGCCTCTGGTGGAAGGTTGGCGCCAGTTTTACCGTCTTCTAAATCCAGTTTTTGTCCCTTTCGGGGTCACTGGACTGCCGGAACCTATTCTGGCCACTTGTAGGTGAAGGCATGGGACATCCTGGACAGGTTACCAGTCTGTTGCAGAATTTTTATGTTTTTCATTAAAATTCCGACCAAAAGGATACACATACCTGTAAATGACAATATCTCTAACTTATTTTGAGTGGTGTAGTTCAGTAATAGCACCAGAACTACATAGAAGCAGTGCAAAAATGCAGACCTTTTTTAAGAAAACATTTCAAATGTAGCTCCTTTTATAAATTTTTTATAAATGAGATCATTGTTTTTTTATAACACTTTAGGAATGTAATACAGCAGTTTTAAAGATTATTATGGGGAATATTTATGTTACCACAATGATAAGAATGTTTTTCTTTTTTAACATGTGAAAGTCACATTATTTCTAACCTAAACAAAATGATAAATTAAACTTACCCTTGTGAACACAATTGTATTTTTGAGTAAACTGTGTTTTTATCATGACTCTTTGTAGCTACCCGATTTATCTTGACAGTTCTTAAAAAGGATCATAAAGTTTCCTTTTCCTTCCATGTCTAAACTCTATGTATTTTGATGTTTTTTCTAAAGTTTTTATTTTATTTCAATTTACATGGCGAAGCACAGTGAAAAGACAGTGAAAAGCAGCAACAGAGAGAAGGACAGGTCTCCAAAGAAAACAGAGGAGGGGGCCTCCGGGGTTCAGGGCCAAAGGAAAACTTTGATAAAGGAGGACTTTCACCATAAATGGAAGCCATTTTTCATTTTTCCCCCAGAGAAGGATGTAAGTTATCAAAACTTCCTTTTCCCTTCCCTCCATCTGTCTCATTCACCTCCCTGCATCCATCATTCACCACGTGTATCTGTGTCATCACCTTCAGTGGTATTATTGAGGAAATAGTCCTATGTTTTTAATTCTAACTCTGATAAGGATGACAAAGAAAAATATGCAGTTACGAGGAAAAAAAGACGTGTGAATGTTGAGGAGCTATCAGAATTAATTCACACTGATGTGATGCATGGAAGAGGCCAGGCCTATGGTCGTTTCATAAAAAATGTCTGTGATGAATATAACTGAAGTTCAGCTTCCTTCCTGTTACAGGAAAACACAGCAAAAAAAGGCTGGTTTAATCTCCGTGTTATGATGAATAATCTAAACAAATAAAACAAGAGGCACCTCAGTTACAGAATATCCATAACGTGAAACAAAATAAGAGGAATTGGAAGTACTTGGAATAACAGCTATAGTTTCACCAAGGGTGATGGAGACCAATGTGACATGTTACCACATAAAATCAGACAAGACAGAAAGGCAGGAGGAATAAGACAGAATCGGATCAGATGTCTTGTCTTCTTCAAACCCCAGTAGGTCAAATCTGTTTCTTATTTATTAATTTCATTTAAGGAAATCATCATCTTTCCTGTCATCTCCTATTCCAGTCATCCATGCGGCGCATAAGAGTCCTGACTCAAGTGACGCTCTCGTGCTCTGTAGTGCAACTGCAAAATGTTGTAAAGGTATTTATTTTAATTGTACTAAACTAAAAAGGCCAACCGGGGCAGAACCGAAACGGAAAATAGTTAAAGCTTTTAATATGGTATTTACTTTAAAGTGAAATGTATCTTACAAAATAATAAACTCTTAAAATATTACTGGTGTCTTTATCTTTTAGCAGAGATAGAAAGTTACGTGGCTGCTTATTAAGGCTGTGGAAAGTGCAGGAACAGTGAAATGGTCCAGCTGTTGCAATAAAGCAGAAAAAACATGCATTTCTGCTGCCAATATCTGATCTTAATGGTTCACCTATATCCCACAGCTAATTTCCCACTGTTTGGGATATTTTACATATCAGGCGGATCGGAGCGGCGTCCGTTATGCGGTCGCTATATTGGTTCGTTGTGGTGGAGAGCTGATCCAGAAGGCAAAGCTCTCAATTTACCGGTCGATCTTCATTCCAATATTCACCTGTGGTCATTAGCTCTGGGTCATGACCAAAAGAACGAGGTCCCGAATACAAGCGGCTGAAATGAACTTCCTCCATAGGGTGGCTGAGTGTTCCCTTAGAGATAGGGTGAGAAGCTTGGTCACCCGCAGAGAGCTCGGAGTAGAACCACTTCTCCTCCACATCGAAAGGAGCTAGTTGAGGTGGCTCGGGCATCTAGTCCGGATGCCTCCTGGACGCCTCCCTGGAGAGGTGTTCTGGGCATGTCCCACTGGGCGGAGGCCCCGGGGAAGACCCAGGACACATTAGGAAGACTGTCTGTCAGTTGGCCTGGGAACGCCTTGGGGTCCCCCCAGAGGAGCTGGAGGAAGTGGCTGGTGCGAGGGAAGTCTGGGCATCTCTTCTTAGACTGCTACCCCTGCGACCCGGTCCCAGATAAGTGGAGGAAGATGGATGGATGGATGGATGGATGGATGGATGGATGGAATGCACACTTTATGGGCCATTATCCTGCTTATACCATGGTCACTTAACAAAATAAACAAATAAATAAATAACCAGTTCTCAGTACTTTATTCTTGTTATTTTCTTCGGCTTAGATCGCTTTTTTCACAAAAAGCTGACAGTTTGTAACATGGTGCTGCACGTTACGGTAACATGACAACGTGCTGAGCCAGCAGCGACCTCGACTGCAGCGGCAAAATAAAGCGATATATGTGCTGATTATCATTACAAGTTAAATAAAGAATCAGTTCAGAGATTAGATTCATCTTTAAAACAAAAAAGTTTGTTTTAAAGAAGCCACCGTTGATTGTCTCTTTTTAATCCACACCCAGCAGCCAATCAGAGTCAAGTGCACCTGTAACATGGAACCATGTTAAAAATGCGTGGAACCAATTTGTGACAGTGGGTAAATAAGGTGTTTTTTTTCTAAACCATCACGTCAATACTTTTGCTTCTTGAATTGAGATTGTTGTGAACAAAAATTTACCAAATCAACTAATATGTCATAACTAATATGATCCATATCTCATTCAAAAATAATTGCAATTTTTTATGGATTTTATGAAGTTAATAAAAAAACATCTTGATTAAAAAATGTGAACTTTCCGTCAATTCTTTGTGTGGGCTTTACAGGGTTAAGGTTCTATTATTATGCAAGGTATCAGATGGGGAAAGCAGGAAACATGAGATTTTACTAGATAAAGCAATCACCTAACATCAGTGCAGAATTTGGGTTTATGTAACAACTGCAGGAACAGGGAAGCCACCCATGACCTGCTTGGAGACCAGTGACGTGCAGTCAGGAGAGGCAGGTGAGGCTGTGCCTCACCTGTCATTATGGGAAGAAAAGAGGAAAAAATAAATTCAATTATTATATTTAATCAGTAATTTGTGCTTCCATTTAAATGTACCATTTTTGGGTGTTTTTTCTTTTCAATTTCGCTGAATTTCCGCATTTGCCGTTCAAATACTGAGAAGTGACGTGCGATGAGGCACCAGCCCGCTGAGCCTCACCTTGGATTGCGCAATACCTATGCAGTCAGACGGTACTGCTGTCTCTCTGTATGTCGGTTCAATTACTTGTACTATATGAGCTGAGTTTACATAATTTAGCAGATGTATTTGATGTACAGTGTTTGTTTTTATAAATAACTGTATGTGAGGGACGTGTTTCCTGTGCTGAGCGCTAAACGCCGGCAAAAACGCCGCCGGGTGAGGCCAGTAGTTCTAGTGCCTCATGTTAGGGGGCGCCGGTGAGCCCTGAGATCATGATGCTAAAAAATACTAGAAGAAGTGATAGCAAGCGGCAAGTCATTTTCTTCAGAAGGAGCGGTGTATGGACTTTATTTACAAGTAAAGGTAAGACGATAATAACGTTTGTGATTTTTTCTATGCTGCAGTTTGTATATGAAAAAAAACATGTTGAAATGATATTTTAAACAAAACACGTTAACTGTTGTCAATCAAATGGTGAATAAGTTACTCATTATGGTTCATATGTTTGTAAATCTGACTGATGACGTCAGTGCCTCACCAGCCATTAACCTCACCGCACGTCACTGTTGGAGACATGCATACATGGTTACAAACAAGGGAGGGGACTGATACGGCCTACAAGAAGAACCCTTAGGCAACTTTGGAACATCAGTGCTTTTGAAGTAAACCGAAGGGAGTTGATGGTCATAAACTGAATCGAATTAAAATGTTTTTGTCCTGCTCCACGACCCTTTTCTTGAAATGTTCACTTTTGACACAAGAAACCAACATTCTTGCCAACATTCAGCACCATTAGGAGCAGATGTTTCGGTCAAACATCTGTAAATCATTATGAGGCCCATTTAAGTTAATCGTTCGTGTTAATGTTTGCAGAAATCTTTTTCTGATGCTCACAGCTCAACATCGTCTCCTCATATATTTGCTGATCTGACTCTCCGGTGCCCCCATCCCTGTGTCACATCATTTTTTTGCACATTTCCCCGTCGACCTCTTGGCGGTTTGACTCGGTCGTATATCACAGTCCGGCTTCGTCTGGCTGTCTGCCACTTTCTGTTTCCCCATCTGCTTGACATGCTCCCGTGCTCCATCCTCCCACCGGGTTTAAGATCGCCAATTTGTAACTTTTGTCTCTCCTGTTCCAGGCAGCCAGGAAATCACTCAGGAAGTGAACTTTGTGGTGTGTCAAACGGATGCACAAGTCAAAACTGATGAAACTGCAAGATGTCAGAAACACTGACTTCATGTTGAACTTGCTTTAACAGCAGTCTGGACTTACCCTTTGTGAACACAGCAACATTTCTAAAGGCTTTTTACATATAGAAGAATTTGAAGAAAAGAAACATATGTTCATTTCATTTCCCTTTTGCTACAGTTCATCCCATTTGATTGTTTTTTGTCTCTGACACTGCACAAGGCAAACTTTCAGCTGATCAGCCTGCACAGGAAATGAATCTTTGTGAGATAAACAGTTGACGGAGAACACAACACCACTGGGAAATGTTACAAAAAGAACCAGATGATGTGTTATCTCATAGATCGACCCTGACAGAGTATATTTGGATAGTAAATGGTGGAAAACCCATCTTAGGGACGTTTAGAGTAATGGACGCTTGTATGCAGGGGGGTATACTGACTTGCGGGTTGGGCAGGGTCACTGCTGCACCAGCTCAGCCTTGAGGCCAGGCTCTTCCCCATCCCTGAATGTCTTCTCCTCACGGATGATCTGCAGGAGAATGGAAGGCAGCAGTTGGGCCCTGAGCAGATATTGACGATATTAGTGTACTTTGTCAAATGTCTGAAGTTATCCAAGCTAATTCCTGCAGAGTCCTAGTTTTGATTTGGATCAAAGCAACAGTGTAGATAATACAGTTAAGTGACTTCATCAGATAAAAACATCGGCAGTGAATCACAGATGGGCGAGGTGATGCAACTTCAAGCGTACAAATGACAAATCAAAGTTCTAAAACAGATTTAATCAAACATTTCCAGTTAAATAAGTTTGCATCAGATACTCTTGTTCTCTTGGCTTTTGCACCTAAGATTTATTTACAGTTTGATTCAAAAAACTGAAAAAATGTTTCAAAAAGAAAGACTAACTCCAGAAAGCTATAAAGGAATGCCATATCTACCGCCTTTATCCTTGAATTAGTTTATTTATGGCCCACAACTCATGGCCAAAGGTAACAGGTTCATTTAACCTGCACATCAAAGTCAACGTTACTGCAGATGCCATCTGGTTTCTGAATTGAGACTGCACCAAAAACCTTAGTCTATAAAGGTTATCAATAGACGAAGAGCCACCCTAGTGGAATCCAACTCTCATCAGAAACAATTTTGACTTACTTAGGGACGAATGAGCCCCATCTCTGTTTGTGTTAAAACCTGCCTTGCACTGAAAGCAGGGGGGTATTCCAGAAAGCAGGTTATGCTAGCTCCCACGGTAAGTTTGAGGCCAAGGAAGTTGATAACCTCAGCTTTCGGTGCCAGAAATGGAGGTATGTTTCAGGGTAGGTCAAGTTGCCATAGCAACTCATACTCTGAACATAACCTGGTCTGGAGCAGGTTTAGTTGAAGGTTATTTTGTTTTCAGAGAGGTGAGGCAGCATGGCATGTCCATTTGAAGATGATTTAGTGGATGAAGAAGCTCAGATAATACTTTTTCCACCATGAGATGGTGATAAGATCACATATGGATGTTGGAAAAATAAACTTTTTTACATTGTTGATCTAACTTAATTATTTGCTTCAGTTAAGATAAATCTTTTTTTTTGTTAAGTCATCTTAAAAATAACAGTTATCAGACATTTATGTGACTTTCATTCAAATTAATTCAAATTAATTCAATTAAGTAGGTGTAACTTTGGTGCTGCTGTTAGATCGGCACCGCAAGGGATTGTGGGATACCATTCCCTTTGCCTGTCTGGACGGATTTGGGTTTAAGTGTGGGTTTTTGATGAGATGTGTTTAGTTGTTTAGCTGTTTTACTGTGTTTTGCCGAATTATTTTGTCCTACTATGCTTACGTCACGGCACCATGAGTGAGAGGGAGGGAGAGGATAATGAGTTTATATAACACCCCTACCATTATTAATTATAATGTTAATGTTAGAAAATTCCTAAATGAATGGATGCCCATGGGGGAGATTGTTTAGTTCTTTTTTATTGTTATACAAAGAGTATATCTGCCGGCTCAAACGTAGACATGACTTAGATATGAGAGTTCAAGAATTATAACTAATTAAGATGGAATAAATATGAATTGAATTTGAGTAATATGACATTTAGTTATATAAATATGAAAATTTGAGTTGTATAAACAATTATTGAGTTTTATAGACATAAGAAATTAGGTTGAATAAATTTAACTCAATTACCTGTTACCTATAGAAATAATTCATTTACGTTGGCAAAATTGGATAAGTTATATATATATATATATGTCACAAGGAAAATGGAAACAAGATCAGAAACTCGTGCGTTTACTTTGTCTGTTTTTCTACTACAAGCAGAAACTCTTTCTTTTGCTGTTGCAGCCATGTTACTTTACATAATTGATATCTCAGACTCCATCTCACTGAAGTGTAGCGCTCTCTTTTTTTCACCACGCGTTTCCATGGTGACTCCGGAAATCGGCGATCCACTGAGCATGTCTTTATGTACTTGACATGCACGTATATTAACCCAGGGTTACCAAGTCGAGCGTAATTACCCCAACTCATATCCGGTCTTTTGGAACCGACATACCCAGAGTAAGCAAGTTCAGGCGGATTTCAGCCAGAGTTCAGGGTTAAAGTCAGGGTAGTTTAAACATGCTTCCTGGAATACCCCCCAGATCAGTTATCCAGTGCTCTCAGAGGGCCCTTCTTAAGAGGTCCTGTGGGACACAGTTGAATGCCTTTCACAACACACTTGTGAACCAGATGGACCCATTCCAAGGATCTCTAGAGGACTAGTGAGGGAAAAGAACTGCTCCAACATTCCACAGATCCCTCAGCTCCACCAAACCAGGGCGCTTAAAAAACATTTCTTTGTTCAGCAAGGACTCCACAGAAGAGCAGAATTCAACTTTAAAACAAGAACTGTTTTAAAAAAGGAGATTTTATGTATTAGAGCAAGACTAATGAGTCTAGTTCAGTCAATTAAAGTTTGAGTTTAATGACTTCCTGTCATGCTCTGTTGGCTTTAGCTTTTCAGGCATCCTTGTATCCCTGGTTGGGCATAAACCATCAGCCACTCCCTGAGCCTACCAGGTACAAACAAAAAAAAGAATAAAAAACAAAACAAAATCAATAATAATAAAATGATCACTCACACATTTATTTTCAATGGTCTAAAACTTGTTTTCACTACAGATCAGAAAATCGAGATAATCTGTAACAAGACCATGTTACATGAGAACTGGCAGAGCGGAGGAAGAAATGTATTTATCACGAATCCCACACATCCCAGCTGCTGCAATTAAGTGCAGTGGGCTGCACACACGTAAGGTGTAAAGGGACCTGAGGGCCACAATGCTGAAGTGTCACAAGCTGAACCTCAAAGTTAAAGACCACTCTAATGAAAATGTTGTTTCTGGTGTTTTTAACATGTTCTTGTAATATTTTTCTGATGATAGAGGACATATATTAAGAAAATTAAGGGAAAAATTGCATTTCGGAGTATTTCTTTATTCAAATGGTTTTGAATCAGGAACAGTTGAAACTGGAAAAAGAGCTTATTTGTGAAGTAGAAAAATACACTGGGCGGGCCACACGCTCCCTCCTCCCCTCCATTCTTAGTAAATCCACTTGTAGACAAATAAATCCATGAGCGTTTTTGTTTTGCACCAATAATGCTAGCTTGGGGTGAGCTGTAAGCTAGCAGGACAGCGTGTAAACAGAGAGTTCTCAGATTTTAGCTTCCTGGCTCTGACACCAGAAGACCTGTCCCTGAACTTCTTATACCTACTTTGGTGCTAATAAGACGCTCCTTCATTGTTGGAAGAGTCTTGGTGTGAAATGTCAAAGCGGTGCAAAACCCGCAAATCCTTTTCCAGGCCTTTTCTTTTACAGCTCTTTTTGGATGTATGAAAGACTCTGTGTCATATTCCAGCCGGACACAGACCACAATTTTAATTTCTCCTTTATGATCAGTTATGCATTTCAATGAACAAAAAGGGATGGCATCCATCTGTCAGTACAAAATCTGAGTCCTCATTGGTCAAAGTTCAACTGGTTTAACTTTTAATGGACATTTTGAACACCACTAGTTTTGTGTCCAAAAAATCTCAAATTTGCGTATTGACATGTGAAAGTGAGAGTTTTGATCCCAGAAGCCTGAACCGTGCATTAACATGCGTTTACATAGACTTTTCTTTGGAAGCGGTCGCTTGAACCTGCAATGCCAGGGGTGGTGTGGGCAAAGTTTGAGACTCAGTTCTCCCAGCAGCAGCTGTTTTAGCAACATTCTGGATGTAGTGCTGCACATAACCTTGAGTTTATGTCTAAGGTTAAAAATACAAAACCATTCTTTCTAAAATCATTAACTAATGGCGTTCTGTGTTGTAGCTGAGGGTAACACGCACAACTCTCGGTTCCTCTGGTTGTATGATTGATGGAGCAGTTCAATATGCTGTGGAGTATTTTGATACAAAACATTGGAGTAATTCACATAATGAAGAAAAAAATAAATGACACAAGCATTTATTTTTTCATGTATTAATTAGTAACTGAAACTTTAACAAGCTCATAGCAACATTTGTGATGAACAGGTATTTATATTTTGATACCTTGGTATTGATCGTAACAATTAATCCAAAATGTCTTTGTTCATAAAATCAAATGCATATTTTTACATTTTAAGGCAATTTTTAAGTCAAACAGACTTTTTAAGTGTGTCCCTTTCAGGTGAACACCCAAGAACTTGGAAACAAGTACAATGACATTATAATTTATTTAAAGAAGCGATTACCAAAAGTACCGAACACAGATGTGAAGGAAAGAAATAAGTTTATTCTAACATCGAAAATCTGAAATTAGGACAGACATAAAAAAGCAAAATATCCTTTAAATGTACTTTAAGAATAAACAGAGCTGCTTTTTTGGAGAATACATTTAATTTACATAGCACTGCATGTTACAAAGTTTGGAATCAAAATCAATAGGAAAACCCTTAAAGGATCTGAATAAATTGGCTTCTTGACTGAGATGAGTTCAAAGGGCATGTAAATGGTGGCACAAAGTTTAGGATAGAAGCAAAAAATAATATATTTTGTTGAGAAGAAACTAATAAACCCTGCAAAGAATAATCAGAGTTAACAGGAGCTCATGCACAAACAGCTTATGTAAGACTTTCATGTGAAAATAAATGATTCAACATTTTTGCCTTATTTATGTGTTGATTGATTTATTTTCTAAAGTCAGACACTGATTCAATCACCTATTTTTTATTTTTTTTTAGATTTCCTTTATGAAGTCACTTGAGTGCACTTCTGTGCAGTCATCTTGTTTACCTCGACTGCATATTTCAGAGCCATTTCAGCGCTGTCCTCCAGACGGGACACAGACAGAGAATCCAGCAGATCCCCCTGCAGCCCGTTTGACCGTGAACCTAAATGGATGCATCAGGATGCATCAATGTTTCATACTTTATATTTTAAGGTTTCTATTTTTGTTTGTTTGCTACAAGAAACTTTGTTTTGATCACAATCTCTGCATGTAATATTTTTAGCAGAAACTAAAAGAACACCTGTTAGGAATGTACGGATTTCCAGTTCAGTTAAAACTGAGCTCAGACTAATGTTTAACAGCAGATCATGACAGGGTTGCGTGATTATTTGGACCTTGACTTTCACTTCCTGCTAATATATCACTTTCTAAAGACAGTTGTCTTCAGCCTATTGAAGTTGAAAAAAAAAAGACATCATGTGTGGACATCGCATTTTGGGTTACATCACCACAGTTAGTTCTGCCTAGCAGGGGCCCTGTCAGAAAGACATAATAAAAGCATATCAAACAAGAGCTTGGGTCTTAAGAGGTTAAAACAATGATCTCCTGAAGATTTTTTTTAACTGATTGTGTTGTTGTTTAGTTCATTTCTGCTTCTTGGGAGGAAAAAAAACCCCAAAATGAGACTTTTTTTTGCTTTGTACATGCATGGTCTTATTTTTAGGGTTTGCTGCCTCCAGACACTTGTTGTAGTCAAGATAAGAACATGAAGCGGCAAAATAATGAAACGGGATGTAAGCTCATAATTTGATTTTATCTTTACCAAGAATGATGTCCTTCTAATGAGAAACAGCTCAAACACCAAATTTCAGCAGCAATAAAAACCTCCCACTGTGAAAGTTACACAACAGCTGACTGGATCTTTCTGTGATTACACTTGTCTTTTTTTTTATTTTCACTGGAGACTCAACATAGTTTTTCCTTTTTTTTTCCCCCATTGCTGAATCCACAGCATTCCATGGTGGCACAAAACCCCTGCAAAAAATGTTGCCACTCATGCTGATGAAGTTTCACTGCATCATGCCAAGAGGGACTTGGCAAAGACAAGCCACGGTTATATCACAATTTACCAACTATTACCCATTCCAACTGGTCTTCACACTTGGATGACCACATTGAAAGGCACTCTTTTGTGCCTCTAGAGCGAACAGTAAGCGGGGACTGGCATGAAAAAACAGAGGTAAGCACCGAGTACTGATAGGAAATGTGAATTTTCAGAAATGCCACTCTGTTGGTGACCAAAAACCTTTCCCGCAATCATTAAGACACTTTTAAACAGAAAAGAATATTGTTCAAAAAGCATTTAATGGCATTTAACGCCTGTGATGGTGTGGTGTTTGCTTTTCTCCAGATAGATTTTCTTCCGAACGAGTTTCTGTTACTTTGCTTGGATGCAGAACTCTCTGAACAACCAGCTGTCAAACCAGCAGTTTCCTTCACAACTGTATGATCAATTTACATACATTAGGAGGCAATTTAAACTTATTGAAGCCTGTTGAGACAACTGTGTTGTATTTTTGGGCTATATAGGAAAAATTGAATTAAATAATCGTATAATAACGGTTAAATTTAGCACATTGTGTCATTTTTATAATTTGGCAAATGCTTTTATCTCTTCTTGTCTTCATTTTGACTTTCTCACTGCTGACTCTTTGTTTGTGGAACTTTAAACTAACGAATATTTCTGTTTCACTACATTTATTTTGTGTCTAAAGATGGAGATTTTGTGAGTTTTTGTGGGTGAATTTGTCTGTGAATGGGCTTTAGGCCTGTGTGGAAATTAATTAAAAGGAAACAACTACAGGGTCTGTTTTCATTTTATACCTTCTTGGTCCAAGAAGTTATAAAGCACCTAGACAACTCAACGCAGGCTCAGTTTATCAGCACAATAAGGTTTTCTTAAAGCGCATTTAAGAGCCTAATTTGTTGTTTTTTTTCAATAACAGCGTGTCTTAAAATCTGGTGCGCCTCATTAATGCATTCATTCTGGTTGTGTTTAATAATGTCAAAGCAATTTTGAGAGATACCCTGCGCTCTGTCAAAATTTCATTTCTTTTGCAAAAAAGGTTGGGTGTTTTTGTAAATACGCTAACACAGCTAACGTGTACTTTGTTTAATTTGTATTCTCTTTTTTAAAACTTCTTTTACCATATTTCTCATGAAGAATATATGAGGAAATCATTCTTTGTAAAAGAACATTCAAGTTTGACCTTATATTTTCAAAATATGTCTATCTCTCTACTTTTCTATATTTCCTCACTAAATACAATTTTACTTCTATTTGTAATCAGAAGCCTGGTTTTTGTTATAATTATTTTGTTTCATTTTCTAATTGTGCTAATTGTGCTAAAAAAAAAAAGAAATGTGGAGGATTTTAAAGCTAAATTGATAAAATTGAATTTTTTTTAAGTGACTATAGCCAATTTCAGCTTTTTTGATTGTTATGTTTCTTGTAAACATTAGTTCATGACATATTTCAAAACAATCGTCTTCTGTATTGATCACCATCAGACGCTGTAATGGAGGACTAAAATGATCCAAAGTGAATCACTGGTGTATCCGATTACACCACAAGGATTGTAACAAAATGTCACATTCCTGTCTTTAAAAAATGGTACTCCAGCCAGTTAATAAATGAAATATGAGAAGAGCACCGGCATCAACCCTCATTTTTTTTTGCCTCTTTTTCTTACAGTGCACTGTGTTCTGCTTCCTGGTTGGCTGTAGACCTTGTCAGTGAATCTCCAGCTTGGCAGAGTCAAGCTACAGTGTGTCCGCACACGTCTTCATGCAGCCACTTCAAATGAAAAATCGATGTTAATGCACCTAAATGCACATTTTGAGGTTCCGCAATAAGAACCATTGTCTACGCAGGGTTTTATGATTGTTTTCATGCTCAGCCAATGAAGCCGTGTTGCAAGTTCAATCTTGTCAAACTTTAATGCCGATGCAGGACCCAGAGTTTGGTAGTGACGTATAGATGACAACCCTTTTAATTCACGGTGGTCCCACCTGTTTGAAAAGTGATCATAGAGGTGAAATGAATAATTGAGATTTGTGTCCAGTTGGAATTATATAACAAGTCTTACATTTATTGGAATAGAGCTGTGAAAGAAAAAACCTGGAGCAAAATTCACCAGATTTTCACCGATTTGACATTTGACACCAACACCCTTTCAAAATGTTGGTGGCAGACAAGCGTTAGTAAACAGTAGAAAAAGAAGAAGAAGAAGCCACTCCTTACTTGTCCGGTGTGAACACTATGGGCTAAACGCGCGTTCCTGAACCTGTGTCACATTCCCGGTATGAATGCAACATATACATATTTCTTAAATTTTGACAAGAAATAACAAAAAAATATTAACAGTTTAAGAAGCAGTAAGGGCAGGGATGCCCATTTTAGCTCAGTCTGTTTAGTTTATTTTAGCAAGTACCTGCTGTGTTTTATGACTGATTTCTTGTTCTTATACAACTGAAGCCCATTAAGACAACTATTGGGCTGTAGAAATAAAATTGAATTCAATTTATTCTACTGCAATCCTAGTCTTCTGAGCCAGTGGTCCCCAACCCCTGTGGAGAGAAAAGAATGTATATGCTAACTAAGATTATTTGCTTTTTGTTTATTTTCTGATACAGAAGGAAGTTTTATTTTGGAAAACTACTGGATTCTGCTAACCACATTCATCTGTCTTGACATGTCACGAGACTTTAAGCAACTGCTTGTATCGCTAAATTGGTAGCCCAAAGCTAAAAAGCCAATGGAAAAGAAACAATAAAACATCGTCGACATTTGGATTTACTAACTGATTCTTAAATGTTTCACATACGCAGATAAAAAGTTGCAGACACGGTGGATTCAAGTTTATTATATTTAGAAAGTACCAGTTTTATGACAGTTGTGTCATTTTTATACAAATCAGAATTAACTCATACAAATAAAAACATTTCCTTCATTGATACCCTTAAGGCCTGTTCACACCGGGATGAATTTCGCGCGCGATTTTCGCCGACGTTTAACGCCTCGTGACTACACAAAGATCACCAATGTGAGTGTGCACACCGACGCGAAAAAACGCCACGCGTCAAAGCGTCACTTTTTAAAAAACGCCTCGGGTTCGTTTTTTTGGTTGCTATTCGACCAATAAGAAAGGCGCTTTTGCACACGTGTCTGGAGCTTCTGAAGTTACAGTAAAACACAACTTGGGGGCGCTCAAACACAAAACTGCCTTTCTGAGCACACATACCAGCGAAGAAGATAGACGCCAAGTAGCGTCTACACTGCCGCAAAGAAATAATGACGGACATTCTAAAATATCCCCGAACCAAGCACCAGTTGGAGCAACAGGTGCTTGAAATATTCATGTTTTCTTTGTATGATTCTGACAAGCGCGTAAATACTTGCTCTCTTCTTCTGAGTGAAAAGCGACTTTAAAAAGCGTAAAGTTGCGCAGCGCCACCTTGTGTACAGGAGTATTTCTGTTTTACACTAAGCACCATCTAATGTCAGGGAATGTAATTGCATGTTCACTCGGCTCATCGTCAGCGAAAATCGCCTGGGTGTGAACACAAAAAACGTGGCGAAAAAAAGCCTGATGAATATTCATCCCGGTGTGTACGGGCCTTCAGGCCCCGATTGGATTGGTCCGTAAAAACTGACATCAAACTAGTCTGCAGCCTGAATAAGGTTGAAGATTACTGTTCTAAGCAATCAGGAGGTTGTGAGATAAATTTAAGTATGGTAAAGAAGGACTTCAACCATTCTATTTTAACCTGTCTACATAAGTAGACATCACAGACCTCAAACTGGAATCTTAACTGACTCAGTTCCTGCTCCTGGGTGCCCACAGCTAAATATAACAGCATCATCTAATTGTGTCCCATTTTTAGCCTCCAGTCTTTAATTCTGCTGTGCTGAATCAGTCCCTCTGTCCTTCCCAGAAGCAGGCAATCATACTAATTAGCATTTAAAACATGAAGTTTGGCTTACATGTTCCTTCAGTAAAACTGATGGGACGTCTGGGTGCACTTAAAGAAAAGAAGCATGCAATGAACGCTTGAATGGCTCTCAGGGCTGCCACAGTTGTTAAATACTTTGTGTTTAGGTTGCAATGCTCCAAATCCACGCAAAACCGTTAACAGAGGGATTTTAAAAGTCACTAAAGGAATGAATTGTGGCAACACTCAAATGCTGGTTTCAAACAGCCACCTCTCCAACATGAATTGAACTTTAGGGAGCCTTTAAAGAGCTGCTCAACAGTCAAACGGCGTATTTCTGTCATCTGTCTGAAGTCGTTTGGGTTGTGCTGAGAAAGATTTCAATATTGTGTGAATTTCTCCTCTGTGAGTTTAATAACATTCTATTGTATTGCATTGCATTGTATTTCATTGTATTGTATTGTATTGTATTGTACTGTATCAGAATCAGAATCTTTTATTATCATTCTGCAGTGCACAATGAAATTTTTTCCAGGAACTCTCTTCCAACAATATAATAAAAAAAGGTAGAATTAAATAAAATAAGGATAAGGAGCTATATAAGACATAAATACTGTACAGTAGAGTGGGGTGAATATTGCACATATGATTGCACATTGCACATATGTATTGTATTGTATTGTATTCTATTCTATTAGTCTCACAGACGGGAAATATAAGCCATAAGTTGATAAATGAATAGAAATCTAAATCAATTAAAACATTTCTTTATTGTAATACACTTTTCCTCAAAAGCTAAAAAACATTTCACAAAGGTGTCCTCCATTTTCCCCAATGTCTAAACACAACACCCTCTTCTAAAGCTACATAAACACAACCACACCTTCTCACTTCAGAACTCAAACTTTCACAGCAGAAGAGCAGCTCAAAGCTGTAAACACTATACACACCATTACACACTACAGCAAAACTATTGAAAACACAATGCTCACTTTGTGAGTTTTTTTACAACTGCCAATGCATATTTCTAGAAACTTTAAAGTAATGGGTGTTCTTAGATCTCTGCAGAGGATTAGGCATTTAGATTTGTAGATTTGAAGAGTATACATCTATAGTGAGTTCTGCATGTACACTACTGTAACACATGTCAATGCAAAAACAGAATCTATTGACCACAACAATACCCTTGAAAACATGATTGAGTGTGAAGTCATTTTATTTACAGTATTTACATCACAGTCACTGTACACTGAGCTGCATTGGGCCACATCACCTCATCCACATCGCAAGCTATATTGTCTCTTGCCAGGCACTGCGGGGAAAAAGCCCTGGATCCTTAGAAGGCCTCCACTGGGATGTCAGCACAGGCCAGCTCTATTGCCCTTCGGAGGTTCTCTCTAGTTTATGGGTGTCTGTCATAAACCTTCCATGTCCAAGATGAGAAGAACTCCTCTATAGGGTTCAGGAAAGGGGAGTAGGGTGGCAGACAGACGTTTAAAAAGTGGTTACTGTTGGTGGTGAACCACTCTCTGATTTGGTTTGTTCTGTGGATTCTTACATTGTCCCAAAGGATCACATAAATGTGATGTGATGGCCCAGGATGGTTGTTGGGGGTCCAGGAGGATGTCTTTTAGCTCCTCTAGAAAGGTGAGGAGACGTTGGGTGTTGTAAGACCCAAGGACAGCATGCCGGTGGACAAGCCCCTCCAAACCCATGTGTTATATTACCCCCCGTTGGCCAGGAACCTCAGGGATGGCTCTTTGGCCAATAATGTTACGCCCTCTTTGCCTTCGTATCTGCAGGTTGAATGTCCTGATAGTGGTGGCCACAGTGGATCTACTCAGGTTTGGACAGACTCTTAGGCTACGTTCACACTGCAGGGCTTAATGCTCAATTCGGATTTTTGGAATTCACCGTTCACATTTCCAAGTAAATCCGAACTTTTGTGATCTCCAGTGTGACCGTGACACGACCCAAACGAGACCCGCATGCACAGAAGCCAGAAGAATACTCAACAGTGAACGACGTCACTTGTTGTTTGCGGAGCAAACGTTAACAATGGATGTCAACAGTGTTGTCAAAAGCGGAGCTCTTTTTGTAATATTAAAGTTATTTTCACGAAGGAGCAGCACAATTACAATCTTCTCATTTTAAGAAGGCAATGGAGTCGGGATCGTCTGTACCCACTGTTGTGGAAAGGAAATGTGCATGTGTTGCCCCCAATTGAAAAGAAATCGGATCTGTGTCATTCAGACTGTCATGAAAAGATCGGAATTGGGTCGCTTAGGGGCAAAAAATTCGGAATTGGGTCGTTTCAGCCTGCAGTGTGAACGTAGCCTTAGTCTGATGCAGCCATTGTCATGCTAAGGACAATGAAATGGTCAATGACTGTTGATCACATCTCATCCATAATGATGGTGCAAGGTTGTCTTGCTTGAATTGCTATTCCTCGTTGGCCAGCTCCTCTTCCTCCATGGCCAGCTCTTCTTCCTCCTCTGACTCGAATTCCTCTTCCCCTGACTCTGCCTTCATCCATTGTGTTTTTCTTCAGCAAACTGTGCACTCTGAACTTGCTTGTATACATGTGCTCACAGCATTAGCAACATGTGTCTTCAATTTGAGTCGTGTGTTCAAATATTGCTGACTGTGGCAAGTATTTTCCATACATGAGCTTTCATTTGAGATTATGAGCAGAGTTCTTTTACAACTTTTGTTTTAGCAAAGAAAAATGTGTTTAGATTTATGAGAACGGAGGATTGTGTTTTGTGAATCGTGTCTTTATGTGAAATATGTTTACGATTCTGAAAAATGATGGCTAGATTTAGTAAACGTGTTTAGACAACTGGGGCCTCATTTATAAAACTTTGCGTAGGATTTGCGTCAGAAGTGGCGTATGGATGAAACATAGGACGTGCGTACGCACAGAAATATTCGGATTTATAAAACCGTGCGCACGCAAATAATACCCATCTTTCCCTTAATAAATCACAACCGATTCTAAATGCAGCGCAGCTTTTGCGGCTTCATGACACGCCCATAGTTGCCCATAAATAGTCCGCGAAACGCCCACAAATTAATATTCATGGCTTGCGAAATCATGGCAAACACAGAGAGGAAATCAAAAAAAACGTAACTTCACTCAATAGCCGCGTTTACATGGGCCAAAGTAATCGGAAAGAACGCCTGATCGGAAAGAAAATGCGTCATGTAAACGCGCCGTTCGGAATACTCTGCTCCGATCAGACTCGTTCGGATCAAAATTTCTTTCCGATCGAGATAAGTGGGTTATACCGATCGTCCCCGGAGCGCCAGATGCACCGGGTGACACGCGTGGTTCCTTCGAGTGCTCCTCTGCAACGCCAGGCCCAAAAGCTCTCAGAGGTCCAACAGGACGGCTCGAGGAAGTCGGAACCGGCTCATAAGCCACTCGTCCTCGTTTGTCAGCAAGTCTTCTTGCTGTCTAAAGATGCGTTCTCTCCGAATTCTTCCATTTGCCACATCTTCTAAGAGCGCAAGATCAGCCATTGTGCGTCATTACGCATTGTGATGGGGCATTTTATTTCCATCCATTTATTGCATCTGACAAGCTACAGATGTCGGTAATAATCCACGTGGAAATGGGAAATTGTTCAGCGCAAATGTAATTTCTTGTTGCTTTCTGAATGGTTGAGATATACGCCATACATTGTTTTATCAAGAATAAAACAAACTAAAGGCATATGCATGAAAACCACAATTCCATAGCTTATGAAGAAATGTTTTAATATGAAAACAACTTTCCCCAGTGGACAATTAATACATCTGTCCGTCCGTCCGCACGCCCGCACCTATATCTGCTCCACCAGACGGACACACTGACGAGAATATCAGTTTTGTACATTATTTCGTTCTGTTAACTATATTATTTATGAGGATGAATTGCACAACATGCCAATATTGCAGAACATATATAACTTTTCTTTCTGCAAATATGTGTTCATTTGAATTTCTGTTGTAATTTTCGTATGATCTTTTTTGTTAGTTTCACTGCTGATCGATCAAACAGGTGTTCGTGTAGGCTGTTAATTGTAAGACTTGCTTTGTGAAGTCTTCATGTTATTTATGAGAAGCAGGATTGTCATTTTCACTTTGACGTGTTTCTTCCATCTGCCGACGGTGTCGCCGTTTCTCATTTCACCCGTTTTTGTGCGTACGCCTGGGTCAGAGCTTGCGTGAAGGACCGCACATTTTCCCATCAAGTTTGCTTTTTATAAATCTCAACTATTGCGTAGAGAGTGGCGTACGCCTTCTTTTGTGCGTACGCAATGTTTATAAATGAGGCCCCTGGTCATTTGGTTTAGGGAATTGGCTTTTGTGTTTTAGCATTTGAGAAAAACTGTAATATGGTGTTATCCAGTGTGACCTTGTGTTTTTTTTTTTTTTAACAGGGATCCTCTTTGTAACTTTGAAAGTGTTAGACTGAACCACCTGTCCTCTAATTTAAGGGAATCAGAAAAAATAAAAAGTTGCAGTACCTCGAGGGTCATGCAAGGCACAGACATCCAATCCAATCCAATCCACTTTATTTATATAGCACATTTCTCAAACAGGCAGTTTCCAAAGTGCTGTACAGTGACCAAAAACCAGACAAAAATTACCAAACAAAAATAAAAACAAAGTACACCAAAAAAAAGAACGAAAATGAAATAAAAATAAAAACAAGAGAAAAAACACAGATAAAACTACAGATAAAAGTACAGATAAAAACACAGAGGATCACACAACTCACGCGGTGTTAAAAGCTAGAAAATAAAAATGTGTTTTAAGTCCGTGCAGAGCATTAACAGTACAATTTTAAAATTAACAGGAAGCCAGTGCAAGGGTGCAAGAATGGGTGTGATGTGCTCATATCTTTTAGTTCCTGTTAAAAGTTGTGCAGCGGAGTTCTGGACTAACTGCAACTAGGAAAGTGCCTTGTGAGAAACCCCAGTGTAAAGTGCGTTGCAGTAGTCCAGATATGAACATTTTCACACTTTTCTCTCTTGCTTAAACTCTCAAAGTTCAAACGTTAATAGAAAAGTAAGTACAGTGTTGTAGACTGAAAATAAAGATTTGATAACAAAGATTTATGTGGATTTGGCAAACTGTATGCACGTATTTGGTACACAAAGCACAGCACAGAGGAGATTGATTGACAACGTCAACCAATCAGGACGCAGAACATGCACAATCCATGCACAAATTTGTTGTGCATGCACAATCTGTGGTGCAACAACAAAAAAGCACAAAATTGCATTGCAAGACTTCGAAAGGTTAACCACAACCACTGTAATACTGTGAAATAGCAGCATTTTAGTAGTATTTTACTCAATAATGCATGTACAACAACACACTTCCAAAAAAGTATTTGTTCAGTAACTTAGTCACTTTTTATTTTCTGTTGGGCATTGGAGACTCAGCTTTGTATTTTTGATAAAAGCATTTAATCTTGTAATTTCATGAAGACAGTACCTATTTTCCCTGGAAGGTGTGATGCCTTTACTTGCTCCTTTCTTCTTTTAATCATTTTAGAGACACCTGAGCTTCATTTATCACCAGAGCTTTAGCTCCAGTGTCGACATTCTTTCAACTACTGTAACTCTTCAACTGTGAACACAATTAACGTAATTCCAGTGGATTCTGTCATTGTGCCAGAATCGGCTGATTCACGTTGATCACATGAATGGTTGAAGATTTACAGTATGGCAAGCAGCTCGTGTTATTTAGGTGTTGTCATGGTCGCGATGACGAAACAGACCCAGTTGCTGAAACCCAGAAGGAGACTAGGACTCAGGGACTCGGTTGTAAGTTAAATTAATATTAAACTTCCAAGAAATAAACGTAGTGCACGAGAGTCTAGTAGGAAGTTCCAGTGGGCTTTCCAGAAGAGCGTCTGTGGTTCAGCGCCGTGAATCCTGTGAGCGCGAGGACGCGCAGTGGGGGATGATCCTGAGCGCAACGAGGAGGACTGCGTGGCTTGAACGGCGTGAGGCGCGGCGGGACCAGCAGCACCCGTGGAGAGTAGAACCGGAGAGAGTGTAACGGACTGGCGTAGAAAGCTGGGTTGAATCTTCTTCTGAAGGTCTGCCGGTGATGAGGTGATGAGGTGCAGCTGGTTCCAATGAGCAGAGTAAGGAGGAGGGAGGCAGCTGACGGAGGACCCGTGACAGGTGTTGCTGGAGAAATCTCCAGTGTTAAAGGGCTAAGGCACTTTTTTAAGGAAGAAAAGAAAGTTTAGCCACAAAGTACATCAAGCAAGTTCCCATTTTTCAAACATAGAAACAAGAAATGCAACTGAGCTAATGCTGTGGTGTAACTGTAATGATACTCTAATGGAAGAAAAAGAAACGTTTCCAATATTCTTGCAAGCATAATGTAATTAATATGTTTTAATTATTCTCTTATTACTTTCAGATATATTTTCTTTTCCAACCGCCTTCAATGCATTTCTGCTTTGGACTGTTTTTGTAGCCTTAAATTGAAAAAAAAAAAACTTTACAGGAGGGTTTCTAAGCCTGCATGACCCATTTGTCCTTAAAATATCTTTGTTATCATTTTATTTTCCCTTGGGTAATGCCTCTATTACAAGCAAAGCTGCCTGACAGGATAAAAATGGACATTGTATCTTTATTTTATTTAATATTTAACAGTTGTGCTGCATTTCCAAATCTTCTTACTGTGGGTTTCATCTGTCAACCATGCATCAGCTCAGATAAAAAAGCCTTTCTTTCTTTCAATTGTGAGGACCAGGTGGGCCTTTATCCTCGGCGGACAGCTTTAATTAGTATGCAGTGTATGATACATACTGAAACCAGCAACTCAATTTAATTCAAGAGAGCCCGAGGCTGCAAATGTCTTTGTTTTGTGCTTTGTTGTTGTTGTTTTTTTCTCTAACTGCATCATCCCTTATGGATTTTCTTATGGCTCCACTTCTTCATAGTTTCATACTTTTGAAACAGAGATGTAGGGTGTTCGGGGATGACTTTGAACCCCCTGCCAGCTCTTTTGTCAGCAGCTTTGCAAAAAAAGATACTTTTTACTGATAATCAGTTTTTGAACCTGACAATATGACCATTAAAATGATGCATGGATGAGTTTTTATTTGGCTTTGCTGAACATAAGCATATTTGGTTTGACTCCCACTTTAACATGCACCCTATTCACCATTTAGTGATTGTGACTTGAATAGGAAAACCTGCTGTAAATGATAAATAATTTGAATGCCTCTATACTGTGAAGAAGGATAGAAAAGGTGAAAAATCTCATCCTACTCACACAGTAATCCTTCAAAAAAAGGCGTTACTGCTTGTCGACTAAACACAAACAGACATCCTTTGAAAAGATGAGGGGAGAAATATGGAGAAAGTTATTCTAAGAAATACATCAAAGCTTTTTGAAAGGGTTTGTAACTGTTCAAAATACATTAAAATGGTCAAACTGTTGAGATCCCACACTGTCAAGAAAATGGGAGGAAAACAGTGAATTCTACAAGCATCCAAACAGGATAAAGTAATTTATCAAGTGCACAAAAACACGTGTGAAACTTGATCACCGAGAGTAGCAGGTTTGTACAACCTAAGACTATTTAGCACCAAGGTGAGAAAGAATCTACCAGATTTTTCTGAGTATATGTCATGTTTTCTTGCAACTTACACTCAAGTGCGACTTTTATATGATTTTTTAAATGTAAATAGCAATAACTGCTAAAGGCGACTGTACATGTGAGAATCATTCTTTGCAACTGACAGCAGTGCCGAAGAAGAAGCACCGTTCAGTCTTACGCCGGACACAGCGGAATTGTTCTAAAGTGACACAGAGGATGAAGAATTCAACAGATTTATAGTTCTAAAGTGATATAAAGAGTTTAGTTGACTTGTTAGTCATGCTTTGGTTATCTGAATATTTGTTTATACTGAATGTTGTGGTAATATACTAGACTTCTCTGATGTTTCATGAAGCTATATGAGCATCAATGTGTTACAGTAGGGTAGGGTGCAGATATTCAGTCTGTTATTGTTATCTATTCTGGTATTATGATTTGCCTTTCAAGATTAAAAATCTGTTCTTGTTCTGGTATTTTGTTACACAAATTTCTCCCAAAAGTGTCACTTATACTCCAAATAACTTTATGCAGTCCAAAAAGAATGGAAAAGTTGCTCAGCTTAAGTTCAAACTAAACTTGTCGGTTGCCTTTGTTTGACGTGCTGCACCACCTGCCCCATCACTGTTGTATTTTAATGACTTCTTGCACTTTTTATTTCAATGATTCTTTTTAATGGACTTGTGTAAAGCACTGAACTGCTTTTGTGTCTGACAGGTGTTGTACACATCAAACTGCATTGTCAGAGTTGTGATACTAATCACAATCTGCGAACAAACAAATCAACGAGCTGGAACAAAAATGGTTTTGAGCCCTCGTCTCCAGGGTCTGATGTCTCAATAACAGAGTGAGAAGTAGTCTGAGCTTGTCTGAGTATCTTGTGTTACACAGTTCCTTTAGTAAAACCAACAGATTAACCCAGGCTAAAAAAAAATCCACCAAGAAAACCTGCAGAGCTGAGTCAAAGCTTTGAGCTGATAAAGAGTGTTTCCTCCAAAAGAAACTTAAAGTTCCAGCATTACTGGCAGCAATCTGCTGCTAGTCACAACACATGCATGGTTGTGGTTTGGTGGAAATTGATGAGTGTTGTAAAACCAGGCATACTGTGTCAGGATTTCAGGCATGCGTTTTATCTGTCAGTCCTGCTGGATGGACACGTCACACTCCTGAAACACGCGAATCCCCAGATGGAGAGAAATAATGCTAAAAGGAGGACCACTCTGTGGTGAAAAGTCACATTACTGGCATCCAAAAAGAATTTTTTTTATGTTTCGAATTATCGATCGATCCATCGATCCATCGATCCATCGATCCATCGATCCATCCATCCATCCATCCATTCATCCATCCATCCATCCATTCATCCATCCACTTCCGCTCATCCAGGGCCGGGTTACGGCGGCAAAAGTCTAAGCAAAGATGCCAAAACTTTCCTCTCAATTGTCACTTCCTCCAGCTCCTCTGTAGGGACCTCAAGGTGTTCCTCGGTCTTCCCCAGGGCCTCCATCCAGTAGGACATGCCTGGAACACCTCACCAGGGAGGCGTCCAGGAGGCATCATGATGCCTAACGCACCTCAACTGGCTCCTCTCAATGCAAAGGAGCAGCCGTTCTACTCTGAGCTCTCTACAGGTGACCAAGCTTTTCACCCTTTATCTAAAGGAATGCCCAGCCACCCTATTGGGGAAGCTCATTCCATTTTATTCTGGACCTCGTACTTTCGGTCATGATCCAGAGCTTATAGGTGAGTATTGGAACAAATATTACCCGGTAAATTGAGAGCATTGCTTCCTGGTTCAGCTCTCTTTTCCTCACAGTGGACCGGTACAGCGACTGTATAACTACGGACGCTGGTCTGATCCGCCTGTCAATCTCACGCTCCGGTCTTCCCTCACTCATGAACAAGACCCCAAGACATTTTTAAACTCCTCCACCTGGGGCAGGAGCACTCCACAGTTATTATGCATAACCAGAACATGGACACAGCAGGCTTTTGTGATGCCCTTTTTTTAATCAAATTTATATATTTATAAAATAATGAAATAATTACATTATTGCCTCATGGTGTGGAGGTCCTCATTCAATTCCAGGCAAGGTTCTTTCTGTGTGCAGTTTGCTTGTTTTCTTCGTACATGTAGGTTTTCTCTGGGCACCCCAGTTTCCTCCCACAGTCCAAAGACATGCACTAATTCGCATTTGTGTTTCCAATTTGTCCCTTAGGTGTGTGCGTGTGTGTGTGTGTAAGTGTGTTTGTGGTTGTCTGTCTTTGTGTGACCCTGCCATCTGTCCAGGGTGTACAGTGATCCCTTGCTAAAAAGTCAGTCCGCTTCTTCTCTACCTGCACGTCAATAATAATTGCAGTTTAATATGTACACTTACGTAAATCAGCGTGCCAAATTTACAACACGTACGTGCAAATTCTCTTGCAATTTCGAGTTTCTCTAAAACCCATAGAAAAAGTGCGACAACAACTGCCTATCACTATGTTCGTCTCCCGAACTAACACAGCTGCACCGCGGGCTTCAAAAGAAGAAAACACTGCAGAGCGGAGTCAGGATGCAGCGGCTCAGTCTGTAGAGCACTGAAATACACCTGAGTCGCTTTTTTCCCCACTGTACTTTGTATTTTTTTCATAATCATTTTAAATTTTCTCCCGTTTAATCCAATTACTCAGGTCGCGGTGGGCGGGGCTAATCTCCGCGATTTGAAGCCTTCTGTTCACATTGATGATTAAAATTATTATTTGACAGTACAGTACAGAAGTTATTTGTTGAAATAAACGTTTCTAAAGTACTTTTATTTGTGGAACAAATGCTTGAGCCTGTAAAATGCTTTGTTCTTTCTCTTCAGTGTATAATATAGTATTTAATTGTATAATAATTGTAAAAAAATAGAGGTTTCTAATTCATGGATTTAACCCCCGCGAAAAACAAGGGTTTACTGTACCCCAACTTTGCCCAACACTAGATGGGTAGCTTCCAGTGTCAACGTGATCCCGCAAGGGAATAAGAATAGGTGGAAAAACTAATTAATGCTGTCCTGCTAATGTGTATTCTGAATATCGTTTTAATATTGTGATTATAGTGACAAATTTATAATGAAGCTGCTAACCTGAACCTATTGAGCTTGGGTCTTTCATTCTCAAGAACAATTAATAGAAATGAAACTTCTCTTTGAATGAGTAAATAAGAAAGGGCTACTAAGTCCTTAATGTTATGTTTGTTCATATACTATGAAGAGCAAGTAAATTATTTGGGCCATAATAAATGCACACATTAAATTTTATCAACAAAACTAATTCTTCATTTTAGAGTCCATTGATAGCTTCAAGATGGAAGGAAGAGCTGCAATTTTAATTTCCTATATTTGTACACCCTAGTTTCTGTTTACAAAGTAGGTTTCCAACACAGTTCCAGAATAAAATCTCATGGCTTTGCAGTGAGCACCTACCCACCCATGACTGCGTCCATGTGTGTGGAGGCTGAGGGTGTGCCCTGAAAACACAAACCTGCTGTTGGCAAGAGACTTAGTCCTTCTGCATCCTCTTTGGAAGGAAGCAGAGGGTGGGAACGCACCAAGCAGACTGGGCATCGCACAAAGACCTGTCAGTCACAAAAAACAGTTGCCGTGGAAACAACCTAGATCTAAAGCAGGGTGGTAACATGACGAAGACTGAGTTGTCCCTCCCTGGTGAAGCGATTGCCTTTGTCTTTGCCAGTCAGAATGAACTAGCAGGTGGAATGAAGGTGACTCTTTACCTACCTCCTGTGTCCAAAATGTAGACCAGTGCAGCACACTCACAAGACAGCTCTCTGACTGCATGCTTTATTTGACTGGAACAAAAACTCGCGTCTGCTTCTCTGGCAGCAATAAAGAAGGTTTAGCGCGGTTCCCGCAAGGGTTACAGCTCAATAAGGCTCATCAGGAATACACAGTTATTAAAAGCATTACATGCAGCTTACATCAGTCTGACAAATGGCAGATTAAAAGCAGAAAAAGACAAGAAAGTAATGGGGAGAGAAAAAAAGGAAGTCAATGGTTGAATATTGCTGCTTGAACACAGAAAGTGAGGGCGTTCTCTAAATGGTGAGAACGCTGGGAACATTCACACTCTGAGAGCCTCTTCTCCCATGCATGTTTCAGTAAACAAAATCTTCAACATCCTTTTAGACAAAAGAACAGCTCTCAAACATTCAGCTCCTCCAGAAAACAGCTGCTTGTTTGTATTTGTATATCGCATTTTCTGCACTTTAAGATGCACCAGACGCGTATCCACTGATTGGGCAAATTAGATTTGAGATAATAAATACGCTCAACGGAAACACGACAATTTTGAAAAAACTCACATTTATCTAAAAAAGCTTTTGTGCTTGGAGGAGGGGATTTTTGAGGTGTATCAAAAATGACCTATTTTGCAAAACTGCAATGGAAACACTGTTTTTGAATTCTGAATTTTGAATGAGTCACATGACCAACAACTCTGCACAAGCAGCCAGTTTGCATCCATTTTCCTAACCTTCTGGGTTGCCAGAAACTGTCCGGGCTACTGTTGGGGGGAAAAGGGAAACACCCTGGACAAGTTGCCAGCCTGTCTCAGGGCCCATTGGGCTGGAGCGATCGTGCTGGTTACGCCAGGCTATGCCAACCCCCCCTTTGTCAAAACTATATTTTTATTATTTTCATTAAGAGATTAATTTAAAGATCCTCTAGTTTGATTCTTGTTTTTGTTTTCACCCCACTCGAACTAATGTAGGTCTTAGAGACACCAATGTAGGGGCGGAAAGTGGTTTTTGGAACAGGAGTGAAGCTCCTGAGAAACTTTGAATGATCTAATGAACCCAGACGCCCAGCGCCTGGGTCCGGGACACCGCTCTACGCTGTCGCTCAGCGATCAGCCGCCAAACTCCGCTGAGGAAAGAGATTCAAGGATCCCGCTGGGTGAGGCTGAGTCTGCGCGACAGCCGTGCTCCGCCATCATTCAGCGGGATCCTCGCATTTCCTTCCTTGGCGGAGCTCAACGGCTGGCCGCTGAGCGCCGGTGTAGCGCGGTGTCACAGACCCAGTATGGTTTCTAATACCGTATTTTCCGGACTATAAGTCGCTCCGTAGTATAAGACGCACCAGCCCAAAAATGCATTAGGGTAATGTAGAAAAAACACAGATAAGTCGCACTGGACTATAAGTCGCATTTTGACAGGAAATTTATTTGACAAAATCTGAGACCAAGATATTATAACTTTCACAACCTCATATGACACAATCATAGCCGACTGTTTATCTCATAATTTCACAGTAACTCTTTCTCAAACCTATTTATTTATTCCTTTCATGAAGCATTATTGGCCAACTAATACTCTGTTTTCATCCTGTATTTGTAGAAACAGCTGTCATTTTTATTGCATTTCTGAATCTATGAAATCATTGGAAAATAGAATATTATGTTTTTAGCCTTCAAGATCTTACTGTAAAAAAATGTTTGCTGATTCTCTGAGTCACTTAACATACTCTTAACACTTAACATACCTAATACATCAAATTGACCCAGGAACATCATCTCTGTTCCTCACAAATGAACATAACAGGAAGGTTATCAATGTATTTATTTCAAATTACTTCAAATATAAGTCGCTGCGGAGTATAAGTCGCACCCCTTGCCAAACTATGAAAAAAAGCGCGACTTATAGTCCGGAAAGTACGGTATATGTTTTCAAATGTTAATACATATGATTTATAATAAAGATGTTCAATAGCCCTGGTCCTATTGTCCTGCTACAACAAAGATGATTTTCTTGTTGGCAGCCGTATAGCTGCATGTCTGCATTTAAGCACGAAGAGATCATTTCTCATTAAAATGCTGGAAAAAAATGACTTTTTTCGTCAGAAATGCATTTGTGGTTCACTCTCCTTGTTAATACAAAATGTTCGAGATACTCCGCCACATTTGAATGTTTATCAGAAGAGTTATTGAAGCAGGAAGTCCGAATCTGTGAAGATCTTTCTTTACCAAGTTCTCCGAGTCCTGCATTCTGATTGGTTGACTCCGCCTCCTCTAACCCTCCCTCCCCTCCTTGTTCCATTATCGGACACAGATCAGTTTAGACACAAGTTTCTCGCAAGGAATGTGTCAGAATTTGAAGCGCAGTTGTAGCGCACCTGTGATTTGCGCCAGCAGATTCAAGCAGAAGCACATTTGAGCAGTTGTAATCACAGATTTGAAGTTGTAACTCTAAATAAACACATGCAATTGGAAATTTGTCAGTTCACGGCAGAAGATTTTTACACACAGATGCAGATTTTTGATGCACAAGTTTTCACATTCTATATTACAAGTTCTCACATCAAATCTACCAGTGCATTCTTTTAGACACATTTTTACCTTCATAGGGTTCAACTGCTTAATTAGGACTTAATGGAAATAGCAATTGAGAAATTGTTTTTTCTGTCCCATACATTTTAAAGTTTTGCGCATGTGTGATGGAAACACAATTTATGAAACGTCTTATTTTTTATCTTGTGTCTTATAGAAGTCGTACATAATTTTAAGGTTGCTTTTTATTGTTTATTTTAATGTATTACTTTTTTCTCCAATGCTTTTAGGCTTCACACACATGTATTTCAACAATGAAGGTATTTTTTCTGAGGTTGAGATCACCCAATTTTCCTAGTAGTTGCAAAAATGAGCTTCCTAACAAAACTCCCATCAACACATCAATACTTCACACAAAAACAAACAGCTTGAAAGAGTGTGAAGATGTTGCAGGAGGAGCAAATGAAGACGGAAACCCGGGAGACAAGGACGAGGAGAAAACAATAAAGTGACAAAAGGTGAGGCTGTCTAGGAGGATGGTAGTGACTGCCATTTCCAGGGAAAAGGAAAAGACAGGTCTAGTGTTTCTGATCCCAGCCAAGCCTCCTGTGGCCAGCTGTGAAAACAACACAAGTGTGTCTGAGCTTTCATCTTGGGAGCTGGAAAACCCAAACTCGAAGAAAAAAGTAGAGGATGTTATGGTTCATTATCAGGAAAATTCCATTACAGAATCAAACAAAAGAATCTTTCAAGAGTCTTTTGAAATGACACTTGAATACAAGGAAACAATGTTTTTAAACAATTTAAAGGGCCTAGATCATGCAATGTCAAATTTTTTGAGTTTTTAAATGTATTATAGTGTTCATTCCTCACTGTAAACAACCCCAGAGTGGTATTTTGATCAGTTCACGCATCTCTGGGCCTTCCTCTAAAAGCCCCGATCTCTAAGCACCAGCCCTTCCCAGTCTACAAAAACAAGTGGGTCCCCACACTGTGATGTAGATAAGTGAGAACAGCCCTTCCAGGAAGAGTCTGCGCTGCCAGCACCGCCTCCCAGGCTAACACACTTCTCCGTGGAGCTGGTGGTGATCGGCTAAACGCTTTAAAGGTTCATAAGCACAATATGCACATCCATCTTTGCAAAAGATGTTGTTTGGTTTTGTGTGAACGTAGTCATGCTGCTCTAGGTTGCCGTCATGAAATGGGTGGCCCTCTCACACAAAAAAAGCAGATGCCTCAGAGATCGAGTTGTCTAACTTCTACGTAGGAATATGAACTGCAAAAACCCCTCATATTCAATAATAAAAATATATTATCATATATACAAAGTTTTACTCTGAAAGACTTAAGAACAGCATTGATAAGGGCTTCTTCAAAAATATTACAGACAAGTTTGAGAGATAAAATTAACCTCTAAACACTTCACAGGTTAGAGGCAGTCCTATGTTATGCATTAACTTTTCAACGAGGTCTGACACGCCTGTAGTTCAATGAAACCAAGACTAAACATCTAAAAGTGCTGATCTTTGTTCTTCACCTTTCTCTCCTATTAGTTTAAAGCCTTATGTAAAATGACTGCAAACAAATCAGGTGTGACTCAGCTGCTGTTCTTTTAGATTGTGCAAATATTTGTCAAAGACACTAAAAGTATTTCTGAAAATTCCTGTAATCTTGGAAGCAGGATAAGACATTCTCTTTCTGTTTGGACAACAGCACACTGGCTTTAACCTGCAGGACTGGAAAGAAAAACAACATGGAGGAAACATGTTTATAAAAAAAAAATTGTAGAATTTTAAATATTAGAATATGTTTTTTATTTATTTATTTATTTTTATAAAACACATGACTTTTTTCACATTTTATGCAACTCTAAATTCTTGTTCTGGGATTTCTGTGTAAATAGAATAGAATAGAATAGAATAGAATAGAATAGAATAGAATAGAATAGAATAGAATAGAATAGAAATGATTCCTCACATCAGTACCAAGCCAAACCTTCTTTTAGCTGCAGTTCTTTGTTTCTGGTCAGGGTTCTACTGGGGGAACTGGGTGGGTGGGGTGTGGGTGTGGGTGGCGTTGGGGGTGGTGAGGGAGGGGTCCCATCTTTGTGTTATTGTCCTTTGTTTGCTGTTTTTAACAATTTTCTTTTTTTTTTACTGTTTTATCTGCTTTTATGTTAAGCGCTTTGTGTTTTTAACTGAAATGAAAGGCGCATAAGTTAGTTATAAATAACTAAAGCTTGAGTTTGAGTTTGAGAATAGAATAGAATAGAATGTGGATGAGAGAATTAGATTAGGAGCAGGTTCAGCTTTTATCCTTGTGAGGATGGAAAGAGGAACGGCAGAGGAGTTTACTGAAAATGTTCCGGAGGTGAAGAGAGTGAAGCTGGAAGTTAAGGGTGTGATGCTGAATGTTGTCGGTGTTTATGCCCCCCAGCCAGGATGTGAGCAGGAGGAGAAGGAGAAAGTCTGGAGGGAGATGGATGAGGAGATTAATGGGCATCTCTAAAGGAGAAAGAGTGCTGATCGGGGCAGACTTTAACAGACATGTGGACGAAGGAAGTTTGGTGCTGCAGACATGAATGCATAATTAAGGCTGTGGGCTAAAAAAACAGAATGGAAAAGGCCGTCGCGAACACGTTTTTTCCAGGAAGCAGAGGAGCATAGGGTGACATAAGAGTACAGACAGAAACACACATGTTTATTACATCTGGTACAGATGTTATAATCTGAAAAAGATCAACGACTGCAAAGTGCAGACTGTTCAGTCTTCTTCTGCACGTCTTTTAATCCTAATTAGCAAAACAGCACACATCACTCCAGTTTTAAAAGCCCCCCACTGGCTTTATTTTTGAATATTTTTACATGTATTTTTAATGTTCTTACTTTCAGAGCTCTGCACAGTCAGACTTCTGTCCCTAGTGAACATAATGAATACTTTTTAATTTTAGCATCTTTAAACTAAATTGGGTTATTTATATTGGTAGGAATTGACAATTTTCTATATTATACTTTATCTTGTAAACATGTTTTATTTGAATTTTTTTCCTGTTTTTTGAATCAGTGAACATTCTCATTTACCCAGGTGAGGTTCTGAATAATGAACTCAAAACCTTGAATTTTTTCACCCCTCATCCATGTGACTTCATCAGTCGGGTGTAGGTAGATTTATGCAGTTTTGACCTCCATTGTTTATTTATTTATTTTTTTGGGGGGGTGGGGGATTGCCATTAAAGAAAGTTTGCTTGGTTGTTTGAAATGCCAAAACCTTTCCTTTACATTGATCTCTCGTTTGGTCTGAAGAAGTTACAAAAGTTCTTCTGTGGTTCAGTTTGTCTTTTGTTAGTCTGAACCAGGAGCATGAGAGTTAATATAGTAAAAAAAAGTTATTTTCAAAATGGATTTAGCTGTTAGCTAAAAGTCCTGCCTGGTTTCCAGAACGGCTGAGGGGTTTATGAAGAACTGTGAGGCTTCTCTTAATTACATTTTTGTTTGGCTTCAGGTTAAGTAAAAGAAGCTTCACAGAATTTTTAAAAACAGCAAAGCAAGAACATAAATTATGCAAAACAGCATATTCCTTTCATACATTCTTTTCTGTCTAGCTAACACATTATTATTTTACAAGTTTGCAGAAGTCTTGCACAGGATAAATAATTACTAACTTGACTTGGATATAATTTATACCTTCACGTACTGAAAGTGTTGTTTAACTTTTGCACAGTTGCATTACTGAACATGTGCTGCTCTGGCCAAAGCGAGCAGGGTTATTATTAGACCTGGGTTCAAAATAGCCTTCAATAAAGCACGGTTCCTGTTGGACTTTAACCATCTATAAGTCAAGGAGACTCAAAAAATGAGACACAATTCAAACTTTCAATAAAATCTTACCCTAAAAACATTTAAATTCACAATTCAGTTAAATTATTTAACGATTTTGAATTTCCTGATTGCTGTTTTTCTGTGCTGAGATTTCATTCAGAGTCTGTGACAGCAGTCATTGGGCTATGTGCACGCTGGGCAAAACAGGCTTTCTCGAACTCGCTTCTACCATATGGTGTTAGTCTTGGACCGTTGCCACCTGATATAGCAAAGTTGGAAGAAGCTTGGTGTTAAATGTCAAAGCAGTGCAAATCTGGTGAATCTTGCTTGCTTTATCTTTCACAGCTCTGTTACTATATGTGAAAGACTTGGTGTCAGAATTCTAGCCGAACACAAATCACGATTATGCAACCATGATCAATTGTCAAGCAGTTGGTACTTCCATGCTTTCAATAAGTAGCCAGCCAAATGGAGTCCCTGATTGGTCAAAAATTGACCTGGTTTAACTTTCAACACGCGTTCAATGACTGCACGTTTAGCACGTAGAGTCCACACTGTGCACGTACCCACGTTGACATGATTTTTCATTGGAAGTGGTTGCTTGAAGGTTCATTTCTGAGCCGAGTGTGAACGTAGCTTTACAGTGGCAGTGATCTGTTTCAAAGGCTAAAATGACACACCTTCATTAACCCTTTAATACCAAAGATCTCACTGGCAACACCTAAATAACACACGCTCTTTGACCTACCTTAACACTTTTACCCTGCATTTGCATATTCAGAAGATCGTCCGATGGACCTCGTGTGAAAATCACGCCCACAGGTTACTGCTGGAGAGAAGCTCCAAGGCTAAAGTGAAGATAAGTCTGAGGCCTGCTCAGCAGATCACACACGCACAGAAAAGAGGGAGTATGAGAATAAACTGTTAGAACAATAGTTTGGCTGTGCTTTCTTCAAATGTAATATAATTTTGAGATGACAATACATGCTCAGTGAATTAAGTTTAAACCATTAGTGTAATAAAAGTTAAAGGCAGTTTCTAACTATCTTCACAGGGGATTCTAAGTTCCTGCCAGGACCAGGTCTGTCACACTCTTTCTGAGTGTTGTAGAAATGACAGCGCCGCAATCAATCAAACAAACAAACAAACAAAAAACACTTATATGCCTTGAGGGTGTAGAAAATGTTCTGCCAATTTATCTCTACTTGATGCACCATCCGCCTGTTGAAACACGCTGCAGGGCATCTGGATAAGTGTCAAAGTAAATGAAGTGCAACATAAGAGGAGGAGAGCATGGCATGAGAAGAACGGTGAAACATTTGGTTGGTTATTGGCCAAAAATAATCACATTAACTTCGTGAACAGTTTCATTTTCATGTATGGATTGAAAGATTTGCCACGAAATCCGTGATCAACAATCAATCAAATTTGATAAAATATTAAATACAGTGGTGGACAAAATTGTTGGTACCCCTGAGTTAAAGAAAAAAAGTCCACAATGCTCACTGAAATGACTTGAAACGTTCAAAAGTAACAATAAAAATCAGCCATTACTTTTGAGTTGTTGATTAAAAGAATTATTGAAAAAACAAACAGTGACAGCTTCCATTATGTGTGGTTTGAATTTGCATTTTACATCTTTGCATTATCTTTGTTTCATTTACACATTTCCTTGAAACTAGGAATGTAGCTGATTCATTGAAAGCAGAAGCGTCACAGAGTCCCTCCCATCCCTCCTTTTCCTATCATATGCACACAGAAACAAAAAGGCCATCTCACCCGTCAAGCGCTCAGCCATGAGCAGTAATTGCCATTATTTGCTGTCCGTTAAGAGCCTAGTTAGTCTCTTGCTGTGTTTTCATTGCATTATTAACTGATGGCTCTGTAGTGTGCACAGACCTGAAACCATGATGAGATGATGGTTTCATTTATGCTTCGATCTGTCAATATCCCATCAAACACCTGCGTTCTGTTGATTTAAATTCAGCTATTAAGGCTGTTAACACACATCACTTCATAATCAGTGAAGCTTTTACAACGGAGGGAAACAGATGGCATGAAATGACCATGATGGTGAGGGGATAAAACACTCCGACACATCGCTGTGTCACTATGGAAACCGTCACGCTCCTGCAGGTTCCTAATGCCTGCAATTAACTGCAAGTAACAACAAAGTCGGCTGGATTAGAGAAAGGACCAGATGTTCAGGTAAGAGTTTCGAAAATGCTTTGGTGACACTGTAATTAATCTTAGTCACAGTTTTGAGACTCAGTCGTGGTTGTGCCGGTGGCTGTGATAGGATTAGTCATGGGGGAACAGAGTAAGAGTGCAGGGCGTTCAAAGACAACAGCTCAAAGGATATTTGTTCTCAGTTATTGCAACAAATCATAAAAAAGAATAATCATTCATTAAAAAAAGCTTAACATACATACATCTTTGTTAAAGTATTTATGAATATTATTTTTTATTTTACGTTTGTGCATTCCTCAAAACAATTTGTGCAAACAGCAAAACACTATGGATTTCTTGCAAAAGCCTGTAACTTGCTCAAAATCTTTAGTTCATCACTCAAAACTAAGTCTTTATGTCATTGAACATGTCAGTGCCATCAGAATGTCAAGTCTTTGTCTACGAACAAGACAGTCAAAATACTTAGTCATGTTGTCAATATAACTGTGCACTTTAGAGGGAGGTTCTGATTGAAACTATGGCTAAAGTTTTGATGACAAATATTGTAAAATGTAAGTTACACCTTTTTTGTTTGATTGCAACAGACTGGACAAGATTCACATTTACACTTTTATTGTTCATATTGTAATTTGTTGACAGACCATGTCATACCAACATAGAAAAAAAACCACTGCAAACAGTAACGCAAAGGGGAAAAAAAAGATAGGACAATATTCTGTCCAACAGTACAGGCAGTGCAGTAGGAATTTGTGTGGTCTTCCTACACCTCTTGTTGTTCCTGTATGTTAGGCCATAAATTCTCATCCACATCACAGCGAATATCCTCTCTTGCAATGCAGCGAGATATGTTTGTCACATTATGACAACTTGGTCATCCATTCTGCAGTTAATGACTTATACGATGAACTAATGACTAGGTGTTTTGAGGAGTACGACTATTGCACAGTAAACTGTATAATACATTTTGATCAACATGACATAAACAATTGATAATGTAGCAAAGAGCAGAGAATTTTATATAATCATTTGCATGGATGTACCAAAGCAATTGCAACTTGTTCAAAGAAGTGAGAAACTGCTTATATGATGTGCACAAGTGACATCATGATGTGAAGATTGAACAAATAGTTTTGGGAATTTCATTCTGATCTGAGAATTGTACTAAAGCGACTGAGAAAAACTGTATGGTAAAATGTAAGTTACACCTTCTTTGTTTGATTGAAAGAGACTGGACAAGATTCCCATTTACACCTTTATTGTTCATATTGCAATTTGTTGACAGACCATGTCATACCAACATAGAAAAAACCCACTGCAAACAGTAACACAAAGGGAAAAAAAGATAGGACAATATTCTGTACAACAGTACAGGCAGTGCAGTAGGAATTTGTGTGGTCTTCCTACAGCTCTTGTCATTCCTGTATGTTAGGCCACAAATTCTCATCCACATCACAGCGAATATCCTCTCTTGCAATGCAGCGAAATATGTTTGTCACATTATGACAACTTGGTCAACCATTTTGCAGTTAATGACTTATACGATGACTTATACGACTAGGTGTTTTGAGGAGTACGACTATTGCACAGTGAACTATATGATACATTTTGATCAACATGACATAAACCATTGATAATGTAGCAAAGAGCAGAGAATTGTACATAATCATTTGCATGGATGTACCAAAGCAATTGCAACTTGATGTGCACAAGTGACATTATGATGTGAAGATTGAACAAATAGTTTTGGGAATTTCATTCTGATCTGAGAATTGTACTAAAGCGAATGAGAAAAACTGTGAAGTGGAGCTGTTAAGCAACAACTTTTTTTCCCTTTTACATATTTTTTATATATACTGTGAGAAATCATGGAATAGAGGTTGAAAGTAGGAAAAATCATCAGATTTCTTTGTGCACAGCCTCTCTTGTTTCTCCAAAGACTGCACAACGTAATGAGGGGTTGCTGATGGACACACACCTGGAGGAAGATGATAAGCACTTGAGTCAGGTGCTTAACAAAGAGCTGCAGCAGAAATTTCTGCACAGGGGTTTTGACCGGCTACTCCAAGGGTCCGTTCCAGAAAACGTGGCCAACTTACTATGTAGTACACTCTGAACTCAAGGTTGAACAACCCAAAACTTGCTTACTCTGAAGCTATTTTAAAGACCATTTTCGAGTTATACACACCAAATGCAGGGCCATTGAATGCCTGTGTAAGTTGAGAATGCCAAGAGTGTGTAAAGCAGTAATCAAAGCAAAAGGTGGCTACTCTGAAGAACCTAAAATATGACATATTTTCAGTTATTTCACACTTTTTGTTATGTGTATAATTCCAGGTGTCAATTCATGTATCAAGAACCTAAAATATGACATATTTTCAGTTATTTCACACTTTTTGTTATGTGTATAATTCCACATGTGTCAATTCATAGTTTTCATGCCTTCAGCGTGACTCTACAATTTTCATAGTCATGAAAATAAAGAAAACTCTTTGAATGAGAAGATGTGTCCAAATATTTAGTCCGTACTGTATATGGATAGAGTTTACTATAAAAGGCCTAGAGAAGCATGGTATAGGTCCTTTAAATCACAAATTGTGGGAACAAACCGTAGGGCAGTGGTTCCCAACACCCGGGCCGCTTTGTGGGCCATTTGCTACAGGGTTGCAGACCTCAGTGTCAGCTTTTCCCATGAGCGATCTGGGTGGTCGCCCAGGGTGCAATTTTATAGGGGGTGCTTGAGAACAAAAAACAATAAAAGAAATTTTAGACTAAAAAATCTGTGCTAGGGCACCCATACTATTGTGTCAACTTGCTGCTGCTGTAATGACAGATTTTATAACTTGCAGCATAAAATACTGCCAATAATGACAGCATTTTGTGCTGACTGTGTAGAATACCCAGGAGGACCAACTCGCAGCTGCAGAGGCTGTGAACAGGTAGAGAAGAAAAGCAGGTAGAGATGTGTGGGAGGGGCTTAGACTAACCACTTATGATTCCTGATCACACAACAAACTAACTGCAGCTTCCTAATAAATACATAGGTTTTTAAAAAAATGTAACATACTTTATTGGGTTTACTGGGTTTTTTGAAAAGTGAAAGGAAAAAATATAAGAGTCTGCATCCAAGTGAATTTGCTTCCATCATCTCACTCATCTTGACTCTGTGTGTTGAAGATACACAGAGAGAAAAGTCTATTCAAGGTTTCCAGTTTAGAAACAAAAGATGAAAAGAGGAAGAAAAACACTCCAAGGAGAAAGGAATGCAGTTTGTCTCCAAAATGAATACTTGATAGGCACCAAATAAGACCAAATTTTACTGTTGAAGGAGTAAAATTCGGAGCAACGATTGCCACATGGCTAATGAAGGTTTGCACTTATTTAGAACAATCTTGTTAATGACCTTCTTGTTGGATTTCATCTTAGCCTAACTGCTGTTCTCATACATATTCAGTATTTCAGATGCAATGTACTCAATCCTTTGTCTTTTTTGTTGGTCAGTTTTAAGTGTTATAATGGCATTCTATGGAATAAAAACCTGTAATGTCGCTTTTAACAACTTCTGCAAATCAACAACTTTCTGTGAGGAATATGTGGTTTAGTTTGTTTTTGAAGTGGTTTATTGGTTATGCACCCTGTCAGTCACTCAAAGTTCATATTGAAGCGTGGAGATTCTGTTGCAATGAAAGCGCACAGACGGGGGTTTCCAATTCAAACCAGAGATTTAGTACCCTAACAATATTTCTAATACTGATATCCGGGCTCAATCAATTTCCCTGAATGCCTTTTATTAAAACAGGGCTCACAGCAGGAACCCAAAAAAGAGCACTGTTTCTCTCCCTGCCCGGGGATTTCTACAATGTATGGATGAATATGTAAATGTAGAGAGGAGGGTGCAGAATTCGCCTGGTCAGTTGTCTCCGCTGCTCCCAGGGCCATTAGCTGTCACGTAACCATCTGCACAGAGAGAATCCAGAGCCTTCCCCCCATACCATGAGGTCCTGGCACCCACCTCAACAACCTATCCTCCCATGTGTCTGTTCTTCTGAACTGCAGTGGGGTCTCTCATGTATTCACGCATGATCTGCTGAAAAATGAGTCTAAACCAGTTCTATGGGTTATATATTGTTCAAGTTCTATGTGATATATATTGTTCAATATTAATCATCCACAGCTCTTGTTGTTTCTGTGAATTGATCTAAGTGTATAGAAGTGCATGGTTTTCAGTTCTTCATTGTCAGGTCTGCTCTCTTCTGTTTTGCCACCTTTTTGTTGCTTCCATGGTTTTGTCATGTTTCAGTTTGTTTATTAAATGTTTAATTTTCTGTCACCATGCCTAGTCTCCTGCATTTTTGGGTCTTCCACCACCAACTCCTGACACCTCCCTTCACCAAATTCTCATCATCCACACAAGAAAATCTAATGTTTTCAGATTTTCTTTTTTAACTAAACTTCTTGTAGCATTTTGAAGTGGAAAATGGGTTTTTCAGAAACCGCTTCCTGAAAAAGGTTGAAGGTCACTGCCGTAGGAACTTTGTGTGTCTCTGCGTGCATCTAAAAACTAGAACAGTCTGACGCCCAAACAAAAAAGATGCAAATATATTCTAAAGTTTAAAATAGCTTTAGGCATAGGTGTGGACACAGTAAAAGAATATATGATAAATACTAAAATGTACAAAGATAAATACGAAGACATTAATGATATTTACCCAAAAATTTTATAATTTCTAGTTTTTTTAATAAAAAAATTAATATATACCTATGTTTGATCTTCTTTCTCTTTTGGCTTTTCCCATCAGGGGTCGCCACAGCGAATAAGTCGCATGGTAAACTTGGCAATGTTTTATGCTGGATGCCCTACCTGACGCAACCCTCTCAAAGCACCCAGGCTTTGGACCGGCACAGAAGTAGAGAAGGGAAATGGGAGCAGCCCAGATTTGAGCACTGGTTTCACGGATGGAAGACGCCGCAAACCAGCACGAGCAAAACTGGCTCCTTTTTGATTAAATATATCAGAGTAAAATCAATATTCTATTTGTTTCCTATTGTTTATTTTCCTCTTCCTTCCTCTTTAATTTGGGATGTTTATCATTAATATCCTGACTTTTATCTTTTTTAAATTATTTTTAGTAGTATTTTGTTATGTTTATTTGGGGCAGGCATGAATATCATTTCCAGAAATCAAAAGGAAATGTAAAAAAAAAAGAAACCACAAAAGATAGGTATTATGAGGACATTGGTGGTTGGATGATGACATTTGTCCATTATTTCAACCAAATGTTATTTGGTACAAAACAATATGGATATACTAAATGCTATTCATAAAATTTTTTATTAGCATGTGGACGTTGGAGACGCATTGAAAAAACTCAACCATCATCATCCAATCAGCAATGTCCCATAGTCTCTATCTTTTCCAGTTTCTTATAGTGTTTCATTTTTTAGATATTTCACTTTGGTTTCTCGAAATGTCTTTTGCTTTCCATCTTTGCTTTAATTTCTAAAGTGTAATTTTTTTTGTAATTTTTTTTATTATTTGTTCTTCTTTTTTAATTGTTGTTGTGATCATGAATATGTTTTTGCGTTACGTGATTTCTTGGTGTGATTTGCACTTCAGAAGCACCGTATGTCTGCAGATTCTTAAATCTTGTCTTGTTGATAAATCTTTTTGCTGCTGCTTCTTCTCCTGCCACATTTTCTCCTTCCATTAGACTTTCTGTTGATCTGCTTGGACACAGTCTGTGAACAGTCAGTCTCCTTAGCTTGGAACTATGGTGGCTTATCCAGACTATGGGGGTGGGGGGGGGGGGGGATCAATGATAGTCATCTAGCTGGTTGCCAAGTCTGAAGTCTTCCCCATTGAACCAAACTGACTCATTTTAATGACATCGATCCAACGTGATTGATCTTTCTGAGGCAAGTTGTTAATAAAGTTGATCTCTACCATTAGAAAATAATTTCAAAATTAAATGAATTGATTATATCAATGTTAATTTAGGATTATAACCAAGTGTCATCACAGCCAACAGCACGCATGTGATGTCAGCAAAAAAGTGATCCGTCCATCATTCCAGTCCAATGTGTGGAAACACTTTGAATTTAGCAAAGACATATGACCATACAGTTAGGTAGAATGTAACGTTCACTTTGGATCGGTTGGATGTAGAAAAACAACAGTGGGCTGAACTTAGGGAAACTGCTATGAAAAAGAAAGAAATTAGAGGTGTCAACGGTTGTTGCAAACTGTCCAATTTGCCCTCAAATAACTTGGAAAGAAAATTTTGTACCTGCAGCTCCATGGTCTGAACTATCTTACAGAAAGGTTGGAGACTGAGTTACCATCATTTAATGTTTTCAAGGCATAGCTCAAAGAAACAGAATTCCACTAAATACTGTAATTGTGTCTCTTTATCACTGTGTTTGAAACTCACTGTTTTTTTTTTTTAATTTCAATGGGAATATTCTGGTTAAATAAAGGTTAATAATAAAAGAAAACTATAATGTGAATGGATTTGACATTCATTCTTGTTTACTTGTTTGTACACACATTTAATTTATTATTTGTTATCTTGCAAGAAATCCGAGGAATGTGGGAAACATCACCTGGACTGTTCTGTATCAGGTATTCATCTCTGAGTCACAATGGATGAAGTTTTGGCTAAAGATGTCCTGGATCTATTTTAGGTCAGTGAATCAGATCGTCAACAACTAATCATGATATGAAATAAATCCTGGTTAAGCCTCTAGTCCAGTTCTTTTTGATTTATTGTAAAGTCAAAAACCTTTCAGCAAAAATGTAATGGCTTCAAATATCTTTAAGGTTTGTGTGCGCCATTTGTTTTCTGGTAGTGAAAGAACGATTGTTTCAGGTAAAAAACAACAACAAACAAACCAAAATGATTAAAATCTTTCTCTGCAGGATGTTTTGAAGCTCAGAACCAGAAACAAAGATGGCTGACTAACAGTGTGGGTGGATCACTAACACATTTGTGCTCCGATTTCTTATTTCCCCCCGGTTTTCCGTAAAAAAAAAAAAGAAAGAAAAAAGAAGAAGAAAAAAAGGGGGGAAAAAATTCATAAATATTGTATATATTGTCTTAACACCCCCCCCCCCCGGCCACTCGAAGACTCCGCCCCCCGGATCCGTTCGGATGTGGATGTGAGAGGAAAGGCCAGCAACAATGTGATAGACCCCCCCACGGCACGGCACGGCACGGCTCGGCTCAGCTCAGCGGCGGACAGCGGAGGAGACAGAACGCGGCGGCCAGGAGCGACATGCGGCTCTTGTCACCATCCCGCCAGGACGGCCGCTGGCTTTAGGTGAGGCTTTGTTCGCCTCCCGCACTTTTTTTTTTACGCAGCCGCTTTGTCTAGTAGAGGAGGTGTCCGCGCGCGTGCGGCGGTAAGCTCCGCGTGCGTCCGTAATATGCAACGACGCTTTTGTTTTGAATGCTTGCAGCAGAGCAGCTCGTTCATTCGCGGTCTCCAGACAGTGCGGCAGTTCGGACGGGGACGCCGCTAAATGAAGGCGCAGACTCCCGCGCGTGTCTGTCAGCTGGTGACTGACGCACCACGGCTCAGCTCCCGAGGGGCTTTGAGGGGCTTCTCCTTGCTTCACTTTGGCCTGCAGTGATCAGGGAAAACAGGGGTTCTCCTTGAAAGCATAATGCAGAAAAGAGCCTCGCAGAGCAGCATTTGATTGAAGTGGTTTAGCAGCTGGCGATGCTCTTCCTGTGCAAACATTTTGCATAAATCTAAATAATCAGATAACAGACCGTTAGGTGTAAGGACTCTAGTTCCAACTCTCCCCATCACATGACAGAGAGGCCTTTAATAGCTGCACAGGTCTTCCTTTGGACATTGTATTAGGAGTGCTGACTCTGTCTGTGTGTCTCTGGACCCTATGAGCTGCATCCCCTCTGAGAGTGCATGACAAGGGTAAGAGGTTACATCCAGCAGACGCCACCTCTGAACTTTCAGGCTGCAGAACAGACACTTTTTACCTCTGAATTATTCAGACTTCCTTTGCGGGGACGATGTTTGTTAATCTGAGAGATGAAAAGGCTTTGAAAAACTGAGAAACTGGAGCACACAAGGTTTGTGACTCTTTAAAACTTGAATGTGGAAGCTTTTAAGCCCAAGTTGCTCATATTTGATGTATAAATAGTCTTTTTTAAATATTTTATACACTTTTTTTCACTGAGAGTCAAATAATTTTGACTGAAGTCAAGTTTTCTGTTTTCTGTAGTAAATTTCTACTTTTATTTTGAAAATATCCAGTTTGGATTAGTTTTAATGGTCCTATATCTTGTTTTTTAAGCCTTTCGGAGTTAAATATATCCATAAACATTACCTCTGGCACACTAAAGAATGATAAAAAAAGAGAAAAATTTGAGTTATTTTCACTGTTCTTTTACCTACCTGGAAGTATGATGATGGATCCCTCAGGCTCCGCCTTTCGCTTCCATGTGGGTGCCGCCCATTTCACTACGTCAACCTTGAGTCCCCTCGGCAGCGTGTCTGCCTTTCTCCCAAGAAAACGGGCAACATCCAAACTTTTGCAATGATGGATGGGCATATTGTTCAGATCAAAGGAAAGCTTTAAGCCGATCCTGCTAGCTCCACAGACAAAGTGGGTGTGTCTGTTAGTCTGGGGGTGGTGCTGGCAGTGCAGACTCTTCCTGGAAGGGGCGGCTCCTCACTTTGTGAGGTCATAATGTGAGAACCCGCTCCTTTTCATGGATTGGAAGGGGCTCAGGGCTTCAGTTTTTAGATGAAAACTCACAGATGCGTAAATGGATCAAAATACCACTTTGGGTTGTTTTTATCGTAAGAAAAAGCTAATAAAGTAGATTTTTCACGATGTAGGCCCTTTGAATAATCAAATGAAATATATTTTGTTACAGATTTTATAAATAACTGAATTATATCACGTTAAAATGTTAACACAATTAAACGAAAAATTAAAATGAGCAACATTTTTTTAACTTTTATTTTTAAAAAGTCCATCTTTAATTTTTAATCAAGGACATTTTTTTAAATTCAAATCAAACTGATTTTAAAATAGATGTATTTAATAGCTCAATCAAATCATGTTTAAGTGTAAGTACAATCAAACAAACGGTTAAAAATGATTGACATTTACTTCTTTTATTTTAAAATGTAATTTTTTTATTGAATTTTTGTTTGATAATCAAATGAAACAGATTTTAGAATATATGTAATGACTAACTAAATCAAATTTAATAGAAATACAAGAACAATTATATTTAAAAAAATCAAAAGAGTGGCATTTTCTATTTTTATTTAGAAAATATCCACCTTTGTTCATTTTTTAATCAGGGGATTATGGGAACAAAAGCTTTTTTTAAATAATCCAAGGAAACTGATTTAAAATAGATTTAATAAAAAATGCAATCAAATCGGTTTGAATTGCAAATAGAATCAATCATTGAAAATCATAAAGAAATGTGCAGCACAAAGAAGAGGATATGTGTTTTACATATTCAAAATAACATCAGTGGTGTAAAATGTTGTTGTCGTTGGAGAATATTCTCTAACACGTGAAATGAAGGCCCAAACGGAGTTTAATGGTATCTGTGAGCTAACTGGGTGCCCTTGTTTTTATCGCTCTCTTTATCTGTTTGCAGTCGATGAGCACAGTGGCAGCTGTAGAAGTGCAGCTGCAGGCAGCTGATAAACGGAAAACTGACATTTAAGTGCAACGATCGGTTTGTCCTGCAATATTTGCAGCCGTCCGGAACGAGGATCAGTCAGTTAAATAAGGGAGGGGCTTTGTTGCGTCAATGCCAACTGACAATAACTGTGTGTGTGGAGGTCCAGCTAAACCCTGATGGACTGGTCTCATGAGGGTGAGCTGAGAGGAAGAGACGCGGCCTCTGAAGCCTTTTAGCTGCATTAGTGCATCACCGATGCTACCTCAGATCTGCGGAATTACAAAGCATAAACAGGAGAAAGTTTGAAGGACTGCTGCAGTGAAAGAAGATCCATGCCATCTGTCTGGGAGAGACTCATGTGCAGCAGGCAGCCTGCACACTGAAGCATCTTCTAAATATTGCAGCAGAGGAGCTTTGAAGCTGCTCCGAAGAGTCACATTGATTTAGAATAAAGAAGATCCCACTTTGTAAAAAAAAAAAAAAAAAAGACAGATTCCGGCTTTTTTTGTAAGGGAGGGTGCAACAAAGCAATATTGAAAGTCTTTCTTTTTTTTTTACTGTAGAAATTGAAAGCACGTCCTACAGTATTACATTTAAATTTCAAATTGATACAACTAACTTGTCAGCAAAAGGTTCTACTTTCTGATTGACGGTTTCCTCCCTATGGCAATGTCCGTGGGTAAATTCCTGATGAGTGTCCTCTGCCACCATGCAGGAATGTCAGCAATTCATTGACGTTGTGGAGGGGTTTTTCATGGCAGCACATGGACGGGAACAGTTAAGGTTTTTATTGAACATCAACTTCCTTTTCAAATAGATTTGTTATACTGTCTTGCATTCTCTGTGCTTTACAGTAGTTTATTGATGCCCAGAGGGAAGCCAAAGACAAACGGAATAGAAATGTGCAATTAAAATGTTTTTTTGTATTTTTATCTCTAATGTCTACTAAACGTGTATGACACAACCAACTTGGCAGATCACAAAAGAAATTAAAATAATTTTAAGCACTGATCAAATTGTCTCAATACTATTGAGTAACAAAACATTAATCTTCATTTGAAACTTTATTCCAAAATCTAAGAGTATCAACGCACAGTCAGCATTAGTGGGCAACTACCATATCAACTAGGGGTGTGTATTGGCAAGAGTCTTTCGATACAATACGTATCCTGATACGCGCCCTGCGATACGATACGTATCCCGACATTTTACCGGAACATGTTTTCTTTCTGTTTTTTTAAATATGACTTTGAAAAAACTCAACCTGAATTTTAATGTCTTCCACTGTAATAAAATTGTCAAATTTGGTTTAATGATCACAATGTTCATTCATTCATTCATCTTCTTGACCGTTTATTCCCTTTCGGGGTCACGGGGTTGCCGAAGCCTATCCCGGGCCACTTGGGCGTAGGCAAGGGATGCCCTGGACTGGTCGCCAGTCTGTCGCAGGGTAGAATATCCTCAATCACACATCCATTCACTCTCACACTCACACCTATGGACAATTTAGAGTTGCCAATCAACCTATGAAGCATATTTTTGGACGGTGGGAGGAGGTGGGAGGGATGATCACAATATTAAGCACTGCAATTGTATCTCATCTATAAGTTGCGTTTACCAAAGCAAATTCATAGTGCTTTTATTTTGCTAAGTTAAAATATACAAAGGGAACAGTTAACATTGTCTGATTTAAAAAAAAAATATATATATTTTTTTCAGTGTAAGAAAAAACAGAATGAATGAGTCTTAACCAATAAGTTTGTATTGGGGAAAAAAAATGATGTTTATTTTCAGCATTAATGTAGCTTCTCTAGTGCTTTTAAACAGTTCAGGAGCCTGAATGGTGCTTTAAAAATAAAGGGTGGGGGACACACACTCATTCTTTCCATAAACAATAAAGTGTGATGATGAGGCAGCATGACAGAACGAAGGAAAGCTGCTTTAATGTGACAAAAAAGGGGCTTTGTTTACATATCTGCTCTGTTGCACCTTTGCACGATTCTCACACACGGAAGTAAACTGGTAAAGCTGATCACAACAATGTCAGCCTTTTTCAGAGCATTGTACACATCCCTCTGATCCATCAGCATTTGGACTCTCATCATATTTGGAACAACAGATCTTGCATTTGCTTACTGAGAAGGACAAACAAATGGTTTGTGCTTGTTTGAACCAAGGATTTATCTTAGACAACCTGTCAGGAGTGCAAAACTGTCACCAAGGGTAGACAATATTTAACTTGAGGGAAACCTCTGTTAAGGATTGTAACGGTCAAAGGGGTGGTGGACTTGTTCTTTTGGAATTTTCCGGGGATGAGGTCATCCGATTTAATGTCTGGACTCACTGTTGACAAGTTTGCTGTGCTGTACGTTTCCTTTTCTTTGTAATTGTAAATTCTTTTACAATTTTAAAAATAATTTTCTCTCTGCTGAGTTCCTGTAGTCTTTTGAACAGGTTTTACAAGTGGGGAATGATTCCAAAAATAGATTTTATTGTGGGTTAACTTGAAGGTTTATGACAAACTACAGGTTAAGTAAGGGTTAATGGCCGACGAAGTATGCGTTACTTTCTAACGCACGCCGTGGAAGCCTGAACCGTTCTTCCGCGAAGTGCATTAAAAAGTAATAACGCACACTTCGAGGGACATTAACTCACTTATACCATAGTCACTTACAAAAGCAATACATATTAACCAGTTTTTAGTCCTTTATTCTTGTTTTTTCCGATTTGGATCGCTTTTCTCGCGCCGCACCACCGCTGCAGTCAAGATTCAGCGATATAAAGCCATATTTATATATATGCTGATCGTCCCCATGGGTTGAATTATGCATCAGTTCAGAGAGAAAGTTCTCCTCTAACTGCTTGTTTTTGTTCAAATGATGAAGCTAACGGTTGTTTTAAAGAAGCTGGCGCAGTGATACAAAACATTTAAGCTAGGTGACCGGAACTTCTTTTTTCACCGTGCGGTTATCAGGTTTTAATGCACACCCAGCAGCCAATTAGAATCGAGTATTCACCCGGACCATGGTATAACACAAATTTAATGGTAAATGTTTCAAACCTTGTTAAAAACCCAATCTGGGGTGTTTTTGGTGTTTTTAACATGTTCTAGTGGCATCTTTCTGTTGATGGAGAATATACGTAAAGAAAGTTAAGATCAAAATGTTCTTTATTTAAATTGTTGTGAATATGGAGCAGAAGATAAAATGCCGTTTGAAAAATATTATATTTGTCACGTAGAAAATACATTGGACATTGCAAGCTCCACTACATTCGGATCATCCACTTGTAGACAAATGGATCCATGAACGTCATGAACGTCATGAGCCGGATTCTGGATCAAAACTGTATGGCTGGATAACTTCAATATTTGCCATTTATTTATTCTGCAGGTTGGGGGTGCGAGGGGCTGAAAGTGCAAGTAAAGATGGAGCTCTCAGTTCTGGGCGATGGGAAGTGGGGTTCTGTTGCTCTGCACTACAACTGGGAGGGAAATTTCTTATGAGCTACTGCTGCTCCCCGGTGTGGGACTTTAAGATCTACCCCTGCCTTTGTTTTCCTGCAGTCCCTGCTATATTTGCTCTGATTCAGGAAATCACTACATCCTAGTAATCAGTGAGGTTTGAAAACAAGTGGGGTGGCAGCTCGTGAGGACAAGGATTGGGTATACACCCTGGTATTTGTGTCTGAAGCAGGGTAACTCCCTAAAACAAGTTTTTATTTTTTATCCCAGGTTAAAAAACAGTTTACATCACAGAATAGAATGCTTTGCAACCTCTGACCCCACAAAAATCCCAGCATAACCATGCTTGTCTCCCTGGAGACCTTTGGCCCTCCCAGCTGTTATTTATGAGCCATAATAAAGGGTGAAGAGCAGGTTTTCCTCAGTTAAACCTTGTATTTGTCTGTCTGGAGTTGGGAGCATGAGTCGGGGAAAACATGTCATCAAATAGCTCAGCATAGATGAGCTGCTGCAGCCACAATAATGGCTGCTTCCTGGTATTGTGCTTTTACTTCAGTAAACTTCCTGTCTTGCTTTTATCGCTGTTAACACATTTTGTATCCGGTTTTCTCTTTGTAACCTGTTTTTCACTTATGTTTTTTTTTTTACAGAAACTTTTATCAGACAGTTTCTTATCAGACAAGCAGAGAGACAATTCAGAGTCCTGATCCTCGAGCTTTGGTTTAAAGGTCAGATGTAAAAAAAAAAAAAAAAGCTGCGCGCTGGCTGTATACTTCCCATTTAAAATAAAGTAGAAACAACAAAGCTACATACACCAGGCATTTATGGCGCATTCAAGAATGCGTTGAACGTGGATTTTTCCTCAAGCTTTCAGTCTGTTGCTTCCTGATACTAGTGCTTGGTATGATGTTAAAGCAGTGCAGATCTTGTGAATCTTGTGAATCTTGCTTCAGGTTTTTCTTTCCCAGCTCTCTGACGATATATGAAAGACTTGGCATCAGAGGAATCCGGCCGGGCACAAAACTACATACAAAACACGCACTCAATTGTAAGTCAGAAAATTGACTCAGAAACTTATGTTGTGGCGCGTAGGCCTGGGTTAATAACATTGACATATCAACCTCAATCCATCCAACCTTAATAAATCAATAATCGATTCATAAAAGTAGAGATCAGTCTTTTATGCCTTCCCTTTCCGGTGACCCATCGCATAACAGCAGTAAAGCCAAGGTCCGCTTACTTGATCATAACATATAATGGAATTTCCCAAAGGACGTCTAATGCTAACGCTTGTTCCAGCTAAACATACATTGCTGACCAAATGAACAGCTCTGTAGACTCAAAGGCAGAAGTTTTCCACTGTCCTTTAAGAAAACATTTTTTTTAAAGTAATAATTTGTGGTCCGTTTTTAGCTATAATCTTCTGGGATAAAGTGCAATGCTATAGCGTGAGCTTCACCTAGTGGCCAAACTGAAACCCCCTTCAGGAGAGGCAGAACATCATGATTGCACATTTTTGTTAGAGCTTGTCCTTTTGAAAAATCATATGACTGTATGGTGTTAACAATCTCACTGGTTTATTATTTCACTAATACATTTTACAGTTTGTGAACTGTATCAGATTAATATGAATATCTTCAAATAAATATATGAATTATTATTATATCTCTATACAATTTTGTCTAAATGTGTAAACTGTTTAAATTCAAAACTCAAATGGAATCGAGTGGATCCAAAGAATCGAATTGATCCAGGCTCTGGTGAATCAAATTGATTCTGAAAATGATTGCTGATACCTTGCCCTTATGACACATGAATGGAAGAGTTATGAATGTGGAAGCCCGAAACCCAAACATGCGCACATTTACATGGACTTTTTATTGAAAGTGGCCGTTTGAATCCGTGTTTCCAAGCCCGGTGTGGACGTAGCATTACAGATGGACTGTGGCAGGCGTTCGGGTGTGAGGGATTTCTGCCTCCCAGCACGTCTTGATCAACGCTGGCAGGAGCTTCCTCCTAAGAGCAAAACTAATAAGCCTATAACAATACAAAAATTAAGGTTTGTGACCATCTGAAACAAACACTGCTGTGATGATAGCATTCAATCTCTCTTCTTTATGGCTTTATTTATACATTTGTAGCACATTATTCATTTTTAATAGTGTAATGATTGGGTTACATGATGTTAGATTTTTGCTTCTATTCCAGTGCCAGAAATATTCCTTTAGGTCGAAATGACTTAAAATATTCCACTTCAGGATTTACCAAAAAACAAATCAGCACTTATGAAACGATCAGACAGTTCAGTTTCAAATAAATGAAATCAAAAATTGAATTTATCTCTATTGAGTTCATATAAAAACTGTTGAAAAGGGAAAAAAATCATAAACGCCTTATTTTGATAAATAGGTTTTTGTTTTACCCATCATGAATCCGGTATGTGCAATGGTCAAGGCCAGTTTCGGTTTGACAGACTTGGTATCTGCTGTGGAATGCTTTAGTCATAACTGCCCTTACAGGTGGAAATGGGCTGTCTCTGTGCGAAAAATGGGAAAACCTGTACGTGACACACAGGCATGATCGTAAACCGCTTGATGAACCTGTAACGCAAAAATGTTCATGCACATTTTAAACACACAGTCATGCTGTAGGTGACAAGTCATAGCAAAAGCTTTCAACACCACCCCCGCACCCCTACCCCTAGGGAAAGAAATATATATGTTCACTACGCAAGTGAACATATATATAAGCAAATAAGAAACAAGTGGATGAAAAAAAAATTGGTGCTTTTGTGAGAGTTTCTTTTTTGCATCGACCAGTTTCTTTTTTCTTTGTTTTCATTTCTGACTGACATGTTTATATGTCTTGTAACAGTACTATTATTGTTCACATGTTTTTATGGATATTTCTCTCACCAGCTCTTATTCCTCTGAGGAGAAACCTCCGTCTTTCCGTCCTAGCAGGATGTTGCATGATATTTAGCATGGCAACTCCCTGTCAAGCCTAAAAGGTCTCTAGTCTTTTTGTGGGGATACAATTTCATGTCTAGATTGCACTGTGGAGTCTTTTACCAAAAATGTAACCAGTGTGACTCAGAGATAAATACTTGGTACTGAACAGTGCAGGTGAAGTTGAATGTGATGTTACAGCTGTGTCTTTCCTCAGTCAAAGACAGAAAAGAAACCCATGGCCTATTTTTTTGGCGGTGGACATTGTTTCGGAAAAAGCAGTTTCTATAAAAACACGTTTGTTTGAGGTTTCTTTGGGGAAAGTGCTCTGTGCTTTCTGGGAAGACCAAGAGCAGGGGATCGAATCACATCTGATCCTGGGGTGTCAGTGTCCCTGTGGTGTGGGTTCTGGTCCTTGCCCTTAAACGCCGGCCTTCTACAAAATTCCAACAATGGGTGAGCCTGGTCAGCCCATGGTTACAACACTCCTTGTGGACCCCCACCGATCTTGGGCGTCTTTCTCCTGGGCAGGGGTGTCTGGCCCCTGCCTTGCTCTTTCCTGGACCAACCATGGACTGGGTGGGTGGCTGCCTGGAGCGTAGGGCAGGTCTCCCTGGGGTTGGGGTGTGGGGATGCCCAGAACTCCTGGGTAGTTGTGTGTTGCTTGTTTGGGGTGGGGGGTGTTCTCCTGGGGTGGGGCCCCTCGTTGCGCCCTCCTGGCGCAGCGGGGGGGGGGGGGGGCTGCTCTCTTGGCTGGGCTGGGGCTTGCACTCTCTGTCCCCCTGTGCCTCCCTGCTCCCTGGCTTTGGGGACCCCTGCGGTGGTCCTGCTGGCCCTGGCCTAGGTGACAGATGGGATTGCTGATGACAGATGTGGCGGCTGTTCTCTGTCTGCTGCCGTGTGGGTGTTGGGGGGGCCCTGGCTGCCACTGCTGCGGCGGCGGGGGTCTTGGTGTGGAGATGACTGGGCGCTCCCCCTCCTTCTTTTCGCATTCTATCATCCACCTTAGGAGAACATGGACACTCACTCGAGTGTAGGTGCTGTCTAAAGCTTTGCACAGGTGGTTTGCGTGACTGAATGAGATGTTTTACATGTGTTGGTCTGAATGCATAAGTATGTGTATGTGAACGTTATTTGTATTGTTTACATGTTGACATATCTTGTATGTGAACATTTCTGGAGCCAACAGGTATGTTTGTAACATTTGAGTGTGTGTGGACAGGCCCCGCCCCTTTTCTATTTGTATTACAGTAATTGTAAACCTGACTGTAATGATTATAAACATCCAGCAACTTATGCTTATGCTGTTTCAGGGTTTTACCCCCCACTTCTTTATTTCACCTGCCTACCCCCCCCCCCACTCTCTTCTTCCCTCTTTTTCTTTTCCGTTCGGTCCAACACAAAAATTTCTACAAATATAAGTAAGATGAAAAAAGTTTACCCTAAATTCCAAAAGGGGTTAATTCAAATATACACCTAGTGTGTCAAAAGATTCATAACCCCCATTGTAACAGTAAAATATGTCCAAAACAAGAGGCTCAGCTCTCAAATGTATGGTCAGCTGTTAGACAGAAGTTAGAAAAAGAAGAAAAACAGGAAACGGATGACTTCTTGGGGGAGGTTCTTCTCCTTAAGCATGTTGTGCAGTTTTTTATGTCATTCGTTTTTGAAACAAAAAAAACGATTCAAAAGAAAGACATTCTGTCACTGCACCATTCTGTTTGCAGCTACCACAAATACAGAAGTAAAAACAAAACTTGTGGGCAAGCCTGGTTCAGGTTCAAGGCATTCACAGCTGTTGCTAAAAACATGCAAAACCAGTGAGCAGGACCAACTGAAAGTTGCTTGTGAAACCCTAAATCAAGCAAGCAGCATATCCTTCCTGAGTAAGGCTTACACACCCAAGATAGGCTGTGAGAAAAAGCCGTCTGTTGTTGTTTAACCTCAGCAGTGTGGTTGCATGTGTTTTATATCTGCTTTTGCTAGATTTTTTATTTTGTGAGTATTTTTTTAATATTTTTATTGAACCTTTATTTACTCAGGAATTGTCCCATTGAGATTAAGAATCTCTTTTTCAAGGGTGTCCTTAGGAGGGGACGGCTGTTCCTTGAGGCCTTCTTGTTTTTTTTCCTGGGGAGTGTTCAGTCTGTCATATTCTGCACTAAGGTTTTACGTAAAAACAAAACGGAAATTAGAGGAATAAGCTGTTACAGTACGATTTAATACTCTAAAAGATGCATTTTGGTGAAGAGAACTGCAGATTGTCTCTTCTAAGGTACATAAAAACATTAGGGGTTGCCATATCAACAGCAAGCAGACGCTGTGCTTTTGTGCAAGCCCCTGCATGTTATTGTTGAACCGGTTCTAGCTGTGGCAACTGCAGTGCATTATTGTTGAATCTCACTTCATCTGAAGTGAAAATTTACATTATATCTACCTATTTAAAAAAAAAAAAGGAGTGGATCTAGCATAAGTAGAACCAGCATTTGCTCTTGCCAGGCAGATGAAATACCAGTGCACGCACTCCTAATTCTGTGCTGTGTGGGTACAGTATTGCTCAGAAATCTGACTGTAGAGCTGGGTCTGCATCTTACATGAACAACACCAAGACAGAATGTAGGTCACATGTGCTGAAAATAGAGAAAGTGGATCTGAAGGAAAGAGGAAAGACCCTCATTATGGACATGTATATTATACTGTGTAGGATTATACGTTTTACTGTGAACCTCATGAGTCGGCCACAAATTTTTATATATATTTTTGTTAACAGACCCAGACATTTTAGACTTGCAATGTCGATATTGTTGTTGTTGAGTAGGCTTAAATACGCTACAGCTTCTGCCTATCTCATTTTCAAACATGGTTATTGTTCTTTAGCTCTGTCAGCAATCATATACATTTATCTATTGATGTTTATGTATGTTCTAATATGAAATAAATTAACTAAACAAAAATGTCAAATGTGGGAGAACTTGCAAAATCCTTTTTTGCTTTGCTGTAAAACGGCACCTAAAAAAAAGTCAAACTCAGTATTGAATAACTACTCAGAATTTCAAATATTGAGGATAAATATTTGCGATGTCTGAGATCCCTGATTGGCAATCTTTATAAATCTAGTAGTGTAGTAATAATAGGCTTCAGGCAATGGAATGATTGCTCTAAAATGCAGAAAAATGTTGGATTTTAAGTACATAAACTAAACAAATTTTATGCGCTACTGTCAACAGACGTAAATAAGTCTTAAAAGTAAAGATATTTGTCTACAAGTGGATGCATCAGAATTGGCCCAGACCATTTCAGTTGCTGCCTCACAAATATACATTTTTTTTTTTCAAATCGTGGGTTTTTATCTGCTCTTCATCCATCACGATTTTAATGTAGAAATACTCAGAAATACAGTTTTAATCCTAAATTCTTTTACATATGTCCTCCATTCTGAGAAAAATGCTACAAGAGCATGTTTAAAAACACCAAAAACACAATTTTCATTAAATTGGGTCTTTATCTAGATATGTTAAAATTAAAATTTTGCACTTGTCTTTGCTATTGGATGTTTGGTCATGTTAAAAATAAGAATATCATGGAAAAGTATTTTTATTTCGATAAGATCTATTAAAAATATTAACTTCCATAGAAAATACATTTAGGGACCACTGTTTAAGTGATCTCAAGCATTTATTTGCTTTTTTTTTTTACATAAATTGGGGTTCCAGCTCATAAAATCCATGAAAACAGAATTACAAAAAACTAGTGAGAAAATAAACTTTAAAAACCTGTCTGGGGAAAAAACTTTTAGTCAACACTACATCTGGGTTACGTATGAGGTGTTGCATAATATAAAATATTAAATGCTGAACGTGAACTTCTAAATGAAAATCATGTGAGCAGGAGAATAACACAAAAAGTTTTTCTATTCAGAAGTACCAACCACTGTGGTTTTGATCACAGATACAAACCCATTTTGATCCTCTCATTTTGCGCTTAATGCTCTAAAGTTAAAATAACCACAGGTTGTTACTACAGCTTCTAAGCTAACTTAGTCAATCACAATCAAGAAATTGTAGTTCTTAGAAAGTGTCGGGGGGGTTTATGACAGGAGCCTGCAGACCAGTAGAAATTTGAACACAAGCTGCATTTGAAACTTGTAACTTGTGTTTTGCCTGCGACAGAATAGCGACCGGTCCAGGATGACCCCTACCTTCGGCCACAAGTAGCCGGGATAGGCTCCAGCAGCCCCGTGACCCCGGAAGGGAACAAACAGATTAGAAAATGAATGAATGAGTGAATGAATGAATGAGTGAATGAATGAATGAGTGAATGAACTTGGGTTTTGTCATTGATTTAATGACTTGGATGTGTGTGTGACGTTTCACACACAAAGCAGAAAATTTCTTACTACAAGCACAAAACATTGTTACAGACACACAAATATCTTTTTACAGTTACACAACTTTTTTACAGATGGATAATTTTTTTCTACAGAAACCAAATCAATTTATAGACACATATCTCTTACAAGTACAAAACTTTTACAGGCGGACAATACTTTAGCAACAAATCATATCCTTTGCTTGCCTCAGGCTATAGTCATCTGGAAAGTCCTGAAATGTCTTTTTTGTCGTTTTGTATTTCAAAATGGTCTTTTTGTAGCCCTTGAACCCCCATCTTACCCCACCCTAATTGTCCATCATTCCCACATAGTCCTGTTCCTTCGTCCGTCACTGCAGTTCTCTCTGATTGCTATCAAGTACACGTCTGTCCACATAGTGTTATGCCGCACAGTGGACACGCCGTTGTTTAAGTGATGGATAGCCATGGGGTTTCCTTGTTGTTGACTTTGCCAACAGAAAGATGTGTGATTGTTGAGTTTTTTTTCCCTTTTGGGTATTTTCCAGGTGCACATTTTGTCACACGGTGACATTTAGCCTAATTCCGTTGTAGGCACGTTTATACCCATGCACAGCAGGGGGCCGCCTGACACCAACACCATCTGCTAGCTGTGAGGCTTCCCGGAGGAATGTTTGTGCAGATGTGTGCGCTTGCTTCACTTTCCCCGCTCCCGTGCTGTTTCTGCTCCCTCTGTCCTCCTGCTGGTTCCGTCCTGCCTGACCCCAGCGAACAGGAGGATCGGGACGTCTGGAGGGTGGGGGTCGGTTAAGGGTGGGAGCAACCCCAGTCACCGCTGCAGCTCTCTTTAGAAGTCTAGAGCTCCAGAAAGGGGAGGCTTTAATTAGGACTACTACACAAGGCTTTACACTAGGGGTGTAAGAAAAAAATCGATTCAGCAATGTATCGCAATACGTCATTTGGCAATACTTGTATCGATTCAAAATGCTGCCTGATCGATATTTATTTAATTATTTCTGAGCGTCCTTCAGCGTCTGACTCTTGTTGTCCACTTCACCCTCCGACCGCTAGTTGGCAGCAGAGAACACGGAGCCTCTTTGAGCAGCTCTACTCTCCACAATACAATAGGAAGACTGTAGCCAGAGGCAGCTTGTTCTGTTGTTATGAGACATGAACTATTTAGTTTTTACTTGGAATGGATACCAAACAGAAACTCTGAGCCATGTTGCTGCCAGTAAGATATGAAAACGTGGATTGCTGTGCCTTTTAGCGGCTCAGATAAATAAGATAGACAATGAAGCACGCCAGCAGCTAATAGGCTAATGCGCTTAGCATCTGCTAACATGCTAGCAAAGCGGGCTAAAGTTCTGCAGAACCTCAAAGCAATGGATTCTAGTTTAGGGACCTGATGGATCAGAAGGATGTGTACAACGCTCTGAAAAAGGCTGACATTGTAGTGATCAGCGTTACCAGTTTACTTCCGTGTGTGAGAAACGTGCAAAGGTGCAACAGAGCAGATATGTAAACAAAGCCCCTTTTTTGTCACATTAAAGCAACTTTCCTTCGTTCAGTCATCCTGCCTCATCTTCACACTTTATTGTTTATGGAAAGAATGAGTGTGTGTCCCCCACCCTTTATTTTAAGCACCATTCAGGCTCCTGAACTGTTTAATAGCACTAGAGAAGCTACATTAATGCTGAAAATAAACATCATTTTATTTCCCCAATAGAAACTTATTGGTTAAGGCTCATTCATTCTTTGTTTTTTCTTACACTGAAAAAATTTATATATTTTTTAAATCAGACAATGTTGACTGTTCCCTTTCTATATTTTAACTTAGCAAAATAAAAGCACTATGAATTTGCTTTGGTAAACGCAACTTATATATGAGATACAATTGCAGTGCTTAACATTGTGATCATCCCTCCCACCTCCCCAACCAAATTTGACCATTTTATTACAGTGGAAGACATTAAAATTCAGGTTGAGTTTTTTCAAAGTCATATTTAAAAAAAAACAGAAAGTAAACATGCTTCAGTAAAATATCGGGATACGTATCGTATCGCAGGGCGCGTATCGGGATACGTATCGTATCGCCAGACTCTTGCCAATACACACCCCTACTTTACACTATCCTGTGTCCTGCTACTCTCTCTGATGAGAAGAGTCCTCCTCCATTAGGAGAGCAAAACTCATGATTACACCAGGCTCAGAGGACTGTGAGGCAATTTAATGCTTCATTTATTCACCTTTGTCACTACGTTTCACAGTCAGCTGTACATTTGTTGTAAAGAAGTATCAAAACCAACAGGAAAAATAATCCAGTTTGATGGTAATAGTTAGGGCTGAGTGATATGGCCTAAAAATAGGTTTTTTTATTCGATTTCCAATTTTTTTTTTTTTCCCCGAACACACGTTTGGAATCAAAGTCCCGGCTGTGTTTTATGTCAAACTTTGTAGTCTAGACTAAAAGGAGACAAACATTCACCTTGAGAGTAGCACCATTATCTAAAGGATTAACAACACAGTTCATATCTGGGATCTAAGGTTGTAATTAAATTAAGAAACCCTGTCTTCTCCACGGTATAAATGGGTACCATGTCTTTGGTACCATAACGGTTCTGCTATCGGGACTGGAGAAGTCACATTTTTTTTGTGCCCAACTACTGGCAAACATGCTCTGTAAGTTTTACTTGGATTAGTTACCCATTTTCATGTTTAGCAAGTATTATTAGACTTCCTCATAACTTCCTAAAAGGGGATTCGAAAAAGTGCCCAAAGCAAAAAATACTGAAAATGTAAAAAGAAGTCCAGCTAAGAAAGGAAAGAAAGGATGTCTGAACAAACTGGAATCAATGGAAAATCTTGTGCTTTTAGAAAAGATAAATGTAAACTAGGGCTGCACAATATGAGGAAATCTCACTATTTGTCATAATGGTGATCAATATTGCAATTTCAATAAAACTAACAATAAAGGAACAAATAGCAAAACAACAAAGTACATCATTTTCATTTCACTGCAACAGTTTAATTTAAAGAAGAGTCAACATAACTTAAATTATACTCCAAATGACCTTCGTCTTCATAGGAGGCAAGCATCTGATTAGTCAAATGCATTAAGGGATTTATTTGATTTTTTAAAAAAATACTTAAGGCTGCCATAAGATTGTTTTAGCAGATTTAAGGTTACCATTTATTGCAATTTTTGCCGGCTTTAGCTAATATGCATATTGCACAGCTTGATATTGTGATAATGATAAATTTGCTATTTATTGTGCAGGCCTTAAGTAAATCAACCAAAACCTTTTAAGATAAAAAAGCAAAAAGTTAATGTAAGCTGAAGGGAGGCATGTCCTGGATTATGATGGTAAATAGTATGTTTTTATATATGGCTTCATTGCCTTAGAATGCACAAAGCGCTTCACCGTCACAGTGCCATTCACCCATTCACACACAAACTGATGGCGGCTCCGCTGCCGAACGCTGGCGCCAACCTACTGTATGTGGGGTTCAATGTCTTGCCCAAAGACACTTTGACACATAGGAAATCAAACCAATCTGTAGAGAAAAAGAACAACTTGTTCCCCAGACAAAACAATTTGGCATTCGATAAGATATGCGGCCAAAACAAGCTATTTTAAGGAAAAAAGAAAAGGAAAAACACATCTTATTTACCTGAAATGCTCCAAATCTCTGCTTCACTCTTTTATTTCAATTCAATTATTTTTTTCCTTTTCATTTCCACAAAACAACATGGAAAGGTGCAGAAAACTGTGGTGAGAGCAGCCATGTTGTTCAGCAATGAGGGTAAGACCGGAAGCAGAGCTGGAGGTAGCAGAGATGAAGTCTCTTTGGGAGGGACCAGGATGGATAGGATCAGGAATGAGTGCATCAGAGAAACAGCTCATGTTAGAGGTTTTGGAGATAAAGTCAGACAGGCCAGACTGAAATGTTTGGACATGTCCAGAGGAGAGACAGTGAGTCTATTGGCAGAGGGATGCTGGGTCTGGAGGTCTGGAGGTCTAGGACGACCAAGGAGGAGGTTTATGGATGCAGTGAATGAAGACATGAAGGTAGCTGATGTAGAGGATGCAGAAGACAGAGTCAGATGGAGGAAGCTGATTTGCTGAAGTGACCCCTGAAGGGAAAAGCCAAAAGAAGAAAAAGAAGAAGAAAAACCAAAGATCTTGCACAGGTTCCTTATATGAGGGAAATGAAAGAGGAAAAGAAAGAAGAAAACTAGTTTTTCTGCCCCCTTTACATTTTTTAGATGAAACAAAAGCAAATTTGAACCTAAACATATTTGTATATTTTCTTTAAGATAGCATTGATGTATGTTTGTTGTTTTCATCAGTATTTATTTAGAATATCCCAGTTATTGACAGTTTTGTATTTTATTATAAACACAAAACTGGGTACCTGGAATCAAGCAACATGGTTATTTTTTGAAGGTGGTTTCTGTCATGTTCAACATCGTAGCTATTGGGAATGTCTCCACCCGGGCCAAACCTACAGTCTCCACCCGGGCCAGATATGCCCATATCAACATCAAACAAACACTCAACTCATTCATTACTGAAAAAACTTACACCTGCATCTTCGTTTGGTCTGATTCCACTCCAGCTCCAGAAACCAAGGCAAAGACTGGTATGAACTGATATTGAATTAAGAGTCTATTTTATGTTGAATGCTGGTTATTGGTTATAATTTGAATTTCATGAGCATTTTGATGTGTTTGACATGTTAAGTTTTGAAACGTTAAATTGAAATTGTGATTTATGTCTTTTAAGGTTTTCAACCTTTCATGTTGATCTAAAATCAGAGAGCTACCTGCCAACATAAACACGAGGGCAAAGCAAAGTAGATGTGTGATTGAGTTGTTTCCATGTCCTTCAGAAAACATGGTCTATCGAGTTAGACAGGAGCTGGGGGAGACCAAAAGACTCGACAGTTTCTTTTACCTTTTGGTCAGTTGCTAAATCAAATAGTCCTGGTTTGCTGAAGCGGCACATATTAAAAAAAAAAGACATGTGACAGTGGGAAGTGGTGCTTTTGTTTCTATGTTGGTCAGAGCTCAAAAACAAGAATTGTTTAGAGGATTTGCTCGGTGTTTGCATCTTAACACCAATTTAAGCCGAGTCCAAAGAACCAACCTGGACTGAAGATGTGATCATGAGAAAAAAAATGTGAGGCTTAAACAGGATTTATCGTTCCATAAATAACCTGTGACGGTTGAAATCCACCAAGTAGGAATATGGATGTTTTTCTCAGACAGGCACAAACATTTTCACACTTTTCTCTCTCACTCTTTAAGGATGAAAACCAAGATCTGATAGTGATAAAATATTTACATACTTCTGGCAAACTGAACACAAGATTAGGTCTTCAGCCAATCATGACGCAGAAGACTAATGTTTAAAAGGGAAAAAAAGCATACAAAACGGTCATTGTATCCACGATACAGCAAGATTGCGAAAGGTGAATTGCGATATACTGAGGGGAAACTGGACTTTCTTGTTGGTTTGTCTCAAACTGGTGAAATGTTTTTTTTCAAAGCCTCAGACTTTCATGTCACCACTCATGAAGTCCACTTTTTGTTTTTAGGGTCCTGTTAAAATCCCGGCAGCTGCATGGAGGGGAAGCATTAGAATTCCAGGTAAGTGTTTTAGTTCTTCTGTTGAAGTCCACATGTTTTCCGGTCTCTTGGGGAGTTTAACTGTGACCTTTGCTTACAGGCCCTCCAGCAGGCTGTGGGGCTTTGTGCTGGTGGGCCAGCTCAGCAGGAGCCTGTTTGAATGAGAGTTAATGAGGTTCAGCATGAGGCAGTGGAGGAAGCTGGTGCTGGCGGCCATACTGGCCTGGGCTCTCCTTTTCCTTGGCCTTCTCTCCTACTTTCTGGACAACCGTGTGGAGGAGCCTCTGACTCCTGCCGGCTCCCTGGTTTCCCAGCATTCAGACACTCGGCGGCTCACCTCCATACAGTCCTCCCAGCAGCAGCCCGTCCCGGGTGTCCGATCTGAGCAGGGTCTGAACTCAATCAGATCTTCTCATGGAAACCAGCTGGAAGCAGGAGTTTTGTCCAGCTCTGAAACCCCAGGGAACATGGTGAACCACATTCCAAGCAGTTCTCCCTATCCATCTTACGGAAGCCAGGAAGCAAACCATCAGAATGATTTGGACCCGCAGAGTCTGGCTGCCTGGTCCTCCTTTGGTACACAAAATGTAGATTCAAACTTCAATATTGCATCACAGCATCGTGAGAGAGCATCTCAAAGCATCCAACACCAGAACAGTATTCACTACGTTGCCGAGGATGAAGATGGGCGAGAGAATGAAGATGAAGAGCTGCCAAACGAGGTTGAGAGGAGGGCTGATGCAGACAATGTGGTGCAGCAGATGTGGAGGGGCACCGTGTCCTCTGGCATGCTGAGTCCTCGACTGAAGCGAGCCATGAATGACTACATAAACGCCAACAAACACCACGTTTCCTACCAAAGGCACCGCAAGGTCGCTCGCAGCGCAAAGGAGCTGCTGTGCCAAATGAAAAACCAGTCCCAGCTGAGGACGGTGGACGGGTCCGAACAGCCTTTCTCCTCGCTCGGCTGGGCTGATTTTGTGCCATTGGTCCCACTTCAACGTTGGAACAAACAGCGGGGGGGGCGCAGCTTCAGGACCTGCGCGGTGGTCAGCTCCGCTGGTGCCATCCTGCACTCAGGGCTGGGCAAAGAGATTGGTGAGTGGTCACAATCACTTTTTATTTTCAGGTATTTTTGTCATCTGTCTTAAAAAGAAAAAAAGAAAAAGCCTTTTCCGTTTCTGTTTTTCAAAAATAATCTTGACAAAACAGATGAAAGTCTATTTGAAATACTTTTACATAATTTTGTCAATAATTCCTTCTTCCATTGCAGTCTACCACGACTAAACAGTCCAACTTAACTGTAACTACATTTGCCTCAATGCCTCACTTGAGTGAGGCATTTGGTGCATATAAGGTGAACCACAAATTTGTGTATGTATCTTGCAAAAAGCATGCACAGTTGCGTAAGATTTACGTAATAATGTATAAACTACATTAAATACACATAAACTGTGTAATTTTCAACCGACTCAAAATTTTGAACAGCTTAAAAACTGAATTCACGTATAGACCCACTATCTGAAAATAGGGGTGTGTAATGGCAAGAGGCTGGCGATGCGATATGTGTCTTGATATCGTACCGGAACACATTTTCTTTTTCTTTTCTTTTTTTTTTTTTTAAATATGACTTAGAAAAAAACTTTACCTGAATTTCAATACATCTTCTATTGTAATAAAATTGTCAAATTCTATTAATTTAATGATTACAATGTTAAGCACTGCAACTGTATCTCATACATAAGTTACTTTTACCCAAAAAAATTTGTAGTGCTTTTATTTTGGTAACTTAAAATATAGAAAGGGAACAGTCAACATTGTCTGATTACAACAATAATATAAAAAATATATATTTTAGTATAAGGAAAAAAATGAATGTGCCCTAACCAATAAGCTTCTAAAGTATGATTGAGAGCATAAAGTGCTGTTTATTTACAATGTTGCTAACTGTGGCTTCTCCAGTACTTTTAAACGGAGCGTGAAACAGGAGCTTGAATGGTACTTCAAAGATAAAGGAGGAAACAAAAAACACTAATTCTTCGCAGTAACAATAAAGTGTGATGATGCAGCAGCATGACAAAATGAAGGAAAGTTGTTTTAATGTGGCAAAGATGCTTTGTTTACATATCAGTCTGCACTGCAACGCTGCAGCCACGCTTTCTTAAGTCAACCGGTAAAGGTCATCGCCATGATGTTGGCTTTTTTTTCCGAGCTTTGTACACATCAGTCTGATCGATCAGGTCGCTAAACTAAAATCTGTTGCTGGAAGGTTCTGCAGAACTTTTGCCTGCTTTGCTGATATAGCATTAGCCGCGGTGCAGCTGGTGTGCTTCCCTCATTCTTATCTGAGCGCTCTAAAAAGCACTGCAAGCCTCATTTTTATATGTTGCTGACAGCAACTTGGTACAGAGTTTCTGATTGGTATCCATCCCAAGTAAAAACTAAATAGTTCATGTCTCATAACAACGAAAAACGCTGCCTCCTGCAACAGGTCTTCCTGTTGTTCTGTGTGGTGTAGAGCTGCTCAGAGGCTCCGTGTTCTCTGCTGCCAACTAGCGGTCGGAGGGTGAAGTGGACAACAAGAGTCAGACGCTGAAGGACGCTCAGAAAAAATGACATAAATATCGCCCGGACAGCATTGTAAAATCGATACAAGTATTGTCAAATGAATTATCGCAATAAGACCAGAAAACGTGGACTTCAGCAGAAGAAACTAAAACACCCCTAACTTAAACTCTTGACGGACATCTGTGCACGAATGATGAACGCAAGACACACTTATGAATTACATATATATCACGTATTTATCACGAAAGACTGAAATTGCACATGTGGAAAATCTAGAAAATGTACGTAGTGACTGTAGCATGGCTTTACAGGGAACGTATGATTATTGTGCATGTGATCATTTTATCGTGACGTATTTGTAAGGATAATGTAAGTTACACGCAATATGATGTACTGCCGTATCGTACTTCTGTCACACAATGCCGTTTATGAAGCCATTAAAAAGATGCACGGGCTGGCTCCTTACTCTCCACACAGGCAAGTACATTTCTAGCACCTTTTTGCACATTGAACGAACTCAGTCTTTTTTCTGCTGCAGGCCTTCATGCAGGAGGCAAGCACGAGCTTGTCAGATGACCGCTGTTTATGGCATTTTCTCTTAAAGCAAAGAGGGTTTTTTCAAATGTTAACATGGCAATCAAAAAAGACAAAACACAAATAAATCAAACCTATTTCAGATAATATAACGTAATATATTGATTATAAAATATTAACAAATATGTGAGAAGATGATGCCATCTTTTTTACAATGTTTTTACTCATTATCAAGAATTTACTTTTTGGCAGAAATATACACAGGTGAAGTTTTGCTTTGAGAATATTGTACGTGCTAAAAATAACCCATGATTGGTTAAATCTGCAGAGTCGAATTGTATATGTTTTAAGGCTGTAAAACTCATCACCACACACTTTTATCGTACAGAAATGGACGTTTTCACACTTTTCTTCAAAGTTCAAACCTTCGTAGAAAAATGAGTTCATCATCGGAGATTGAAAACAAATATGAAACTGAACACATTCTGTAAAGGAGATACGGCACGGAGAAGATTGATTGATTAGGTCCACAGCCAATCAGGATACAGAATACAGTGCTGTGAAAACAAAAATGCATGCAAAATTGCACTGAAAAAAAACGGCGAAACCCTGAAAGGTGCCATATGGGGGAGGACCACTGAATGGCTATTATAGCTGCGAACACATCAGCTTTGGAAACAGACATCATGACTTTGATGCACCATAAAGATGCAACCTTCAAATGAGCGCCTCTTTTAGTCATTTATACTCCAGTGAAGTCCTACCTGTGGTGTTGATATCCACTCAGTTCACATGAATGAATGAATGAATAAAGAGGCGGGTAAAGTGAACAGCTGCAACAGAGAATAGGAGTAACAGAGGGGGCGGCAGCCGCTGATAACAACTGAGGTTGTTAATTTCCCCCTGGGAGAAACACAAAATATATTTGGGCAGGGAAACCTCTGGATGTTTACCACCTTCACTCCGCAAAACTGTTGCATTTGCCGGCCTGGATTGGATCAACTTTAACCCTTACGTGTGCCTGGGAAAAAGAAGGAAACTACCCAAATTTTATTTAAACTGAAGAGCCGATTTGTAGAGTTCTGGAGCTGTTTATTTATGAGCTCTTGGCCTATGCCTTTAGAATGAAAACAAAGTTAAATGTTAATGTTTTTTAAATGGCATTAAAATCTATAGGCAGCCGGTGTTCAGTTGTTTGCTGGCACACTTGCCTGGTTCATCTGATCTTTTGGTGATCATTTGGGGGAATTGTGTTTCCGCACTTCAGTGTATGTTAGGGTTTATTAAGACTGGAAAAATCGATCCATCCAGACCGAGTTCGCTTCATTAGGTCTGGATTGAGTCCTGAACCTTGCAGTTTGACTGTATTCAGACTGACTTCACACAGACATTTCTGTTCCGGACCAAAGCTTGTAAACAAAACCATGTGACTAAAGATCTCTTCAGTCGTTGGCCAGGAATTACAAGTGCGGGGCAAAGCAAGTAGAGGCCGAATAAAATGTACATTTTGCTCACCCATTTTGAACGAGTGTATCAACATCAGGTTCAACATCAAGTGTCTATTATTTAAATATATTTAAATATATACTGTCTGTGTATATGTGTGTGAGAGCTTAGTTCATAAAGTGCAGGACTGGTACTGGAAAACATGGGTTTGATTCCCAATTACCATTACATTGTGGGCAAGCGCCTTAATGCCACTACTTTGCCTATTTAGATCAACCTGAGGAGTTGTGTGAGCAGTATGGCTTTAAATTTTGAACGTGTGTGTTTAGAGAGCTTCAGCAGCCCCCTGAGAAGTAGGGAAAGTGTGAATGTGGTGACAGATGGCTCAGAAGGAGAAAACAGCACTCCCTCTGGTATTCAGCCAGACTTCTTTACATCCCATATAACTCTCTCATATTCTTCTGAGCGTTGATGCGTGACGCGGTCACAGGAGTTCACTAGGGGGTTGTGAACAATGGAAAATCATTTTGGATGACATTTCCCTTAAGTTTGGCACCTGAATACAGTTCCTGGAATGTTTGAAGCAGACGGATGACACACTTCCAACAGCTTTGAAGTTTCACGTTGTGTCTCGTCTGTGAAAACAAGTTTGCTCATTTCATGAGTTAATCAGTGGACACCTGATTGAAGCAATTTTTATATGGAAGCTTCAGTTGCCAAAAATTTAAATTGTGACTTTTAAATCTTTGGATCCTCATCATTTAGGTTTATTTTTGGTTTTGGCATGCAAATATTTTTTTCTATTTTTTAAATGAAAACCTGTGTTCTTTTCTTCCCAGTCGACGTTGTGAAATGCCTCTTTAGTCAATCTGAGGGTGAAGTTGTTATTCATGACCATCCTTAGTAAAACAGGAGCAGGATATTGACTCAGTGTTTCATCATTGTTCTGGTTCTCCTCAACAATGGCAAGAAAATAGCTTGAAGCCAGCGAATGATGAAAAGAAACATTAAGAAAGTACAAAATACATCCATTTGTCAGCCTTACTATCACAGTATTTATCATAAGATGTCATTCATCTAAGTATGTTGTCCTTGAAAAAATAGCTGTATTTAAACCTGCATTCAATCAATCAAATCAAATCAAACGTCTGAGAGTTTTGAAATCACAGTTCAGTGCCTAACAGTGCATTGGTGATAGACTGCCACCATGTGGCCACTGGGGGGAACAACAGCCCTGTTGGCTCCTGACTGATTCTTTAGGTTTTGACGTGGAATCAATTTGTTTTTATTAAGATTCCCACTGGAAGCAGATTAATGTGGGGCAAACTGTACACCAACATTTGAAAATAAGGAACTGACTGCAAAAAGAAACCACTCTGTTCATATTTACTTGTTTTAGAGTGCTATTTGATTTATTTTTATTTACTTCACCTAACTGTAACTAGAAATATTTTACAATATCCTAAATAAATGTAATTTGAAAGGTTTTGATATCAGAAAAAAATGGTGTTAGCTGTGTTCTTATAACAATTTGAAACCAAAATTGTAAAAATGTCAGTCTGAGCTAAAGCAAACACAAGTACCAATCACATCAACGTTTTACAATGACACAGAAATGAAACCGACCCCTCCATTAGCAATGTTTTCATTGAAATTTAACTCAAGGTTTCTAAAAGTTTTTAGCTTTGACATTTTTAGTTAAACTACAGAGTTTTGACATGTTTGTGACACACCTTGGAATGAATCCTTAATGTAGAAGGTTTAGTGGAGCCTCGCCTAAGTTTTTAGACAATTTTCACATAATTTTGAACTTCTCTTTGCTTTGTTTGAGGATTAATACAAATGCATGGTTGAGGTTATGTTGTCTCTACATGTTTGATCTTTTTTTTTATAAAACATAAAACCTGTTTGGTCCCTGTTTTTGTGATTATTCCAGTAAAAAATGACTAATTACCACTTAGAAGTGATTTTTTTTTGACAGTTTGCCGGTTATTGAAAACTGATGGATTACCACAAAAAATATATTTTTTAAAATAATCAAGCAAATTGGAAAGTAGAAAAAAACTGCTGACAGCTAAGGGTTAAGGTGATACCAAGGGTTTTTAATAAACTGTAAAACCTGTCATGTGAAGCGGATTATTTATAATTTTTCTTATTTTAACAGTACAGTGATACATAGTTGTTTGACAAGTAATTTTATTGAAATTAACTTAAAAATGTAAATTGGCAACAAGCAAAACCTACAAAATCAACAAACTCTTAAGTGCTTTAAGTAAACATCATCAGGCAACACCAACTTCTGCAGCAGTTGACCTTTTTTTGTTATGTTGATTTTTATTAGCTGCTGTGTCCGGGGAACTCCAGCTTCTCTCCATGTAAATGGGCGTCGAGGTGCCCCCATTTTTCTTTTTGGAGCTTACTCTCAGCTGTTCCAGAGTCCATCTGCCCACAGTTTACGTCTCCTGTAGTGGCTGTGATCGCTCTGGTGCTGTCTCCTGGTCCTCCTTGCAGAGATGTGGCACGGCACGACACCTGGACTTGACTATAGAACAGTGTTGCTGTGAGCACAAGTTGCAACGGATGTCTTGCACAAAAGTGGGCCCTTGGGGCTCCTACGCCCACTGCAAGAGCTACTTTCACCACACCGACCTTATTCCGGAGGTGTCAGATTCGAGGCCTCGAGGGCCGGTGTCCTACATGTTTTCCAACCAACCTGCCATTGAAGCTCCTTATTGGCTGAAGTCACCTGATCCAGGTAATTAACAGCAGATAAGGCAGGATTCCTGGAAAACCAGAAGGAGGCCGGCCCTTGAGGCCTGGAGTTTGACCCCTCTGCCTTATAGCATCAGCGCCCAGACGAGATAAACATCATGTAACATGTGCGTTCAAAGCACCACTATTCTGTTTTTGAGTCCAGGGGCCGGTGCCACACCTCTGCAGGCGGATCAAGGCCAGTTGCCGGGAACAACGGCAGAGCAACGACAGCTAATGAACGGTTTTTTTAGGCCCAGATGGAGTTTGGCACTGTGGATTGGGTCTTAGATTGAGGGTTAAGCCACTACATCTGAAGTCTCTGAAGATCAGTGCTAAAAATCTTATTTTTGCAGTTTTTTTTTTCATTTCTACCTCCAGCTGTTAACCCTCTTTTTGAAGAACCCAGAGGTGGAGAAGCCAGAAGGGAAAATCTGGAGTTTACACATTTAGCCATTCTACCACCGATTTGCTTTGTAGGTGTTTTTAAATGCCATACACTGTTATGAGCTGTAACAACACCATACATTCTACATAAAAACAGGTTTCTGTTTTCTCCAAACTTTGTGAACATCGGGGCTTGAAAAAACCTTTCCGAACAGGTGTGTGTACATTTTCAAAGAGGAGGACGGATGGGGAGTTAGTGATGGAGGTGCATCACATCCTGATCTTGTGCCATTTTAGAGCAGCAACACGATGATGGACACTGATGGATCGATCGGCACACCGGCAGAAAAGAACTGATAGTGATAAGGATCGATGGAACAAGAAGAAGTCATGCAGCTCATGTGTGCAGGAATAATGTCTAGAGGAAGCAGCTGTTGTTAAGATTTAACTCATGTTTGGTGATAGTATTTTGTAGGAAGCCTGAAGCGTTTTTCAGTTTTCATTTGAGGTTATAGTACATATTAAAATCTTGTCAGCTTTTATCAATTTCCTTTGAAGGTAAAAGTAAAAAAAAAAAAACTGCCAATGGAAAAAGTGGAATTTGTCTTTCCTAAAACAGAATGTGATGTCCTACGTTTTAGGACAAAATTAAATTTGATTATCAGCAGTAAACAAGCATATTTAGGTATTATGTTCTTGTAAGTGGAAATGTTATGTCCTAAGATAAGTGTGTTATAGAAAAAAGTTTTATGACTTATTTGTGCTAATACCCCCCCCCCCCATCCTAATTTAAGTGCTAAAATAGTCCAACTATCCTTATTTTTAAACCAATTAAAATAAGACATTTTATGATAAGGTTGTCAACACTATAATTAAATCCTGAGTCAAACAAACTAGTTTCTTTAGAGATATCGCTTAAAATAAGGATTTCCTGATCAAATGACTTTAAAAGATTTTTGAAAGACGCTACCTCTTTCTGAAAAGTTACTAGTGAGTTAGTTTAGCCGAAGAGAAGATATTAGTGTGAAAAGATATTTAAACTAGAAATTAGTCAAAATTTTTGATATTGTTTTTTTTTCAGTGTAATGGGGAAAACATTTGATTAAAGATTGCATAAAGTTTTTCAACATTTAACTGAACTACTTTAGAAATAAAAGTATGAGTGTGTGTATTTTTAAATTTCTTAATTTCATGTTAGCGTTGGTTCATAAAACCCTTCGGCTGATCGTTGAGTTGGTTCTTGAATGGTTTTTCAGACAGCCACGATGCCGTTCTGCGCTTCAACGCGGCGCCCACTGAGGGATACGAGCAAGACGTGGGGACCAAAACCACCATTCGCATCATCAACTCCCAGGTAAACAAACGGTGTGGGTGCCAAAACCGTTCGGCCTGGAACTACTGCTCGGGGTCCTACGGTAACCCCACTTGGACAAACTACGTAGCCTCGGGCTCTACAAATTTTCATTTCACGTTCCCTTTTGTAACCTAAAGTTATTTTCCCTCATAAATTGTGTCTGACAATAGTCTTTGTGATTTTTTTATGAAAAATTTTGCATCAATCCGCTTGTTATTTCAGTTTAAGTTCAGCCGTGGCTGAAAATGTTTTTAGCATGGCTAAATGTTGTTCTTCCGAGTCCATTCTACCAATAATAAAGCACTGGGCGCACGGATTAAAAAAACTATAAGCGAACATGCTTTCAGTAATAATCATAACAATAATAAAAGCCTGTTTAGAAGACAATCTCGCTTTATGTCGGAGATCTGTTTGTTTACTACAGACTTCATAATATTTTCTTCTATGGTAGTAATGTAATTTATCCAGACCAATCACTATCTGACACCTCATCGGACCAACAGACAGCCAATCACATCATGTGACGTCAGCACTACTGGAAGGATCCCCAACGGTTATGGTACCTACAACGGCTGTGTGGCCTGAATTCCCCTCGCCAGTGAAATGCAATTTGGAGCTTAATGTTCTTTATATGTGTCCTCCATCTACAGAAAAATGTCACAAAAGCATGTTAACTAGACCATCAGAGTGCGTCTTTAAAGTATTCATGACCATCTGATAGTTTTATATTGGTATCTGTGAACAAAGGATAAACTTTGTACTACAGAACATCATGAGATCTTCCATCTTAACATTCAGTCCACCATGTGGGATCCCCACTTTCTCTCTAATTGCTTTTTCAAAGTTTAATTTGAGATTTTAAAAAAAATACATCAAAGTGTAACGTTACCCCCTTCTGTAAGGTTATTTGATCCTTTTTTTTGGGCACATACTGTGTTTTTCCCCTTTATCTTTGCCATCACTTGCCTTTAAAAATGAACAGGCTGCAATTTGAAGCATGCTTGCTGTGTTTTTGTAAATTTTCTTGTGAATCTAAAAATAAAAACGTCCTTTTCCTGCAGATTTTGGCGAATCCCAAGCATGAGTTTAAGACGAGTCCCATCTACAAGAATGTAACTCTGGTGGCCTGGGATCCTGCACCCTACACGCTCAATTTAGACGAGGTATGTGTGGGAGTGCACACAGGGGGGGGCTTTTACACATCTGTGCTCATGCTGATAATATGTGATAAGTTCACACTAACAGCAAGGCCAGGATGAATGGATTGGGAATAAAAACCTGTTGTATGTAGTCAGGAGGAAAGCAGACAACTGTTTGAGTACATTTTATGTTTCCATAGTAACAGTAGTGGTGGTCATTTCAAACATTTTATTGCCCTTCTGTGGCCTCTCTCTTATCTTGTCATGTTCTCTAATCATCCATCTTTCCTTTCATCTGGCTTTTTCTGATCACAGTATTATGTTTCACACACATTTTTACTGTTTTTTTTTTTAAGTTAATGTTTTTATTGATAACATTTCGTTATCAGATGTGCAATTATCAAACTTTTTTTCCCTGAAATAATTCAAATTATCCAACTGTAAATGACACTAATTACTGGAAACATCTTTTTATCATCTTACTCCTACACAACAAAGCTTTGAGGAAAACAGAAACTAGATGATCCAATTAGTTTGCCTTTTTTTTTTTTACCAAAAGAAGAAAACATTTTTTTAAGTTAAATTCAAGCCATGCTCCTGTGTTCAGAGTTTCAGTGTGTTGTTGCAAAGGTCTGAACAAACCAATCGAGCAGAGAAGAGAGGGATGAAAGGAACTCCTGTAAATGGACTGCAGGGATTTTAGTGAAGGACGTGATCCTTCACTAACTACTTCAACTCTGCATCCCTCTTGCCTCTGCCTTCCCAAGCAAGGTTGTTATTTAAACAGGAAAAATCTAAAGTGTGAACTTTGTGTTTTGGTTCATCTTCCTCTGGCTGGCGCGTTTGTTTTTTTAGATTTTACCAAAATCTGGATGTTTTTTGTTTCAGCTTTTCCGTGTGACAGTTTACAGCTTTGTGTTTGATAAAACGGCAGTTTCCCAACAGAAATGAACTTCAAATTCGAGTTAAATTCTGAATTCTTTTTTCCCTTTTGATTTCCTTATCTGGTTGCTTGTCTCTTTAAGTAATAAGTAAGTAAAGTAATATAGTAAAGTAATATCTCCTGAAGAAAACTTTCCTTAAGACGGAGTTTTGCAATTCTTTTGTTTTACTGCGGAAGTTGGAGCCAAATTCCCCCCCCCCCACGTCATTTATCAAATAACAAACCAAGTAGCCGATAAAAAATGAATTTGTGACGTAGTGAACAACCCCACCCCCCAATGACAAACACAGCGGGAGAAACCATCCAAAAAATAAGAGAGACCAAAGGAAAAATGTCAAAATCCAGTAACGAAGCCAAAACAAGCGTGTCGGGGAATAATAACCAGAGGAAGTGATGTTATTATGGGATGGCCACAAGACCGATGGGTTGGCCGCAATTTTGTGGCAAAGTGTGAAATTTGGTGATTTTCTCAACTTTTGTTGAAGGGATCTTCACAAATTTTCACACTGACGACACCAGCTTAAGCCTACAACCACAACTGAAGTTTTTTTGGCCTTTGACCTTTTGCTTAATTTTTTGTTTAAATTTTATTTTTGTTTTTAAATGTAATTTTTTTCAAATTCTTTATTTTTTTTATATTTTTGGCCGCAGTTAATTTCTGCTTTCCTAAACAACAAACAAACAAAAAGCATTTTTTTTAAATTAACTCTAAAAGCCCTGAAGAAAATTGTTGTTGGGTTCTCCAGAGTTAAATTTTAGGATTTTGATCCATCATCTCCTAATTGAGCATCATGGGGAAGCTACTTACTAACTTGTTTTTTGTCGTTAGAGCGGCGATCTCCCAAACATGGTATTTCATTGTTGCTCGCTCATTTCTTTAACCAGAATATTATGTTGGCTCAAGCAAAACAAAAATCCACCGTAGCCGAGGAAATCCCAAAAACTACTTTTCCAATTTCCCCTAAAACTTACGTAGACCAGTTTGTCACCTCAAGGCGACCCAAAAACGAAATGGTTACTATTGAGATCAAACCATTAGAAAAGTTGCCATTTGAAAAAAAAAGTTTTTTTTATTTTAGTGTTTTTTTTTTTTTAAAGGAATTTGTCACAGGCAGCTCTGACCACGGTAGCAAGGGCATGAGGGGGGAGTGAGGGGCGTGGAGCCAGAGAGGGCAGGTCAAAGGGTGGCGGCGAGAGCGGGGAAGGGTAGTGCCTCCAGGCCACACAACAGCGCTCACAGCTTTAATTACAGTATACTTTTCCATGGGTTTGAGGGTTTTGTATGGTTTTAATGTTTGTGGAAAACGTGTCAGAGACTTAAAACAACACAATACAATTATTCTCGAAACAAACTATAACCTCAGCTTCTTTTTTTTAAATAAAGGTGATACTGGTTTACCTAATGGATTTTGTCCATTAAAATCCAAATGAAAGGGGATTTTTCCAGGCCTCAAGGGCCACTGTCCTGCATGTTTTCTAACCAACCTACCATTGAAGCTGCTTATTGGCTAAACACACCTGATCCAGGTAATCAAGAGCAGATGAGACAGGATTTCTGAAAAGCCAGCAGGAGGCCGGCCCTCAAGGCCTGGAGTTCGACACCCCTCCTCTAACCTATTTAGTCACAAACCCATGCTCTATGGTGGGATGTGTTAATACTACTGCACGCGCTCTGTGTGCTGTGGCATTGTTGCTGCTCATCATATCTCGTCTATAACACAGACAGAGAGCAGAACCACCATGGAGCTGGATTTGATGAGCGGGTGAGCTGGAGTACAAAACTGCAGAAATTCAGGGCAAATAAAGAGTAGAAAATTCCTTTAATGGAGGAGCAAACTTCTTAAAAGTGCAAAAAAAAATATCCATGCATGGGTCTGCTTCGACAAGTCTATGGTGTGTTAGTTTGGGATGTGGGAGGGGCTGAGTCTCTGGCTGCAGCTCCTGGAGCCTCCATTCTTTTCCAATAAATCTCTTTTGGGAAGCAGAAACCCGTGTGACTCCAGCTGAATCATAAGCGGAAGGATAGATGGACTCGAAGCAAAGCCCATGCACATGTTTAAAATGATCTTTGCTGCATTTGTTCAGACTAAACTACAGTTAATTTAGTAATGTCAAACATGTGTTTGTGTGCTGCATGAATATTAAAACAGCCTTGGTGGTGCAGAAAGGCAGACATGCAGAAACATAACCTCTTGGTGTTTCATTATGTTGTGTTTGCTGAGTAAAGAGAAGGAGGTGGACTGAATAGGAATCAGTCCCTGCACAGCTTTGTTTGTTTGAGGCGTCTCAGCATACTCTGTCCTCACTCTGCTTCATTTTCTCTGTTAATTGCTCTCAAGGTGAGTATTTTTATTTTTCATCGTCTCAGACATGCATGAAAAAATAAAGGTGTTGGAGTGTCTGAGGTGGAGTTTCTGGGACCTTGTGAAAACTTTTTTAAAGATGACAATCCTGTGGAAAAACACAATAAATATAGTTTTGTTAATGTTTTCTGTCACCTCAATCCATTTTTGTTATAGAAAAAAACCAAGTCCATTTAGTCCCCCCCCCCTCCAAACTCAATAAGATCTTCAAATTCACTTAAGAACACGTTTGCTACATTTTACTCTACACTCACATTTAAGGTGGAATGATTTAGTTGTTTTACTCTGTACTACTACAGCAGCAGCTATGGATTACTTTAGTAGTTTTGGAGATTTTTTTAACTGAATATTCAAGTTAACTGATGGGAAACAATTACATTGAATGAAAATAGAGAAAAGAGTTTATGCAAATCAGAAAATGCCATTACTGTAACCAATCATTATTTTGTTGTTTAAAATGAAAAAAAAATGTTATTTGAAAAAAAGAAATATAATAAATCTAAATTTATATAATTACAAATCTGACTGACTGAAGGAAATGTTGTTTACAAAGAGCAAACACTATTATGTAATTTTCTGATTATTTCAAATGTTTTTAAATTTTCAATAGTAAAAACTGTTTCAAGGCAAAATGTAACTATTTGTTCATTTGGCATCTTTGTTTTCAAATAATTTGTTAACAACATTCTGACCTTTTTCTTTGGATGTAAAAGTTTAAACTGAATTAAACAAAGGAATGTCCATTGAATTTAGGGAAAGATGTCATTGAGTAAAAATGATTTAACCGGAATAAAATGCGTCTAGAGCAATATATCATGTATTATTAACTCTATATAACCCCTTTTAATATATTAATGTAAAACATTTCTGAGACCTATCTCATTAGTTTGATCTAAACTTTTCTTATAAATCCAGTACACAACTTGGTTCATGTTTTCTGACCTGTAGTTCTTCATCCTTCCACTAGGGGAAGTAGATGGGTTTTTACATTCAAATTTTCATTGGAGTGGGTTATGAAGCTCAGATTGTAACTTTAATTTGTCAAAGATAAGTAGCCATGGCTTCGGTGTTCAAAAGCGTCTGACCCGAGACGAGCTACTATCAGAGCAATCATGTAAATAGGCAGAGTATCGATAAAGCTCGCCAGTTGTTGAGGTGCAATGAGTCTGAAGCTGAGGAAAGAAAGGTTCCATGAGTGAAAATGTTTGTTCCAGTAGGTGAACATATCTGAACCTGGGTTGTTAGTATTCATCTCTGCTTTTTAGCTTTTTTGACAGTCTGTTATTAATGTCAAAATGCTTCTAGTGCTGCTCTTTCACTCTTTTCCCACCTAAATTCGAAATATACAAGCCTTTTTTCTCCATTTTTTTGCTGTAAAATGTTTCAGATCTTTAAACCAAGTTCTGCATCTCTCAAAGACACCTTGGATACATGTAGGAAACACTTCCTTGTAAGCTTTGATTTGATTTATTAAGAGGAAAAAAATACATTTCAGACCTGCTTGGCTCTATGAAAAGGTTAAGAATCTTCAGGAACTGCTGCAACAAGCATTTAGAAATCCTTTGACATTTCTATAGAGGAATTTGTCTTAACTCGCCTCAGAAGGTCTGAGTTGATTTAATTTGCAGGGTTTTTTTCTGCATGAGTCACAAAGCAGCTCCTCTAATAGACTTTGGTCCAGACTCTGATCATGTTCCTGCTTCATGACGCATCCTTTAAGTTCGATGAAAGGACCTTTTCCTTCAGGGTTTCTGCAAGAAGTACATATGTCCAATTTGAAAAGCAGCAAAGCAGACACACATTGAAACCATCACGTTTGCTCATTATGAGGTTCTCTTTGTGGTGTATATATGTGGTATATATAGTCCACCTGATATTTTTCCACAATTCTTAAAGGAAGGACATTTATCTGGATTTGCTTTTCAGGCTAATTATCTTTTTTCAGTATTCCCTGATCCCACCATTGAGTTTTCCAATCACATAAGCCCAATAAGTATTGTTTTAATAAATCAATAACTGATCCAAAAAGTAGAGATCGATCTTTTATGCCTTTCTTTATCCGGTGACCTAACGCGTAACAGCAGTAAACCACAGATGGAAAGAACCATTAGATGTTAACTTCATAAAATTGATGACGTCATATTCGCTGTTTAAAAAAAAAAAGTACTGTATTTTCACGACCATAGGTGGATTATAGGAGGCGGTTTCAGTTATGGGTGCTTTTTCTATATTTAACGCATACAAAAGGCGCACTTGGTTTTAAGGCTCGGGCACGCTAAAACATATCGATAAAACATGCATGCTAGTGGGACTCAACCGGGATGTTAAATGTGAGCGGCGCCTCGTCCGTGTTGGTGATGCGGCTTGGCTGGAGGTGTTTGTCTGCAATCTTTTCACTGCAGTAGGAGCAGCTTTTCGGTGTAATTTGTTGGAAGTTGCTGCGCCACCGTGGTCCATGCCCGGATGGAAAGATGGCAGGCACCTTTCATAAAACAAAAGCACCAAGACAAACCTCCTTGAAAATGTTCAATTTTCATTTCCTCTGCAAGCGTTACTGCCTTCAGTCAAATGGTGACTGTAGAGAAGATTCTCCCAGCTGTTCTCTGATCGTTAATCCATCGCTCCAGTCAGTCTTCCAACCCGGGCCGCCTCGCCTTGTTTCCGCAGAAACACAGATGCGTCATCTTGACTTGTCAGAGTTCGTTTTCCAGCTTCCTCCACTTGCGAACCATAGATTCATTCATCTTTAATCCTCTTGCAGATGCTGGATTCCCATGTTCCTCCATGTAGCCGATAGCTTGCAGTTTAAACTGTGCTTCGTAAGCTTGTCTCTTTGCAGGCGGAATTATCGGGGTTTCCAAAACAATGTTGTTCTGCATAATGCTCATACCTGCACATTTGTGGGTTGTGTTTCACGCCCACACTTCCCTCCTTACTGTTCTCTTGCTGTCTTATCCTACATCCTCTTCGATAAAGATGACGTTTGGAGAAAATGTACGACTTTCAAATGCACCTTATGTTTGTGAAAATACGGTAGTGAGCATAGTGTCTGAATTGCTTTTAAAATCCAGCGCTCTACAAAATCCCACTCTATCGTTTTTTAGTAGTTAGGGTCGGAATTTGGACATTGCCATAATACATAATCCACATGTATTTTTGTTTCAGTTTCTCCATTTGAGAAATCGTGTAACATTGTATGGTGTTAATAATCTCACTGGTTTATTATTTCACTATTGAATTTTACAATATGTGAAGTGTGTCAGATTATTATGACTATTTTACATAGATTACATAGAAAACATACATAGATTACTGTATTTCTGTACAAATATGTCTAAATTTGTAAACCTTGTAAATTCATAATTGAATCAAATCGAATAGATGGTGGAAATTGTTGTTGATATCCAACCCTATAATTGTGATACTCTTAGGAATAAATCCTTGAAACTTTGTATATCAGGGGTGTCAAACATACAGCCTGCGGGCCATATGCGCCCCGCCAGATGGTTCAATCTGGCCCAGTCACGAAGAGTAAGGATTATAAGGATGTTTAAAACGTGTTTCTAGTACATTCCTGTGGAGAGTTATGATTTTTTTAAACAATTCCGCCACTAGGGTCACTAGGGGGAGCAAAGGAAAAGCAAAACAGGTGAAACAGTATATTTTTGCACATGCCAAAAGCGAAACCTAAGGGCTCTGTGTCTGAGTAAGATGTAGTTTGGTTCTGCGTGAGCCCCACCGCTGTTGCATTGCTATAAGAATGATCAGTAGTGACACACTAATGACCAAAATGTTGTCAAAAAGAAAAAAAGGTTGAAGTTTTATTTGTTCATGGAGTTGAATGAAAAACCTGCATGCTTGGTATGTCATCAACAGGTGCTCAAAGAATACAACATTCAGCACCACTATGAGGCTCAGCATAAAGAAAAGTTTCAACATTTTTAAGGGGGAGTTGAGAAAAGAGAAAATTGACCAACTATTAGCTTGACTGAAAAAACAACCGTTTGCGTTTACTGCAGCCGTGACATCAGTGATGGAGCAGTGAAAGCTACCTTATTGCAAACGAGTTGGAGCAAACATCCAAACCATTTTCAGATGGTGAATTTATTGAAAAATACTGAAGGCTGCAAGGAGACTTGTGCCCCAAAATGCAGTTGACCTTTGCTAGCATAAGTCAGTCAAAGATTACATTTGCAGATACAACATCTCTAAGGAGACTTGGACGCAAAACGATACCCAGTCATTTATTGCATTTTTGGTCACTATTGATGAAAGCACATATACAGATATTTCACAACTGTGCATATTTATTATTAAAAAGAAATAGAACAAACCTTTGAAGAAAAAAGGGAGAGAAACTTCACCAAATTTCATCAACCTAAGTCTTTGGAACCAGCTCAAAGAATGCAGATGTGAAGGTGTAAATGTTTGTTAGGATAATCCAGATGTTTCTTCTCAAATGGGAACTGAGTCTATCTCCTAGATTTCTCCCATGGATCTAATTTTGTCCAGTAAGTCAAGTGAGGTCTGCAGTTTCTTACATGTTGTTTTGCTTTCTTTATGACCTCCTGGATGAACAATCCTCATGCTCTTCAGTTTTTCCCATAACAAATACAATCTTTTATAAATTGTATTTTTCCTTCCCTTAAACTTTCCCATGGATCCATTGTTGTCCAGTCTCATTCTAATGATCCAATCATAAAGATTGTCCTTAACTGACTCAAGTAAAGCCTGCAGTTTTTCTTTCACATCTTGTTCTGGTTCTTTTATGACCTCCAGGATTAGTCATGATTGTGTTTGTGGAGTTCTTCCTGTTGGCCGATCACGTCTGTGAGAGTTAAAGATCCACTCTGATCATTTAACATGTTCTTGTGGCGTTTTTCTGACGATGGAGGACATGTATAAAGAAAATGTGGCTTAAATTAGGATTTCAGAGCACTGTAATTTTTGTAAGTTGTTTTTCTTTTTGCATAGTTTGGCTGGGTGTTTGACCTATACTGTATCCACCCCCCCCCCCATTTTGGCGGCGGTTAGGGACCAGAAACACCTGCGAATACGCAGAATCTGTGAACACGCAGAACCACCTTCCCCCCACCCCCATGGCCTAAGAATGGCCGTCACCGATCTTTACTCAAACCCTTCTGAAACCTTTCTGATGCTTTGTAAAACATTTATTGAAGAGCATTGGAATACTGCTCAACATAGTTTTTTTTTTGTTCAGAGTAATCGACTGTACCGTAGCGTACTTCATAACGCACACTAGGAGAGTTACTCTGTCTCTATATGCCTTAAAACCAGGAGCCCGTGCTTCCTCCTTCATCAGTTTAGTGTGAGAGCTCATCTTCTTCCAGAAGAGGCCTGTTTCATCCATTATTCCTTCATCCGGATGATAATTATTCTCCGCGATCATCTTCCTCAGCATATCAGGATATTTTCCGTCCGTTTCTGAAACAGCTGATGCCATTTCTCACTGCAGGGGAAAAAACTTTGATTATAGTGATTATAGTGATTCAGGAACCAGTGGAAATTGCTGTGAAAGTTTCCTTAGCAGAGTGACAAGAAAGCTGGCGGGCCGGCGTGCTCTTCATCTCCGCTTCCCTCCTCCGCCACAGCACCTCCTTCATACACAAAAGTCTTATACAAGTCTTAAGTTGTCTGACTTTTTGTGCTATTTGGAGGGGGTCACATGACTGAAGAAAAATCTGTGAATACGTGAATCTGCAAAAAAGCAGTCTATTTTTTTTCTGTTTTACCATTTCACAGAGGCCCCTAACGACAACAATAGGGGCATCCGTGAGCCCCCACAGTCCGTGCCCCTAGAATTTTCACCCCCCCCCCCCGTTTTAATTTTTTAGCCCCCAGCACTGATAGACCTAAAGCCTTAGATGCATCTTTCTGACTGATAAACACGTTTCCTGCATTTATTTGGATTGTAAGAGTTTCTTTCCTCGTTTTGGCTTCCTTTACTGTCAGGACAGCCTCTGATAAAGTAAAAAAAAAAACAGACCTGAGTGTGGATCAGTGAAATTACAGTCTGCTGTAAAAACAAGAACAACAAAAATGGTGCTGAATCACAGTTCATTTTGATTTGCCAAAAAAATGGCAATTATTATTTCAGATCCAATTCTGAGTGACATAAACAAAAATACCACTGAAAATCGACTTTGTACATGTAACCTGATCATCTGTGGTAACATTTAAATGCATTCAAACTGGATGGACTGGATGAGGTTTCACAAACATGCATTACGTTTACATTCGTCTATTTTTCCCCCTCTTTTTGTTAAATTACAGGTTTATTTTCCTCCCACATGTGGTTTTGTTTGTATGGATGGATAATAGAGAACAGTTTTTTTTCTTTTTTAAAGATTGTCATTATGGAGCTTTTCACACATTCAGTCTTTTAGCAGTAGAGCAGCAGAGTTTTTTGGACATTTTCACAGCATGAGGAGCAGCTCGCCGTTCCATCAGCTGGTGCCAAGTCGAGGTGTGTTTTCTGAGAAAAAGCTTCTGGTTGTTTGTGGAGTTGTTGTATCTCTCATACTTCGTGGTAAAACACTATTCCTCTGGTATTCTGAGTTACTTTTTGCTGATTGCTGCAGCAAAAATGCACAGCGGCGTGATAATGAGACATTTTATGTCCACAGAGAGTGAAAACAAGGAAAAGGCTAATTAAATCAGGGGGGAATTCAGTGATTATCAGTGATTAGTAATGAATGAGTGCTCTGGGAATATCTGTGTCTCAATCAGAATTTATAAACAACTGAAATTCCAGGCAGATTTGAGGTTCACCATAATAATCTGTTTGGAACCTATTGATTTGCTGCTTCACTGAGATCAGAATCAGAATCAGAATCCTTTTATTGTCATACGCACAGCTTTTACACCGACATACGAAATTACTTCCAGTGCAGAGATGTTTGTTGTTAATGACCTTTCTTTATAATGTCTCCTTTTAATGAGTAATTACTTTTTTTAGTGTTTCCTGAACGCGGAATGACCCCGTTTTTAAATGTGCAGCAAACGGACTTTATCTGAAAAAAGTTCCAGGCCGAGACGTTGCATGAATAAAACATCCCAGACTGTAATGAATGCACAGACAGAAAAGCATTTCATGAATTCAGCATGAGCTGACACAAAGCATCCATAATAAATGTTGCAACTACACAAGCTTTCTTTGTGTTTTGACAGAATACACTAAAAACTCACAGATGTCTCCACCGAAATCATTGGTGCTATTTGTAATGTTAAATGTTTATCTGTCTGGTCTGATCATAGATATGGGTCAAATGTTCACCCTATTGTATTTTCTTGCCTTTTATTTGAAGAGATTCTTGAGAAACTGCATGCATTCGTTCTAAATGTACTAATTCGGTGTTGTGGGTTTTTTCCTGCAGTGGTTTGCCAGTCCGGACTACGACCTGTTCGGTCCGTATGTGGAGCACCGCAAGAACCATGCTGAGCAGCTCTTCTACATCCTTCACCCCAGCTACCTGTGGCAACTGTGGGATCTGATTCAGAGCAACACTCAGGAGAAGATCCAGCCCAACCCTCCTTCATCTGGCTTCATAGGTCAGTACAGACACGTCCACAGAAACAGCTCAGGAGATTGTGTGGTCAGTGGATGCGTGCTGTCTTGAAAAGTCCCATCGGTATTCAGCCTGCTCCTGAAGAAAGCTTGGTCTCCTCCTAAACGCACACATTTGTTTTTTTCAATATTCATGCAACTGCGCCTGTACTCTGGGTGTGTCATACTCAAAGTTTGGAACTACTTGCATCAGTAATGGGGAATTGAATTAAGCACTGCATGTTGGCCATTTACTATTGACTGTAAACTACAGCATGCTACAATAATCTAGGTCAGGGTGTTGGATTCCATGCCTCGAGGGCTGGCTTCCTGCTGTTTTTCAGGAACCCGCCCCTACTTGCTGCCGATTACCAGGTTCAGGTGTGTTTTGCCAGTGACGAGCTAAAATAGCAGGTTTGCTGGAAAACATGTAGGACACCGGCCCTTCAAGGCCTGGGGTTTGACACCTGTGGGGGTAAGGATGCCATCTTCATTAAATCAGACTCTGCCATTGTTTGCCTGCATTTAGATCCAAAATAAGAAGATACAGTCCTCCAAATAATTGGAGAAAAATCTGAGTCCAAAGGCTTCACATCATAGACAAAAAAAATGAAGAGTCTCATTTTGGTTTGTGTTGAGCTGATAGAAGCCAAGTTTCCAGATCCTCACTGTCTCCATTATTGTCTAAAATAATGGGTTGAATTCTAAATGTTCCATTAGTAGGAGACTGGGCGGGGACAGACATTTGTCAGTTGTTGGAGCATGCCCAGTACAGCGACCCTACTCCTCAAAAACTAAGCCGTCACCCTTTAACACAGGAAATGTCTACAGCTACACCTAAATACCTACTGTAACTTTGACCATTTATGCAATTATTGTAATTTAAATGGATTTTGATGCAAAAAAAAGCAGCGTTGCTCTACACTAACGTAAAGTGTTGCTCATCGACGCAAAGCCAATTTTCTCTGCGACGGATGTACAAAAATGCTTCAGTACTGGAAAGTGTTGCATATCAACACAAAGCTGCTTTTGTTGAGAGATCGGATCTCTTTATTTTGATGAGTTCTACAAAAGCATGGGTAATCACGTGTCCATATCTGGGTTCATGAAATCCTTCAGACATTCTCCCAGTCCAGTGAGTTTCACTCCTGCTGCAGGGGTTGCATCTGAATGACGGCTGCTTCTGCTGGGTTTCCCTTTCTGTGACCCAGTTTGAAGCCAAGGGGAGAAAATAAAAATTAAGAATAAAATTAGGAGACCCTTTTTATTATTGTCTCAATGAAAATAAGAACAATATCATAAAGTTCAGTTGGCTCGAGCAGGCTGCCTCCCCAAGCAGCAAGCAATCGAGCTCCGCCTACAGGGCGGGATCGCTCCAGCCCCATGGGCCCAATGACAGACTGGAAACCTGTCCAGTGTTCACCTGCCAGGGGCGCAACTGCCCAATTTGATAGGGGGTACAGTAACCCCCTCGCCCATTCGCGGGTGGCCGCAGATGACGTGACGTCACAAACGTGAGACGCAGAACAGCGCTCATTCCGCGAATTTTGAAAAACGATTTACTCTGTACTGTAAAGTATAACGACCCCGAGTTGGACAGAGCTGAGGGCGGGCGGCCGGCGCCCTCCTCTTTCTGCCAGTTGCTGGACCACAGCGTATGTCAATCAGCGGTGGGGTGGTGACTGGTGGATTAGAGGGGGCGGGGCCTACCTGGGTGCGCGTTGGCTGAACGTTCTCCTCCGGTTGAGTGTATGAGCAGGCTGCGCTATTTTTGTTCGAGCTGTAACCATTCTGACAAGGTTAATCAAAGCCCTGCGTCATCGACGGCTTCTGGAAATGAACCCAAATGGCAGAAAAAGGTTCTGACTCTGCAGAGGCTCTGGCTCTGGGAGTTTTAAAACAGCGTCAATTATTCGCGGATTTTCATTATTCGCGGGGGGTGAGGAACGTAACCCGCGCGAATACGGGGGGATTACTGTATATGACCACATTATAAAGTTCAACTGGTTTAACATTCAATGGCTGGACGTTTTGTATGTAGAGCCTGAGAATCGACTTAGAAACCCGCTAAGTGACGTGAATGCGAGAGTTTTGAACGCGGAAGCCTGAAAACCACATATATATATATGCGCGTTTAAGTGGTCACTTAAACACAAGTTTCCGAGCCTGGTGTTTACGCAGCATGTTTTTGACGGCGCTGATGTGATTGATGGTAGCTCTACAGAAGCTTTGCAGTGTTTTTTACAATGCACCTTTGATTGTTCAAAGGGAAACCCCTTAGATCTGTGGCTGTGCACATTTTCATGGTCATTGATTACTACAGTTCACTGGATTTCACGCTTGAATGTAATCGTCAAAAAAGCATCACAGTCTTTTTCTGACTTATCTTTACCTGAGAAGTCTTTTGGACGACTGTCCTTTCAGGTAAAACCTTTGGTCGGATTTACTTTCAAAATGAAATGCAAAAATGCACCATGCATTGAAAGATGCTTGAGACGTGCCGTGTACAGCTGCTCTGATTGGCCCGAAGACTTTTTTTTTTTTTTTCAGCAATAATCAAATGAAGCAGAAAGCAGCAGGGGTCTGCTGGTGTTTGGTCACGCAGTCAACATCTGCTAACACAGAACTGCACATCCAGCTTTGCTCCAGTGGGCTTGACGTACCAAACAAGAGGCAATAACTCTCCAGGTCCAGTGATCGTAAAAAAGTGCAAACCCATGTTTATTTTTAACAATGTTTCACTAAAGGAAGTTGCCACATAGTATTTTGGGGAATATTTCTGGTTTTAGAGACTTTGACTTAAGTCTGTAAAGAACCCAGAGGAGTCCTGACTTTGGTACTGAGCTGTTTAGAAGACGACAGAAGTAAAGTTCCATTATTTTTATATTCCCAGTCAATCGTATATGTTCCTTTGTAGCTCGGTCTACTAGATTTTCCTTTTCATGGACGATGGCGTTTAGTGTATAACAGAGGATGTTTAAAGACAAGGCTGTGCACACCCTTTGGCTATATTTGATTGGGGTTTTCATTTCCTGGGTTTTTGTTTTTTTAGCCATTTCCAAGAACTTTGTTGTAGCTCAACAAACATGAAAAAAAAAACGGAAGTTAATCAGAAATAAATGGAGAGGTTTAACAATGAAATAACAATGCTTTGAACTGACTTGATGTCTAGCAAATACAAAGTCTTGACCATTAATTATGGCTGTTACTCAGCAACAAGAAGAAGAGGGATTATTTCATGTCAGGCCTCTGAGACAAACCTTTAGACCTTGTCCGACCACATATCTTCCGGTAGTGTTTGACGGTCACGCTGTAGCTTTTACGTCTTACTAACAAAATGTATTCAAATCCTTTTGATAGCTTTAGAACAAAAACAAAATTTCTAAATAAAATTGATGCTCCAGTCAGGAGTTTTTTTTTTGTCTTTTCCTGATTTTAACCTCAAAATCCAGACTATAAACCGCACCTGATTATATGCCCATTACATTTTTAAAGGATAAACCATTTTGTACATACATAAGCCACACTTGTCTATAGGCCACATGTTCCCACATTGAAACATGTGTTGTAGAATGAGGATGTGTATTTGCTGAAACCACGCATTTGTGTAGGAAAGAGGAGGGGAGAGTGCATGCAGCGCAAGAGGGAGCAAGAGCGCACAGCTGAAGTGTGTTGAACGGTGAATGATTATTTATTAACCCGTTCTGGAGGCTCTGAGGGTCCGAACGGGGAAGTGAACCCCAAAGGAAGACCCACCTTTGGCGGAAAGCATCTCCCCCGCATTTTCCGACCACCGACAGAAAGAAAAAATTAATCACAGGAAAGGTTCAACACGACATATTTACAAAGAAAGACGGTACACAGAAAGAATTTTCAAAGTTTGAATAATATACCTGAACTTTTCTATCCAAACAGTGCCCGTAACACAGCACCAATAGTAAGAGCACAGAGCTGGTTAAAAAAACATACCGGTAAAAGTCACTGAGAGCAGCAGTAACTTATAGACGCGCCTCTGCGCGGCACGTGCAGAGCGAACGAAATGATAGGTTCGGTCGCTGGTAAAGGAAACGGAAGGCTGGGTCTTTATCTGACGGCTTCATGTTCAGCATTGAAATCATAGAAAAACGGCAGCAGGCGGATAAAACTCATGATGAATACCTGAAATCATGACTGACCAGCTTTACAGCAGTGATATACACAAAGGCACTGAATGAGAGATCTCTTTAATAAAAAAATATGTATGCATAAAAGGACCTAATAAAGATGAAAGGTGGCTTTCCTTTCAGGACTTTGCTTTGAGTAGACATATGTCAGGGTCAGTCCTTGAACCTTGATCGCTTTATATTAAAACCACATTTGATTATTTTGGGAAAAACCTTTAATATCTTGATTAAAACGATCAGTGAAGAAATGTGATGAAGAAAAAAGCACTTTTCCAGGTGTTTGCGACAGACATGCGAAACAACCAACAAACTCAGTGATCATCTGGCCTCAAGACAGAAACGTGCTGCAACCTTTGATTGTATCTGAGAACTGGACTGAGTGACTCCTCCCCCTTACCTAACAAACAGGAAGTACCTGCTGGTTCCATGAAGCCAAAATCCCATAGACGTCTATGAAGAAATAAACAGCTGTTACTCAACATTCTATTTGTCAGCCTATTTATCTGCCTTTTTAACCCTTGTGTTATCCTATGGGGTCAAGATGACCATTGACGTGTTCTTCCTACCATGACAAAGGTGGATAAAGGTGGAAAGATTTCATGTAATCCATGAACACCAGTGGAGATCACAAATCACTGAAGAAAAAAGGTGCAGCGCACTGTCTAATGGGTCTAGATGACCCCACTCCCAATGATAAAGTGCCTAGGATAGCACAAGGGTTAACATGTTCCTGCGAATCCACTTTTTTTCCCCTTTAGTGCAAGTTATTCAAATATAAACTGACCAAAGTATGTAGAGCCTGTTGGCCCCCATGTTGAGCATTCAAAACGTTTGATTGACATATTCCAAAATTTCAAGTGGTACAGGTGTGGCCTTCCAACAAAAACTCCTGGTTGGCGAGGGTGGTTGCCATAGAAACAATGACTCAGACCCACTCGGTCCAATCACTGCTTACTGACGACGTCTGGTTCCAACATTCTCTTGTCATTACTTTTCATTTAATGTTTTTTTTTCTTCAGTTTGCAGGTTTCACACTTTCAGGTTTGCGATAAAAATAATTGTTTTTTTGCGACCAGTTAAACACGCTTAATTCTTCACACTGTAAGTTGTAACACAGTAAGTTTATAGTTGTGGTTGGCATTCATTTTAAGTTGTTGTTTGAGTTAAAAACAAAGAGGAAAGAGCTTTAACACTAACTTCATTTTTGCACTTTTTCTTCCTGCTACAGACACTTTATTTATTTTTTTGTTACTTTTCAGTCATTGTTCGTTGGTGGGAAAGGTTTCCATTAGAAATTACTATGGAAAGCTCTGAATACTAAGTGAAAACTGTTGATTTATATGATTTGCTTTAAGGTAATTGTTGTTTTGTGTTGATTTCAAGTTAAATTCATGCACAAAGGTCATTTATCACTTCATATATGGCAACATTTTTAATAAATTTAAATGGTATTTTTATGCCCAAAATAAAAACATCAATAAAATATTATTATTAGTATGTTTTTTTTTAATTATCATCATTAGGGGCACAAAGACATGTTATTTTGGGTTCAATAAATATTGAAACTTCTTAGTCTGATGGGAAGATCTAATTCCTGTGACTCACACACCACCTTTCCTGTGCGCCATAGAAAGCTTTCTTTACAAACGGACAGGATCCCATCACCTTGTGAGATGAAGCTGCCATTGTAGGAGATATTCTTCAGTTTGTGTGTCTGTTTCTCTTCAAACCCTTGAACACAATCTGCACATTTTAGCTCATGGCGGACGTCAGCAAAGGTGAAACTCAGTGGAGTTTATAAGCGTTTTGTGTTATATTTTTATAGACTGTGTTATATGAATAAAGTTAATTTGATTTAATTCATGAGCCGGTGTGGCGTTTCGATTTGTTAGTCAATGGCGTGGAATCGGTCCCTTCCCCACAGTAGGGCCGCACAATAAATGCCACATGTATTGTTATTGCGGTATTCCTAAATGTTTACACAAATGTTTAAACGGTCTAATGGCAGCTAAAATATTTAATGGATCAAATAGAGCCTACTGACCAATCGGATGAACCCCTTCACGTCATTACCCAATCAAACTGAGCCCTTTTATGTTAGATATCCGCCCACTATCTAGACGAGCGTCATTTAGAGTATCTGAGTCCTATTGGTGTGAATTTAAACAATTGTTGCAGTGAAATAGAAATATTTGTTCGTGTCAGGTCAACGTCGCAATATTAATGACTTTATCGCACATCACAAGGATGGTGTAGGCCTACCCCACAGTCTACATCAGTGGTCCCCAACCTTTTTAACACCACGGACCGGTATGGCGTCCCACAAAGACGCCACGGACATGTCTTTAATTTGTGGGCGGATGATTATTGTTACAACGCTATGACAAGAGAGGAACAGTGACGCGATAAGACGATCCCTGTGCTTTTGTTGTAACACGCATGACATCGCACATGTGTCATCATCCTCTCCACTTCCCACACTCTTGGTGCAAAAAGAAGTACTGTCTATTAAATGTAGCTTCTTTTTGGGGGGGGGAGTTGAAGGCTCCTCTTCTGTCTCCTGGCTGGACATGTTCCCCTTGGCAATGAAACTTTCCAAAGACGTTTGTTTTTTACTCATTTTGCTAGTTCCTGGGTTTTGTTTTAGCGGTGACCTATCACGAGACCGAGAAAGGCGCCTTGGCCTGCTGTCAAGAGTGACATAGACGGATGGAACAGAGAATCCTGCAATTTTTCAAAATAAAACATCTTTCAGATTCTGAAATTGATAAAACTGAAGTAATATAAGTTAGTTATTCTTTCTGTGCGGCCCGGTACCAAATGACCCACGGACCGGTACTGTTCGGTTGGGGACCGCTGGTCTACTTGACAGCAGCGTTGACCACCCTCACCCTGTTCTCCATCAGCCTGCTCTGGTCAGTCAGAACGGGGAGCTTAAAATTGGACAGTGACCTTTACGGGTTTAACCTCCTACATGTCCAACTTTATTTCCAATCATATGAAAACTATGACTCAAGGTAATGCTAAATTAAGTGAAGTCCTGGATTAAATGGTATGTTGTAAATTAGGGAGAAACGGCATGAAGAGATTAAAACGAGATCCAACAGGAATAATATTTGCTAAAAGATTGCCTGTTTGTTTGGATATGTAAACAAATGTTAAGGAATATTACACACAACTAGATGTTTGGCATTATTGTAGTGGTGTAACGGTTAACTTGAACATTTCGATTCATATCATAATTTTTGGTTGACAATATAATTTACAGTTGATTTTGGTTCATTTTGAATGATCCGATTCACTGACCTACTATGGATCCAGGACGTCTTTAGTCAAAACTTCATCCAGTGTGACTCAGAGATACCTGATACTGAACAGTGCAAGGGAAGTTTTCCAAATTCCTTGTATTTTCTTGCATGATAATCAAGTGTAAATGAAATATGTGTACAAAAAAACAAGTAAACTAGAATGAATGTCAAACCCATTCACATTTTAGTTTCTAAAGTTCAGCCCACTGTTGTTTTTCCACATGCATAGAATCCAATGGGAACATTATTAGAACATTCTAGCACACTGGATGGTCACATGACTTTGCTAAATTCAAAGTGTTTGGACTGGAATGATGGACTGATCAGTTTTTGCTGACATCACATTTGTGTTGTCCGCTGTGATGACTCTTGGTCATTTTTACGTTGTAGTAAAATAAACCTACCATCTCAATCCAAATAGTATTTTCCAATATCAATATAGTTGATTAACTTTATTTTTGAAATGGTTTGATGATGGTATAGGTTTATTTAAATAACAATTTGCCTCAGTTTGATCTGGTTAGGTCAAAATCATTACACTTCTACATGACTCCCAGCAAAAGCAAAGCTGGTGTTTCAGTGAACATCAGTAAGCTTTGTCGTTCAGAACAGTGCCCTTCTTTCACCTTAATCACTCTCAACACGTGGAACATTATCAGCACAAAGCGCGGCATCAGAATTTGCATTTAAAACATCCACATCTTGAGGTTAAATCCAGTTTATCCATCCAACTCCTCGTTCCTGCGCTTCCCTCGGCTCTCCCTCCGAAGCAGCAAAAGGAACTTCATCAATCATGCTACCGTCACCTGCGAGGTACGGGGAAGGGAGGAAGGGTCATGCAACAGGAACACAAGCTAGGCAGAGCTACGTTAGACAGGTACGACGGAGGAAAGATGGTGGATTTATTGGGAGCAAGCCCGTACAACAAAGCACGCCTGAAAAACATACACGTACATCAATGCCTGCGAGCAGGTTTTCAGGGAAACAAACACAAAATAAGCATCAAGGGACAAACATTTGCATCCAAGTGTACATTTTTTGGGATGGTTTTACACAGAGTTGCACAGTGAAGGAAAATAAAAAAACAGTAAAAATGAGCTAATTTTTAAAATTTTTCACCAAGTAAAGGTGTGATTGATGTTAGCATGGCAGAGCCCCGACTTCAATGTCTGTTAAAATCCATGTTTGTTTGCAGCGTCATTCGTCTTCAGACTGACTGCAAAACTCTGCAACCAGGCGGAAAATCGGAAAGAAAGTTTCCTTTTAATAGCAGAGGTTGTTGTGATAATAATGTATGCAGCTGAAGAATGAAGGATCCCATAGCTGTAAGGGCTGGGTTTCCATGCAGAAACTCATAAATAAACCCTCTTTAATCACTATTATATGTAGACATTTTGACCTTTGTACAATAGAAGTAAATGTAAAAAGGATCCGATCGGTGTGGAAATCCCGCCGGTCCGTCCTGGAATTGTGGCGCTTCAGATAAGTCGTGCTCACGCTGCGACACGGAGGTGGGCAACACCTAGTTGGCGTTATCGGTGGAGAGCTGGGCTACGGTGTTGGTGTAGATTCTGCGGTTCAAAGGGATCACCGTCGTCTTGGAGGGGACTGAAGTGTTGCCGTTTTCCGATGACCAGTGATCGCAGTGGAACAGAGTCAGGAAACACCTGTAGAACTGAGAGGCAGATGCACAGAGGAGCTGTGAGTTCTCAGTGCAGAGCAGGCTTAAGAGCCACAGATCCTGAGTGGGGGTACTGGTGGGGGGCTCACAGTGGGATGAAATTTGGGGATTTTCCATTTTCCCACAATATGGGACAAGAAAACCTTTGTTCCGAGTGATCTTCACAAAATTTCACACACATGCGGCAACCTTCAGTCTACAACTACAACCAAAGGTTTGGCTGACCTTTCACCTTGGGATGAGGCCGCCATCTTGAATTTTTCAATGAAAACACCTTTAGTTAGCAGCTATAAATTTAAACTCCTTCTAGGGATTTTTATCTATTTGCTTCTAACCAAGAACGGGAAACTCTTTGGGAGAAAAATGTAGGAGTTAGAAGTTTCTGATTCTAAACCATGTCGCTGGAATCGCTGGCTCGAGCTGAACAAAACAATACATCACATGGTATGACTACTTTAGGAATGTGGCGTGGTTAACAAAAAGAAATATAAAAGTTCACTTTTGCCGATTCTTCTTCAGTCCTGTCCGTCACCTACAGGCGACCCAAACATAAAATGGTTGCTATGGAGATAAAACTGACAGAAAAGCAGCCATTTTTTTTTCATGATTTCGTCACATCCAGCTCTATCAGAGAGGCAGAGGGGAGAATAAGGTGTAGCAGCTTCTCAGCCACAAAATGATGGTAGACTGCTGCTAGTGTGCTGTGACCAAACACGCCAATTAGAATGAAGCCCAGTTACTTCTACTTATGTCACACCCCCAATAGCCACGCTACCATGACAGGAGGTCTCAGCCTCTAAAGCCTTTTCCCCCTAAAAGCTTTTCAAAATGCATTTTTGACAATAAAAACGTAGAACTGTGTTCTGTCTGTGAAAATCCATGCATAAACTCATTGTAAAGCCTAAAATGTCACATGCTTAAGTCCTGATTGTGTTTGTTTCTGTCTGGATGCAGGTTTGCAGTTTCCAAACAGATGCGAATACGAAAAAAAAAACAGATGTTTTTCTACCATTTTTTTTAGGATGGACTCAGCATTTTCATCTTTTTAGTCTTGTCTAATGTTTGTGCACATCAGAATCTTTTTCAGAGTCCTTAATAGATTCACTTCATTAACACAAATCTTTTTTTCTTTACAACCGATAAAGCATTACAAAATCAGACTTTCTGTAGAGACCAGTGTGCGTCTCCACCTATCACATACTGTACGTGGATTCTGTCAGAGGGAAGCTGCTCCATGACTTGAACATACAGACAATAGAGGGCAGCAGTGCAGAAACCCCCGCAATAACAGTTTGAAGGAAATGATCAGCTGAAGGCTGCAGGCGAGTTGTGAGAGGAGCTCGAGTCTGCATCATCTACAGTACAGTGCTGTACTACAGTACTGTACTGTACTTCAGTACTGTTCTGTACTACAGTACTGTGCTGTACTTCTGTACTGTGCTGTACTTCAGTAACAAAAAAAAGGGGCTTTTAAACATTTTGTTATCTATGAAATAATGACACAAAAGAATTCATGATATTTAGCTGATACTATCTTTTATTGTTTCTTTTTTTTTCACTTATGTATAGGATAAACATTTTGTAGTCAACATTTAAAACAATTAAATAAATCCTGTGTTAGAAAAAGATTGCAAACTTTCCTGGTAAACAATAGAGATGCCAAAATTCGGGATTGAAACCAAACCATGTGGGGAAAGTGAATCGTAGCATCCCTGCTGCATACCAGTATCTCTGTTAAAACACGTGGCGTGCTAAATTTAAGGATTTATTATTCATTGTTTGTTTGTTTTTTACATTACGCCAGGCTTACTGTAGGCTAACTGAAAGTTTTTTTTGTCATTGAAATAATACATTTTTCTGTATTTTTAATTTTTTTAACGCTTTTTTTGTAACACAAATCAAATTGAACTGAAACAGAACCAAAAATCGAGGTGTTAACTAAACTGTGGGGAAAGTGAATGAATGCATCCCTAGTAGACACAATGTCCGGCAGATGCATCGAACAGTCACATTGTGCTCCATTAAAAGAATTGAACTGCTAATCTCAGAAACAACAGATTCAATCTAATAGGAGGAAATTCCACAAATGGATAAAAAAAAAAACGGTTTTAAACTTGGTACGTCGGTGCAAACGCCACCAAAAACCTTCCATCGGTGCACACGAATGGATTATTAGGCATAACATGTGTTATGTCGTAATAGTGTACATAATTTATTACTTACTTACTTTTTAAATTTTGTTTTTCTATTTTTGCACATTTTTTCGTATTTGTATACTTGCACATTTGGGAACACCCCTCACTTTTGCACATTTCTGTCACTTTTCTTTTCTCTGCTCTTTGGAACTGCTGTGACAATTGAATTTCCCCAATGTGGGATCAATAAAGAATATCTATCTATCTATCTAAACTCCTCAGAAGTCAGAACTCTGTCTCCCCCTCTGGCCACCGGCGGGAGCTGTCTGCAGAGCACTCAAAGTATGGAGTGATATTTCTGCCATCATGTTGCACACAAAATGTTCTAAGTTGCAAATGAAAATGTTAAATATTTGCTTTTCAATTATTTTTAATTTTGCTTTCAATTTTTTTAATTTGGCTTTCAAAATTTTTTTGCTTTCAAAAACCTTTTTGCGTTTGCAAAACACACGTTTTTGTATGCGTTGTGTCAAATCTCGATTTTTTCCTATTTTTGATTTTGCCGAGTTAAGGTTCAGATGGACGTGAAAAAGCTGCCATCAAACAGCTGCTGATTGATCCAGTGTTTTGGAATAGATTACCAGCAGTAATAAGCAAAAGAATGATGGCTCACCAAAGGAGACTCAATGTATTTAAGAGAATAATCATTTTTAACTTTTAAGTTAACTTTCATAGTGTCTTATGTTTTAGAACTCGTGAGCAAAGTAAAAAATAAATACTCATGAAAAAATTCTATTTTCTCTTAATATTTCAACATTTTTTGATTAAAATAAAACCGTAGTTCAGATACAAATCTTAAAAAGTGTTACTTCCTGCTGGACGGAGTCGGAGCTCTGACATTTCTTTCTGCTGCAGACATTTTAAACACGGTCACTACACTGACAAATAACAATATAATATACAAAACTCTGTTTTATTATAGCAGTTCTTATTTTAGCTGCTCCTTCTAGGTTTTACTCTGAGAGAAATGGGGCCAGAATGGTTGAAAACGGCAGAATCAATCAGCAGCTGTTTGATGGCAGCTTTGTCACGCTAAACTGAAACTTATCTCAGCAAAATCAAAGATAGGATAAAAGCGAGATTTGACACAACGCATGTCAAAAGATGTTTTGCAAACGCAAAAAAAAAAATGAGAAAGCTACATAAAAAATAATTGAAAGGCAAATATTTAATATTTATATTTGCAACTTAGAAAGTTTTGTGTGCAACGCGGTGGCAGAAATATCCTTCCGTATCAAAGCACTTTATCTCCCAGCGAGCACTTCCTGGATGCAGCACAGCTGACTCATTCACTCAATCAACCACAGCATACTTAAGCTCTGCTCTGGGTCTCACTCAGTGTTAGTACTGTTTGTGCCACTATGCCTTCCTCACTGAGCGTTATATTTGGACCTCATCTTCTGTCTCCTGACCGTCTTTCTCTCTGTTTGCCTGCCATCCTCTCTCTCCTCTTATGATCTTATGCCTGTTATCGACTCCTGCCTGCCTGCCTGACCCTGAGTTAGCTTTGTGGACTTGTAGCCGAGCTAATAAACCTGTTGCATTTGGATCCAGCCGTCCGCCTGTTCTTTTAACAAAACTATAGATGAGTTGTCACTAATGTTTGTGTGAAATGAGGCTACAGTTGGCCCATATGTCATGAATGCACTCCATCTTAGTGGACTTTCTCTTTGACCACTCTGCGTGCTTTTACTCTGCAATCCACATTCTCATGGCCCTTTTTCAGCCTTGACTTTGTTTTTGTGTTGGCCTTATCAGCCTAAACCCACTGAGCAACGCAGATCCTACTCCTGCCAACAATGCAGCAGAAATCCTTTAAGGGGTCTCTTATTTTGAAAGGTTGGTTTGAATCGGAGTGGTCATTTTCATCATGGATAGACTTTAGGGGCCACGTGTGTGAATGATTCTTTTTTTTTTGGGGGGGGGGGACTCATCTTGCATTGACTTTTTAACATGTTGCTGCTTTTCCGTCCACACCGGCGTCCCCACGCCTGATGATGTGCGTTTTCTGACCCTGCAGGTATCCTGACCATGATGGCCCTATGCGACAAGCTGCACGTGTACGAGTACATCCCCTCCATGAGGCAGACGGACTTGTGCCACTACCACGAGAACTATTACGATGCCGCCTGCACGCTGGGCGCTTACCACCCCCTCATTTATGAAAAGAACCTGATCCTGCAGATAAACGTGGGCTCGAAAAAGGACCTCCTAAAAAAGGGGCGGGTCACTCTCCCAGGCTTCAGCACCCTCACCTGTGGCGCCTGAGCTGTGAAATCTGACCGAATCCGGTCACACAAACACACAGACACACACACACACACTGGTCTTTTATTGCTGACCAGGGGAGAGTTGCAATACGGCCACTCCAGATGGCGAGGGCGAAGGGTTTCCAACGAGATCCACAAAAAGCAAAAGCCATAGCCCTCAGCGAAATGAACCTTAAGTATTATGGACAGACTTTGTCGTCATTGAGGATGGTTTGTTTGACCAGAAACTAGACCTTCTGAAACAACACAAAAAAAAAGAATTCTGCTTTAGCTGAGCCACGTTAGCTGTGGAGCTATGGTAGCAAAAAGTGAAACGTTTGAACAAAAACACATTTTTAGTAACTTTCTGTTGTGAAATCAGTGTTTTACAGTAGGATGGGCTGTACTCCACTTAAAGGCAACGCCCCTTTTTCTAACAATCCTTTTTCCTCTCGATGAAAAAAGGTGTTTGTAGGTGAAGGAAATATCCACTCTGAATGTCACAAATACAACAGTATGATGTATAAATAGCAGTAACACTTGTTTTGAGGTTGTTTTCAGTGTTGCTGTACACACTTTATGGCAAAAACAGGACTTGTTTTATGTTGTCATGTTTCTATTTCCAACTACTGACGCGTTTGGTCTTAAACCTGTGCACATTGACAGTCTGTTGCAGTCAGATCTGGAGCCCAGAGCAGCCATAGCGTCTGGGCCGGGGCTCGAACCAACACCTCTGGGTTGTATCTCTTCACATCAATGCAGTGAAAACTGGCACAACTACAAAACCCATTCTGTCTGAATGTGACGACAGGTGCCTGACTTCTCCATTCTGCCTTGGCAATCACCTCCCACCACCCCCCCCCCCATCCTTTTTTTCTTTATGGCCCATTTAATGAATGTAACGTGTCACAATCACTATGTGTTGCTGCAAAATCTTCAATGGAGCTCGTCCCTGCTGTCGTTCACGCCAACTGAGGTATAAAATATCTGGAATAAAAGAGCACAAAGAGCCTTCTCTTCAACTTTACATGACTAGATCCTGTAATTTAATGTTGAGTCTATCCAGGTTCAGACAAAGATGGCAGAGGAATTCGGCCCTGCAGTGTCCTCCGACCCACTGTTTACAGTGCGAGGGCCACATCAGCAGCTGCTTCAAGAGACTTTAGGTCAGCAGGGAATAGAGAATCTTTGGGCTGAAACCTTTTTTGTTTTGCTTTTTATATGAATTGCAATTGAATAAAGATGTGAAACCGTCAGAGAAATGTAGCTTTAAAGTTTGACATAGCGCAGAGAGGCTTTTATTTTGAAACCATGGAACATTAGTTAGACATAAGGAAAAACAAACAGTTACATATAGTTACTGTGTAATAAAGGGTAATATAAAACAGTATTGATAAATTAGTAGTAATAAATTAGTAATGTGAAAAGATGATTTTTGGAACACCAATCAGCCATAACATTATAACCCATCTGCTGAGGATTTCTGTTTGGCTGAAGGCCTGCCATTTGACCAAAACAAGCTCAGAATTCTCAACTTCAGTTGAAAGCATTATTGGATACCAAATGCTGCAAAAAGATGGACCTTAGTCTGAATAAAACGGCAGTATAATACTATCAATTGCATTACCACGTTCCACCACTAGGTAAAACCTGTATTTAAAGCTCTGACAACTACTTCAAATGTAATTTTTAAAATCATAAATGGTAAAAAGTATATAGATTATGTGGAACCGGTCTATTTTTTATGGATATTACGCAAAAAAGATATTGGTATTTTTTCCCCCATGTCTATTCTTGGGCTTTAAAATGGGAATTTGGTGTAAAGCAGTCTGAGAGATTCTGCACATCATCACCAGATGATATGAAGTAAATATTAAAAAGCTGAGAGGTTTCCTTCTAGTGCTCATCTGGAGTGCCCCAGTTACAGACCCACATTGGACTTTCAGCCCCACCCTTTTTGCTTGGCTTTGGTCACTCCGGTCATGGCGGGAAAGCCATTCGGCAGGAAACTAAAAAAATAACCGAATCATTGCATAAATTGCCTCCACTGTGCCGAACCCCAGAATGGAGAGAAGAAAGCACTTCCAGACTCTGAAAGGCCAAAGGGATGGCACGGCTGAGTGTGACAAAAAAGTCATCAGAAAATGAACATGATTACTACTTTTTTTTTTTTATATAAATGAAGCTCATGCTGACATCAGCAAGTTGAATTCCAAATTATTTTCAACGTTTTTGTCAAATTATAAAAGAAAAACTGAAAAAAAGGTCCTCTTTCAAAAAACATTAATTAATCAATTGGTACAATTCCTAAGTTAATTTTTACTTCAATTTGAATTTATCTGTAATTTTTCATAAGCAATATATATCTCTTCAAATGTCATTGTTTTCCTTGCAGGAAATAAAAACTACTTTTATTTGTTATTTTAATATCTATCCCAGATCCAAAAATAAGGAACAGAAAGTTTACCTGACAGAACCAGAACCAGCATTATTCGGATTAGATATTTTAAGTTATGTTAGTTTCTTGTGTTAGTTTTAATTTTCAATTTGTCCTTCTATTTCAAACCCCTGCCATTAAACAAAACGTAATTTCTGCAGATTTTCAAAGTAAAAGGCTTATGTAAAAGTTTATGTTTTTACACTTTCGCACTTTTGATGGGTACAAACTAACAAAAGAAATGCCTAATAGGCAAATAATGTATCATTGGCATTTTAATGCTGTGGCTGATGGGTGTTCATGACGAAACAATATTATTAATTTGTTTTATAACTAAATATCATTTTAGTGACAAAAAGGAACCAACTGACATAAAAGTAATCTTAAAATGTCAAACAACTTCTTCTTTTGTGGTTAAATGAGATCTGAAGATTCCTTTTTAGGTTGTGGTGAGTTTCAGACCAGCTTTCCATGTCTGTGCTGACGTATGTTAATTGCGTTTGTGACGTTGACACACTGGATCTGCACAGACTCTGATCATGTATGTTTTTTGGACTCCAGGCAGAGTGGGATAAATCATCGTGATTTCTTTTTTTTAATGCTTTTATTTTTTGTCTGGATTTGATTGCATGCTTGTTGAACACATCCAGACTGGAGGTTGGCAACTTCCTGAAGGCGTTAGTCCAGCTGGGATGGCGTGTTGGAGTTTGATCTTTGTATGTTTATGTGCCAAAATCCATCTTTAGTCCTCTTCAAATGGGGTTGGAGGGGGATAAGGATTCTGGGAAAAGTGTTTGTCTTCAGGATGCTTAAGGGCAAATTTAATGGTGTTTTTTATCCTCTAAAAGAGGGCCATTTACTTCGACTAAAACATTTGTTGACATAATCAGTCGAGTTTTCAGGATATTTTGTAAGATGGGGTTCTGTGTGAAACTGTTGGGGGGTGGGGGTAGCAGGCGGGTGGGTGTGTCCTCTTATTGCATCGTTCTGAGTTTAAAGCCTCCTTTTCACAATAAAATGTCTCCAGTGAAAGTGCTTCACTTCTTTCTGCTGCAGGTAAATATTCCTAACACCTCACGTAGCCGCAGCGTCATAAAAAGAGAGCATTTGTGGTGTAAATAGAGCGCCTTTCCTCCTCTGAGAGCTCGCTTTCTGACTGGTTTGTGCTCAGAATGGTGGGAGGTTCTGCACCACACCGCCTTTATAAGATTGTTTACTTCCCTCCTTTTTGCTATTCTCCTCTGTGGTTTTCTCCATTTGGATCAGAGTGAAGCTCCTGTTTCACTCCTACCAGCCTTTTGGTGTTTATCTTGATTTTGACGTGTTCTCTTACACTTGAAGAGATATTTAATGTGTTTTTTTTTGTTGTTTTTTTCTCCTTTTTTTACTAAATAAAGGTGTTCTACATTGTTCTACATTGCCAAGAGTTCTTTGCTTCATTTTCACAAAGACGCCATCCATCAGTTTGCGTACCTGCTTGTTCATGAGTATGTAGATGAGGGGGTTGATGACGGTGCTGCTTTTAGCCAGGAGGGAGGGGACCACGCTGGCAACCGGGCTAATAATGTTGGGGGGACCAAAGGTGGCCATCATGGCCACAACGCCGTAAGGCATCCAGCACAACAGATAACAGGCTGCTGTGGTCAGGACCATGAAAAGTATGTGGTACTCCCTCTTGCGAGCCGCAGTCTTCCGGATTTTTCCCACCTGAATGAGAAAAACAGGGATAGCATTTAGAGTTTTGATTCCTAAATTCTTCTTTCACTACTGATCAAAAAAGGAGACTTGCACTAAACACTCACTAGTTCAACTTTATTACTTCTGCTTTCATCGAACAAAAACAAATTGTTTATCTTTAACACTTTTGTCCTGCGGGTCAAAAATGACCCACCCTACCAAAGCCCCAAAATAAAGCAACTTCATTTAAATCTAAAATCTTTTGTGTTTGTGAACATCATAACCCTTTTTTCAACACTAACCAAATGTCATTACTGTTTTCTATTACACCCAAAAGGTTTGTCATGTAAATGGAAAGGGATTACTTATGAATTAAATATACTTAAATGAAAAAAAAGACTGCCAATAATCTGGAATTTCTTTGTCAACAGGTTTTCTGGTGTGTTTGTGTGTGCGCACGTGCAAGTGTATGTCTGTAGGTGTGTTTGTGGAATTTCTTTCTTTGTCAAAATGTTATCTGGTGTTGCACTGCATCAATCAAATGGTGGTCACACCAAACACTGATCGGTTTTTCGGAGTCCCCAGACCCCCCAAAAAATCTAAACAGCCTGTTTCAGAGTATCATTTTACTTTGACCAGTCTAAGGCACACCTGTGCAACAGTTGTGCTTTCTAATTAGCATCTTAATTTGGCACATCTGTTAGGGCAGTGGTTCCCAAACTGGGGGGCGCGGATGTATTGCAGGGGGGGGCGCGGTGGAGTTTAGAAACAAAGGATTTGTATGTTTGGCTCGAAAATATTCTAATCTTCAGAAAGGGGGGCCCTGCAGAAAAAGTTTGACACTGGTCCTTCTGCAGTGCATTATCGTATCATTATCGTTGCATTGCGTCTCTAGGTCGTCAGTTAATTTACACCGACTCCATTGCGTCTCATGTTTGTCCCGCCTCCCCCCTTGATCCCGGAGGAGTGGTTTGTCCCGTCGTCGGGTAGTTCGTCCTGGTCTCGTTTTTCCAACAATTAACCAATCAAGCCCCATGCCCTCTCTGTCCTCCTAAATGAGTCCTTGTAAAGTACTACACACTTTTGAACCTCCACAATGAAACTTTTGTCATCCATGGCGTGTTATCCACAGTGTCAATGTTATCATGTGAGCACGTCACCCAAAATATGAAATGTAGTCTTATAAAGTTTGACCTGGAAAGTACAACAGACGTTTTGATTTTGAAACTTAACCTGCTTTACAACAACGTAAATTCCATCACCGATAGCATGAGGTTGAAATTCTGCCACAATTTAAATTCAAATTTCAAGTTAAACTATTTTATTTTTTAATGTTTTTGCATCCAAAATATTGAAATGTCTTGATTATTCTCAAACTTTACAGAAGATTTCATTTTTTTACAAACTTTTCACAGACTTAGAAATTTCATTTTTCAATTTCCCAAACTTTTCTAGGTCTCTCATGACCAAACGAACCCTGGTTTATATTTTAGTTCAGTGTCAAAGAAATGAAAAAGAAAAAGTTGATAACATTTTTGTACAGATCAGCCTCACAGGCCTCCAACAGCCTAGAACACTGTGGTATTAGTTCAAGAAAAGTATGGAAGATGTTTTTGCTTCTTCCTCCTGAAGACTGTTTCTGGCAGATCTAAGCAAAAAGCCTTTTGTATCCAACACTTGGTTCTTACTTTCCTCTCAAGAACAAAGTTCTCCCAGATAATTTGACACTTCATTGATGCAGACTATACCTGAAGAGCTATTGAAAAGTATTGCAAAAATGTTCTTTTCATTCAAGTCATCCTGACCATTTTTTGCTCCTATACAAATTCAATAACCGGACATTTTGAAATACCAAATTGAATTTAAAATTCTTCGTTGAGCTGGAACTTCCAAAGTAAATCAATATAACAACCTAAAATTAAACACAGCTGCAGTCAAAGACACAAATTATATTTCCCTGGTTATGATCAGAGGAAGGACACATTTAGAACTACTTGTACTATTAGGTTAGAACATCCAAAACTACTCATAAATGAATTATGGGTAATAATAAACAAAGAATGCTGTGTTTTATATACAAAACAGCCCAAACAGCATGTTTGGCTGACGTCCACATGTATGTGTGTCTTCAACTCTACAACAAATTTCAGTTTGTTGGCAACCTGCATTCAATGACAGGGATTTAACAGTCTGCTTTTATACTTTTCAGTCAAAACCAAAAATGAAAAGTGTCAAAAAACACAAGGATTTTCTTTTTAATGAACTTGCATTATTCCTGGCACAGTGAAACTAAATTGTAATTCAGTTTATGGCATTCTTTATGCTTAAAACTGACGTATTCCTTGGTGCTCTTTTCTTTTGTGAATGGTGCTCCAATCTTTTGTCCTTCCATAAGCCTGGTGGAACACTTAAAACCTGTCCCATCATTGGTTTGGATTGAGCTGATTTTAAACCAATTTGTCAGCTTGAACCATGAGCTTTTCATAAATGGTCAAGTTGGCAGGACACACGCGATTGTGTTGGCGTTAAAGTCATTTTTGAGCTGATATTTGATGTTTGCTTGACTCCTCTGAAAACGAGGACAAATCTTTTTACTTGGTGTTTTACCTCCATAGATAACAAAAATATTGGAATTCTATTATTTTCACTGATTATCATTAAGTAATTAAATATCAATGTTAATACACATCTTAAGGATCCACTCTGATGAAAAATGTGTTTTTGACATGCTCTTGTGGCATTTTTCTGATGATGAATGACATATGTAAAGAAAATTAAGATTGAAATAGTATTTCTGAATATTTCTGAATCAGAAGCAAAGGAAAAACATGCTGTTGTGAAAGCTTGTAGGTGTGGTGTAGAAGCTTCAATCAGCAGACTACAAGCTCCCTCCATTCTGATGTCTCCACTCGTAGACATATAGATCCATGTACGTCTTTGTTTTCCTCATCTGAGCTGGAGGTTGGATCTAAACTTTACGGCTGGATAGGTCTAACATTTTTCACCACTTTTGTTGCACCAGTAATGTATAAACAGGAAAGCTTGTAAACATATAGCTCTCATTTATCCCTTGTGCTATCCTACGACCCCACCCTTGCATTGACGTGTTCTCTCTACCATGACAAAGGTGGATAAAGGTGGAAAGATTTCATGTAATCCATGGACACCAGAGAAGATCACAAAGCATTGAAGAAAAAAGGTTCAGAGCACTGTCTAGTGGGTCTAGATGACCCAACTCCCAATGGTAAAGTGCCTAGGATAGCACAAGGGTTAAGGCTGATGAAAAGTGGGGCTGGACTTACTCCATGGCAACACACCTGACCAGGGGCCTCATTTATAAACGTTGCGTACGCACAATAGAAGGCGTACGCCACTCTCTACGCAATAGTTGAGATTTATAAAAAGCAAACTTGACGGGAAAATGTGCGGTCCTTCACGCAAGCTCTGACCCAGGCGTACGCACAAAAACGGGTGAAATGAGAAACGGCGACACCGTCGGCAGATGGAGGAAACACGTGAAAATGACAATCCTGCCTCTCATAAATAACATGAAGACTGCACAAAACAAGTCTTACAATTAACAGCTACACGAACACCAGTTTGATCGATCAGCAGTTAAACAAACAAAGAAAATCAAACGAAAATTACAACAGAAATTCAAATGAACACATTTGGAAAAAGAAAAGTTATATATGTTCTACAATATTGGCATGTTGTGCAATTCATCCTCATAAATAATATAGTTAAGAGAACAAAATAATGTACAAAACTGATATTCTCGTCAGTGTGTCCGTCTGGCGGAGCAGATATAGATGCGGGCGTGCGGACGGACAGATGTACTAATTGTCCACTGGGGAAAGTTGTTTTCATATTAAAACATTTCTTCATAAGCTATGGAATTGTGATATTCATGCATATGCCTTTAGTTTGTTTTATTTTTGATAAAACAATGTATGGCGTATGTCTCAACAATTCAGAAAGCCACAAGAAATTACATTTGCGCTGAACAATTTCCCATTTCCACGTGGATTATCACCGACATCTGTAGCTTGTCAGATGTGATTAAATAGAGGGAAATAAAATGCCCCATCACAATGCGTAATGACGCACAATGGCTGATCTTGCGCTCTTAGAAGATGTGGCAAATGGAAGAATTCAGAGTGAACGCATCTTTAGACAGCAAGAAGACTTGCTGAAAACGAGGACGAGTGGCTTATGAGCCGGTTCCGACTTCCTCGAGCCGTCCTTTTGGACCTCTGCGGGCTTTTGGACCCGGCATTACAGAGGAGCACTCGGAGGAACCACGCGTGTCACCCGGTGCATCTGGCGCTCCGGTCACAACCTCGGGTTGTGAGGCTACAGCATTTACGGCGTCTGCCACTGTTTGCCGCTCATGTGCCTTTAAGGCATTAGTAATGCCCACACTGTGCCCTCCAAACAACACTTTTTTCCTCTTTTCCACCTTGCCAACGATAACTTCTACTTCACATTGAGTGAAGTTACGTTTTTTTGATTTCCTCTGGGTGTGTGCAATGGTTTCGCAATCAATGAATATTCATTTGTGGGCGTTTCACGGACTATTTATGGGCAAGTATGGGCGTGTCATGAAGCCGGTAAAGCTGCGCTGCATTTAGAATCGGTTGTGATTTATTAAGGGAAAGATGCGTAGGATGTGCATGCGCACGGTTTTATAAATATGAATATTTCTGTGCGTACGCACGTCCTATGTTTCATCCGTACGCCACTTCTGACGCAACTCCTACGCAAAGTTTTATGAATGAGGCCCCAGAACTCAGAGGCGAATTTGTAATGAACTCCTGCTCTCTGCAGAAAAGCTATGTCATAGAAAATGACACAGGTTTTTAGATTTTGGTTAAAAAAAACGCATAATCATATTGTAAAAGCAATGGGACTTTAAAATATTTACCTTATCGTTAAAAAACAAACAAACACATCATATGTATGATCTCACATGATTTGTTCCTTCTCTCATCCTGGCCCTTTAGCTACGCTTGTGTTTGGCGAGTAAAAAGAGGTAACATGAAGTGAATAAGTTCTGACCCTTTAGTGACTCAACAACAGGTTAATTTTTTTTCCATCCATCTATCAGTCTTCTTCCGCTTATCCGGGACCGGGTCGCGGGGGTAGCAGTCTAAAAAGAGATGCTCAGACTTCCCTCGCCCCAGCCACTTCCTCCAGCTACTCTGGGGGGACCCCGAGGTGTTCCCAGGCCAGCAGAGAGACATAGTCTCTCAAACGTGTCCTGGGTCTTCCCCGGGGCCTCCGCCCAGTGGGACATGTCCGGAACACCTCTCCAGGGAGGCGTCCAGGAGGCATCCGGACTAGATGCCCGAGCCACCTCAACTGGCTCCTTTCAATGTGGAGGAGAAGCGGTTCTATTCCGAGCTCTCCGCGAGGGACCGAGCTTCTCACCCTATCCCTAAGGGAGCGCCCAGCCACCCTACGGAGGAAGCTCATTTCAGCCGCTTGTATTCGGGACCTCGTTCTTTCGGTCATGACCCATAGCTCATGACTATAGGTGAGTATTGGAACAAAGATCGACCGGTAAAAAGCTTTGCTTTTTGGCTCAGCTCTCTCTTCACCACAACGAACTGATACAGCAACCGCATAACTACGGATGCCGCTCCAATCCGCCTGTCAATCTCACGCTCCAGTCTTCCCTCACTCATGAACAAGACCCCAAGGTATTTAAAGTCCTCCACCTGGGGCAGGGACACTCCACCCACCGAGAGATGGCAAACTACCTTTATCCGGTTAAGAACCATGGCCTCAGATTTAGCGCTGCTGACCCTCATCCCAGCCGCTTCACACTCGGCCTCAATGCCCCCCAATGCACGCTGGAGGTCCCGGCCCGATAAAGCCAACAGGAAAACATCGTCTGCAAAAAGCAGAGAGGAAATCCTGTGGTCCCCAAACCAGACCGCTTCTGGCCCCTGGCTGCGCCTACACATTCCTTCCATAAAAACTATGAATAGAACCTGTGATAAAGGGCAGCCCTGTCGGAGTCCTATATGCACCGGGAACAGGTATGAGAACCAAACTCTTACTCCGGTCATCCAGAGACTGGACAGCCCTCAGGGTCCCCGGACCCCATACTCCCAGAGCACCCTCCACAGGACACCACGGGGGACGCGGTCGAACGCCTTCTCCAAATCCACAAAACACATATGGACTGAGCGAACTACCACAATCCTTCCAGCACCCTAAAGAGGGTGTAGATCTGGTCCACTGTTCCACGACTAGGACGGAAACCGCACTGTTGTTCCTGAATCTGAGTTTTGACTATCAGACGAACTCTCCTCTCCAGTACACTGGCATAGACTTTCCCAGGAAGGCTGAGGAGTGTAATTCCCCTGTAGTTGGAACACACCCTCCGGTCCCCCTTCTTAAAGAGGGGAACCACCACCCCTGTCTGCCAGTCCAGTGGTACATTTCTCGACTGCCACACGATGCTGCAGAGACGTGTCAGCCAAGACACTCCCACAGCATTCAGAGACTTGAGGTACTCAGGGCGGACTTCAACCACTCCCGGGGCCTTGCCACTGAGAAGCTTGTTGACTACCTCAGTGACTTCAACTTGGGTAATAGACAGCCTCACCCCGAAGTCCTCGTTCTGTGCTTCTTCAAAACAAGTTGTGTAGTATTTCTTCCACCGCCCGACAATGTCCCCAGTCAAAGTCAACAGCCCCCCACCTGCACTGAAAACGGTGCCTGCTGAGAACCCTCCTGAGGCGCCGGAGGGTTTGCCAGAATTTCTTCGAGGCCAACCAATAGTCCTTCTCCATGGCCTCACCGAACTCCTCCCAGGACCGAGTTTTTGCCTCCGCAACAGTCCGGGCCGCAGCTCGCTTAGACTGCCGATACCTGTCAGCCGCCTCTGGAATGCCGCAAGCAAGCCAGGCCTGGTAGGACTCTTTCTTCAGCTTGACGGCATCCCTTACTTACGGTGTCCACCACCGGGTTCGAGGGTTACCGACGCAACAGGCACCAGAGACCTTGCGACCACAGCTCCAAGCAATGGAAGTGGAAAACATGGTCCACTCGGACTCAATGTCCCCAACCTCCATCGGTACCTGCTTGAACTTCTCCCGGATGTGGGAGTTAAAGACTTCCCTAACGGAGGGCTCAGCCAGACATTCCCAGCAGACCCTCACAGTACGTTTGCGTCTTCCAAGTCTTTCCGGCCTCCTTCCCTGCCAGCGAATCCAACTCACCACCAGGTAGTGATCGGTGGACAGCTCTGCCTCTCTCTTTACCCGGGCCGAAGGTCGCCTGAAACAACTACAAAGTCGATCATTGACCTCCTTCCTAGAGTGTCCTGATGCCAGGTGTATTGATGGACACCCTTGTGCTTGAACATTGTGTTCGTTAAGGACAAACTATGACGAGCACAGAAGTCCAATAACAAAACACCACTCGGGTTCAGATCAGAGGGGGCATTCCATCTTCAATGCCCACTTTGGCAATGACAGTGACACCTGGAAGGGCGTGATTGGTAGGAATGCCCCCCCTGATCTGAACCCGAGTGGTGTTTTGTTATTGGACTTCTGTGCTTATTGTTTTTTGTCCTACTTTACTTGAGATTTTCAGACACTTTGCATAAACCTCAATTTAAAAAGCCTCCAGGGATTTATCTGGTCCAGTGCAGTTCCACTAATGGAGGACACGACTTTAGTGAGAGAACACACTGTGGCATAGCTGCAGAGGCAAACTGAAATGAAATATTGCCCTTTTCTTTTTCAGATCAATAATACTTCAGTCAAAGCGATCATTTCAGTCAATGATTACAGATGATCATAATGAGGCAGAAGAAGGGCTTATATTTCTGCAGCTAAAATGAAGAATTTGTCACGGTGTGGGGTTGGCTCGAGAGCCGGTAGGACCCAGAAGCAGAGGCAGAGGCACGAGGAACCGGGACTAGTGGATTTAATGATAACAAAAAGCGCTGCTGAGCAGGTTTACCAAAACAAAACAAAACTTACTTGGCGTGGCTTGAAACATGGAACGTGGCAAGAGACAGCGTGGCAAGAGACAGCGTGGCAAGAGACAGCATGACATGAAACACCATAACAGGGCTAATGGACCAGCACAGGAGGAAGGCAAAGACAAGACTTAAATACAGACAGGGCAGACAAGACACAGGTGAACACGATCAGGGCAGATGGGGACCAAAGGAAGTAAAACTCAAGAAACCAGACAAGACAGGAGAACTTTCAAAATAAAACAGGAAACAGAAACAAACAAGACAGAACAAGAACAAGGACGAAAAACAAGACAACAAACTCAAATCATGACAGAATTAGCTGAAAAACGAGAGTTTTGTTGTAAAGATTTATAACAATTTGACTATTAACTTTGCTTTTCTTCCACTTTAAGTTGTTTTTTTTTAATACAGAGCGAGTACAGGTGTTTTTATGGCTCAGTACACCAACACTGAGGAATAAAGGACCAGTCACATGTCTTTTACCACTGAGATTATGCCGAATTATCTCCCATCCCCTACCTTCTGTCTGTGAAGAGTTGTTTGTAATATTGACTCTACTAAGCTCTAATGTTTATTCATGTGTTAGCTTAAGAGGTTTTATTTTGTTCACATCCTAAAATCCTGATAACTGGTGCTGACAGCAGACCTATTTTTCCATTGTTGTGAGATAAATCCTACTGTATTTCCACTGCAGACATAGCATTCCCAAAGTGTCTGGGTTAATTTTAGAACTAAAATACAATACACTTTAACTCAAATTGATAACTGAGTTTTTCTCTTTAATCTGAAGAATTTGGTTGGTATTTTCAGCCTAAATCCAACATTTTCCTCTCACTGAATTTTCTCTGGTTTTCTGCTGTGTTTTAAAGTCTTACACTGGTTTTAATGTGCGTTGAGGATTAATTGCTTCTTTTATGCTACGTTCACACCGGGCATGTGACGCACTTACTTGAACACATGTCTAACCAGTGATGTTCACACTGGATAAGCAGGAAGGGGCTTCTTCATTTCACACCTAGAAGAGGCTTGGTGTGGATGTTGAAGCGGTGCAAATCTCACAAATCCTGCTTCAGGCTTTTTCTTTTTTTTTATTCCACATATGAAAGAATTTATATTTTCAGTCCACATTGACCGTTTGCAGTCAAACGTTAAGTCAAAATGAAGCTTTCTTCATGGAATGCGTGCCTCTGTACCATTGGTCCAAATCCTTCCCTTGTTTGATGATGACAATGTCATTTACAGATCAGCTCATAAGCATGAAAAAATGGGACCCTTTTACTATTCTGCCATTGGGAATTTATAACAAATGTTCCCTTCAAATCCCACCCTTAAACCCTGTACTCTTCACTAAACTGGACTTCCTTATTCACTCAACATAAACATTCACTGGTTGCTGTTAATTTACAAAACTCTCCTTGGTCTTTCTCCTTCTTAAGCCAGCTTTTGCACACTTCATCCCCCATGTACAACACCCACTCTGCAAAACTGATTCTGTTAACAGCCCCTTAATCCAACTCCTCATTGGGATCTTTATCCTTTCAGTCTGCAGCACCCAGAGACTGGTGGATTTACAAAAAAACGCTTAGACTGGACACTTTCATTTTGAAGGCAGCTTTCGAAAAGAATCTTGATGATTATCTTTGAGAAAAATGTTACTGTAACATGTAAACTGTTTGGGATTCCAATGATTTTTTGAATGATGCTAATGATAGTCTTCCGCTATTGCTGTTTTAATCTGATTGTTTCTGTCTGAGTCTTCTTTAACTCCTTTTATTTCTCTTTCTCAAAAGATCTTGATCCTGATTGGTCAAAGTTTGACCTGCATGAATAATGGCTGTGCGTTTTGTACTTAGAACCTGAAAAACGTTTGTGCCTGGTGACGTGTGAACACAAGTTTTCAACAGGTAAGCCTGAAACGTGCGTTTACGTAGACTTTTCATCGGACGTGATCACTTGAACGCGCATTGGCGAGGGCGGTGTGAACATACAGTAGCTTTAGGATTGCACGCTTCAATATGTAAATATAGTTCAGCCTTTAAAACTTTGTGGTCCACTGTGAACCTAAACAGATATATCTTTATTTTGCAGAAAGTGTGTTTGTTAGAAGCACTTGTGTGGGTTTGAGGGATTTTTTGCTAAATCTGTGCTTTGGTAGTTCCTAACATTTGGGGGGAAAGCCTGAAGCAGTTTCCCTGAGGCTCCACGCAGCTCTTAGGAAGAATTTTGATGTTCCTTCAGGCGTCGACAAAGCAGACACTTTTTCCATCAAATTGTGCGTTTTTGTTATTTTGTAAATATGATGGTTGGTTCCATACTTCCAATATTCTGTTGAGTGTGTGTCAGAAGATGAGGGCACAAAAACAAACACTTATTTTTCCTGCTGGCAGAAGAAACCTACCAGTTGCAATCAGTCCGGATGTTTGTCCAAAGATTGCAGCCCTAATCTCTGCAGGAGAGCATTACTTTGGGACATGTGTGTAATGTTGCCTCCAAGAGCTTGAAGACAAACAAAAAGAAAAAAACAAAGACTAATGCTTTGCCAAATTATTTTTTAAAAAGGGCCACATATGTGAAACAAGAAAAAAAATCATGATGTTTCTGCACACATGACCAAGCAATGCAAATGTGTCCTCTGTAGAAGAAAATGATCAACTAAAATAGAATAAAATGAAGTAGAATATTTTTGTTACTATAGAACTTTTCATAAAAAGAATCAAAGTATTTTACAAAAAAACCAGCATAAAATCTAAACCAAACACAGAAAAGTAGTAAAATCCAATATTCACAGGATCCAATGAAAAACAAAAACATAGTAAAACAAGGACTAAAATCAACTAGAAGCTCTTCTGAATGAAAACGTCTTGACCCGGGATCTAAAACACTCAACGGAGTCCGGCGACAATGGAAGGGAGTTCCAAAAATGAGGAGCGACAGCTTGAATGGACAGATCTCTGGTCCAAGAGCGGGTTTCTGGTTTAGGTTGGAAGACCTCAAGGATCTGTCTGAAGAGTACAAGTGGACATTTTTAACCCTTGTGCTATCTTAGATGACCCCACCCTTGCATTGACGTGTTCTCCCTACCATGACAAAGGTGGATAAAGGTGGAAAGATTTCATGTAATCCATGGACACCAGTGAGGTTCACAAATCATTGAAGAAAAAAGGTTCAGAGCACTGTCTAGTGGGTCTAGATGACCCCACTCCCAATGGTAAAGTGCCTAGGATAGCACAAGGGTTAAGGCTGATGAAAAGTGGGGCTGGACTTACTCCATGGCAACACCTGCCCAGAACTCAGAGGCTATTAGTCTAGTGGGTCTAGATGACCCAACTCCCAATGTTAAAGTGCCTAGGACAGCACAAGGGATAAGCAAGTCTGCTTTCCGCTTACTTTTTTCCCCCACTTCTTTTTCAAAGACCAAAGGAACACATTCTGATTCCGCAAATCCCACCCATCCACAACCCTGCTATGTGCATTTAGTTGTGAGGAGATGCTTTTATTCAAAGGATCTTACCGGTTTTTGACCACTGAGATAAATGTGGGATACATTTTAAAAATAAATAGAAATCTAGAGATACAACACTAAAGACTGAGATTTAAACCCCGAACCAACCACTTGGAAAACACTTTTTGACATTATTGACCTTTAGTCGCCCATATCTAGAACATGTGTTTCCTGTCAACATATGTGAGTTTTTGTTAGCAGTGCTGGTAGAAGATGTGCCACTAAAAGTAAATGTTTGGCACATTAGTTGATGTTACTGTACAGAAATTGGAAATATGGAAACAAAATGTGTAAAAATAATCACTTTTGGTTGAAAGTAGAACATCTGTACCAATTTGGAAGCAAAACATTTCTTAGATTCAGAGATCCAAATCATGGATTTTTGATCAAATCAGGACAAATATTTTCTGAAACTAGCTCATAAGGTTCTAAGATAGAACCTTAATTGCTTCCACTGTAGCTGCAACTTAATAATGGATGTTCATATATCTTCAAAATTAAACAGGGTTTAAGTTTAACTTAAAGTCCCACTCCGATCATCTTTTGATCTGTTTGAAGTGTTCCCAGTCTCTGATTTATGTTTATGCCATTTTTAGCCACATAAAGAGAAACTGTCATTTTCCAGGACATAGTTTCTGCAGAGCGGCAGGAGTTCATTAGAAATTCACCTCTGATTTGTGGGGGAACTGTTGGTATGGAGCAGCCCCGCCCCCCCTTCCCTTACCCGTGGCAGAGGACTTTCCGTTTGCATGCTCTCCCTCTAGCTTAACAGCCTCTCACAGCCAACACCTAACATTACCGGTGCAACAAAAATGGTGCAATCCAGCCGTACAGTTTTGATCCAGAAACCAGATCAGACGAGGAAAACCATGACGTACATGGATCTATTCGTCTGCAAGTGCATCAGAAAGAGCAGGGAGCTTGTGACCCGCCCATTATATTTACAAAACAATTCTGAACCCTTCTGGGTTAGGGTTAGAGGAAGTTGAATAATTTCCGCCCAATTGTGTCAGACGCCATCTTGTCTGTAGGCAGATCCTCATCAAGTGAGCTGGAAAACGACTATGAAGTGGAACAGCAAAGAAGAAACCAAGGACAACATATCCATGAGCTTGGGCTTGATGGTGAAGGAGATGGGGATGGAGACAACAGAGGGCCAAAAATGTAAGGAGCAGATGGAGAGAAATGGCATCACAAATGAGATGATACCCAAAACTCTAAAATGGGCAGTGCTAGAAACATAAAACTACCATAAGGAGAGAAGAATATAATTGAAAAGAGAAGTAGGACAAACTGAAAAGTGAAACCAACAGTTTTGAAAGAAAAAAAAGGAATTTTTGTAAAATAAAACCAGTGACAGACAGATCAAGGCTTATGAAGCTCTGAAGCGATTTTGTGTGACTGCACTAAAAATGACAGAGTTAAGAGATCAGTCTAACAACGAACACGAACAACTGGAGACCAACTGAAGCACATTGACCTTTTAAGACCATGACTGAGCCTATGAATTTCTATGACAAAAAAACAGTTAAAAAAAAGACAATAGTCATTGAGTGCTGATGGAGCAGTCAGAGCTGCTTTCCTTCCCTTTTCTGGACACTTTAGAAATTTGCTAACAGAAGTCGGATATAGTTTAACGGAGAACAATGCCACAGATGCACAGATCACACAATGTACAAAGATGAAATAGCAACCCACAGAGTTGGATGAAAGGATGAGGTTATCTTCATTTAAAGTGCCTTGCGAAAGTACTCGGCCCCCTTGAACTTTTCAGCCTTTTGTCACATTTCAGACTGCAAACATAAAGATTTAAGCTAGTTTTCTTGTGAAGAATCAACAAGTGGGACACAATCAGGAAGTGGAATGAAATTTATTGGATATTTCAAACTTGTTTAACAAATAAAAAACTGAAATATTGGGCGTGCAAAATTATTCAGTCCCTTTACTTTCAGTGCAGCAAACTCTCTCCAGATGTTCAGTGAGGATCTCTGAATGATCCAATGTTGACCTAAATGACTAATTATGATGAATAGAATCCACCTGCATGCGATCAAGTCTCTGTTTAAATGCAGCTGCTCTGTGATCGTCTCAGAGGTCCGTTTAAAGCGCAGAAAGCATCATGAAGAACAAGGAACACACCAGGAAGATCCAGGATACTGTTGTGGAGAGGTTAAAAGCCAGATTTGGATACAAAAAGATCTCAAAGCTTTAAACATCCCAAGTGATAGTATTGAAATGGAGGGAGTATCAGACCTCTGCAAATCTGCAAAGACCCGGCCGTCCGTCTAAACGTTTGGCTCAAACAAGGAGAAGACAGATCAGAGATGCAGCCAAGAGACCCATGATCACTCTGGATGAAGTGCAGAGATCTACAGCTGAGGTGGGAGAGTCTGTCCATAGGTCAACAATCAGTGGAATACTGCAAAAATCTGGCCTTTATGAAAGAGTGGCAAGAAGAAAGCCATTTCTATCTATAAAAAGTGTTGTTTTAAGTTTGCCACAAGCCACCTGGGAAATACACCAAACATGTGGAAGAAGGTGCTGTGGTCAGATGAAACCAAAATCCAACTTTTTGGTAACAACAAAACGTGATGTTTGGCGTAAAAGCACCACAGCTCGTTACCCTGAACACACCATCCCCACTGTCAAACATGGTGGTGGCAGCATCATGGTTTCGGGCTGCTTTTTCTTCAGCAGGGACAGGGAGGATGGTTAGAATTGACAGGAAGATGGATGGAGCCATTTACAGGATCATTCTGGAAGAAAACCTGCTGGAGTCTGCAAAAGACCGGAGACTGGGACTGGGATTTGTCCTCCAACAAGACAGTGATCCCAAACATAAAGCAAAAACTACAATGGAATGGTTCACAAATAAACATATCCAGGTGTTAGAATGGCCAAGACAAATCCAATGGAGAATCTGTGGAAAATGCTGTTCACAAATACTCTCCATCCAACCTCACTGAGGTCCAGCTGTTTTGCAAGGAGGAATGGGCAAAACTTTCAGTCTCTCAATGTGCAAAACTGATGGAGACAAACAACTTACAGCTGTAATCTATGAGGTTCCGTTTGTGCCAAAAATCTGTTTTTGTGTCCACTGTCTATGTCTTTGGTCCATTGTCTATGTCTACTGACCGAGTTCATTGAACATTGGTTCATGCGTTATGTGTAAAACTTTGCATTTGTTTTTGTTATACGCCCTGTCGTCTCCTTAGCAACCGTTGCTACTGTCGTTAGCTACGACGTTTGCTACTGTCGTTAGCTACGACGTTTCCCCGTGTCTTGTCGTTAGATCATAGATCTTGTCGTTTTTCAAATATTGCCAAAGTTGTCAGAAAAAACCTTTGTACGGCCGGTGAATTGTTCCCTGTACTACCACGGAATGAAAAAAGAAATGTTTATTAAAGCCGGCGCTAGGGTTAACCATGACAAATACTTTTTAAGATGAACTTTATTGATATTCCCTCAAACGCTCATTGCCAAAAAAGGGGGGGGGGGCGCATGCGTACAACGCTTTCCCGTTCCCGAAGCGACTCTCTTGCCATTTTTTTAAAGTTATTTAGAGTCTAGCTTCAATTAAATCTGGAGATGAAACTACTATTTAAGTCTTTTAAAAAATAGCTGTTCTTTATCAAACATGCTGACATAAATCAGGTGGATCAGGAATCAGGTGGAGCAGACGGCCCAAAATCTTTGAATGGATTTTGAGCTTTTCTTTTCAATCTTTTATGTATTTATTTGAGCATGAGGTGGCGCTCTCTGGACCACTATAAGACTCTTTTGGGCGCCTTTGCTCCTCGTTTATCCATCAGATTTGTAACAACATGTTGAATAAAGATCAGTTACTTTTCAAAAGACTTTTAAATAATAGTTTCATCACAAGATTGAATTGAAGCCATACTCTAAATAACTTAAAACTAAATAACTTTAAACGGGAACGCGAAACCGTTGTACGCATAACCCCCCCCCCCCTTCTGGCAGTGCGCGTTTGCAGGATTGTCAATAAACTTTTGTTTTTTTTAAACGTGGTTTGTTCCGTGATAATACAGGAAACAATTTACCGGCCGTACAAAGGACTTCTCTGACAACATTTGCAAAATTTGAAATACAACAAGATCTAAGGACACGACATGGTGAGACGACGTATCAAACGACACTACTAGCAACGGTTGCTAAGGATTTTCCTGACGACACGTGAAACGACGTAGAAAACGACACTAGCAACGGTTGCTAAGGACTTTCCCAACGCCATAGTTAGACGACATGGGATAAGGACAATGACAAAGACAAATGCAACGTTTAAGCATGGATCAAGCATATACATCACAAAGTAAATAAAAAGTAATAATCAAAGAATCATGGGCATGCAGAAGATATTGCTTAGTAGTACATAGACACGAACCAATGTAAAATGAACTCGTTCAATAAACAGACAATGAGCCCAAAGCATAGACAGTGGATGCAAAAACACATTTTGATATTTTTGGCACAAAATGGAACCTCATAGTAATCACCACAAAAGGTGGTGCTACAAAGTATTAACTTAAGGGGGCTGAATAATTTTGCATGCCCAATATTTCAGTTTTTTATTTGTTAAACAAGTTTAAAATATCCATTAAATTTCGTTCTACTTCATGATTGTTGTTGTTTCTTCACTAAAAATGATAGTTTTATATCTTTATGTTTGCAACCTGAAATGTGGTTGTCTGAAAAGGTTGAAAAGTTCAAGAGGGCCGAATACTTTTGCAAGGCACTGTTTCTGTGCGAAGAGTTTCCACAACAGAAAGAAGAACCTTTTCAATCAAATGTCCAACAAGAAAAACTATTTAGAATTGTGTCCAAGCATTTTAAATCTGATAAAATGCTGCTAGTAAGAGGTCTGGGGTGAGTTGTTCAGCAGAGGTCTAATCCGGGCTTCTTCAAATGTGTTTTGGACACTGCCTCTTCAGAGACATGTGTTATTAAGCAGTTGCTAAGGTTACTGAGGGGACAACAGCTTGTAAAAAGATGAGGGATCAAGTCGGTGAGTGGTAGTGATGTGGGGGCAGTCCGGATCCGAGTTTCTCAGTCGAGCATAAGGAGGAGGATGTAGGGATGCTTAGGAGGAATCACGGTGCTTCTTTATGGTGGAGAGAACTAGATACAGCTGCAGGTGCACAAAGGAAAAAAGACACGACTGAGAACTCAGGGAAGTGGTAGCTGCAGATGCAGTTGGAGGGTTCTCTTTTTTTAATGCTGAGGAATGTTACCTTAATGTGTCTCATGTTGTGTACTTTCGGGTATTCTGTATTACTTCATTACTTGATGGCCAATAAAAAAATACCATTGTAAACCCTTACTTTGTTTATTTAAAGTGTTCAGTATCTACGTACTGACGGCAGTATTATAAGGTAATCACATCTTGCATCGCTGCTTTAGAAACAGTATTGATTACTTTTGTAAGAACATTTAGTTTTATCCCTGAGTACATCAAAAAAACAACTAGAGCAATTCCTAAGCACTTTCATAAATCATAAGAAAAACCTTTTTTTAGTGTCCTTTTTTATTATAAGGTGTCTGATTACTTTATACTGAATCTCCTATTTGTATTGATCAAAATGTAAACTGTTGTTTTCAAAAGTGTTCCTGATAGAGTTGTCAGTAATGGTTGGATGTTTTGTTTGACTGAATCAAAAGTTGGTTCTATAAGAAAAAAAAAGGTTTTGAACTGCAGAACAATGTTAGTAAATTTCTGGAGAGAACAGCTGTCTATGAGACGTCCAAGAAGATCAATGTTTGGGGTTACTTGTATTTGGGGAGGCTGGGAGTTTGGGGAGCTGGAGGAGTCGTCTGTGAGTAGAACTTGGAGAAAGGGTTCATCACATTGACTGAATAAGAATTGGAGTGTGAGTGTGACGTCACCCATAGAAAATGACTTGCTTCCGGCTCCAACCAAATATAAAATATTTGTAGTGATTGGTGATTGGTCCGAGTTGTTCTGAGTCAATGTTCCTATGGCAACCACTCTCGCCTTTCCCTTTGAGATAAATAAAGTTCAATTCATTCATTCATTACTTCCAGGTAAAGTGAGCATACAGGTTGCAGCCCTCATCCAAGAAAAATAAAGGATATGAAGCAAATGTATCGTCACATCTTCACCTCATCGAAAGTTTAGGTCTAATCTTTTACTGTGTGAATCAAAGTGTGTCTCATAATATGATCGATGGATCAGGTCATTTCCATCATTTTGAACATTTATACTGCATTTGAAAAGTGGTTAGAAATATTGACCAACTCAGACCCATCACTGCTTACAGACAATTTCTGGTTCCAACATGGCGTCCATATTGCAAAAAAACCCTCGATTGACCTCCTTTCGTTGGAGTCATGAGTAAGACATTGACAAAACCTTTTAATTTCTGAATTTCCAGAAAACAAATTTGGTGATTCATGACTTTAAAGTAGCTGGTGTAGGACTTATATAGACTGCTAAATAAATATATATCCTTGAACCTTCTCTTTTTGAAGCAAACAATATTTTGACAGTTACAGCACAAAATGCACAACTGTAACAGCAGTTAACAGATGGTCCAAAGGAAGACTCAGCGAATGTAACATTATCTAATGTGACCCCTTTGAAGGTCCATGTAGTTAGAGGGCACTTTGTGAAAGCTGCTTATTTCTACCATGGGGGGGGTCAGGCGGAGGTCCAGCCTAGCTTTACAACAATGGATTAAAACAACATAAAAACTAAGAAGGCACCGAAGCGGTTTAGACTTTGTCAGAGCCGTAATGCATTAGCAGAGCCTTACCCAGCCACTATGCGCTGCTAATGCAGATAAAACAAAGCGAGTTCTGCAGAGCTGAATGACTGAACACGGGTTAAATCACCTCTCAAACCCTGACCAATGTTCCCTACAAGGTTAAGGCTACTTTAAAAGTGCATGGCTGCTCTAATCTCTTCCTGTTCTTGCAGCTTTCCTGCACTTGAACTGTTTAGATAAAATCTGTCTGTTTGGTTCAGAGTTGTTATTTTCTTGGACTGATAAGAGCAGCATCCCTCTGTGCTGTGTTTTCACGCCGCAAAACAAACCCTTCAGGCACAGCTGCCTCCTCAGGGTCTCAGCATTCATTCTGTCCGACTGGATTAGAAATCGGTTCCAAAATGTGCAGAAATGACTTTTTATTCTCCTGCGGCTGATTATTTTGTCTTCTCTTTTTTAAGCTTTTTTGGGTGATGTAAATAAAGATAATATTTTACCTTTATTGCATTTTGTCAGACTATAAGGTCTCACGGTTGCATGGAAAACAGAGGTATGACATTTCTATGGCAAAATCATTTTGTATTAAAGGCTGAAAGATGTCTGAGTTTGAACAAATGATGCAATTAGCCAGCAAGTTGCTCAATCTTCATCAAATCAGTACTGATATGTTCTTATCGTCAGGTCTTCCCATGAACTTCTCTAGACAGAAAATCTAAAATGAAGTAATTGTCAAATCAACTTAATCATTATTCACCTGAGGATGCTTTTTTTTCTCATTTTACAAAAGAGCAAAAAAGAGAAGTACAGTTAATGAATAAATTATGAATGTGTATATATATGTGTGTGTTTATATATATATATAAATATATATATGTGTGTGTGTGTGTGTATATATATATAAATAAACTTATCCAGTTTTGCCAACTTGAATGAATTACTTCTATTGGTAACAAATAATTGAGTTAAATTTATTCAACCAAAATCTTTCTTTTCTATAAAACTCAATAATTGTTTATACAACTCAAATTTACGTATTTATCTAACTAAATGTCATATTACTTCAATTAAATAAATATTTTTTCCATCATTAATTTTTAATTAATTAATTAAATTTCTTGAACTCTCATATGTCTAAGTTTGAGCCTGCAGATAAGCTCGTTTTTATAACAATAAAAAGGACGGGAGAAATGCAGGGAGTGCATAAATTCATTAAAGAATTTTCCGTCATTGACATTACAGGAATTGAAGGTAGGGGTGCTATATAAACTCCTCATCCTCTCCCTCCCTCTTACTCATGGTGCCGTGACTTAAGCATAGTAGGACAAATGTACTCGGCAAAACACGGTGAAACAGCTAAACAACTAAACACATTTGGTCAAAAACCCACATTTAAACCCAAATCCGTCCAGACAGGCAAAGGGAATGATATCCCACAATCCCTTGCCCTGCCGATCTAACAGCAGCACCAAAGTTACACCTACTTAATTGAATTAATTTGAATGAAAGTAAAATAACTGTCTGAAAACTACGTGTTATTTTTAAGCTGACTTAACAAAAAAAAAGACTTATCTTAACTGAAGCAAATAATTAAGTTAGATCAACAATGTAAAAAGTTTATCTTTCCAACATCCATATGTGGTCTTATCACCCACTCACGGTGGAAAGAGTATTATCTGAGCTTCTTCATCCACTAAATCATCTTCAATGGACATGCCATGCTGCCTCACCTCTATGAAAACAAACTAACCTTCAACTAAACCTGCTCCAGACCAGGTTATGTTCAGAGCATGGGTTACTATGGCAACTTGACATACCCTGAAACATACCTCCATTTCTGGAACCAAAAGCTGAGGTTATCAACTTCCTGAGCCTCAAACTTACCGTGAGAGCTAGCATAACCTGCTTTCTGGAATACCCCCCTGATGACCTGATAATGTGGAACTGAAAACCAAACACTACTACTCACTGAATACAGCTGTGGATGATTAACAACCTGGAGCGACTGATAGAGGACAGAACATGACCTGAAACACCATTGAAAAGCTAAACTGCAGAATTCGCAGCAACACTATGATAAAAACACTAAATATTATTAATAAATTCAGCATTCTGGGAATGAAAATTGTAGCATGTCTGTGTTTAAAATATTACCATCTGGATTAAAGTTGATTCATGTTGATTATGCCTGCAGCACATTGTGCCATAAACATACACTGACCAAAAATATAAACGCAACACTTTTGTTATTTTTTATGGTATGAACTCAAAGATGTGAAACATTTTCCACATACACAAAATAACCAGTTCTCTGAAATATTGTTCACAAATCTGTCTAAATCTGTGATAGTGAGCACTTCTCCTTTGCCAAGACAATCCATCCCACCTCACAGGTGTGCCATATCAAGATGCTTATTAGACAGCATGATTATTGCACAGGTGTGCCTTAGACTGGCCACAAGAAAAGGCCACTCTGAAATCTTCAGTTTTGTTTTATTGAGGGGTCAGGGGACTCAGACAACCAGTCAGTATCTGGTGTGACCACCATTTGCCTCATGAAGTGCAACTCATCTCCTTCGCATAGAGTTGATCAGGTTGTCTATTGTGGCCTGTGGAATGTTGGTCCACTCTTCTTCAATGGCTGTGCGAAGTTGCTGGATATTGGCAGGAACTGGAACACGCTGTCGTATACGCCGATCCAGAGCATCCCAAAAATGCTCAATGGGTGACATGTCCGGTCAGTATGCTGGCCATGCAAGAACTGGGATGTTTTCAGCTTCCAAGAATTGTGTACAGATCCTTGCAGCAAGGGGACGTGCATTATCATGCTGCAACATGAGGTGATGTTGTTGGATGTACGGCACAACAATAGGCCCCAGGATCTCGTCACGGTATCTCTGTACATTCAAAAGGCCATCAATGAAATGGACCTGTGTTCTTCGCCCATAACAGATGCCTGCCCATACAATAACCCCACCACCACCATGGGCTACTCGATCCACAACATTGACAACATAAACCGCTCACCCACACGACGCCACACACACTGTCTGCCATGTGCCCTGAACAATGTAAACCGGGATTCATCCGTGAAGAGAACACCTCTCCATGTGAGCATTTGCCCACTCAAGTCGGTTACGACGACGAACTGGAGTGAGGTCGAGACCTCGATGAGTACGACGAGCATGAAGATGAGCTTCCCTGAGACGGTTTCTGACAGTTTGTGCAGAAATTCTGTCGTTATGCAAACATATTGTTTCAGCAGCTGTCCGAGTGGCTGGTCTCAGACGATCTTGGAGGTGGACATGCTGGATGTGGAGGTCTTGGGCTGGTGTGGTTACACGTGGTCTGCAGTTGTGAGGCCGGTTGGATGTGCTGCCAAATTCTCTGAAACGCCTTTGGAGACGGCTTATGGTGGAGAAGTGGACATACAATTCCCTAGCAACAGCTCTGGTGGACATTCCTGCTATCAGCATGCCAATTGCACGCTCCCTCAAAACTTGCGACATCTGTGGCATAGTGCTGTGTGATACAACTGAAGATTTCAGAGTGGCCTTTTCTTGTGGCCAGTCTAAGGCACACCTGTGCAATAATCATGCTTTCTAATCAGCATCTTGATATGGCACACCTGTGAGGTGGGATGGATTGTCTTGGCAAAGGAGAAGTGCTCACTATCACAGATTTAGACAGATTTGTGAACAATATTTCAGAGAACTGGTTAATTTGTGTATGTGGAAAATGTTTCACATCTTTGAGTTCATACCATAAAAAATGGTTTCCACCCGTGTCTCGTTGTCTTGCTTGTATTTAAGTCTTGTCTTTCCATTCCTCCTGTGCTGGTCCATAGTTTGATGTTATGCTGTTCCCCTGTCTCTGTGTAGCTTTGATGTCTCCCCTTTTAAGTAATTCGAGTTCCGAGTATTCTAGCCTGCTTAAGCAGTTGTTTTTGGTCTTTAGTTTGTTTAGTTATTAAAGTTCTTTATCCACCTGGAACTCCTGCCTCCTCCTCTCTGTGCCAGGATGCTCCCACAACCCCCCGTCGTAACAAAAATGCTAATATCAATACGATTTTCACTCTGTGAAATTGGTGACGTCATATTCGCCAGTAAAAATCAAGGATCAGCATGGTGTCTGAATTGCTTTTAAAATCCATTCACTACATTGTCCCGCACTATATAGTTTTTTAGTAGTTAAGAATTAGGGAGGGCATTTGGACACAGCCAATCAGGTATAGCCGTCACAGACACATTTATGTATTTAAAAAAAAAGAATCCTAACTTGTCCTGTCCTACAACTGAGCATTTAAGAGCAGAAGGCCTTTGTGTTGGACAGGTTTTACTATTAAAATAAGGGGTTATGCATCTTCTGATAGCCAAGGTGTATATTTGTATGAACAAATAGACACATAAACAGACACGCGTTTAGTCGCTCGGTCTCGTGTTAAAAACACATCCGCTACTTTCTTAAAGCGGCTGTGCTGAGTCGCTACCAAATATGTTCAGGAAACTGCTAAACTGAAACTCCAAGGTTAAGAAAGTCAACAAAAAACAAACATATCTGCAGACATTTTACGGGATGATGATGAACTTTACCATTTAAAGTTAAGGGAAACTGGAATCTTAAAAAAAGAAATAAGAAGAAAAGACACCCTCTTCTGTCTCGTCCAGGCTGATCCATGGGAATGTTGTCCGACATTAAACTGGTCTGTAGCCTGAAAAAGGCTGAGAACCAACGATTTACACCAAAAGTAATATACAGTATGTCTGCTAATCAGATCAACTAAACTTGTGCAACATGACAGTTTTATCATAGAAGCAGCTCCTAATTAGATTGGACACATACTCCCTACTTTTAAGATTAGTTTTTAAATCCCAGTGCTAGTTTGTTCTTTTACTAATCCTGAAACATCTCTGGGACAGATTTTTATCAAATAAATCCAGCTCCCATCTTTATTGTTTCTCCAGGTGTCAGTTTATTGTATCTTCTGCTATCTGCTATCTTTTGCTCCATCTTTTCATGTGTGTTGTTGTAGAATTTCTCCCAGAGGAACGTTGGCGCTCGAGTTTGATTCAACCCCAGCTTTTCTCCATAAGGCAATTACTCTAATACCTTCTCATATGGGGATTTATCTCTGTATAAAATAGCTTGTGTTTGTGACAGTGTTCTAAAAGTAAATAAATTCCAAACATTATACTCCACACACGTGTGATTGAGCAGCATTGGCCTCATTCTGGCACATAAGTCCGGGAAAAAAAAAAACTTTTTTTCTATTACAGGAGCACAAAATGTTGCTTTCTCCTCTGATATTGGAAGTAAAATCCTACATTGGTCACTGAACTAACCTAAAATTATCAAAAGTGATAATAGAAAAAAAGAATACAGAAAGAAAAACAATAAAATCCCCCATTGCTTTTTGAAATATTGTTCAACAAAATCATTTAAAAAAACAAACCTGGAAACGGGCCTGGAGAAAAATGGTGACACCCTGAGAAAAGATTTACAAAATATATATTTTACTTAAAGGACTTACAGTATATCATGTAAAATGAACTTTTTGATCTTTTGATCTTTAATGTGCGTTCCTCACGAGAAAAACCCAATAACAATGTAAATAGTGGTATTTTTGATCCATTCCTGCATTTCGGAGCATTCCTCTAAAAACCTGCGCATTAAGCACTAGCCCCTCCCAATCCATAAAAACGAGTGGGTTCTCACATTGTGATGTGGATAAGTAAGGAACCGCCCCTTCCAGGAAGAGTCTGACACACACACACACACACACACTTTGTCCGTGGAGCTAGTGGTGATCGGGTAAACGTTTTCTTTTGATATGCACAATATGCACATCCATCTTTGAAAATGTTTGGATGTTGCTTGTTTTTCTGGGGGAAACGCAGACGCGCTGCCGAGGTCAGCTCTAGGTTGACATCATGAAATAGGCGGCACCCTCAAAGAGTGAAAGGCGGAGCCTCAGAGATCCAGTCGTCTTACTTCCAGGTAGGAAATGTACAGTGAAAATAACTCGTATTTTATTTATAAAAACCATTCTTTGGTGTGCCAAAGGTAATATATCATATTTATGGATATATTTTATTCTGAAAGGCCTGAGGAAAGCATGATATAGGCTCTTTAATTTAAATAAATAGAATAAAGCCTTTGTTACTACTGCCCTAAAGGGTAGATAGGGGTAGACTACAAGTGAAAAAAATGGGCCAACCTGTACGGGTAAGCAAGTGGCCCAAAGGAAATATCAAGGTCGTAGACTGCTCAGTGAGCCTGTAGAGTAAAAATGTCATAGCTGTGTTTACACCACCCACAATGTGTGTTGAAGCAACCACATGGACTTTCGCATTTATGTGTTTCTACAAAAATCTCTACAACCGTTTACGGGCTATACGTACAAAACGTATGACCATTGGACGTGCATTGAAAGTTAAACCAGGTTGATCTTTGACCAATCAGGGGCTTGGATTTGATAGTGGCATTTGGATGTCATGAAAGACACCCAAGAAGAACAACTCTGTAACAGGAAAAATGTCCAAAAGTCACACAGCTCCTAAAAGACAGTTTGGGATTTCACTGCTTCCCCAACCGTTTAAGATCACAGCTGCAAAAAAAAGCATACCAAAAAAAAAACACTGTTCTAAATGTGAAAGATGGAGGAGATTTAGAATGCTCTGGGGCTGATTTGCTGCTTCTAGAACAATGTGTCTTGAATCTGTGCAGACTACAATAAAATCTTTAGACATTCTGGAGCCAAATGTGCTCCTCGGTGTCAGAAAGTTGGATCTCGGCTGCAGGTTATCAAACAGGACAAAAGACAAAAAGCTAAAACACCAAAAGAGGATTTAGAGGAAAACTTTTGACAGATTTTGTTGACTTGGTTTCCATTGGTTGGTCATCACTTTTGTCATTGACGAGTTGTGTAATGACTAGTGTGGGTGTTCTTGCTTTAACATAGAGGTAAAAACCATTCTGTCCAAGTAAAAACTTTTTTTTTCATATAAAGAGGTAATTGAGCAGCTATTCTTGTTTTACTAATGAAACCCACAGACAGTTGAGTCACACATAAAGAGCTGTGCCACAGTTATTTCAAAAATGAAATGCAGCAGCTTTTACATCATCTTCAGCGGCTGTCAGTGTAGCTGTGGATCCACATGACTAACAATCACATCTGAAAACTAAAGACGCTTTCAAATTCTGTTTGAACGTGGTAAATTTTAAATTCCCGTCTTACATTTTTAGCACAAAGGCCATAAAATGGTTTGAAAACCTGCCATAAAGCTTCTCTGAGGAGACTATATGTGATGCTAAAAGTGAAACTATAAAGTTAGATCCAGGCTTAAATTCAAATTCAAATTAATTTTATTTATAAAGCACCTTTCATGTCAAACAGACAGCTCAAGGTGCGTTCCATAAAAAACAAACAAGAATACAATAAAACCAATCCTCGCACATCTAATAAAATAATTATAAAAGCCCCTCAAAATAAAAAAAACAAAAAAAAACAAAACAAGTACAAATAAAAGAGAAATGACGGAGCTTAAGAATAGAGAACCCAGAAGGCGCCGTCCGCCCTGTCCTCCTGTTGGCCGGGGTGTCGGCATCTATGCAGCACAAGCACAACTCATCCCCAGCACCTCCTGCCCCAGATACCCCCCCAACCCCCAGGCCCAGTGCACCCAACATGGGCACACCGGGCCCGGCAGCCCGGAGGACCTGGAACAAGAGATGCCAGGGACGAGTATGGACAGAAATCTCTTGGAGCCCGAACACTAACACCCCAGCCAAGGGTGAGAAAACACTCGTAAACAGTTTAAAATGTAGAAGTAATAAAATAAGAAAGTTAAAATATAAAAACAGGTCAAATATGAAAATATTAATTAAAATAAAATAAGATAAGATGAGCTAGTGCATAAAAAAGTCTAAAATATAAATTAGAATAAGTTAAGACATAAAAGGACTTCTTCTTTCTCTTTTCCCATCAGGGGTCGCCACAGCGAAACAACCTCTCTTTCGAGGATGAGTCACATGGTTAACCTGGCAATGTTTTACGCCGGATGCCCTTCCTGACGCAATTTATCCGGGCTTGGGACCGGCATAGAAGGGAATAGGGAGCAGCCCGGATTCAAACCCTGGTTTCACGGACGGAAGGCGCCGCAAACTAGCACGAGCTAAACTGGCTCCTAAGACATAAAAGGACTAAAATGCATTAAACAAATAAATATGTGATAAAATAGCATGTAAAATACTCTATAAGAGTAAAATACCACATATGAGATCTAATTAAAAGCTGAGTTAAATAGATGTCTTTAGTTTCTTTTTAAAAACATCAACCCCTCACATCCTCAGGCAGGCTGTTCCACAGACGAGGCCCGTAGTAAATAAACGAGGTCTTGCCGTGGATTTTCGTCTTGACCCTAGGGACCCTCAGCAGGCCTGAGGATCTAAGGGCTCTGGGAGGTTCATAAGCTAAAGGCAAGTCTGATATAAAAGAAGGACCAAGGCTATGGACACTCTTAAAAACTATTAAAAGAATCTTAAAATCAATCCTGAAGCTGATAGGGAGCCAGTGCAGAGATTTTAAGATTGGTGTAATGTGCTCCCTCTGGTTCTCGTTAAAAGGTTTAGATAGTTCTTGTAATTTCTGTATGTTGTGATACTGAAGTAATTAGGAGTCCAATAGATCACGGCTGAACCATGATCTGTTCAGATCAGTAGCCACAGTTCGGATCACACGTGTTCTACAGATCACCCCCCAACCCCACCCCACCCCCACCTGTGCACATCATTTAACCCCTGTCTTATCCTGGGCACTTTAACATTGGGAGTGGGGTCATCTGTGGCCTCTCACCAGACTGTGGACGGCTCCCACCAGCTGTTCGGTAGTGTTTGGACGGCTTACCCAGCGCCCCAGAACATTAATCACCTTTTTATCTTTACTGTTTTAATTGTGTGGGTTTTATTATCAATTTTATTCTTGTTTCAGGAGGTGGAAGGCTGAAGGGGTGGACTGCTGTGTCTGGTGGTGGGTCCCCAGTGTGGTTTCCCCATCACGTGTGCAGTGCTTCACAACAAGGGTGTTTGCTTTGTTTTTACATTGTTTTTTTTATCCACCTCGGTAAGCTCCCCCTACAGAATATTTTAATTGACTTTTATCAAGGATCGTTGTTTTATTAAGGTGTTTCTTAACATTGTTTTTAACTAAAATCTAATAAATTATATTTTAAAGCAAACCACAGCCTCTGCCTTAGTTTAGAGCGGGACCTACACCTGCCTTTCTTCTTTCTTAGCGTTGTTAAACTTTTTATTCGTGCTGCCACAATTGGATCAAATTTAACAAGGTTGACTACACATTGTCTATGTGATTGGGTCCTTCTACAAACAATGTTTCTCAATTTTATTCTTATTCTGAATTGTCTTTTAGCATTGTAGACCTTTTATTGGCACATTTCTCCATGACCTACTTAGTGTTGTATAACCTTGGATTGTCTTACATTCCTATCTTGGTTTTGGCATCACAAATATCCGTCTTTGATTCCCTCTCAGAAAATCTTCAAAGTTCTAAAACTTCAATGGCAATTTGGGTGAACATTTGGTCTGTCTGAAGTGTCCTTATGTGAGCCCACAAACAAACAAACACATACACTGTCGACTTCACCTGTTTGACCGCCAACAGCAGTCTACTGTAGCAGTAGATCATCACCAGGATGGGTAGACCCAGGCAGAAAATGAAGAGGCAGATTATGTAGGCATGTGACTGCGCAGTGTTAGCTGTCCAGGAGACAGAACAACTTGTTCCAGCCCCCTCTAAGCCATAGCTGCTCCAGCCCAGGAGAGGGGGCACTGTCCAGAACAAGGAGTAGAGCCAAGAGCCTCCAACAGCTAGTAGGGGCTTTCGGTAATTGAGCCCACCTTTGTTGTATACAGTCAGGGTACTGTAGCGGTCGTAGGAGAGGATCACCAGAGAGATCAGCGAAACGATACCTGAAAAAGACAGAAAAGTGTCAGGGTGTTGAATGATGAAAGGTTGGGATCTATTAGTGAAATCCTGCTTAGATTCACCTCACATCTTTTACATCGCAAGCTTTGGTTGGAGACACTCAGACAGGATTTAGACTTTGATCAATTATCTCACTGGGTGACTAAACAAACAGACACTCCACTCAGCTGACTCTTCTCCTTTAGAACAATTCTTTGGACGCACACCAATGCTTTTACTGCTGCTTCACTGGCTGATTACTCACCGACCCTTTCATTACATGTGGTTCATCGTTTCCACCTTATCTGCTGCAGCAAACATTGTTTTTTAATCTAGAATAAAACGTCCCAACATCTAAACATTCACCCTGCTCTGTAGGAATACCACGATAGGCTTGAAAGATGAAAGAGCAGCTACATTAAAATTGGAATGGACCGGTCCAACCCTTCTACTTTACATAGTCAGACAATGTACCGGTACTCTCAATGATCTAACTGCAGGAGAAAATGGTTGCATGAAGTCCATAATGTCTTGTTAAATAAATAAATAAAACATCCATATATATATGAATAAGTGCACAGTACTTGTTTGTGTGTTGTAAATAAGCCTGAAAGATTTTCTACCAAAACTTGAATCAACAAATCATTCTAAAGCATCTTTAACATCAGCAGTGCGAGTAAAAAGTCCTTTTTGAAAACTGTCTCCTCAGCTTTATTCTCTATATAAAGTTAAGTTATAGGCTTACTCAGCATTTTATTTGTCTTTTGACAAATGCCTCCACTGAGAAGGGAGGTATAAAGGTAGGGATGTCCAGTTTAGATGAGTCAGTTTTGTTTAGTTTTAGTAATCAGCTATAGTATTTGGGACTGATTTTATGTTTTGTACAATTACGGTGTGAGGCCCATTGAGACAATTGTGTTTTAATATTGGGCTATATAAATAAAATTGAATAGAATGAAATATAATTAGGTTTAAAATAAAACATTTTTTATACCAAATTATTTGATCTGAGATGTTTTCTGTCCTGTAGTACATCATCATTCCACTAGGGGTGGTAGAGAGGTTTTTCCTGCTTGTTTCAAAATGGCTGCCACCGTGAGAACTCAAAAACACTTTTGGAAACGTTTAGTTAATTTTCAATCTTCGTGAAGAAAAATACCCCATCGATTGTCATTCATTTTTTAAATGTCTGCTTGCTATTTTAAATGAATGCAAAATGGGTTGATAATGTATTCTTTATAACACAGTTACACCATTTTAAAATGTGTGGATCAAATTTGAAACGGTGTAAGAAGCTTTTTTCCTGAACACTCATGTCAGTATTTTTATATCTTTAACTAACATAATTGATACTATCTATAAAAATACATATATTGTAACATTTTTTTTGTGGATTTCCTCAAAGGGATTACAAAACTTCTCAAAATGTTAATTTTTGTCAATTCTTTGATGCTGTTGCCTTTATAGGGTTAAAGGTTTAAAAATGTCTCTTATGCTGTTATATGATATTACTTTAACCTAAAAACGGGGACATCGCCTGTTCTGCGCTCTGTACTTCACTGCATTTGAAATCAGAAATAAAGTTGGGTATATTGAATGCCTCATATAAACATTTCATTCTGCCTAAATAAAAAGAGATTAGACGCATATCTAGAACTACAAACGTGCAGCGCATTGCAGCCAAAACAGACGCCCCCACAAGGGACACCATTTACTGTTGTTAAAAACCAGCAAACAGCCTGGAGAGGTGTTGGGCGTGAAGGGAATATAAACCAGGATGTTTGTGGGGGAAAAAAAGGATAAAAAAAACTCAACTTAACTTTGCTATGTATTCCAAAGATAGTGAATTGATTTTTCTTTTTCCACTGTGGTGCTGTTTTTTGTCCTTTCAGCGTGTGTTTACTCTGCTTTAGTGGCTTTGGTCCTAACGGAGTCACTGGATCGGCTACGTTATCCTCTTTGCAGGCTTGTTATTGGGGTTTTCAATGAAAAAAAGTCCTTATTATTAAAAAGAGATTTTTTTTAAATCAATCAATCCATTTTTTTAATATACAAAAGCACTTTTCATGCATCGCAGCTCAACATGCTTTACAACTAAAAACAGACAGCAAAATTAAAAAAAAGACCAATTTAAAACCAACTAACATCTTTGCACTCCCCTCCATTCACACATACACCCTATAAAATATGAGTATGTAGTATAGTATAGTATTATTTTTCCTCATTCAACGGTGTTTAGCTTTTTCTCAACGCTGAGCATCAGGCCACAAACTAAATCCGTCTTTTAAACCATATTGTTTCACAGCATTGTTCAAATCCCTCCTGCTGGGAGACAGCTCCAGTCGCTGCCCCACCTGTTCAAGCCATCCTTGGTAATTAAGTCCCTAACTATTGGGTATGATACCCCTCTGTTTGAGTCCTCACCAACATTGTGCCACTGCAGGGGTGACATGAGTTCTTGCAGCTTTTAATAATGGAAAATTCCTCTTTGATGTCATTCATATTGAAACTCATTATGGACATGCAGCCATTTGGACCGGTATAATTTTATGGGGTTTTCTAAAAACAGACGGTTAAAGTAAAGCTTTAATACAATACTGCACAGCTTTTATTCAGTAAGCAAACAGCAAAAATGCCCAATTAACACGGGTGTTTGACCCTGATTTCATGTTTATTTCACCATGTTTGTCTATGTTCAACTACTGTATTTTCCACACTATAAAGCACACTTTTTTTTCTTCAAAAAACAACAGTGAGCCTTCAATTCCGGACCCCTTATCTACGGATTCATTCTAGTTGTGCTGATGTCAAAGCGATTTTGACAGGAAGTTAAGTTGGTTGGAAGTTATTGTGAATACCAGAACATAAGGTGAAGCAGTGTCGTAACGTGATTTTTTATGTGTCACTAACAAGTTTGGAGTTAGCATAGTCACGTTAGTGTTTGTTTTAGCTGTATCAGTCATTTTTTTATGTGTTGCAAGCAGAGTTGGGAGTTACAGGTCACGCTCTAACATGGCTAATTTGAAGTCTACAAACAAGCTCAAGAATTACTGTGAATGCAGTTAAAAAAGTCTGACTGACTGACAGACTTTTCTCTGGCTCTTTCTAGCTTAATGGACCTTATTGTCAGAAGTCAGAGCTCTGTCTCCCCCGCTGGTCACCGGCGATAGCTGTCCCCACAGTTCTAGCCACACTAAAGTTCCCAGCAACCCCAGCGTGCACTTCCTGGATGCCACGCACCCCGACTCTCATTCATTCAATCAACCACAGCATACTTAAGCATGTTAGTATTGTTTGTGCCACTCTGCCTTCCTTATCGAGCGTTATCTCTGGACCTGATCTTCTGTCTCCTGACCCTGTGTCTGAATCTGCCTCGACTCTTGCCTGAATCCTGATTTCCCTGTCTCTCCTCTGAGGATCTCATGCCTGTTATTGATGCCTGCCTGCCTGACCCTGATTTAGCTTACTAACTCTTAACTGAGCTAATAAACCTGCTGCACTTGATATAAGGCCTGTTCTTGTGATACTTATAGTTTGGCATGCTATATATATATGACATAAGTTTGAAAATAGACTATTGTTTAATGGTTTGCATTATAATCCGGTGCACTCTATAGTACAGAAAATACGGTAATAACTATAGTATTTTTCGGAGTTTAAGTCACACTTTTTTCATATAGTTTGGCCGGGGGTGCGACTTATGCAATAAAAAAAGGGCTTTTCATGGGTTTATTATTTTCAAACTAACAACCACTCGAAGGCACTTTAAGTGTGCATGTATTTGTATAGTAAATAAATGGATGTGGGATGATCACCATTATGAAGGGAGCAGTTCTTTGCCTGTACACTTTAAAATCATTTAAAAAAAACACATACAGACAGAAAGATTAGGATTTTTGACAGAGTGCAAAAAGACATTTATTCATAAAAATAAAAACCTTGCACAAACTTAAAGGATATATCTGCATGCCTGCAAGCTGAAGCTGCAAACTTATTTGTCTGCTAAACAGATGCAGGACACCAAAGGCTGCACCTGTGTGCAATACAAAAAAGACCATTTTAACACAGAATACAGTAAGGCAGAGAAGGAGTTATTAGATCATGTGCATGGTCACGCACACGTGCACACAAAACTGGCTATAAGGGGGCAGTCCAAATTAAAACCTTAATTTTATTCTGAAAAACAGTGAGCCTTGTAATCTGGTGTGCCTATAGTTGTACTTTATGTTGTTAAAGGGATACTATAAAGTAGGCTACGGGGTTAGGAGTTGCAGGTACTGCGAGTTTGCTAACATGGCTAAGGTGTAGCGTGTTTCAAATAGGTTCTAGAGGTCCTTTGAATGCAGTTAATAAAGTCTGACTGACTGGCAGACTTAACTGTCTCTTTTGTCTCAATGCACCTTATTGTTCAGTGTGCTTTTTATAAGACATAAGTTCAAAAATAGCCAATTCACTTACACTGAATTTTTTTCACACTATAAGGGGTTTATAACCCGATGTGGCCAATAGTGTGAAAAAATTTCAGTAGGCCGTGGAAGTAGTCTCTTTTTTCCTGACAAATCTGTGAAAGTTCCATGACTGTACTTTCCCCTTTTCGTCTTCACCCTGTACACCGCGGACTTCTGCTACAACTCGGACACGTGTCACATCCAGAAGTTCGCAGATGACACAGCCATCGTGGGGTGTATCAGTGGTGACGAGGAGGAGGAGTACAGGAGCCTGGTGAAGGATTTTGTTGTTTGGAGCCACAAAAATAACCTAAAGCTCAACACCTCCAAGACTAAGGAACTGGTCGTTGACTTTGGGAGGGACAGACCCAACCCCAGACCAGTTCTGATAGGAGTGGAGAAGGTGGAGGTCGTGCAGACCTATAAATATCTTGGGCTGTGGCTGGACAACAAGCTGGACTGGACGAGCAACACGAGGCAGCTGTACAAGAAGGCCCAGAGCAGGATGTACTTCTTGAGGAGGTTAAGATCCTTCAACATCTGCAAGAAGCTCCTGGGGATCTTCTACCAGTCTGTGGTCGCCAGCGCTCTAACGTACGCTGTGGTGTGCTGGGGGGGGAGCACCTCAAAGACAGACTTCTCCAGGCTGGAAAAGCTGATCAGGCGGGCTGGTTCTGTGGTTGGCGCAAGGCTGGACCCTCTGGCTACTGTGGCAGAGAGAAGGACACTCAAAAAACTAACGTGTATCCTGGACAATGCCACCCACCCTCTGCACACGACCATCAGTAGCCAGAGAAGCACCTTCAGTAAGAGGCTGCTCCTCCCAAGGTGCAGGACTAATAGACTGAGGAACTCCTTTGTCCCCCGGGCCATCAAACTCTTCAACCACCACGTAACCCTTGTGCTATCCTAGGCACTTCACCATTAGGAGTTAGGTCATCTAGACCCACTAGACAGTGCTCTGAACCTTTTTTCTTCAATGATTTGTGATCTTTACTGGTGTCCATGGATTACATGAAATCTTTCCACCTTTATCTACCTTTGTCATGGTAGGAATAACACGTCAATGTAAGGGTGGGGTCATCTGAGATAGCACAAGGGTTAGGAGGGGGGAGTGGGACAGAAAGGAAAGGGCCTTGATTTGACTTTCTTAAATGCTGTTTTGCAGAAATGTAAACTGTTTTTACTTTTCTGATTATGTCTAATAGTGCTGTATGCGATGGAGATGTCAATTTCCATGCGGGAACCTCCCAAATGGATAAATAAAGTTATCTATCTATCTATCTATCTATCTATCTATCTATCTATCTATCTATCTATCTATCTATCTATGCCACTACTTCCTTGAATACAACTTTGAAAACAAAATACCACATAAAGCTGGATAAGCCACTGAAATGCCTTTTGATGCAGGGATTGTTTTAGTTGCTCAAGAGTCGACTGAAAAAGAGAGCAACTTCTGTGTTTGTAACAAATAGTCTAAATTTGATTAAACTTTGATTCAATGTGTGATCAAAGTTCTGTTTTAGTAGTGTTCTGCAGACTGCTTCACTACTACCGACCAAATGACAGATTTATTTGTTTGTCAGACTGTACGTACCTTTCTTTTTTAGTTTTATTTTGTTTTAAATGATCCACAGAGCAGAACTCTAAACGCTCTGGAGAACGCTCAGATGTCATTGTGTTCTTTCTGGTGTGTCAGCCGTGTCTTTCACCTTGAAACTCTGGCATGGATCTATTTTTGTTCAGTATAAAGTCATGAACTCTAACCCTGACTGAGGTAAGCGGCACCTGTTGTTCTTGTTAATGCGTTGTCCTTGTACTCTTAAGTTTTTGAGTTTAAGGTTCAGAGCACTGTCTAGTGGGTCTAGATGACCCAACTCTTATGGTAAAGTGCCTAGGATAGTACAAGGGTTACAGATACATTCCATAGATCAGTGTTTTTGCTGTGAGAAATGGTCAGGTGTACTGTGGAAAATCCCTCATTTTCATTGATCTAAAAACATCATCAGCTCTGTGCTCATTCAGGCCCTGATAAAACACTGAGGAATATGAAAGATCACAAAATACTTTTTTCTTTCTGTTTGATTCTATTGAAGACACTTTGATCTAAAAGACGGTACCACGAATTAGCCGTAGTTGTAGCATCGACTCTGCTAACTGTCTTCAAGCTCAACGAACGCACACAGAAAAAGTCTGTTCTAACCGTTTTTAAATCTTCTTGATGAAATCAGAGGTCAACAGTTTAGTTCTCCTTAAAGGTTTGTGTTTATTAACAGCCAAACATCCCAGAGTTTGATCCAAGTCATCTTTCTAACTGAAACACTTTTCTAATAACGTCTGTTTGAAGGACAAATTCAGTTTCAGACTTCAGCCACTTATAAAAATTTTAAAGTTAAGTTTAAATTGAAGTAATAACAAAATCAAAGAAAAAGGTGAAGTTGCCAACAGACACAATTAAACTAAATTTAATCAATTCATTCTCCCAAAAAGAAATAAAAGCTTTTTGTTAAAGTTACCTATTTGATTGAGAGAAGAAACAAGAAAAACTCATAAGACTTCAGCATGTTCACTGTATGCGTAGTTACAACTGAACATAAATATGAATAAAATGTTGGTCTTTTTTGTGTAAAATGCATGTTGTGATCATACAATTGTTCAAAAAAAGACAGTTGCTCTTGCACAAACATTTAAAAAAATATTTAAAATAAGTAAATCACTGTTTAAGAGAGTATATTACTGATTTTATTTGGTTTTTGTAAGGGTACATACAATTGCATATTAATAAACTAAAGGAAAAAACAACTACTTTCAAATTTCAAATAATTTACCTGAAAATTATTATTGAAAACTTTATAGGGATATAGGGAGGGAACACTGTCCTGAGGAGATAACTCTGCTATTATTTAAATGTACTTTGGTAACATTTAAATATTACTTTAAGTGATGGAATGACAAGATTTAAGAATCTGCACAAATTTGTTCTCCAAAATGTATATTATTAAATTGTTTTTCATTATGGCAGCCATTGTTTACGGGGTTATTTCCGTTTCCAGGTAATTTTCTTTCATACCCAGCAACCTTAGGTTTGTTTCTCTTTTAACTGAATTATTCCTTCTTTTGCCCGTAAACTTTGAGCAAACACCTTCCAAACTTCCACTTCCCACTGCAAAGTGAACAGCATTGCGAGTGAGGACATAAACAGTGGACAAAAGAATGGGAGAAAAGAAATTGGCAGAAGTTGCTGAGTTTTATCACCACACCCCACAAACCATCACATTTATAGTTCTATAAATCTTGTCTCAGGAGTTTGCTGAAGCCAAAAGTCATCGGCAAAATAATTGTCGTAAACATTTCCTGGAAAGATTTGATCAAAAGCAAAATAGCAAGAAGCATTTAAATTATGTCCAAAGCAAAAATGCATCATTATTCACTCCAAATACCATTTGGACTTATTGCTTTTTAATCCGATCATACAGAAGTTCCTTTCTCAACCGATGTGCACCGCAGAAAGAAAAAAATATGGCGACCAAAATAAATAAGTAAATTGTAAGCATTTTACCAATAATCCTTTCTAAAATCTAAAACTTTCTGACATATTAACAAGAAACATTTTAACACAAGTGAATACTATTATCGGTTAGATTAACAGATGCTTCTATTGGTTAGATGGGGGGGTTATTATAACACGATGGGCATTTCGAATTTTCAAAATCAATAGTCTATAAAATGTATTTCCATGTATTTGTTCAAATCTTATTATTTATAGTGTGTGCATGCACATGTTTGGATTATGAGCTTCTTGTATTTGAACAGCATCCACAGTAAATTTAGCATTTATGAAATGAAGGTTATTAGATTATGAGAAACACCGTCAAAGTATGGTTTTTCAATATATCTAAGCTGCACCGAGCTACTGTATAAAGCTACAGACACACATGATGCGTGCTAAATGCGCATTTTTGAAGGAGCATTTAGCTCATGGTGTTCACACCAGATGAACAGGGAGGGGCTTTTTCTTTCTCTACTGTTTACTAGTGCAGGTCCACAACCTACAGTTGGAAGAGGCTTGGTGTGAAATGTCTAAGGGGTGAAATGTTGCTATAAGTTGACTTTTTTACAGCTCCATTCCCATAATGAGAGGCTGGCCACCAACCGCAATTATTAATTTCCCCTCAATGATCAATTTTTAAACGGTTGGCACTTCCCCGATTGGTCAAAGTCTGACTTGGTTTAACTTTCAATGCACATTCAGGGGGCGCTCATTTTGAATGTAGAGCCCAAAAACGGGGGCTGGGGGAAGCGTGAATGTAGCATTTAAGGCACTTTAAGCGAGACAAAAGAGTCAGAGATAAGTCTGTCAGTCAGTCAGACTTTATGAACTGTGTTCACGGTAATTTTAGAACTTGTTTGTAATGTGCTACAGATGAGCCATATTAGAAGCATTCGCCACGTTAATGTATCCACATTACTTGTAACTTCCAGCCTAGTTACAGACACGTAAAAAAACAGATTGAAACAAATGTTACTGTGACTGCGTTAACTCCCAACCTTGGTGGTAGAAAAAAGAAAAAAGAAACCTCTAACCACTAATATAGTATATTACTATACTGTAGTATATACTATATTATAGTATATATACTATAATATAGTATATACGCTAACCGCTCAACGTTCCACACGATCCACAATATGACCTATGGCTGCACGATATAAGGAAAAAAGGAAAACTCGCGAAATGCGGTATTGGTGATTAATAATGAGATAACAATATAATTAACGGTATATAAACAAATAGCAAAACAACCAAAAACATCATTTCCATTTCACTGCAATAGTTTAAAAGTTATACTCCAAATGACCCTTGTTGACGTAGGAGGTAAACATCAAACATTAAAGGGGTCATCTGATTGATTAACAACGTAAACGGGTCCTTCCAATTGGTTAAATGCATTAAGGGATTTATTTCATTTGTTCAATATTTCAAGCTGCCATTTATTGCGATTTTCGCCATCTTTTGCGGAATGCATATTGCACAGCTATAACGATAAATTTGCGGTTTATTGTGAAGGCCTAATATGACCCCAACTAAACAATTTGACAGAGTGCTGTAAACCTTTTTGAAATCAGCAAGCACAACCAAAAATAATTCCATATGTAAGGCGCACCAGATTATTTTTCATTTATTGAAAAATATCTAGGCTTTTAAGTTTACTATCTAGTATGGAAAATACGGAACATTACTGCAGCTGGTTATGTCCATAAATGTGTGATATTCTATATTATGAAGTACAGGGGTCCCCAAATCCAGGCCTCGAGGGCCGGCCTCCTGCTAGTTTTCCAGAAACCCTGCCCTGATTACCTGGATCAGACGTGTTTAGCCAGTAAGGAGCTTCAATGGCAAGATGGTTAGAAAATACTTAGAACACCGGGCCTTGAGGCCTGGATTTGGGCACCCCTGATGTAGTACAATATTATTTCAGTCAGACAACTCATGCAGTAAGAAATATTTATTTGGCATACTTAATTTCCACATTCTTTAAGTTAGCATTAACATCTTTTTCGTTTGGCATAAGGCTCCGTTCAATTCCATGAGAAATTTCCATAAAACTTTCGGGTAACAAAACCCCCCTTTACGGAGCCCACAGGTGGAAGCCGGGGAGGAGGGAGGGGCGAAGAATGAGCACTGAAGGTAAGAAAGAATGAACAACTGCGCACCTGGGCTTAAATAGAACGCTGAGCAGGTGAGTTAATTGACAGAACCGCCCTAGGGTAGTTACCTGTAAAACACTGCTGCGAGTATCTGCCAGAAATACGACAAGTCGTCATTTAAAGAGCAGAAAAATACAGGACAACAGAGGTGTCTCGCAGAATGACACTACAGGTCTTTAGTGGAAACTGAAAGGTTGTTGGTTGGAACATTAAGTGTGCAGAGCAGATTATGTGTGACACAGTCGCAGCCTGATGTCTGTCTATACTGTCAAGACTTCCCAGTGATGAGATGTGAGAACATGATGAAAGTGCTGCCACACACTTGCAATATTGCAGTTATTTTTTATTCTTATAGTGTCATTCTTCATCTAATATCTAAAAAAGAAAAACCACACAACTTCCATTTGGTTTGATGCAACCTGTCTTGAACCACCAGAGTTCACTCAAACTCATTTAAAAGACCTTTTAGAGCTCCATCTTGACATTTTCTTTGAACCCGGCAGGTTTTCTTGAACATGTCTGCATGAAGGAATGCTGGAAGATTTTCAACATTCTTATCATGCAGTTGTGCTATTTTGGAAAATGAATTTTGGCATTTGGGTAAAAGCTGGAATCTTCATGTTTACACTTCTGGGTTGAATTTGGCACTTTCTAATGTAAAACTATAAAAATGAATTAACAGATTAGCCAATAATGTTGTTTCATTTCTTTTCATTTGGAAAAAAATGAAAGATTGACAGAAAGCCCATCTCTGTAGATAAAAGCAGCTAGCCATTGTTTAAAAAAAAAAAAACTAAGAATATCTGACTTTTAACTGTCAATAAAAAAATGTGGACAGAGCCCCCTCAGCTATGGTACCACAACTGATGAACAAGCTGCCTCAGAAGGACAGAGCTGCCAAGAATATTGATTATTTTAAAAAGTTAAAGATTCATCTGGCTTTAATTACTTTCTGAGCTTAACTTCTTGACTTTTAACCGGAATTGATTAATTCTTTTTACTTTACTGATCTAGATTTTTGCAGTGTTTACGTTTTGTTGTCGCCATGCTGCTGGTTTTTTAACCTGTGCAGTAAACGTTAGTCAATTAACCCTTGAATGTCAAATAAAGATTGATCCGTGGTTCTATGACCTATTTCCTTTATCCTGTATGATTCTATAAATATGGTATTTATTATATTTTAAATACTGTTGCAACATGTGTTTAGGGCTTATTACAGTCTATGAAGATTAACTTTTTCTTTGCAGTGGTTCACTCCAAAACTCTACTTAGAGATTACTCATCTGGACAAGGACAAACACTGAGACACACCTAGTTTCATTGATTTCTCAGCAGACCCTGCATGAACAAACAAAGCCCAACAGCAAGGTTTTAGGGGTTCAAATGAGCTCCAGAGGAAACATGCCAAGTCCAAACCATGTCTGTGAAAAAGAAAGAGTGCCTGCCGCAAAATCCTCCTGAAGGAGTGCGATGGTCTGTGAACTCCAGACCATGTTTCTGTTTTAAACATGAAATTTAAGCAACATGTGTCACCCAAAAAATGATGACAACCATATTAGATTTCCTTTAATGCCTGGCAGGTTTGAAAATCCCAGATTCTGTCTTCATCCTCTGTGAGGCACTGTGTGGATCAGCTGTCCAGAGTGTTTATTCTGTCTTACACCTGAGTTGTATCAAAATACTAGCATTCTGCTGTCTTCAACCCCTGCTATTTTAGCCTGTTTTATGTGCCAAAAAACAACCAGCAAAGATAGAATAAGATATTTCCAAACTGACTATGGAAAAGAATCACCAAAAAAAGGAATGTGGTTCCATCAATCCATCCATTTTCAAAGCCCGTTATGTCCATTTTGGGGACCTGAGCCTAACCAGACCACCTATGAAGACAGAGTACACCCCTTGACAGGTCGCCAGTCTGACGCAGGGCTGTTTTTATCCAATTTATTTTGGAGAACGACATACGCAATGGCGCAACTTTCACACTCCACGTTACTTTTAAAACCTCAATCTGTCTGTTCTTTGTAAACACACAGCGTGTCAGCTTTGCCAATGTGTGCCGTAAAATGTTTGCAGGATAAAAAAAGATACTGCTGGTGTTCTCAGCAGTTACCTTGGATATGCAACACTGCTCCTGAGTCTCATATATTACATTTCTTTGGTTTAATTTAAACATTCTGAGATGTAAAAGTAGGAAACATATTCCATAAAGGATACGGGCCAATTTTTAGGGAAAAAGATCTATAAGGTAATCAGATATCTCATTATTGTTTAACTTCCATTATCAGATAAAGGATATTGTGTAATACTATCTAGGTTACTTAAAAGTTGAACAACTCAATTGATCAAGTAATGATAAGATTATTTAGAATGCATGTAAACAGGGTCAAAGACTAAGAGTTCGTTCACACTGGTGTCGACTCGATTGTATGTGCAAAATCTCAAACTTTTTTTTAAAATTATTTTTGAGAACCAAAGAAAAGACGGGAATAGTTGGAGGATAATTTAATTTAAACTTTAGGTCTTCCATCAGTTAACCCTTTACCACCTTTAATAATGTGTTGACACTGAAGTACCGTAACTCTTGAACCATTTATGCATTTCACATAATTACAGCAAATTCTGAAGTGGAGAAAAGTAGCTTTGCATCGATAGGCAACATTTTAAAGTAGTCAAGTGCTAATGCAATCAACATAAACCAGCTGATGCTGATGCAGAAAAAAGCGGCTTTGTGCCATTATATAACGTTGCATATCTATAGGAATTACGTTGATTGCATTACTGGTAGAAATCTTACTGTAGGTCAAAAACCGTGTTATTTATGCCTTATAGTCACAACTGCCCTTACGGGTGGACAGGTGGATAGAAGTTGTTTTCTGCTGGCCAATGGGCCAATCTGTATGGGACAGGTGGCCTGCATGAAATTTTAAGGTCGTAGACTGCTTGGTGAGCCTGTAGAGCAAAACCATTGTTTTCTACGGACGACAGGTTGTAGTGAACACTTAATAAACACGCATGGGTAAGTATGGGTGAAGCAGGTGAGACACAGGGATGTTGTGCAGATCTTTCATTTTTTCAACCCCCTTGAAACCTGCGCACTGCACAAGGGGCCCATTAGTGCTGTTCAAGTGGTAAGTGTGTGCTTATGCACCCTTTACACTTCTACTGGGCCTGTGCTTGCAGCCTGACTGTAGGAAGTTTAAGAAATTAAACAATCAGAGTGTAGTCTGTGTGGGCATCCTATTGGCATGTGCGGATTACGTGTACACCCCATGTGTGCAGTATTTGCCTGGAGTCACCTCACTAATGAAGTCGAGTGCAGGGTAAGGACTTGGTACGACAGCATCACTCATACGTCATTAAGAGCCAGTAACTTTATACTATTCTTACAAATACTTGCAGTTGATTACTACCCGTCTCTTGTCACTTCACAGCCAGATGGCCCTGGTTTGAATCCTGCCGTGTCCTTTCTGTGTAACATTGGCGTGCTCCCCATGTGCATGCATGGGTTTTCTCTGGGAACTCCAGGTTCCCTCAACAGTCTAAAAGTATACTTTATAGGTTTAGTCAAGTTGTGCCTTAGGAGTGTGTGTGTGTGTGGCCCTGCAATGTACTGGCAACTTATTCAAGGTCAAGCCCGGCCTTCACCCTGATGAAGCTGAGATAGGCTCCAGCAACCTTGGAGATTCTGCACCAAAACAAGCAAGAACCAAAAAAAAAGAATGGATTTTAAAATGAGGAATAATTAATGAATTTACCAGACAATGGAGAAATAATGTACAGAAATGTGTATGGATCCAGGTGCACAACAGAGAAGGTTCAAAACTAATCTTTGAAGGAACTTTTCATGCTTCTTAAGAAGTTCCCTTAAAAACGATCATAGGACTCACATGAAATGATTCAAAGGATGTTTTATGGTTTCCAGGAACTGGAGCTCCATACTTCTCTGCATCTCCTAATTTGTATTGAGGTTGACAGGGACGCATGCGCCCAAACATCCATGCAGCTAAAGATCAGATCTGTCTTGACATGGATGGGATAATCAGCGGACAGGTGTGTGCAGAGACAAGAATCCGGGACGAAAAAAGACGACAAAAGGCAGATATGGAGGGAAAAATGAAGAGTGACGGGCGTGAGTCATCCACTCTCTTGCCGCTTTCTGGCATTTGCTTCACAGAAAAGGTAAACACGCTGAAAAGGCAATTGCAGAGAAGACAGGAGATAACGGGGACGCTGGAAAAAGGCAGCGATTTCCCTGCATCCTCTCTGGTATCAGCTTTATAAAAGTGATTCTTTTTGAGGCCTGCTTGGGGCAGTCGAAAGGCAAGCGGTGATCAGTCATCATATTACATGACATTATCTGTCTTTGTTGTCTGGGAGTGATTTATTAAAAATGTCCCACAATTTGATCAGAACAGAAGCACAGAATGGGACTAGGAGGATGGATGAAGAGGAATACCGAGGGAAATAGCAAACTAACTCTGACTTTAGATGAATTATCATCTTGAATCAAGATCTTACTTCATACTTACAAAGGGTTCAAAGAAAAAAGCTAATATGTCTTCTAAACTGACACTCGGCATTGCATTAATGTAACACACACCCATTAGCATCAGCATGCAGCACAAACAATGTCTTTTACACGCAGAAATGAAAGCCTTCTTCAGCCGCCCCGCTGAGAACAAAGCCAGCCACCTGCTGATCTGAACACACTGTAAATATGCCCACACTTTGTCAGGAAAACCAACGTCGAGATGTGAACCGACAAGCAAACAAGTCCAGGGAGGAGCTTGAATTCTGCACAGATTAAGTCCTACTTTCTGCTTTGTGTTTGGAGGAGAAAAAAATGAAAACATAAAAAATGTAATAATAACTACATTAAGGCCAAATCCGCATTCTTCTGTTACCCCTACGGCTTCTCCCAACCCCTCCAATAGTAGCGGCGTTTGGAAGAGTAGAGTTTTTTCTGAAATGCTTTTTTTTTTTTAACTATTTTAAACTGAACGATGCCAACGCGCTTTTCTTCATGTGGGAGTGCTCTGATGTACAGAAGTTTACATTTAACTGTCAGTCGTTACTTTTTGTTTTAGCATGACCTATTCAAAGTAATGAAACTGATTTTATGTATTTCCGAGCACCAGCAGCTCTGCGCTAATGTAGCTGACCCGCGACTATTGATGATGTCATCGAGTGGGAGTAACGTCCGAATTCTGAGACACTAATTTTCCATGACTCTCCGTTTGGAGGGAGAAATGTAGGGATAGGGGAAGAATTTAGATTCCTCTTAACCAGTTTGTGGCTCACATAACCACACTTGGTCCAAAATTCAGATTCATTATTCTGAAATATCATTGTGTGATGCAGAAGGCATAATGAAATCTCCATTTGTTCATTTTGATTTTATCGCTGATATTTTCTGTTTTTCTTTTTAGTCAAGGAGCAAAATTGTTATCATTTTTCTGTAGATATTGTCCAGACTAGCAGGTTTTTTTCTCCTCCAAATATAGCCCTTCAACGGCACTAACCAAACTTTCCATCGATAGTGTCTTACCAAAAAAGCAGAGTTTATCAAGTGAACTTAAAGTCCTATTCCGATCATCTTTTGATCTTTAGTAAAAGCGTTCCCAGTGGTCTTTTTTTTATTTTAAATTATGAAAATTTTAGCCCAAATCCAAAAACCTGTGTCATTTTCCAGGACGTAGTTTCTGCAGAGCGGCAGGAGTATCAGAAATTCACCTCTGAGTTGTGGGTGGGACTGTTGGCGCAGAGCAACCCCTCCTTCCCCGCTCTGTTACCGAGTGCTCTCCGTTTACAGTCTCCCACTCACACCCCCAACCTATTCTTACAGTTTTGATCCAGATTCCAGTTCAGACGAGGAAAACAAAGACGAACACGGATCTATTTGTCTGCATGTGGATGAATCAGAAAGGAGCAGAGCGGGGAGCTGGTGGTCCGCCCAGCGTACTTTCTACCTCACACATACAATCTTTTTCAAACAGCATTTTTTCATCTAAATCTCAATGATTTGAATAAAGAAATACTCAGAAATGCAACTTTAAACTGACTTTTCTTAATAACTGTCCTCCATCATCAGAAAAACATATAAAAACATTTTTTTGTTGGACTGGCTCTTTCATTCAAAATTCAATTTATTTATTTTTTGCAATAACAGCTCTAACTCTGAAAGAAGTCATCTGTGAACAAATGGAGTCCACTTTAATCAAGCTGAATTACATTTTTTACTCCAGCACTGTCAACAAATTCCAGAATCTCGTTTTTGTTATATTAGCATTTACAAAATGTCAATTTGCAGAACATGCCTGGCTCATGACACAAACATGACACAAACAGATTGCATCCAATCATCCAATAATTCAATCCTCATCCGGAGCACGCATTGGGAGCTTCGGGTGCTCTGAAGTCGAATAAATTGATTGGTTGGATTGTAGCTTTTAGGTAAATTAGTTTATTTGATGTTACTATAATAGAGTCTGCTCTTCACGGTGCGTTTCCTCTTGCTTTTGCCTGCTGAAACTGGTTTTCTACTCAGTGGGTGTCTTTCTTACATTTCATAAATGCAAAACATACTTTTCTTTTTTTATTGATTCCATTTCACCACTGTAATTTTCTACAATGTTGATTTGACTATTTTCCTTTTGTATTTAACGGGACAATAGTTTGTGTACTAATACCTGCATAACGAGCAAGTCCCACAAGGATTTTGCGCTCTGAAGTGCTCTGATGTTTTGGCAGAATGACCAAACGGATTGGATCAGTTGTGCTGGCAATCTTCTCTGCAAGTGCTGTTAAATGGAAGCAGGAAAGTCATTTTTCTGCCTGAGGCAACCTCAGAGCAAAGACAGAAATGTACTTGTGTGGGTTTTGCTGTACATGAACTGTTGTTCATCAGCTGAAAACTATGGCTTTTTCTCAAGGAGTTAAAACTGATACATTTTGAAAAGGACACAAAGAAAGAGCAAAAGAAATGTCAAGAAGAATTAAATTGCATTACACAGAGACGATTTTGGACTACTCTTATGTCTAATTTAAAAAGTCAACTCTTGTAGTGGTTTTGAGGATTATTTAAATGTAAAATAAGCTTTTTCTAAATTGTGGAAATAGAGTAGAAAACAGATTAGTTTGAGATGATAGCTGGATTTCAGCTATCAGCGTGTTTTTGAGAAGATTAGACAGGCAGAAACAGATGCAGAGAGGAGGGGGGAGCATGAGGCAGATAAACGCTGTTGACCCGTGCTCCATGATCGCCTCAGCGGCTGGCTGCACCTTTTCACCAGGGGTGCAGAAAAGACAGACATACATGTGCACGAAATCTCCACAGGTGTCACTCTATGTATCACTCCCTTTTCTTTGAGAGGCTGCCTCACCCTACACAAAAAACAAAGTTTAAAAAAAAAAATCTTTTTACAATCAACTTTCAGGAAAATTTTTAGTTTGCGCGTCTGTTTTTGCAGATATGACTTCAGTGGGATGCAAAGCAGCAGATTCGCATCAGCTGACAGACTCATTGTTTGTCTGAGATCACTAGTTCTTTAAAATGATGTACATAAATATTCAGGGTGTCGGGAAAAAAATCGATTCAGCGATTATATCGCGATTTTTCCTTTGGCAATACTTTTAATCGATTTAAAATGCTGTCAGGACGATATTTATTTAATTATTTCTGAGCGTCCTTCAACGTCTGACTCTTGTTTTCCACTTCACCCTCCGACCACTAGTGGGCAGCAGAGCACACAGAGCCTCTTTGAGCAGCTCTACACCCCATAAAACAACTACAAGATCTCATGGAGAGGCAGCTTTTCTTATTGTTACGAGACATGAACTACTTAGTTTTTACTTGGGATGGGGAACGAACCGAAACTCTGAGTCATGTTGCTGCCAGTATCAAATAAAAACGCGGATTGCAGCGATTTTTAGCGGGCTCAGATAAGAACGAGTGAAGAAGCGCAGCTTCCCAGCTGCATCAGCCAAAATGCTGTCGGCAAAGTGGGGCCAAAGTTCTGCAGAATCTTCCGGCAATAGATTCTAGTTCAGCGACCAGATGGATCAGAGTGATGTGTATCCATCAGGTTGCTGAGCGGTCAAATATGTGTTTACCTCCACGTGTGAAAAAGCGGAGCTGCAGTGCCGTCCAGTAAATAAAGCATCTTAACCACATTAAAGCGCTCTCCTTCACCCTGCCATGCTGCCTCATCACATTTTAATGTTTCTGGAAAAAATATGTGGGTTTTTTCCACCTTTATTTTTGAAACACCATTCAGGTTTCTGAACCGTTTAAAAGTAGTGCAGAAGCTACATTAAGCTAAGTTGGAAATAAACAGATTTTTTTAAGTAATACTCTTGAAAAAAAGGAAAGAAAATGTGTTCCAGTACAATATCGCGATATGCATCGTATGGTGGGACGCATACCAGGATCCATATTATAACTACACACTCCTAAAAAATGTGACAGCTCGGAATGGAAGTGCAAAAGTCCTGAAAAAATATCTTGTACAAATCTGGAGCTCCTGTGATTGCTCAGACATATTTTTAATTTAGGTATTTTTTCTTTTCTTGGCTTTGTGGAATCAAAAGGATCAATAAAATTGTTATATTTAATCCATTATTATTTATTGGGACAATAATTATGGCTATTATTAATAATTACTAACTGTTTATTTTCATTTCGTGAGTGTATTTTTTGTGCTATTTATTATCTATCTGCTGTTTTTAATGGAGCTATGGTAACAGTATCTATTTTTCTTCCTTTTTTTGCGTTAACCTGATATAATTGTTGCCTTTCTCCACTATTACCTTTCCAATCATTGTTGTAATCATTAATGATCGATTACTTTTGCTAGCAAATATGCAAAAAACTAAATAAAAATTGCATATTTGATTGTTAGTGATGATTTAATTTTGCCACAATCATATTTCCTAATGTTCCGATTTTAATTAAGTTCAAAGTCTTTCAAGTACTTTTTAACTCTCACTTAAAAAGTTGTACATTTTTAACTACTTAAAACTTTTTTTTCCCCCCCATGATTTATCCCGATGTGGGAGATCTTTGTCCAGGTGATGCGTTCAGTGACGTGTGCAGAACTCTCTGTAAAGGTAGACAGACGCACCAAAGCAGGAGTTGATGAAGCCGTACCAGCTGCAGCCGCCGCGGCCCAGCAGCCACCTCCCCCGGATGCTGGAGGCGAAGCTGAGCGTGGTTCCGAACAGACACACCAGCATGTCGCTGACGCTGATGTTCAGCAGCAGCATGTTCACCGGCGTCCGCAGCTTCTTGAATTTGCAAAACAAGATGAGCACGACGAAGTTGTTGAGGAAGCCGAAGGTCATGATGAAGCCCAGCACCACGGACAGCACGACGAAGCCCGCCTGCGAGAGCTTCGCGGAGCCCGCGGGAGTGTCCTCCAGCTCCCGGTCATCGCTCTGGTTGAAGCTGAAGTTGAGTCCAGTCTGACCGGAAAACATCCCGCGGTCCATTCATCTGACTTTGTCCTCACTTTGGAGCAGTGGGGGGCGGCAGTCACATCGCTCGCCGGCAAACTTCAGCTTCAGCTTTCCACAGCAGTTCCCCGGAGCTTCATGGTGCGTTCACGGCTCACATTCCTCCACTGACGCCGGGTTCGGACACGAACGGAACTACAGAGCGAAAGCGACAAGGGGCCACCTGTTAGCGCGTCTGCTGCTCCGCATGTCGCCGTGAAACCGGCCGTCCATCACTTCTCCCTTGTTCTGCGGCGTCAGGTGCTTCGCGGTCCACGCTGGACAGTTATGACAAACTGCGCGCGGATCCGCTGCTTTTTAAAGGCGGGGAGCTGTGACGTCACAGAGCACCGAAGAGTTGTAGGCTATGAGATTTCCCCCAGTACAAACAAAAAAGCTATTAAAACGTATCACTTTGCTCAGCTTTATAATTTAATATTTAATTTTTTTTGCTTGTATATCCCCTGGCATTTTGAACATTTGATGTAAAGTTTATTGTTCCTTGTTCTTTTGCTGTATGTCACTTTTGTTCTGCATCAATAATAAAAAAAATAAAAGAAAAAAATATGAGGAGATGCGTATGTGGTCCTTCATGAAAAGTTTTCGGAGTTCCGAATCTATTTTGAGCAGATCTACATTAAAGTTTGTCATGTGTTTTTTTTCTTCTTTTTTAGAAGGGCCTGTGTCATGCTAAATCAACTTTTTTGAGCTTCTAAGTGTATTATGATGTGTATTCCTAATGAAAAACAAACCCAAAACAGTATTTTAATTCATGCATGTCTGAGTATTCCTCTTAAAATGTGCTCTCAGAGCACCAGCCCCCGAGTTGTCTTCGTTCCTGGTAGGAACTTTAGCTGCGGAATAACATATATTTTGTTTAAAAAATCGTTCTCTAATGTACTAAAGGTACTATATTATCACACATATGGATATAGTTTAATCTGAAAAGCATTTAAAAAAAAAGCATGATACAGGCCCTTTAGAAGTCTCACTCTGATCAGGCCCAGAAAAAGTGTTGAGAGTTTGGGGTACCAAATAGCTTTCCAAGGCCAAAATGCTCAGAAAACAATGCCATCATCATGTCGGTTTTATGTTTAAGTTTTATGTTGAATGCTCTTCCTGACACTAACCTCTACATTTACCGGGCTTGGGACAGGCACAAGCAGGACAAAACCCTGTTGAAGTTATATAGACTGTATCTATCTATCTATCTATCTATCTATCTATCTATCTATCTATCTATCTATCTATCTATCCATCTATCCATCTATCCATCTATCCATCTATCTATCTATCCATCCATCCATCCATCCATCCATCCATCCATCCATCCATCCATCCATCCATCCATCCATCCATCCATCCATCCATCCATCGAGATAGAGATAGAGATAGAGATAGAGATATTTGTCTGTCTGTTCGTCTTTTATTTTTGTATTTTTTGTGTGGTTTTTGTCCTTTTTTTAGTTAGTTAATTTGTTGTTGGCCTTTTGTGAATTTTTTTTGTTCTTTTTATTTTCGTTCTTTAATTTTGGATATGGGGGTCAGGTGGCATACTTATTTCGGGCTTTGACTCCAATCTTTGATCCATTGCTAGAGTGTTCCCAGGGTTCTTTTACAGTTTTTCTCAGTCGCTTTAGTACAATTCTCAGATCAGAACTGAAGTTTGCAAATACATGTGTGCATTCCTCAAAACAATTCATGCAAACAGCAAAACACTATGGATTTCTTGCAAAAGTCTGTAACTTGCTCAAAATCTTTAGTTCATCTCTCAAAACTAAGTCTTTATGTCACTGAACATGTCAGTGCCATCAGAATGTCAAGTCCTTGTGTCATTGTCTACGAACAAGACAGTCACATGACTTAGTCATGTGGTCAATATAACTGTGTACTTTAGAGGGAGGTTCTGATGGAAACTATGGCTAAAGTTTTGATGACAATTAATGTAAAATGCAAGTTACACCTTCTTTGTTTGATTGCAAAAGACTGGACAAGATTCACATTTACACTTTTATTGTTCTGAGACTGTTGGTGAGAGTTCTCTGTTTACACTCTCTGTTTACAACTGTAGCACGTACGTCAAAGCAACAGGATTTCGAATATTTTCACTGGCTCATGGTTCATAACAATTTGAATGTAGAAATACTCAGAAATGTAATTATGATCTTAATTTTCTTTATAAATCTCCTCCACCATCAGGAAAATGTTATAAGAACATGTTAAAACGCAATTTTCATGGTAGAGGGTCTTAAAAAATTCAAAATAGTTTTATGTTTTTAGACTATAAATAAGACACCAAAAAAACCACATGTTTAGGAGGAAAGAAAATAAACATGTTTTATCAGAAAAGATGTGTTTTGATTCAAGTCATAACTGTTACTTTAGTTCAGGATTCTGCAGCTTGAGGCTCCAGAACTACATGGATCTCATTTATCTCTACATTGTGGCTTTTTGGCTTTTTTTGGAATAAACACTGGATTTTTAGTTTTGCTTTACTTAATTAGTTTTTGTCATAAATTTTTAGATTTTTGACCAATCTAGATATAAACCATGTTAAAATGTTTAATCTACAGGTAAAGTGATTTATTGTTAGAATAAAATACTTGTGTTTTTAACATGTTATTGTGGCGTTTTTCTATAAGAACATTACAAAAATTAAGACATTTGCATTTCTGAGTATTTCTTTATTCAAATCAGGAGCAGACAAAAGAATAGCAGTGGAAAAAGCCTGTAGTTTTCTACCCACTTTTAAACCATACGGGGCCCACTTGGCCTTGCTGGCTGGGGGAAAGCAGAAATGACGATAAGCCCCAAACCCCTTAATTTGAATCGGAGTTAATAAGTTAAAAGAATGGAAGAACGTTTATTGAATAGTGGGAGAAGCTGAGTGTAAACCCAGTGTCAGGAAGGAAGAGGAAGTGAGAAAAGCTCAGTCTTAACCCTTGTGCTATCCCAGACACTTTAATAATGGGAGTTGGGTCATCTAGACCCACTAGACAGTGCGCTGAACCTTTTTTCTTCAATGATTTGTGAACTTCACTGGTGTCCATGGATTACACGAAATCTTGTTCACCTTTATCCACCTTTGTCATGGTAGGGATAACACGTCAATGTAAGGGTGGGGTCACCTTGACCCCACAAGATAGCACAAAGGTTAAAAAGTCAGAAGAAGAGTTTGCAGGATCCCCACATTATTTAGGAGTATTTCTCTGAAAAGTCGTATTTTCTATGAATAGCTCAGTAAATCCTTCATTGCTGTCACCCAGGGTTTTGTTTGTCAAGAAATTCGGTTGGCAGCAGTTTAGGACTGTGTAGGACTGTCTTTAGCCATTTTGGCATTTTACCCTGTTTTTTTTTTTCCAAGTGTGGGCTTGGAGATGATGAAACCCTGAGGGTTTTGCGGCTAGAAGAGGGCCGTCAGACCCCACACCGGAATCATGTTCCTTCACTTCATTCTGGGGAATCATCAAACTCTCCTGATTAGAAAGACATTCTTGAATTTTTCAAAAGAAAGCAGCTTCTCCGCTATAGCATGATATTTGAAAAAAAAAAAGTTGTGTGGAATGCTGCTGTAAATTCCTTGAGAGAGCAGCATTAAGCTTAAAGTGTGGGTGACATGGTCTATTTTAATAAGCCAAAATATAGTAAATAGTCTATATTTCATGTTGCGATTGTTTTTAATATTTTTCGAAAAAGAATAAATAGCGAAAAACGCGATATAAACAACGAGGACGGCCGCCGGCTTCACGCATTCCGCCGAATTCTCGCCCCCCTGTTTGTGACGTAACGAAAGGAAGACAAGGCAGACAACATGGCTAGCACCGATAGCGAAGCACAGAGTGATGCTAGTCTCTATTAGCGGTTTATCATCAGATGAACAGAAAGATGAAGAGGAAAGTTGCGGAGATTATCATGATGATGAGTCACTTTTGCAACCGTATCGATTCGAACCCTTTTGCGAAAGTGAGGAGGATATAGTATAGCAGAAAGTAGTAGGTCTAGTGATGCCGATGACGATAGCCAGCATGAAGATTCGGCTAGACTCCAGTAAGTCTAAAAAATGTATAAAATTAAATTACTCCACTTCCCCTAAAATATACTCAAAATGTCCCCTTTTGGCCTAATCTAAACAAAAGTAAACACTGGTTTTCAACCCAATTTACAAAATAAATGTCACAAAATAAAAGTTTCCCAGATATTACTACTCTTTAGTTAACAAAGTCACTGTATACCATTAACAACTGCAGAACATTAACAGTTTTACCTGTTTGAACCAGTTTGAAACCTTTTCTCGTGCGCGAGCGCTCACACACACACAGTTCAGTTTACTCACGGTACCGGCACCTCAAAAGCAAAAGAAAAAAAACGTTGCAGGCCTGTTGCTTCTCTTGCAAAACATTGAGTGCGTTGAAATACTCCAGTTGGATCCAAGGACAACAGAAAACACGACTACTTCGCCTCAATGTGATCCATCGTGATGCACACTAGCCTAGCTTAGCAGCCTCCGCTCCCGACCGACTCCAGCGCCGTCCTGTCCGACCCAGAAAACGGCTCGCTCGCTTCCAGCTCACCCGCCTTTCCTCGACTCAGAAGCCAAGATCCTCCTCCCAACTCTCCGTCCAAAATTCTTCGTTTGTGTCCCGGTTTTTGTCCCTTCGAAAACGCAGACTTCTCTCCTGCAGATCTGGAGGGAAAAATCCTTCGCCGTCCACCTTCATAAATTTTCCCCTTTTCAGCAGCGTTTCTTGTTTTGGGAATTTTATACACAGATACACTTTCACTAGATGTATTGCTACATCCAGCTGCCACACAACGACTTGGCATGTTGATGATTAACAGATTTAAACACGAGAGAAACGAAGACTAGCTGTTTTGTTTACATGCTGTCCTAAGCAACTGCGAAAGGCACCTCCCTTTCGTTACGTCACAGGTCATATCGGGTTCACTTCCAGCCTGCGCTCTAGCGGCAGATCCAAATCTCTGATTCCTTCGAAAGATGTCTATTTTTCATATGCTTCGGATTTTTTTCGACGCAAACTATTGGTATCAATAGAATCAGCGTTTAAAGGGCTTTTTTATTTGACAAAGTTGTTCAAAGCATGGCATCCACACTTTAAAACCTAAAGCTTTTGTCCAATTTGCAAAAACACAAACAAATTAGCATCTGGTGAACTCGAATCTTTGTTTTTTGTGTACTATCCTAATAAACAGTTACATTATTTTCTAAAGTATTTTCTTCTATACAGTACGTTTCTCCAGATTGTAAGTTGCACTTACAGAAAAAATAGGTTTAGAGAGAAACTTATTTAACAAAATACAGGAACAAGAACGTACATTCATCTTGAAAGACAAATTAAAATAACAGAATAGATAACAGCAACACTTGGGTGTAAGTCACATACCCGGCTAAACTCAGCAAAAAAACCCAAATTATACATATATTATTATTTGGTATTATCATAAATAAGTTAATAGAAAATGGGTTCCTACAACCATTTTGTTACCTTTTTTATCCGTTTTTTAATTCTATTTATTTTCTAATTGTAAACGTTTTTTATATATTTTGGTGCCTTTTTCAAAAATTCAGCACAAATAATAAATATAATGATTTATCATCCAGATTTTTGTGTCCAGATTTTGATGGATCTGAAGGCTGTTTATGTGTGATTTCTCTTCCTCTTTAAAAGGCCTCTCCAAAAAATATAGATACGATTTGAAAAAAGATAAAAATAACATAAATGTGCATAAATTCTGCTTAAGTGGAACGGACTGATTATCAAAATTAACGAATAATCCTTTTTTTCTACATTTTGATGACATCTAATATGGCACAAAACTGCATCCTCAGTGAACCTGACCTTGGCTTCAAGCAGAAAATCCAGTGATGCAAACTAATCCATGAGGATAAGACATAGTGGTTCAAAAGTTTAATTCATTTAAGTATTTCCACCTTTGACCTGCTGATGGGGCAAAGTGCTTCAAGCATATTTCCTGATAAATAAACTGGATTTTGTCCAAGTTTTCTGCCTGCGGCAGCTTCTGTGTGTACGCGTTTGGGGGGGCTGTTGTTGTGGTCATGCTGACAGAAAAAGAGGCCGCCATGAGAGGATTTTTATCAAAACTATATAGTGCCGCTTTAGTGCCCTGAATTTTAAAAGCTATTCAAACACCGTACTTTTTTTTTTAACGTGTATATGACGTTATCGATTTCATGGAGTACAAATCTAATTGAAATGAGCATTTTACGATGATTCTTTATGAGTCCACTGTCTTCTGAAGCTAAAAATGTTGGTGGTTTTCCCAGAGACTCCTGGGAAATTTCCAGGGCACTCGATTTTGGAATTGTAGATTCGGACAGCACTACAAAATGGCGAACGCACTGTATAGAGCACTATGTAGCGGTTAGGGGGGGAATTCAAACATACCCATAGTGTAGAACTTGTTTATAACACGCTACACGTTAGCTAGGTTAGCGTATTAACAATATCTGTAACTTCAATTTTTGACAACCTTCTTGGCAACACATAAAAACATGTAAAACTACAGACTGATATAGCTAAAGCAAACTTTATTGTGATTATGATGAGTCCCAAAGTTGTTGGTGACACATAAAAAAAAAAACGCAGTCCTATACTGCTACCTGTTAGCCAGGTTAGCGTATTCACAATACCTGTAACTACTGACCTTGTTTGCAACACAAACAAAAACAGATTGATACCGCTAAAACAAGCAAAATTATGACAACACTAACTCGCAATCTTGTAAGTAACACATAAAAAGTCTGACACCACTGTACGTTAGCCCCATTAGAGTATAAACACCAAAACTTGTTTGCAACCTAAAGAAATCTCCTAAGTATTAGTAATCTCCACCAGAATTAATCTATAAATAAGACGCATTGGTTGTTTTATTTTTAAACAAAATTAAGGCTTTTAAGTGCACTTTTTAGAAGCAGAAAATATGTTAAATCAGGGTTAGTTCTAAACATTTTTGTTTATTACAGCAAAGGCAGTAAAGAGGAGATAAGTCAAAATTAAATTACGTTAATTAAATAGAACAGTGTGCGGCCACATTATACATCTGTATTGTTCCATTTGTTTGCCTGCAACAAAAAAAGTTGGGGATGAATTTGCATTAGGACTTCACAATAGAAAGGTTGTAGACGTGTTTATGTAAAAAAACGTTGCACTTGAATTTTTTTTAGTCTTTAAATATAAAGTTTTAACTTGTAAATCTGTATGTGGGCTTCAACTTACTAAACAAAATCTCTCTTCTGGCTGTTTTTATCAGAAATGCCAAGAGCTGTCAGATGGCCCACAAACAACTGCAGCGACAGATGGGTCGTTCTGAAAATCACCCCTCGGGGACCTCATCAGCCAATCATGTCACCACATTAAGCGTGCCAAAGATCATGTCTGTTTCACATCTAGAAGGCCACTCTCTCTGTTAAAAAGATTATTTTCTACGAGCAGTTTGTTTTTATTAACAACCTGACAAAAAAAGTGACAAAAAATATGTTTTTGTTGTCGTCTGAGCTAAACTGTTTTTACTTCTTTAAGAAAAAAAATGTTCAAAAGAAAGAATACAGATCACATTTGGTCTTCCCTTAACTGTAAAGATATTTGATTCCAGTTTATTCAATTTCCTGATTCTTTATCTAACTTTAAGGTGGTTTGGATTTTCTGACTGAGCTGTCATCAGTGTTTTGTGTCAACAGAGGCCTCTTTCCTTCAGAGTCCTGCACTTTAATCACCATTCATGCTCGATCAGATCTTGTTCTGCTCCAGCTTGTATCGTGAGAGAACATTTTAAGCTTCTTAAGAGTGGCATCTGCCAAACAGATGTGTTTCATAAACTAAAAAGATGCGTTCGCTGTCGGTTCAGATCTGAAGTGGACAGCTGTTTGCCAAGAGGAAAGGATCAATGAAGTTTGTTGTTCAGGATCCAAACAAGTGGATTAACTTGAGCAGATTGCTCATGTTTTTCCATGATTATGAGCATGTGTGCACTGGTTTCAGGCTACGTTCAGACCCCATATGTGACTTTCAAAGTAGGTTTTTGGAAAGATGAGGCGTGAACCCGACAAGAGGGAAAGAGTTACCAACCAAATTACAAAAACTTTGGTTCATCTTTAAAATTCAAATTCAAAAAGTTTAAGATTTCTGAACGTCTTTGATGAAAACAAAAAATAGATTGCAGGGGGAATTCTGGTGAAATTGGATGAGATGTAGAGATAGCGACACCAAAAACTAAATGCTAAGGCAAAACCTTCAATAGGCAAGAGGAAAATAAAATAAAATATGTCCCCTAATAGTAACTAGGAAAGTAAGTGCATTCCCTGGATGTATTTCATAACAGACCATGATTTGAAAGACTGCAGTACCACATGGACATATGGTCCTACAACACTGGATAAATAATCTCTGATGTCACCCATTTGTTTCATCACGGCAAAAATAAAGCAAGATGTAGAACAGGCACACAGACTTGAGTTTACTCCTCCCACTTGGGAGTGAGTGGGAGATTGCTCACTTCTGACACCAGCCTCCTGTGGTCCTTTGAGGAACTGCAACATTTGTGGCGTGCTTCAAATTGGTTAATGGAAGGTGGGGGACGATGTGTGCATGGAAAGGGTTTGTGGTGAAGAGACTCTTTGATTTGTTTATTTCCAGGTCACTTTACAGGCTAAAACTTTTTTCATCTTTTCCAACAGCATTTCTTGGAAGGTACCCCACAGGATTTGACACACATGCTCATCACACCCGTGTTTAAGCCCAGCTTTGCTCTGTAATATCATTTTATGCAATTCATGAAAGTGTGTCCTCAATTAGGAAGTATCAAGCACTATATCTGACACAGGAGGCAAAAACATCACATTTCAGTCAGACAACTCATGCAGTAGTAATTATATTTATTTTCCATTCCTTTAACTTTGCATTTCACATTCCTTTAACTTTGCATTTCATATTCCCCCTAGTTGGCATTTCACATTCCTGTAGTTGGCATTTCACATTCCTTTAACTTTGCATTTCACATTCCTCTAGTCGGTATTTCACATTCCTTTAGTTTTGGCATAAGACTCCGTGCAATTCCATGAGACAAATTTCCACAAACATTTGGGTAATAACTACCCTAACGGAGCTCACAGGTGGAAGCTGGGTGGGACGGTGGGGCGACAAACGCAATGCTTCAGTAAAGAAGGATGAACAGCTTACACACCTGGACTGAAATAGGACGCTGCACAGGTGAGTTGATTAACTGAACCGCCCTAGGGGAGTAAGCGAAGTAAAGCCTGCCGAATTGCCTGCCCCGAAATGCTCCCAAGGTCGCTTATTTGTAGAACTCAGTGATAAGTGTGTTGGATTCTCTGATGAGCAAGACCTCCATGGGTTACAATCCACTTAATATTAGTCATCTTTAACGTTCTAACCACACCTGAAATGGGTTCAGGTTTGACAAGGACACACATTTGGACAAGAAAAGCATTCAGCAACAACAACAATAATAATAAGGATTTCTAGATTAATGTAATAATCTATTTTGATCATATTCATAAAGCACTCGAATTTTGTTGCTTGACGGAAGGTTTTAAGGTTTTGTTTTGATTGCTTGAAATAAACCAATTCTAATTCCAATCTCTACTTTCCATTTCTAACCTGCTTCAAACAGGAAGTCAAAAGGTGGCTCCTTGCTTAAACCCAACATGCTTGCTGCTGCTGCATGGTAAAATAATGGCAAATTTGGCACAACTGTGTCATCAGTGTCATATGGAGAGAGGGAAACAAGTCAACTGCAAGATCCATTTGAGGTGCATTGCTGCTGTAAGTCAAATCTGTAGTAGACTTACAAAAACAGAAAAATACAATAAAAAGAAACGAGATCTGTTCAGTTTGTTGTCTTCTGCTTTTAATATTAACAAGTAGGCAAAAGTAGATGAATATAGTCTGATGTGTCAGTTTTGTTCAAGAGAGTCAAGGGACATAAAATGGCTTGAGATGGAGGCATAAAACAAACATTTACAGCATCACTGCAACCGTATGTAAATGCAAACTTTATAAGTGAGAATTAGTGTATGTGCAAGATAGTGCTACTTTTGTTGCATCAACAGGAAGTGGCTCCAAAACTATTTGATTTTGTAGGAACAACTTTTATTTTTTGTTTTTCACTCCCTGTGTGACCTTATGTTTTTTTAAAGTAAATAAAAAATGTTAGAAAGAAATTACATGACTTGGTAAAAAGGCATCTCGGCATTTAAAGACAGTTTTAAACTGTTAATCATTGCGTTGTTGGTGGTGGAGTCTAGAACGTGTTCCAAGATTTAAAAAAAGAAAAAAAGCAGTTTTGAATCACTGGATTTAGAGTTAAATAGAGTTAACAAACAGAAAAATAAATCTTAACCCCCATTTTTCCTGAAAAGTAAAATGATGTGGAATATAATTGATAGCGATGTAGACAGAACTGATAGGACTTCAGTCGGAAACAGCAGAGGGGCTGGTCTTCGCTTACCATCGGTGGGATGCAGGTGGAGAGGGCCAACAGCCTCATATACCTGGCTGTATAGATCTACCCACATCAAGATCGTGGTGAAAAAGGCTCGTCAGCGTCCATACCACCTTACATGGCAGAGACGCTGTGAGACTTCCTGGAACGTCTACACCCGCACTGTGGAGAGTATCTTCCCCCGGGAGCACCATCACACGGATTGGGGCGGCTGCAAGCATGACGTCAAGACCATCAGGAGAGTGGTTCACTCAGCCGAACGGATCATCAGAACCACCCCTCCAGGCCCACAGGACATCTACTTGGAGAGATGTGATGCAAGGGCTCTCAAAATGATCCGGGACAGAACTCACCCTAGCCACAGTCTGTTCTGCCTTCTGCCTTCAGGAACACATTACTGCTCTTTGAGGGCCCACAGAATGAGGAGCTCCTTTCCTCAAGTGAGCATCCCAGAGCTGATTATGTATCTATCTATCAAGTTAGTCGTTTAAATGTATTCATTCTTGGAGTGGTACAAAAAAGCATGTGACTGCTGCATAACAATAAATTTAAAGTTTGTGACTAATACAATTTGATTAAATCTACCACGGACCAAGTGGACCACAGAACACATTTATGATCATTTCTATGTCTCCATGGTTACTTATGGGTTAAATAAAAAATTCCGTTTAAAAAAAGTATAATATCACCAAGTTTACTTAATAAGTTACATTGTAATAATAAACTAATTTCTAATTAAATAGCTCAAAGGCTGTACTGTATCCCACTTTGACAACTGTAGAGATGTCTATTTAGATTTTCCCTATCATTTAAAGACTACAATTATTCACAATATTAATAGGTTGTGTGATTCAGGGTTTTGGATCTTTATGACTGAATTTTTAATTTTCCATGGACTGATCATACAACAGTCTATGCTGGACATGCTCAGCAGCGCCAGATTCGTTTAGCGGTTGAAATGGGAACTTCGGGTTGCCATGTCATGGTGCCAGCCAACATTCTTTAAATAAAAAAGCCATTGTGAAGCTTTCAATTGAATAACTCTGGAATTTGGAAGCTACCAGGCTATGAAAAGATGACAATTAAGTAAACGCCGCGGCCTCCTCACGAGGTTACACAACAATAAATCGCTTGTTTTCAAAGATTGGTTCAAGTCCAACGTCACATTCAGAAGTGAGCCAGACAGGCTGCTCAATCGAAGACAGAGCACTCGCTCCTGTGCTGATTTGGGCAGAAGAACAAACTCCAGCCTGTTTTTATGATATTTTATTTATTTTAAATTGGGCGGACGGATTACTTTTTGGTCGTAATGCAAACATGAGAAAAAAATAGCCTCAGGATTTTCTACAACAAGCGGCGGGGAAAGTCAGAAAAAGGAAGCTAGTAGTTCAGTAGCTTGCTAGCAGTCTGTGGCTAACGAGAAGCTAACAAACAACTCTTCAGGTAACTAGTTATCAAGGCGCTGCTACAGTTTGTCATTAGGTTACGAAAGAGAAAAATAGCTGAATGGAGGCTCAGCGTTAGTCCGGGCTTCAATGACGCAGTTGAAGTGCTTCTCCGTGGTTTCTCTGCTCTCTGCCTGCACTCTGCTCCTAGCCACGTAAACTGCTCCTGTTGCTGTTTACGTAGCTGGAACTACTAGCTAGCCGCCTGCCTCAGCAGCTGGTTACAGTTTTGAACCCGAAATCCTCCTAGGACATGGATTGCAACTCACCATGCTCCGCCTGACTTGAGTGGTCTCCCGGATCGGCTGTTGGGACCGGATAATGAAGCGAGTCATCTGGATGATTTCTGGTTTAAACAGAAGGATGATGAAGCTGCTCGTTGCCCTCGCTTTGATCGCCTACATTGCCTGTAAGTACACTATTTTATCATTGTGTGTGCCCTCATCAAACAAACTGTATATATATTTGTATTTTAAAACCTTTAAATCAGAGTGGGTAATGTGGCCATGCCCCCCCCCCGTTCCATCTTTTAATATGAAATCTAAAATAAGCTGTCAAACACTTTCAGTAGAATGGATTTCATATACATTTGTGTTTCTAAATAAAACTTCAGTTTTTCCCCCCAGAACTCAGATCGATACTTTTCATTATAGTTTAATAAGGTTTTAGAAGAAACTTTAATGAGCCAAACTCATTTTAAAGTTGTTAACGCTGACAGTGCATGAGAACTGGACCGACTGAGTGTGACGTCACCCATAGAAAATGCTCCAACAAATCATTGTTTCTATGGCAGCCACTCTCACCAATCAGTGAGGGAGTTTGTTGGAAGTCCACGCCCCTACCACTGAAAGCGAGCTTGATAGAATCTGTCTGTGTCCGAATTCCTTTATTAAGCACTGCACAGTGATGTCCGAATTCCCTCCATAATCCTAAACAACTGTAAATATAACATCACCGATTTCACAAGGTAAAAATGTAATCAACAAGAGAATTTTACGACCGTCTATGAATCCACTGTGTTCTGAAGAAAAAAACGTTTATATTTTATTTAAAAAAATACATTTAAATACATTTTCTTTTCAAAAATTGTTCAAACGCTGCATTGTGTTTGCCGATCTAGTGAGCATCGATGCACACTTGTTTTTCAAGGAGATTTTTGGGAAATGCACTACAAAATGGCGAACGCACTATATGGTGCTATATGTAGTGAGTAGTGAAGGAATTCGGTCATAGCCAAAGTGTTCCCAGTGGTCTTTTAATGGAATCAATTTGCCATTTTTTTATTGAAAGTAGTTTCCCTGTATTTTGTTAATGAATTTCTCCCAAAAGTGCAACTTATACTGCAGCTGTTAGTCCAAAAAATAGGGAACTAATGCCGGAGTGATTGCAGATTATTTCTCAATAGAAATCAACAGGATTTTGGTGTTTTGCTGCCAGGAGGTACTTCCAATTTGGAACATGATGGGGAGGCGTCACTCAGTCCAGCTCTCATATACAGTCAATGGTTGTTCATTTTATGTTATGCCTAGCAGAAATCCTATTATCAGACTTCTTAGCTTGTAATGTGTTTTTTAAACATTGATAACCTGCTAAAAAGACACGGATGGTGATTATCAGGTGTGGTGGAGCAACAAACGAGACACACCCTGGTCAAAGGGTGTGTCATTGTGCTCCAGTTAAAGAATGAGATAAACAGGAGTGTAAGGGGGTTTATTTAAGTCTTAAATCATATCTTCTGCATAATTAAATGAACAGCAATAACATTTTTTTAGCCATTAAATTTTAGTGCATTGTGGCTAAAGTTTCCCAAAATCGTCCTCCTGATCTGAAGAAGTGTTGCACGATACATCATCAGTACTTCATTTATATATAACTGCTTTACCTGTGGTTTTCTGCTTGTGGTAAACTGATTTCTGTCTTTTATTACTGACATACATTAAGGAAGTAACCTCTGAGGTCTAAAGGAGAAACAATTTCACAAGACCCTGGCAGGTTATTGTGACATGTTATTAGGATGACTTCTTCCCATAAACTTAAACCCTGTTGATTGGAAGTCTGATTTAAAATGACCACATGTACTCTGTATGGGAGTGTTTTTCAACCTTGACAAAAATGCCGCGGCACACCAGCATCCAAAAATTGAAAAAAGGAGAAACTCTACAGTCTGTATTGATGTGCAGTCCCTCCACAATCTCATGTGCATTTTTGTGATAATTGTGGCAGAAAAAGCTGAAAGTTTCAGCAGTTTTTCTAGAAGATGTAATAAAAGTTAAGTCAGTTTTCCGTAATAATTTTCAACTAAATTATTTGAAATTCTACCCTGTTAGTTGTTTTATCTTCCTGTTTATTAACATTCAATTTTGTAACCTCACAAAAAAAAAACAAATATAATCTTTCTAAATAGTGATTTGTTTTTTTAATATTTATTTCAATGTTAATTCAAAGGCAACTGCAATTTTTGAACAATATGATCACAATATGTTTGATAAAATTTACACAAAAAGACTAAGATTATATTTATGTTTTCTGTAGCTACACAAAAAGTAAACATGTTGAAGTTGTATCCATCTTTCTCTTGTCTTAATCAAAGATAAAGTCTTTGATAACTTTAAGAAAAATGTTTTATTTCTTTTTAGATGATTACATTGTTTGAATTTAGTTTAATTTTGTCTGTTGGCCACTTCACCTTAATCTTATTTCTAAAATGTTGTTATTACTTCTTCTTAAATTTAACAAATAAAATAATCCAGACCTTATCAGAAACGTGTTTCAGTTAGAAAGATGACTTGGATCAAACTCTGGGATGTTTGGCTGTTAATAAACACAAACCTTGAAGGAGAACTAAACTGTTGACCTCTGATTTTATCAAGAAGATTTAAAAACTGTTTGATGTGTGTTTATTGTGGTTTAAGATGTTTAACAGGTAAGACTCATTGTACGCTAAGATGCTGTCACTTTAACCCAATGCATCATGGGAAATGTGCGAAAACCTCCGCAGATGGCAGACAGACTCACTTCTCTTAACTTCATTGTTTTGATCACTTGTTCCACGGTCTGACACCGGATTCTGTGAAAAAACTGCACCGCTAAAGACGAGCTTTAGTTGGTATTTTTGTTGGAACTGAAAGACTTTATGAGCGGAATCTGAACAAGGAAGTGAGGACTTTAACCACTTCTGATTGGTCAGACTGATGACGTGTGATTAAGCCTCCAAGAATGATTTGTGGAGACAGTTGAAGGGGCGGGACTTTTCCAAAAACAGCTGAAGCTGCAGCTAAATCGCGGTACCGCCATTCTTATCAAAGTGTGGCACTCCGCTGAGGGATCATTCCAGGCTCAAGTGCTTGTAGGCCAAATAACGATAAGTAAAACTGTGGAGATAAAAGGATCAAAGGAACTTCCTCATGTCACACACATGATGGGCTTGACGGGATGTATTTCAACCTCTTCTTCATGTCCCATATTTCTGAATTGAACATCACCAAGGTGGAGGGGCGGAGAATTTCCTGCTGGTTTTCAGCAGATTTTCCTGCCATAACCCTTGTGCTATCTTAGATGACCCCACCCTTGCATTGACATGTTCTCCCTACCATGACAAAGGTGGATAAAGGTGGAAAGATTTCATGTAATCCATGGACACCAGTGAAGATCACAAATCATTGAAGAAAAAATATTTAACACACTGTCTAATGGGTCTAGATGACCCAACTCCCAACGTTAAAGTGCCTAGGATAGCACAAGGGTTAACCTGCCGCTGATTTGCTGAATAAGTTGCATTTTGTTATTCAAAACCTGCAACCACCTGAGTAATGAGACGACCAGCCTGCAAATTTCCTGTCAGGCTGCTTAACTCTTTAACACTGGAAATGTCACCGGCGATACATGAATAGCACACACTGACACATCGTAGCTCTTTGACTGTTCATTTGATCAACGGGAATCAGCTGATTCTGGTGCAGTAAAAAGCTGCTTTTCCAACAAGCACTCAATCGGAGACTGCTCGGTTAGCCCTTAGAGGGAAAATGTTCTTGTACATTTTTCCCTAAGGGAATGCTGTGGGGCAACGGGTCGTAGCGATCACCTAAACGACACGGAAGGGTAAGCAATAGGGGTGTAACGATTCATTTTAACAACAATTTGACCCATAGTTTGTGGTTGCTAATACAAGCCATAGTCTATCTTGGTTCATTTTGAATAATCCCATTCACTGATCTAAAATGGATCCAGTCGAAAAACTTCATCCTGTGTGACTCAGAGGTAAATACCTGGTACTGAACAGTGCAGGTGAAGTTTTCCAGATTTCTTGCAAGGTAATCAAGTGTAAATTAAATATATACAAACAAATAAGTAAACAATAATGAATGGCAAATTCATTTGCATTTTAGTTTCCTTAACTTCACCCCACTGTTGTTTTTCTACATCCAAATAATCCAAAGGGAACATTATTAGAACATTCTACCTAACTGTATGGTCACATGTCTTTGCTAAATTCAAAGTGTTTCCACACATTGGACTGGAATGATGGACTGATTATTATTTGTTGTCGCTATGATGAACCTGGTCGATTTTACAATATTTTACAATATTTGTTCAATATCCACTGTTGTGCTTATTTCTACATTTAATCCATAATTCAAACATTTATCCCTTTTTTTCTCTTCCAGCTGTTTGGGGAACGTATACAAATATGAGGTAACACTTTTCCCATGTGAATGTCCTTTATTTAACACCTTTGTAATATATTGAGCAGTAGGAACAAGTAGAAATTAGTGTCTTGTTTTAGCCGTTTATTACTAATCTATTTGTTTTTTCATAACGGTTCCAAAATTTGAATAGAAAACTTACCGGTAATAAAAGCATGAAATATTACACTCAGCTGCAATGAATGAAACATTTCTGATTAAAGTGAGCACAGTGTAGAGTCAACCCTCCAAATTAAAATTGAAAGAATTCAAAAAAGAAAAACCAAACCTCTAACCATTCCTTCAACTTTTGAAGTCCATTTACTCACTAAACCTCTTTTTACAGTGTTTAATCAACTTTGTAAGGCCATAGGCTACGTTCACACTGCAGGGCTTAATGCTCAATTCCGATTTTTTGAAAAAATTCGATTTTTTGCAAGGCCGTTCTCATTTCCAATTAAATGTGAACACTTGTGATCTCCTGTGTGAACATGAAATGACCCAGAAGTGACCCGCATGCGTAGAAGAGTACTCAACGGGGAACGACGTCACTCCTTGTTTGCGGAAGTAGCTAACTTTAACAATGGATGTCAACAACAGTGTTGTCCACAGCGGAGCTCTTTTTGCATTATTACATTTATTTTCACAAAGGAGCAGCACAATTACAATCTTCTCATTTTAAGAAGGCATTGGAGCCAGGACCGTCTGTACCCACTGTTGTGGAATGGGCATGTGTATGTGCTGCGGCCGCGCGCGTGTGTGTAAGAGAGAGGAGAGAGCGCGTGCAGCGGAGTAGGGAATGAGGGGGTCAGTAGGGGTGTGCATTCATGTTGTGTGTTACGGAGGAAGGAGAACGATAATAAAAGAAGGCTTCCCCCAGCAGACCTGCTATTGACTCTTTATTAACCCGCTCTGGAGAATCTAAGGGTCTGAACGGGGAAGTGAACCCCGGAGGAGGATCCGCCTTCTGTCCTCCGTGCTTCTGACCACGGTCGGAAAGGGAAAAGAAGTCATCGCGGGAAAGGTTCAACACCACACTTGGCCATTTCGCTGGAAATTTTTTCCAAAACCGCCCGGTTGCAATAAGAGCCTTGAGTGTGGCCTGAATAGAGCTGTCACCCCAAATATGAATCCAATCGGTGACCTCGCTTCCCTTCCACTGACTGGTCTCAGCAGTATCATCCGCCATGGTTGATGTTTATGTTCTCTTTCTCGCCTAGTTTAACCCAGAATGATGACGTTTGTAGCGTATCAACGACGTACAGGTAGGATACATGTGGCCTTGCCGGTCAGAAGGAGGTCGCATTTCAAAAGATCGGATACGTATCAGATTCAGGAAACCATACCCAAGTGGCCTGGGTCGCTTTTGAAAAGATCGGATCTGTGTCGTTCAGACTGTCATGAAAAGATCAGATACAGGTTGCATAGCGGAAAGAAAATCGGAATTGGGTCGTTTCAGCCTGCAGTGTGAACATAGCCTTTGTCCCAACTGCTGGGGAGGGGATGGGTAAACTTGTACGGGGTACGCAGGTGGCCCGCATGAAATATCATCTTAGACTGCTCTGTGAGCCGTGGAATGGAATTAATCATGGGTTGTAGTCGACACTTAACCCTTGTGCTATTTTATGGGTCCCAGGTGACCCCAGCCTTACATTGACATGTTCTCCCTACCATGACAACTGTGGATAAAGGTGAAGAGGATTTCATGTGACCCATGTGACACCAGGGAAGATCAAATATCACTGTAGAAAAAAGTTTCAGCGCACTGTTTTGTGGGGTCCTGATGACCCCACTCCGAATGTTAAAGTGCCTTAGATAGCGCAAGGGTTAAACAACACGTTGGGGTAAGTAGTGATGTAGTAGGTGAGTCGCAGGCATGTGGTACGGAAATCCTGTGGATCTTGCAAGAAGCCCATTAGTCCCTATTGCATCTTCCTTGCATGCAGCTTGTCTGTTAGAAATCAGGAAATTAGACAATTAAGGGGTAGTTTGTGAGGGTGTTCAATGCACCCGCATATCCTTTGTCTGTGGAATTTGCGGTTTGGACCCCACTAGATAGTGCCTTGTACCTTTTTCTTCAATGATTTGAGATCTTCACTGGTGTCCATGGATTACATGAAATCCTCTTCACCTTTATCCACCTTTGTCATGGTAGGGAGAAGGATGGCACAAGGGATAACTACATTACTTTTACGATTTCTTCACGATACACTTAACACACACGCACAATAAATAGTACCTTCTATTTTCATATCCCTTGAGGTGGCCGTATGAGATGCATGGGGGAACTGCAAGACACACCTGCGCACACCTTAATATGCAATCGCTCCTCTCTGTGACCCTCCACAGGCCCAGATAACCCACAAACCCACATCACCTGTACAGGTGAATGCCGGTATGGGTGCATGTGACAAAGGCTTTAACTGGGTAAACTACATTTCCCAGCATTAGGGGTGCAACAGACCATAGCTGAACTGGGATTTGTACAGATCTCTAGCCATGGTTACAAATAGGCCTCAATGAACAAATGCTTTGCTGTGATATAAGCATGTGTGATATGTTCTATTAGGTATATATTTTTAAAGTTTTTCAAAAGATGAATCTTTTATCTTTTCATTTAGTCTTTTTTTCCCCTTTTTACTTAACCTGAAAATGATCCCAACCATGACTTTAAAACCGTGACACGATCTGAATCGTAAGTTTTGTCACCCTTTGCACCCTTACCCAGCATTGTAGGTTTTTAAGGCTCTTTCATGGTTAAGATGTAGAACGTCGACATAAAGGTTGGGCTTCTGTCTCTGGACAATTCACAGCGGAACCCCCAGGGATGTAAATATCCTGTCCATGTGTGCACATAGCTGCTGAACCAAAGGGGCGAAGGCGGAGCACCAAAATGAAATAACAGACTGTTAGCCTGCATAAATTGTGCATGCCACATGTAGCAAAAGTTGTCTGCATTTTTTGTGAAAAAGGCTTTATTCTAAGTGCTTTTAAGTTGCTGTTTTGACTAACAATACTAAATATAACCATCTCCAGTGATGCTTCTTTTAAAGTTCCTTCAAACTTCCTTTGGTTTTTAGTAAATGAGACAAATCAAGTGGAAAAGTTTTACAACCCAAGTATGGTGTTGTTTGACCCTAGTGTATCTGGGATTGAACTTGATCTTTATGCCTCCCTTTAACCTCCTAGAACCTGTTGGAGCACAGCAGAATTCCCATTAAATCCCATTCCGATCTCTAACGCTCATATTTTAATATTCATTTCTTCCCAGATCAATACAGGAACAAGGAGACTTAAAGATCGAGCAGATCGTCGAGGAGGTGAGTTTGAACCAGAGAGCTGCCGTCACAGTTGTTATTTACTTTTTTAAAACATTTATTTATTACATTTTGTCTGATATATGACTTAAAAAATAAAAAGTCCTTTCTATTAGGAAGCTGTTTGCAGAAGCACTCATGAGGGTTAAAAAGGAGAGATCAAACAAATTATTTTTGCAATGACTGTTCTCTGTCTGTTAATCAAACTGGATGTGTGCTTATGGCAGATTTTTGTTTATAGTAAATAAGACATGAAGTCACTTATAATAAGCCACGCAGGATTCTGCAAAGGCTTGTTCTTCATCAAGTGACGATGCTGCCACAGTGGTTTCTCTGTGAGAAAGTCCAGACATCTGCAGCGGTGGGAAGTGATCGTCCCCACTGATGCCATGCCGTCAAACATTTAGGCATACGAGACTGAATATGGGTCAGTGATTACTAAGGGTCAATATCTGTTGGGGATTCTTGTTTTTGAAAATAAAAGTCGACTTTCATTTGTCCGGATTCTGCAGGAAAGTCTAAATCCATCAAGAGCCTCTCATGGTTTGAGTCTGTTAAATCAATATGCGACTTTGAGGACCGAAGTGATGGGGGCTGGAGGGGGAGGCTGCCTTTCATATTGGCTGTGAATTTCTTTTGAAACATGTTTAGTTATGGCTGCTGCTGAGAAACCGGAAGGAGGAGATGGGAGTTTTTATTTTTTTTCCTGAGCTTGCTGTTCTCCTTTTTTGGTACAATATTTACGACGGAGTTTTAGGGCCACAGTGAGGAAAAAAAATTCTGGCCAACGTGACGAGTTTTTTTCTCGTCATGACGAGAAAAAACTCGACACAAAGTTTCGAGAAAAAACTCGTCTTTCCTCCCCGTGGCCCTAAAACTGCGTCGTAAATATTACACATAGAAAGGTGTATTTTGTAACAAAGACGTACATTCAGAGGCCTGCTTTTGCACATTCTGTGAATGGTTTTTTTTAGTTAAATATTTTGTATATTCAGGATATTTATTTGACAAAACTCTGAGCTGAAAAAAGCTAAATTATTTCATGAAATATTTTAGTTTTTTTGAACGTTGTCACTCCGTTAAATCAGAAATATGTGGCAGAGATGCTCATGTCAAAACTCACAATCTTGTTATAATTTCAACTTAAGTTTTAATTCTTTTTGTCTCAAGTGATTACTTTGAAAGCTCTTAAACCACAATGATGGGGTCAAATCAGGATCAGTTTAAAGTGGATCAAAAACCACATTGTAAATCTGAAAACAATTTTAAAATGTAAAAGTACAGCTTGAAGGAAATACTAAAGATTTAATAAAATAAAACAGTAAATTTGGAAGAAAAAAATTAAACTTAAAAAAAACTGTAAATGTAGAAGTTTAATAAAATTCACAAAAAACCCATTGTTCTTCCGAATACCGGTACAACGCAAGGCACGTTTACCGGGGGTGTGTGTGTGTGTGTGTGCAACGTAAGGTGTGTATCACGTGATGTTTGGTGTTGCGACTTTGACGTGCGTTAAGTGTGACGGATGTGACAGAGGGAATCCGGTCACTTTTCAAAATAAAACGTTTTTTTCGAAAAAAAACAATAAAATGGACATTTTTTTTTCTTTCTGTGCGTCCCGGTGCCAAAATTTCCCGCGGAGCGGTACCAAGTGTCCCGCGGCCCGGGCCCGGTGGTTGGGGACCACTGCCTTATTGGGTCACGAGCTTGTCGGGGCCTAACCCAGCCACCGGTCGCTAGTCTTTTGCTGCCATTCACACACACATTCACAACCTACGTACAATTTAGAGTCATCAATTCACCTGTGAAGCATGTTTTTGGACGGTGGGAGGAAGCCGCAGAAAGGGGGACAACATGCAAGCTCCACACGGAAGAGTTCCACCCGGGACTTGAACCGGGACATTCTCACTGTGAGGCAACCACTGCCCCCCCTGTTCAGCCCCTTTTTTATTCAAAAAAATTTTTTTACTTGAAAATAATCCTGATTTGACTCCATACGCAATAGCATCATAAGATAGGAAAAAGTTGTCGTAAAGTTGCAGAGATCAAGTCCTCGAAGTCGTGTCTGGAGTCTTCCTGGGAGGCGGAGTCTCAGTTTGAGTCTGTGATGTATTGACCCCTATAGTCCCCCAAAGTGTTAGTGTTTTATTCATCTTATGTGCTGCAGATAAATCATTTTTACTTCCTGAGACCGCTGTGACTCTGTATGAATAAACATCAGTGTGTTCCTTCAGCAGCACAAGGGAGGTGAGGCGCCTGATTCTCTGAGCTTCTGACGGCATGCGTTCCTTCACAGGCTTCATAAATTATCAGCTGTTGTTGTCCAACTTCTATATACTCAGATCAAACAGCTTTGCAAAACTTTAACACACTCTGGCAAAAAAGAAAAAAAAATCCATCTGCGTCGCTTTTATTGATCACTTTTAATGAATCAGAACAACAAGGTGGAGAAAACCTTTTCATGCTGTTTGTGGATGTTCAGCTCCCAAACTGCATTTGTCTCATGGTTTCTGTTGAAACTCAACCGATAGTTCCAGCATTCTTTAGTGTTCGGAGGTGATAAAGCAGCTAAAGAGGATGGACGATTGAAGGAATCGCTTTGACCTTGTTGTGGTTTCACTGCAGAACATTTCTGTTTTGCTTTTGTAAATCAGTTTTAAACGGTGAGTTGAGGTAATGTTCTTAAACTCCTGCTGAGCTTTTTACATTTTTAATGCGGTCCCTCATGTGGATCACCACATCAATATTTAGTTTTAGGGTTCAAATTTCTGTTTTGTATGCATAAAGTTTCCTGGAATGTAGTCAAAAAGTTACTTTATTTCTAAAGCAAAAAACAGCATCTAGACTTTTTTTTTTTTTTTTAGTTTTTCTTTTTAAAACAACAAAATACTAGATAGTTTCTTTCTTTTATTGGGACTCTTGCCCTTATAGCTTTGCAGCATTTGAAAAAAAGAAAAAAAAAGTCATAAGTTGGCTCCTGGAAAACAGAATAAATCTATGACACAGCTGTGACATAACCGCAGCTATAATTGATAGAATATTGAAACATTTAATCAAAGCAGGAGCTTATCAGACATTTGACGTGCTCCCTGAAATAATTAGCTTTTTATCAGATTAACCTTAAAGTGTTGGCCATCTTTTTACCGCCGTCGTGCTTTGACATTATTTTGAAGTACAAACGCCAATTGAAGATAACTTCCAGCGAGGATAACCAGATGCGCTGGATGCACAAAGTGTGAAGATTAAAACAGTGAGAAAGAAGGTCATTAGTTTGAAGCCTGGGAGGGGTGGAGGTCCAAGTGTATGTGATGCACTTCTGTTGGGTTGAGCAGAATGAAATAAATTACACAAAGCAGGGATCTGCTCCCAATGGTCTTTAGAATTTAGTTAAAAATAAACAGAACTGTTAGGAAATGTTCTTGTACCGAACTTGATGATAGTTTTGGAAATACAAGCAGGAAGCAGTGTTTTGTTGTTTTGTGGGAATTCCAAGCAGCATTTAGGAGATTTTAAAAGGTTTGCTAAACCTGCGTAAAGAAATCCTTCATGAAGTTGGTCATATTTTTGGTTTCTTATGAATTTTTAAGATTATATCTGGATAACTCAGCCTCTTTGTTATTCACGCCCTGATCAGTTGTGTTCACGCTGTCTGTTCTTCTTCTTCTTGAGCTTTTCTGTTGTTGACTAGTGCAAGTCTGCCCTCTACAGTTGGAAGAGGTTTGGTACTAAATGTCCAAGTGGTGCAAATCTGACTCCAGGTTTTTTCTTTACAGCTCCATTCTGTTATATGACAGACTTGGTGTCATGTAATTCACAAACCAAAATTGTTCATTTCTCCTCCATGATCAATCCATGGTTTTCATTTCCGTGAATTAATAAGGACGACATCTATTTGTCACTACCAAATCCAAATCCCAGATTGGTCAAAGTTCTACCGGGTTTTGATGTTTTTCATTGCTTAGAGCCTGAAAACCGATCATAGAAACTTGCATAGTGACGGATGAACGCAAGCGTTTTGAACATGGTTGCTTGAAATGTGCAAACATAGACTTGTCATTGGACGTGGTCCCTTGAATGCATGCTGAACATAACTTAAGTGTCGCAGTACTTGCTCCCTGTACCAGATTTTGTTACAGCAGGGTCATCATTGCTTTAATAATCTACTGATCATCCATTTTCTCATTTGGTCATCATGTTGTATACTTTGAGAGTTTTCTTACACATTCGGCTCCAAAGGTTTCTGCCTTTTTTTTAGTTTCTTTAGCTTCAGTAACGAGCTCTGAGACTGCAGCTCCAGTAGAATGCATTCTCCACTTCTAGCCTGTTAAAAAATGTTCTCGTCTTTTCTCAGTCATTAAAGGATGGAACATTTCTTCCAGGAAGTACAATTCCCTGCTTCATAAAAGCACCATTTCTGTTTTCCTCATCATTTGTTGTTCAGTTGAAGTCCCTGGTTTCTGTATGTAATCATCACCTTTGCATCTTCTTCCAAGAAAGAAGAGGTGATCTGTTAGAATTGACTCTGCTCTGTCTTGTCGGTGCTCAAAGTGATGTGGTTTTTAACACCGCATAAGCCGGCTTTGGCTTGTTCTGGTTCTTTTTACTCAACGTCTGAATCAACAATGGCGGAAGTATGGATGGAGAAGTAATCACAGTATTTCTGCAAATGACTGAACTAAGGGACCCTTGTAAGAGTACGTAGATACGTAGGGTGTAATGATTTATCTGAATAGCATTTCCATTCATAGCATAATTTGTGGTTGACAATTCGTTTCAGTTGACATGGATTCATTTTTGAATGATCCGATTCACTGACCTTAAATTGATCCACGACATCTGTAGCCAGAATTCAACCAGTGTGACTCAGAGATAAATACCTGGATACGGGACAGTGCAGGTGAAGTTTTCCAAATTCCTTGGATTTCTTGAAAGATAATCAAGTGTAAATTCAATAGGTTTACAAACAAACAAGTAAACAAGAATTTGATGGCAATTATATTTACATTTTAGTTTCCTAAAGTTCACCCCGCTGTTGTTTTTCCACATCCAAATAATCCAAAGGGAACATTATTAGAACATTTTACCTAACTGTATCGTCACATCTTTGCTAAATTCAAAGTGTTTCCACACATTGGACTGGAATGATGGACTGATTATTATTTGTTGTCATCACATGTGTGTTGTCCGCTGTGATGTGTTTGGTTGGTTTTACATTAGAGTTAATCCAAATGGTGTTTTTAAACATCAATTATTCACTTTTGAAATTTTTCTAAAAAGGGTATAGTTCGATTTGTGGAACAACTGGCCTCAGATCTGATTGGATCATAGGAATAGAAATCGATTAATCAATTGAGTGGTTAAATCGTTACATCCCTAGTATATGCAAAACAGAATTATAATCACAAGCCTATCTCCCAATTGGTCATTTACAAGTGTTGCTTACAAGCAATGTTAGACGTCCACGCTCTACTTAATAAGCTGTAGCTTATTTTTTCACAGTATGAGCTGTAATCTACCCTGCATAGGTAGGTACATGTGACCATACCTTTACACCTCTGCCTCACAAGCTGGAGTGTGCCTGATGATGTCAGAATCCAGGTGGCAGAGCCATTCTCCTGTGATTTCTAGAGCTTCTTATAGAGCAGGCTGGATCACATCAACATGGGGCTCTCGGAGCAGCGCCCTTTGCTCGAATTTGTGAGAACAGACTCTCTGAAGCGGGTAGATGATGATGATGGCAGTCAACTTCAACCCACCTCAGGATGTAACCTGCGTCCAATCCTGAGGCAAAAAGGAAGTTCCTATAGCTTCCTAAATTGTCCCAGGACTTCATTTATTTCAGACAAAAATGGAGTGTGAACTTAGAATGAATACTCAACACGGTTTTCTCGGAAAACGGAATAATACCTCGCCAAGTACAGAGAGCTGCAGGTCAGAAGGTCATGTAGGATCCCATATGACTTTTCTTGACAGGATATCAAGACCTCTGCTGACTGTAAAACAACGATGACTGAAAGATGTGGTCAGATGGCTCATAATTTTGTAGAACCAATTTAACGTTGACAGCTCTCCCCCAATCCCTGCTTTTCCCGCAGTCTGTTTTCCTTGGTTATTCATTTTGAAACAGGAATAATTGTGTCCTGTTTGCTCTCTATCTGTAGCTCTGGGGCCACATTGCTTATTTGAGGCCACTGCGGCGTTAGGGTTTGTCTGCCACCTGTCAATCAAGAGACTTTTGTGTGGTTAGGTCAGACATAAAAAGAACTCCACCTTGCAGTTGCGGTGAACACACAACAAAGCTGCAAGGGTCTAAAATAGTTTTTCGTGTTGGTAGTTTGATCATTGGAGGGAATGGAATTGCTTTTGCAACAACGCCCCTAGAGGTTACTCGATGAACTGCACGGAGTCTGGTGTAAGGGCACAGTACAACAGCATTAACTGTATGCCATAAGTGCATGTAACCCTTGTGCTATCTTGTGGGGTCCAGATGACCCGTCATCTGGACCCCACAAGATGGCACAAGGGTTAAAGGAGTTTCACTCCAGAAGCTACAGAGCTCCTGGTAAGGTTGTCCCCCCATCTAAACCTTTCAGTTTTTTAGCGCGCACCTCACTTCTGGAGTCCTCCAGCAAAGAGAGGATGTGCAAGTGTGATGAAGGAAAGGAGAGCTGCTATTATAAGAACTGGGGCCTGACACTGGCCCAGCAGGAAACTAGAGAGGTGTTGCAGAAAAGAGAACTCAACCTGTCAAAAAGGCTCCTCTCTGCTCTCCATCCATAGCTTTCCACTCCCTGAAACAGAGTTTTATTTGATTTTTTTACCGCATGTTTGCCCAGTTTTAATGGGAAAATATCTGGAAAATAATTACCTGACACGTTCGTTTTTTTTTTCCTCTAAAGGCTGTGGCCCCTCTGAAAGAAAAGATTCATGACCTGGAGCAAAGGTATGTATTCCTGCTGCACAAACCTGTGCTTAACATTGCAGACACTGATTAATAGCATGCCCCCTGTTTTTCAATATTAGCATATTCTTGCCTTACAGTACACAAGTGGGTTCAAACAAAAGGCTCAAAAGCTATTAGTGGAATTTGAGGAGCCTTTTTCTTTGCCTCACTGAGTTATTTAAATGATGGTTTTTAGTCCATTTAATTTCCATAGGAAGCAAAACATAGCAAACTGTGTGCGAAGGCAGCAGAATTTAAATCATATCAGCCCGTAGAAAAGAGATGGTGACAAAGGGCACAAAAGCTAATTATCTGAATTTACTGATTGTTTTTCAAGGATGCTGCAAAACCTTTTTGTATCAGCTTTGTTTTTTTGTGTGAACTCCCATTATTTGGATAGCAAAATGTGTTTTCATTTACTTTTTTTGAATAATCTGAATGTAAAAGTATTGAGACACAGATTAGAAATGAATGTCCTTGACCTTGATGAAGCCCAGACTGTTATGGGATCATTTTAAAAAAAAAAAAAAAACCTGGAAAAACGGTTTTCCGCACAAAGGATCTCCTGATTATTGAAGCTAATGCCATCACTACATCTGGTGGCTCTGACATAGGTTTAGAGCTGCACGATATGAGGAAAACTCGCGATCTGCGATATTAGTGATCAGTATTGCGATGACGATATAACTTACGATAAATGAACAAATAGCAAAAACAACAAAAACATTTCCATTTTACTGCAAAAGTTTAATTTAAATAAGAGTCAAAATACCTTAAATTATGCTCCAAATACCCTCGTCTAATTAGGAAGGGAACATCTAGCATAAAAACTCCATCCGATTGGTCAAGAACCTGAAGGACTCCATGTGATTGGTCAAATGGATAATGGGATTTATTCAATTCATTAAATAGTTCAATTTGCCATAAGATTGTTTTAGCACCTTTAACGTTTACCATTTTTTGCGACTTTTGCGATATGGATATTGCACAGCTTGAAATCGCGATAATGATAAATTTGCGATTAATTGTGCAGGCCTACATAGGTTTGACTTGAATGCCATTGAGATAGAAATACCTGGAATGTTACAGGATGATACATTTGCCTTTTCTTTGCACATTATTTATAAATGATTTTTGTTGTTGTTTTTCCTTAATTTTATTTTAGTTTGTCTGTTTATGTTTATTTCAAAGCTTTCATTTCAAATTTGTTAAAGCTTATCCATAAAGAACCAATAAACTGTTGTTTTTAACATATGACATTTTTCTGATGACTAAAGTTAAGCAAACTGTTGCATTTCTTGCTATTTCTTTATTCAAATCGTTGTGAATCAGGCGCAGATGAAAAAATGCGAGTATTTGTGACATAAATAATCCTCTGCATGGGCCACAAGCTCCCTGCTCTAAACTCTCAGCAACGGCGAGGGGAAAGGGGGGTGGGGTTGCTTCACACCAACAGGCAAATTTCTCTCTGCAGAGACTTTGTCCTAGAGAACAACACTGTTTTTTATTTTTATTTTTTGTAATTTCTGACCACAACAGCACAATCCTAATTAAAAGACCACTTGGAAGGCTTTAAAAATAAATGTAAAGATGATCAGAGTGGGTCTTAAAGGTTTATTATGGAACCCTTTTTGAAAGTTAAATAGTTATGTGTCTTTGTTCTTGAAACTGTTATCACTAAGGAGTTTATCTTTTCTTCTAGTGTCTCGCAGAAATACCCACCGGTGAAGTTTCTGTCTGAGAAAGATCGAAAAAGGATTTTGGTAAGTCCCACGCTAGAGACGGTCCCCTTAAATACTCTGCTTTCCTTGGCCTGCTCTAAAAGCTGCAGTCTGGTAAGGACAAACACTGGCTGATCTGAAAGGAAACGTCTTGCACGTGAACCTGGTGGTTGACTTTAATTTCTGACCATCTGGAGTTCAGAAAAAGCTGCTCATCAGTCAAAGCACAAATCATGAAAGACGCAACTTATATGTTTTCTGCTTTGTGTGGTTTGTTTTTTATTTTGTTCTGATTGGTGGTTGGTTTCAGTCAAAAAAATGAGCAGGTCTGGGAACTGCGTGATGTTGCAGGCGTTTTGATTTGCTCGAATGCAATCTTAAAAGAAAACCCACCAACCATCAAATCCCAACGTTTCCCGATTTCATCTACACACAGGATTTCCAACTCCTTATAGATGTTGTGTGTTTTGTTGTTGTTTCTGTTTTAGACATTAAACACTAAAAATTGAAGAGATTTGGAGCTGTCTTACTGACTATCCTCTAATAGACATGTGGCAAACTAGTTTTTTTGGGAAACTTTGCTGTTTTTAAGACATTTTAGATCTCCACAACAGTTCTTTTTTTCTTTTATCAAAATGTCAACTGGCACTATAACCACCCATATTTATGTGTTGATGAAGACCCATGTGACACACGAGGTTTTCTTTTTTGGTGCCAGGCAACTATTAACATTTTTAATCGCAATTAATCGCATGATTTACTGTGATTCACTGGAATTTACTGCAATGCTTGCAGCAAAAGTTTTATTTCAAAAGTAGTTTGCTTGAAAAAGAAAAGAGAGATTAGCAGAAAGCACAATCAGAACATAACAGTCATGAGCAACAAGATGTCAACATTGAATCATCACTTTTGTTTATTGTATGAGAAGTGGAACATTCTGGTTTTCAGGGAACAGCAGAAACAATAAATGCTCCTGTTAGAGCTAAAGGGACAACCGTTACCAAAAAGAAAGAGATCACAAATATGATTCACTTAGCCCACAGATGTATAGTCTACTTATGCTTTACTTAAACGTTTAAATGATAAAAAATACACGTTTAAAACATTTATGAATCACTGTGTTGGAAATAAAAGTAAAACGTTTTCTTCCAAACTGGAATCTACTTGTTTGATTCTGAATCAACTTTAACAGCAGAGGGGAGAATAAAACCCTGTTAAGTAAAATAAAAAATAAACTATATGGGTTTTATTAGCTGATATATAAACAATGTTATAAACTGGAACCATGATTTATATTTAAGCATAGTATTTGTCTTTTGGCATGTTAAGTTTATATAAGGCATTTCATGTCCCAAATTGACAAAGGTCCCATTTAAATCCAGTTTTCCAAAAGTACTATACCTAAGGTAAATCGACTTCATAACTTTTTAAATTAAAAATCTGTCAAAATTTCACAAAAAAATGATTTTCTTTGGAGAAAACATGTCCCTTCTTTTTTACAATCATAACTTCACAACAGTGCTCACTCTAAATTGAAGTTTTTATTGAGTCACAAGCTGCAAACAATCCTGTTAAACATGACCGATGAAGCCTCAGCTGACCAGAATTAAAAAAAAGACCATGTTTATTTATCATCTTTAGACGTTTTTCAGGACACAACATGAGCAGAATGACCTACAGCAATGTTGTCTGAAGCCGTTCACGCTCCTGTAAAAGCCGTTTCAGACCCTGGCAGGGGATGCATATGTTAGCACAGTGTCCGTTCACATTTCTGCACAGTAGAGTCAGCAATGATTGATTGGTCCACCTTTTGGTTTAGGGGTTCAATTTTCAGAGGCAGTGTGTAAGATATATTCATCCAATTAAAAAATTGAAATGAAAATGCACAAAAGTGAGTTCAAATGTTTAATTCCAGTTTAATTATTACGGGGGATTTGTTCTAAAAATAACCTGCCATAGAGGAAATCCAGAAAGCAGGATTCTAGATGTTTTTTTAGGCTGTAAAACTCCTCACTACACATTTTATAAACACTGACCAAAAATATAAACTAAGGCACACCTGTGCAATAATCATGCTGTCTAATCAGCATCTTGATATGGCACACCTGTGAGGTGGGGTGGATTGTCTTGGCAAAGGAGAAGTGCTCACTATCACAGATTTAGACAGATTTGTGAACAATATGTCAGAGAACTGGTTATTTTGTGTATGTGGAAAATGTTTCACATCTTTGAGTTCATACCATAAAAAATGGGAGGAATAACAAAAGTGTTGCTTTTATATCTTTGGTCAGTGTATATAGACTTTTCTCGGACAGACATCAACATTTTTACACTTTTCTTTCTTGTTTAAACTGTCAAAGTTCAAACATTCATTGCAAAATAAGTCCAGGATTAGAGAATGAAAACAAAGATCTGATTGCGATCAACGATGTATGTAGATCTGTTTAACTGCACGGATCTGTACAATATGGAGTCCTGTACTGTTCATTATTAAATAAATAAATATTTGATTAAATAAATAAATGTGACCTCATGCAAATACACAGTCAACCAATAAATCTCTCATAAATATATAAAAAGACCATGAAATGGTGAAAAACCTGCACACTGATTTTAAATTAACCATTATATTATTCAATATATTTCATTTTGCTTTAAAAACCTGTTCATTATTTTAAAAAAGCATTTTAAAATATTCATTTTATCCATGTTGAATATTATTATAATTCTACTTCTTTTTTCAGAACCTTGGATTTCAAAATCAATATTTTCCAAAGTAGCTTTGTTTTTATTTCATGTTGCTGTTTTTCACAATGGCGTATTTATTTCATAATGAGCTTTTTCAGCAGAATGGGTCTATCTGTCAATCAAACCAGACAAGGCGGAGACACTTTTGTGATTGGCTACTCCTTTACTCAGACATGAGCAGCAGCACCCTGACTACATCGATCGAAGATGCTTCAGCAAACGTGATGGCGCAATGCCCACTCCTCAACACTAGGGGGAGTGTGCACCTCAACACATCCACAGTGTTACCAGAAATTGGGCAGTTTTGGTTCTAAATTTGCGGATAAAAGTGGCTTTGGGCGAGTGTGCATAATTCGGGTGATTTTGTGGTCGGTTCTGCAATTTTCATCTCCTCATGAACATCTAGTAGTGGCTTAAGTTAGGCTGAGTGGCTGTTGACCTTTCACAAAACTTCTGTGAACTGGAGTTCATTACACACACCATGCTGCGTGTGGGAGGAGCTAGCAGCTAATGCTATGCTTTAGCCTGATAGCCACTCGGAGCGACTGCCTGTGTTTATCTCACTTAAAATGCATGGATACACAATGCACATGGAGAATGTTAAGAGATCAGGTTTATTTATTTGGAATAGTTCCACAACAATGTTTCCATGTTTGAGTTCATGAGATCATCCCAGAGAGTCTTCAGCTCCTGCAGTCAAACTATGTCTGTTACGTATAAATCAGAGCGCCCAGCGCAAAAAGTGTGTGTGTGTGTGTGTGTGAGCGCGAGCGCAAGTTAAGTTAAGGGTCTGTTGTTCAGTTCGCCGGAAAAGTAATAATAAAAAAGTATATCCAAAATATAGAGACTGATTCTTTTAATAACCAGCTCTGAGAGGTCTGAACGTGGAAATGATCCCAAATCAAACCCCGGATCTCCGCTGTGTTTACAACCAGAAAGAGAAACTTTCGCAGGAAAGGTTCAACATTTTCCCCAAGAGGGGAAAAAACAGAGAACCTGATTTATAATCATTGTCTCAATGAAAACAGAAAAAATATCATAAGGTTCAGGAGGCCCGAGCAGGCTTGTTCCCCTATCCACTGCTGTCTGGTCCGACTCTCTGTCGGTCCGCCAGCTCGCCTCCTGCGAGCCGACATAAGGCATGATGACGTCAGACTGGATCTGTGAGCTCAGACAGCAGAGCTGTTAGCTGCAGAGCAAACGAGAGCTGAGTGAATTGCGTAAGAGTCAGGAGTGTTTCACGTGGAATTCGAGACGTGGACGACCGGAGCTCCTTTGGTCCACACAAACCCTCAAACTACAAAAACAGAGTTGTCAATGTTTGCATCTTCTGCAGTAGACAGATTGTTTGTCTCTATTTGATCTCTAAGGTCAGCAAAGCCGCGCGGATACCGCTGAAATATGTCATCTCTCTGACTGGAACACCGCAGTCAGAGCGGGTATCGAGGAATAAGAGTCGATTTCCATGGATCAGCCAATGAGCGTTTAGATCCCGCCCACCTTCACTGATTGACAGATAGACCCCTTCTGCTGAAAAAGCTCTTCATGAAATAAATAAGCCATTGTGAAAAACAGCAACATGAAATAAAAAAAGCTACTTTGGAAAATATTGATTTTGAAATATAAGGTTCTGAAAAAAGAAGTAGAATTATAATAATATTCCACATGATTAAAAATTAATATTTTAAAATGCTGTTTTAAAAATAATGAACAGGTTTTTAAAGCAAAATGAAATATATTGAATAATATAGTGGCTAATTTAAAATCAGTGTGCAGGTTTTTCACATTTTCATGATCTTTTTATATATTTATGAGAGATTTATTGGTTGGTTGTGTATTTACATGAGGTCACATTTATTTATTTAATCAAATATTTATTTATTTAATTATGAACAGTATAGGACTCCATAGTACAATAGACACAACATGGAAAAAAACTGATTGACAAGGTCTCTGGTGATTCAGTGACTGAACACTGTTATCATTATTGTTGTTTCTCCTCAGCCAACGGCGTGTGCTGCCATCAGTCCCTCCCACATTCGGATGCCCAAAAGCAAAGCCATCTGCAACAGGCTCCTTGATTAGTTTCTCTACAAATTTGCCCTGAATTTTTGCACTGCTCTGCAATTCCTCACCTCCAACCAAAGACATTTTAACTACATTGATGTAGTCTAGCTCCTAAATTTTTTGCTTTTAGTATTGATGACTGCCATCTCTTGATGAGTTTTTGCGTGCGTGTACTCCCAACATGGTTTGAATCAGGAAAAAAAAACAGACTAATACCGCTAAAATAAACGCTGCTGTGACTACGCTAACTCCCAGGCTTGTTAGTAACACATTAAAAAAAAAAAACACACAGTCCGACACTGCTACACGTTGGTTAGTGTATACACTAAAACAACCAACCAAACGTTTTCACAGTGCGCCCTGTGCCTCTCAAAATCGTTTTGACATTAGTTAGCACAACCGTATATAACCATATAAGGTGCTCCAGATTACAAGGCTTATAAAATTAAGGCTTTGAAGTATGTCTTAAAGTGTGGAAAATACAATATTCATTAAGATCAGAACCTTGTTTGTTTAATTCGGTCTTTAATCCTGTAGAAAACGCTAAGGATGAAAGTTGTTGTGTGTGTGTTTTGACTAGATCACCGGAGGAGCTGGTTTTGTTGGCTCCCATTTGACTGACAAACTGATGATGGACGGCCATGAGGTGACTGTGGTGGACAACTTCTTCACCGGGAGAAAGCGAAACGTGGAGCACTGGATTGGCCATGAAAACTTTGAGCTGATCAATCATGATGTTGTTGAGCCGCTTTACATTGAAGGTGAGTAAATGCTGAAAACTATTATACGTTATAATTTGCGTTGCAGCCATTTTTGCCGTGGATATAAATACTCTGTTATTCAATTAACACCTATTGCAAAGAAATAAAACCTTTCTGTAAACACAGAGAAAGGGATTAAATCTGATGTAACAAAATTATTTAACTGTTGTGTAACATTTGAATGGACACTAACTGGGATCGTTTGTATTATTCACACCACTGAAATCTCAGTACAGTGTTTGCCAAAGTACCCAACATTGTACTGAGATGAATGAGTCCCCCATAATGTCTCCATTCATTTATTTCACATTGATGATGATTGTACATTACCTTTACTTGAGCTAATGGCATTCTAGAGATTTTCCAGCTGTTATAGAGACACTTCTACAAAAAGACATTAATCATTAAAAGCAGAGCGAATCATTCAGACACATGAAATGCACTCAGCATTAAGTCAAGGTTCCAGAGATGCTGGGCTGCAACATGAATGCTCAAACCAGAAAGAGTAGTTGTGCGTCTGCAGAGGAAATCTTCATGCCAAGATTCAGAGAAGACTGTAGGAATCAAAGCAAGATAAACAAAAGATTTTATAGTAATGATCCAAATTCAAAATCCTAAATTAACCACACATTTTGTATCAGACTATGAAAGGCACCGTTTCTGATTTACACCGCATTCACACCAGACACCATTTGCGCATCAGGGGTGTTGAGTTTCAATGTTAAGTTGATATACATACGTGATCTGAGTTTCTGCGGTGGGATTTGGGTGTTGGGCGTGGCGTGGGTTACTTTTACTTTTAGGCGAAGGTGGGATACATCTCGGACAGGGGATGCCAGCCTGTCACAGGGGCCTGGAACTGAAGTGACCCCCCCCCCCCCCCCCAAACCTCTCTAGCCAGGGTCCAGCAGATCAAGCTTCCTCTGCTGGCCCGCCGGCAGATGGCTGCCCGACAGACAGAAAGCCGCCGTGGGTGCTGTCATAGCAGGCCCAATCACTCCAGCTCTATGGGCTTATGATGTTTTTCTCATTTTCATCAAGACAATAATTAAAAGATTCTCCAGTTTTATTTTTCCCTTCTTAGGTTAATGCTCAAATTGGGCCACAGACAGCCGGAAGTAACATTTCAAACCGACGTAACCCAGGCGCAGCTCTCGCTGCAGGAGTGAAGTACACTGCACCGGGAGAGAATGATCTGGTGAACCCAGACATGCTGACATGCTTGCCAGCGGCTCTGTAGAGCTCTCTAAAACATATAAGCTCAAGCTACTCACCCGGCATCATCCATGTTTTCCATGATGTGGCAACGAATGAAGTCCAGAAGAACATTGACCTTTTAAGTTGTCGAGTGCAGGTGTCGAGAAGTAAATTTGAAAGTCTAAAGAGAGGCGGCAGATGCAAATTTGACACGTGAATTTTATCTGGTGTGAATGCAGTATCAGACCCTATAGCTACATGTTCTCTATCAAACAGAGATATTTCTTCTTTTGTCATATCTTTTTCTTAGAGAGCCTTTGTTTAAGTCTATTAATAGCTGTTTTTTCTAGAAGTCTCAACTATCTCTGTCAAGCTTCTATGGATATTTCTCAACAATAGCTGCGTTTACATGGACAAAAGTAATCGGAAAGAATGCCTGATCGGAAGGAAAATGTGTCATGTAAACACGCCGTACGGAATACTCTGCCCCGATCAGACTCGTTCGGATCAAAATTTCTTTCCGACCGAGGTAGGTGGGTTATACCGATTGTTGATCCGATCTGTTCCATGTAAACAGTTCATTCTGATCGTATGTCACTACTGCTCTGGTTTACGTCATGCATAGAAGGTGCAGTGCCTCAGAGAAAGCTTTGGAGCGCATACAGGACCGACCGGCGAGTGAACTGTGTCTGTAAGCAGAGCAGCTGGAGTTATAGCTTTGTGTTTGCGGACGGGGGGTTGATGCTTTGTTACGTGTTTGTAATGGGTGCTTTTTTAGGCTTCCGTCCCGCCGCTCTTAGAAACTGTTCAAATGTGGATTTGTGTTTCCAGTCGTGTCCCGACAAAATAAAGGCTGATGTTATTCCCACATATTTACGTGCAGCCAAGATGCAGATTGCGGCATGTCCCGCTCGGATTTTGTGTTAACCAAACAAGGCTAATTTTGTTAGCGGGTGTTAGTCCACTCCCAACCCTGTCTTCTTCCGTCTCCGTTCTTCCACACAAAAAGCACTGACCACACGGTTTAAAAATAAAATGATAAGCGAACAGGCGCTTCATAATATTCATAAGATTAATAAAAGCACGTTTAGGAGATCATCTCGTATATCGCAGAGCTGCTGCATGAATGTATGTGGCAGCTCACTTTGTTTACAGCGGGAAGATATTCTGCCCATGTAACCGTGGCAAATGTCTTATACCAGTGTCCTTTGGATTTACTTATTTCTAATCATGTCTGTCATCACATCTAAGGAGATTTCTTTGGTCTTGCCACCTTTTGTTTATGCCCCAAGTAATTTTCTTCACGGCCATTGTCCCTATACCAACCAACACTGCTTGTATCAAACATGTTCCCTTAAGTCAGGCTTCCACTCTTGTCATACATCGGTTCTGACATTTCCCCTGCCCCTTTGACTTGTTTTAGCACTTATCTTCTAGACAGTTGAGCCCAAGTCCTTTACTTTTTCTTTCTGCTACTTTATTTCCTGTTGCATCTTTGTCTCTCCAAGCTGTCTTCCCTCAGTACATAACGCCTAGTCATCTGCAAACATTGTTGTCTTCTGAGATTTTACTAATCTTAACGATGCCTTTTGTTGCTTAGAGGTTTAGGCTCATCTTCTGGTCCTGTCATGCCACAACTAATTAATTTTAGCTTTCTTTTGTAAGATCTGGAGGACATCCTACAGCGACTGAACTCATCTCTTGCTGTCTGGACATTCTGCCTACAAAATATTTCAAAAAGGTTTCACAGATCCTGGAGTCAGTTCTACTACAGATTGTGAACTTGTTTCTAACATCTGGTGTTTTCCCACAACCAATGAAAATAGCTGTAATCAAACCCCTCCTAAAAACATATAGTCTAGGCAAAACACAAATTACAGACCAATATCAAACCTCCCATTTTTAAGTAAGATATGTACCAGCTAGCTCTTTCTGGTCATCTGGATCCGGTCAGATCCCAGAGTCGAAACCAAACATGGAGAAGCTGCATTTAGCTTCCATAAACGCCATTCTATGCACCACAGATCTGGAACAGACTTCCAGAAAGCCTTAGATCAGCTGAAACAATCAGATTATTCAAATCTTGGTTAAAGACCCATCTCTTCTCATCTGCATTTAATTAGTTTCTATTTTTAAATAGTTTATATTCAAAAATTTACATCTGCACCGTTACTTTAAGCTTTAAGTTTTTTTAAACTTTCTTTAAGGTTTTATTTAATTAATTACACCTCTACCAATACATTTAATTGCTTTTCCTATTGTTTTATGTAAAGCACTTTGACACTTTTCTGATAGTGGAGGACATATATAAAGAAAATTACACTTAATATTGCTTTTCTGTGTATTTCTTTATTCAAGTCATTGTAAATCAAGAGCAGACGAAGAGAAGAAGCTGCAGTTCCCTGTTGTGATCCAAATAGATCCACGTACGTCTTTGTTTTCCTCATCTGAACTGGAATCTGGATCAAAACTGTATGGCTAGTTGGCTCCAAATAATCCTTGCTATTGCTCGCCAGTTAATTTTAGGTTGAGGGTGTGAGGGGCCGTAAGCACCAGAGCGTGTAAACAGATGGGTGAAGGGAAATGGGGGCGGGGCTGCTCCCTAACAGTCTCTTTTTGCCCACAACTCAGGGGCAAATTTCTAATTAACCACTGCTGCTCTGCAGAAACTGTGTCCAAAACAACCCAGGTTTTTGGATTTTGGCTAAAAACGGCACAATTACAAATAAAAGACCTCTAAGAACTCTAAAGAATCCAAAAATTAAGTGATGTGATGTGGTGTATCATTTCTATTTAACCTTATTTAGTTAAATCATTAAAAAAAGAGACTCAATTGTCTTTTTTTAATTAAAAATTGTGTGAGTATGTTGGTCTGCCATGTGTTTCTTTAGAGCAGTGTTTTTCAACCAGTGTGCCGCGGCACACTAGTGTGCCGTGAGAAATTGCCCTCATTAACTGATCTAAAAGCAATTACCATCTCCAGGAAATCAGCTCTTTGTTCATCCAAACAGGCCCTGATAAAACACTGAGAAGTTAAGAATATGAAATATAAAATTATTTTTTCTTTGTGTTTATATGATTCTATTAAAGACATTTTGATAAGAATAACGGGTACCGCGATTTAGCTGCAGCTATAACTGTGTAAGGAAAAGTCCCGCTCCTTTAACTGTCTCCACCAATCATTCTTGAAGGCTTAATCACATGCCATCAGTCTGACCAATCAGAAGTGGTTAAAGTATTCACCTCCTTGTTTCGATTTAGCGCAAAAAAGTCTCTCTGTTCTAAAAAAAATACCAGCTAAAGCTCGTCTTTTACGGTGTAGCTTTCCACAGAATCTGGTATCAGACTGGAACAACTGAACAAAACCATGAAGCTCAGAGACGCTGGTCTTTCTGCGGTCGGCGGATTATCGGCACTACATCTCCCATGATGCATTAACGTGACTGTCTTAGCACACAATGAGTCTCTCCTCTTAACGTCTTAAAACAACGAACACACATCAAACAGTTTTTGAATCTTTTGACTTAATTTTTAATACATCTTTTAGAAAAGAACAGCTGCAGCTTCCAGCTTTTTCTGCAACAATTATCACAAAAATGCATGTAAAATTGCAGAGCGGCTGTAGATCAATACAGACTGAGCTTTTTCTTTTTTCTTTTATTTATCTATTGTTTTGGATGCTGGTGTGCCGCGGGATTTTTGTCAAGGTTAAAGTGTGCCGTGGCTCAAAAAAGGTCGAAAAACACTGCTTTAGAGAGTTGATGTAGCTGTGCTTGGTTAGACTGTTTTGACCAACTTGTGCAAAATTAATGAAAGAAATAGAATACGTCAGTGATGCATGAAAAGGTACAAGCAGCACTTTTCTTGTCATCTTGACTTAAAGACTGAGAGAGTGTAACGTTGCAGAATTCATGTCTTTTTTGTAATTCTATAAATGATGGAGTTTTTACTATTAAAATAGACAGCACAGAGCGTGACAAAGTGTTTTGTAGAAATCATTATCCCTAGAAAGATGGACCATATCTACATTCAGTTACTGCTGGTTTTCAGCCTTAGATTTAAAAAAAATGCCACCAGAACAATGCAGAACATACTAATGGAACTCAGTCTGGTCTGACTGTTTTTTGCGTGTTTTTTGAACAAATAATGAAGGTATACTTCTATTCAGAAAACTGACCGACCTGCTGCTGTAAAACCACTGAGATCTCTTTTTGCGGTGAACTCTTCATCCATTCAAAAATTTGATCTTAATGTCTTTATCATTCATTCATTCATTCATCTTCTTGACCGCTTTTCCCTTTCGGGGTCACGGGGTTGCCGGAGCCTATCCCGGCCACTTGGGCGTAGGCAAGGGATGCCCTGGGGCCTCATTTATAAACGTTGCGTACGCACAAAAGAAGGCGTACGCCACTCTCTACGCAATAGTTGAGATTTATAAAAAGCAAACTTGACGGGAAAATGTGCGGTCCTCCACGCAAGCTCTGACCCAGGCGTACGCACAAAAACGGGTGAAATGAGAAACGGAAATGCGTCGCTTGTAAAGAACAACAAAAGGTGTGGAAAATATTATTTATTTAAGAATTCCTTCATCTTGCAGTTTATTTCAGTCAGGGAGGTCTTGATTTCGCCCAACTCCTTGGCCACCTCTCTGATTGAACTACTGACTTCCCTCTGCATTTCAAGGACTGCATCGGCGAGGACACGTCCACTGCTGGAGGGTTGAGAGCCGTGTGCCGTGGAGACGCTGGGGCCAGACGGCTGCTCAGCTGCAGCATCGTAACCACTGGCCCCGCTGGAACACCCAGCAACTACAATAGAATTGTTCTATATTAATAATCTGTAATTGTGTAGCCTGCATACATGTGACTTGACTGCATTCATTTTAATTATTTCTCTGTCTTACCTGTGTCACCCGTTGCGTCTTGCGCGTCACCGAGTGGTGACTGAGGCGGAGGGGGACGCCGATAAGGGGGACTTAATAGGGATTCCCCAATAATAGCCGCCAGTCTCTCATCAAGAGGGGTCAGCTCCGGTGTCGTCGTCGCACAAAAGGGGGCGCAATGTTTTGCAGTCAACTGCAAAAATGATAACACAATGATCCAATCGAGAAGAATGACCTTTCATGATCTAGTAATTGAATTTTAATAGAGAGAAATCAGGCTGGGGAGCGTGAAGTGGCTGCTAAAGTGGGTTCTACCAAATAACATGCTAGTTTGGTTTATCGAGGTATATTTTTTTAGAAAGTGACACTACACGTATTTATGTGCGACCAGCACAGGAACCAATGGAAATTCCAGTTTGCCACACATAATACATGCAGCCAACATGCACACAGCTGTATTGCCCACATGTATTTTTAGTGCATCCAAGGCTAAATGTTTTTTTTGGTTGCAGGTATTTAAAGTTTAGGTCCCAGTTGTTGTCAGACACCTAGGTGTGTGGCATTTGTTCTCCCCATCCTCTGGGGGAGCGGTGAGCTGCAGATACAGTTGTGCTCAGGAACCATTTGGTGGTTTAACTCTGACCCCAACCACTAACCCATCCTCCTCAGCCAAGAAATAAGTTCAGCACTGGCCGCTCGTATTAAGAAAATTATGTGCAAATAGTCGCTTTCTCTATGATAATATATACAGTACAGACCAAAAGTTTGGACACACCTTCCCATTCATTTGAATGAGAAGCTGTGTCCAAACCTTTGGTCTGTACTGTATTATACAGTATATGTACTTGTAAAATTATATATTGCAAAAATAATAAAATACAATAAAAGTTGTAGTTTCATTAATGTCCCTCCTTTCTGGGCTTTGGTGACAAGCATTTACAATCTCAGTTATATACAGTAGATTCTGGTACATGGGCAAAATCAAAGAATCACAGATTTGTAAAAGCTGTTATTTTAACAGCAATGTGTCACCTGTAACCTTAGAAGTGCAGGTCTTGCACTATTCAAAGATTAATGATTAGAGATAGTAAATATTTAAATATATCACAAGATCAATAATAAACCAAGGTTAAATTTGAGCTATGTTTTGTGAAAATTAGGTAAACCAAGCCCTGATTTTTGTGGTTGATGCCTGTCCTAAACTGGAACAGCAGTGTTCCGTTGACATAACCCAACGCACAGCAATGACGCCTGCATGCTAGCAGCAACTAGGCAAAGGCGAATCCAGTAATACATATGGATTGTGAACACCATATGCCAACAGTGCATTCAAGAATGCCTGTTTAGCTCATTCTTGAATGTGCATCACATGCTAGGTGTGTATGTAGCTTTGAATTTACTTGGAGAAACCTTTAGGACTGCACAGTGGTGTAGTGGTTAATTAGCACTCTCACCTCATAGCTAGAAGGCCCTGGTTAAAGTCCCAGCTGGGTTCTTTCCGTGTGAAGTTTGCATGTTCACTCTGTGCATGTGTGGGTTTTATCTGGTTTCCTCCCACAGTCCAAAAACACATTTTAGAGGTTAGTTGATTGCTCTAGGTGTGACTGTGTGTGTAAGTGTGTTGCCTAGTGACCTGTCCAGGGTGTAGCCTGCCTTTGCCCAACAATAGCTGGGATAGACTCCAGCAAAGGATTCAACAGGATTCGGACATAGTTTGATGGATGAAACATCCATCCATCGAAGGAATCCTGTGCTAAAAGAAATAGTTGTTAAATTCATGTTCTCAGCTTTTTTTTCTTTATTGCCTATGTCCAGCGTTTGTCTCTTGTGTTGAACCTCAGCGCCTCTGCAGTAAAGTAGCAAAATAAAGCATTGTCAGAGATTTGGAATCACATCAAGGTCACTCTGAACACTGGCAGTCATGCAACGATCACCAGGTCAAGGATTAATCGGATGATATTTTTTGCTGAAAAGCAAGTTTGAGTCTTTCAAAAAAAGAAAAGACTGGAGTTAGATAATCAGCCAGGGATGATAAAAAAAGAAATGCAGGCCAGTATGAGTATTTGCCATAAATTAGAAGCCAAGGAGACCTGACCATCTTTCATTGCCATCCATCCATCCATCCATCCATCCATCCATCCACCCATCCATCCATCCATCCATCCATCCATCCATCCATCCATCCATCCATCCATCCATCCATCTTTCGTCCGTCCGTCCGTCCATCCATCCATGATTGTTTAAAAGCTTGATCTTGCCAAATCTCACACAATCTGAGTAGCGTTAGGTCAGTGGAAAAACGAAAGGCATAAAAGATCGAATTTTTTGATTTTTAATAATAATTCTTGATCTTTTAAGCTCGGATCGATTCATACCGATGAATCGTTTTTACCAACCCAGCCCTACTTCCTTTTATCTTCCATTGTCCCTATGCTGGCAAAAAATACATACATATGTAAACAATAATCAATAAAAATAAATCATCCATATATCATCCTTGATTATTGTGGTTTCTGCTCCTGGACTTTATTTCACAGCATCTGCAGATCAGGGATGTATGTCATCACCTTCATCTTCACTCAGGATCAAACGCTGTCATATGTGAGATGTGCACTGTTTGTTTTTATGAAGTTCATGTGTTAGAATATCACACAAACAAATGTGTGGATCCAAGGACTCCCAAGTGGGACTCTCAAACTTTTTCATGTGGATATAAATGCCAAGGGTAGCATTCACTCTGTGGAAAACCTGTTTGTCCTGTTTTGGGAGGCTTTCAAGATCTGTGATTCTGAGCGAGAGGTGCCTATTGATGGGTCACGTCCTCAAAGTCTAATGTCGAGCATTTAAACTTTGACACCTTTGTGACCTCTTTGTGGGCTCAGTCGGCCAGCTCTATCTCCATATCAGGTCGACTCACACTTTTCAGAGTCGTGATGCTCTGTAGAGATGGATCAATGCTTTGCAGAGTGATGGAGAAATATAAAGCATTTTTTCTCCTCTCTCAACTCACAGAATCAATTTGAAAACAACATCTGCATTGCAACGATACCAGAATCTAAATACTCGGGGTGTATTATGCAGTGAGCTTGGTTGAACTCTCTCAAACTGGGGAAGTGAGATAGTGTACTAGCCTTCATTCCATGGTCCAAGTGAATACTCAACTCTGATTGACTGCAGGGTGCCTATTAAAAAGTGATGATGGTTACCTAAAAGAGATGTTCTGGTTGAATAGCCTGAATGTTCTGTATTATTGCGTTGACCTAACCGGAACAACAGAAACCTGACAGATAAGTGGATATACATTATTCCACAGTTTATCACAACAGCAAGACATTTGAAAACATCTCTGTCCTTCAAATGGTTCTATGCTGGACATGACAACATCTATCCAATGTATTCTCAATGGCAATGTAGTCTTTAATTTTAAATAGTTTATTGTCTGTCTTTCTTACCTTAGTGCTGATACAGAATAAATATTTGTTTATATATCATTTGATTATTAATTAGTTAAAGAAATTGTTTAATGGTACACATTTAGTGATTAATGGAGATTTCTTGAAATGAAAGGGATTTAGGAAACTACTTGAGGACTATGTTTCTTTGACACGCACGTCTGCTTCATCCTCTGGGCAAAAACAAGCTAAAATGATGGTTTGTATCACTTAACATGACGGACAGCATATATACCACTTTCCTCAGCTGCATAAGAGCGAGTTCGGTGCAGACTTGCTAGCCGTCACCATGACAACTTGTCGCACCATGTATCAAATAGTCAGCTTCTTGTAAAAAACGATTTAAATTGTAAAAAATAACTAGATTAAAGTATTAGAATTGGTTCCATTTTTAATTCTTTTGTAAGTGACCATAGTGTGAGATAATGGCCATTGAGGGCGGTTGCTGCCGTGTCGTATTAATTTCTTATAATGGACGCCTGGAAGGGCATATTCTCTTGGGTACACCTCTGGCAAGCATTGCCAAATTGTACTTCAATGCCTAATGTGTTTGTAGGGCTAAGCGTCCTCTCCCATGAAGAGCTTTAGTTAGTTTGTTAAGGTGCAACAACACATCTACCAGGAAGTTTTTGAAGTCACTCTGACTATTTTAGGTCAGAAAAGGTGAGCCCTTGGCTGCTCAGGGAAATGTTTTGCTTCCTCCAACTATGTGGCAAAGCCTTTCAACACCTCCCTTCTGGAGATCTCTGAACTTTGTTGTGGCAATAGAAGATGAAGATATGTGCTTTTCAGCTCATCCAGAATTGATGGTGATTTAAGCTTTTTGCCAATTTTTCTGTCAATGGTTTGTGCAGTAAAGCCACAAAGTTGTTATGCCCTCCTGTTATTTTGGGTGTGCTGTCAGTAGCCACCGATACAGGTGGGAGGCATTTATTCCTGCACTTCTTAAACAATTCAAAACAGTGTTTCCCCCTGTTTTTTGTCTCTTAGTTGTCTCGACTCAATCACTTCTTCCTGTGGGCCAGAGGTTACTTACCGGGAGAGCAGTCCTTTTTGTTTTTTATCATTTGTGTCTATGGACTCACCACAGGCAGTAGGCCACCCTTGAGTCCATGTCTTGAATTTGCTGGCCTGGGATATCTTGTGGCATTTTTGTATTTGATTTCCCGTAGGATTTTATTCTTGTCTTTAAAGTTTGCAATAAAAGTTCAGTTATCTAAAGGATTTTTTTTTATTCTTATCTGAATGGTTTCCTGTACCTGAGCAGCCACAAAACTAGCATCTAAATATCCCTTCTTCCTCCACTTCTTGAAAAAAAAACAGCTTTTAGTCCTTTAATTTTCATCTAGATATTTTTGAGCAAAGCCTGATTTGAATTTTTGGTGTTTGCTAGTTTCTCTCCTCATATGAAACACAGAAAAGGCCGTTTGTCAGCAGTGAAAGCAAATGACTCTGCCCACATTGTATTACTTGTTTGGTTTTCTTTTCTTGGAATCTCCATAGTTGGCTTGCCTGTGGTTGAAAATGAAAGAATTCATGCACGGGCAGCTATCACACATTGGTGTGAATAGGAAAAGAGACGACAATTTTTACAACATTACCGTATTTTTCAAATTTGAAAATACATTTTAAAAAGTATTTTTGAAAAATCCTTATTATTTGTTTCCCAGAGAGCCGCAGCCTATACAACTGTTGACGTTTCAACAACCGTTTAGGTATCTGAACATTATAGCATTTGGAGTTTTTCTTGTATAGCCTGCTGGGGATGCATGGATGTCACACAAGCTGTATTTCATCTTTCTGTACCGCTTCAATCCAAACTGAGAGAGATGCTCGGATCCCCCTGACGCCCCCAGCTCCATAGCCCTGCATCAGCTCTGCACTTACCTACAATTTTACAACCAGCTTTTTCCCCCACTAAAGTGTTTTGACAAATGGCTTTACTGTACACCGGTTATTCTCTGCATAGCTTTTTGCATGACAACATAAATATGTTTATTGTTAAAAGAACCACTCAGACGAAAACTGTGTTTTTGGTGTCTTTACCATGTTCTTGTTTTTTTTTCCTCAAAATAGAGGACATATAAAAAGAAACTTGAGCTTAAAAGTCTACTTTTGAGCATTTCTTGATTCAAATGTCTGTGAATCAGGACCAGATAAAAAAATTCAGTTTGAAAAGAGCGCATTTTTGATGTAGAAACTATAACCGGTAGGCCACATTTTCCTAGTCTGCTGGAATCTGATGCATCTACAGATCTAGACAGATAGATTTATGCATCATCCCAGTGGTCATTTATCTATGTTTATTCTCTATCGTCAAAGAAGGCCACAAAAACATGCTAAAAACACAAACAACACCATTTTCATCAGAGTGGGTCTTTAAAACGTCTTATTTTTTATCATAAACGTATTAATCTTGTGGACTAGTTCATGCTACTTTTTCTGCACTTAAATAATTAGCAGGGATAACAATTGTTCTGCATCTCAACATCATTTACCTGACAACAAGATGATTGTCTTGTTTGCTTTATTTATAGTTGACCAGATTTATCACCTGGCGTCTCCAGCCTCTCCTCCAAATTACATGTACAATCCCATCAAAACGCTGAAGACCAACACAATTGGAACTCTTAACATGCTCGGTAAGTAACTTTATGTAATTCATTTAAACTTGAGCTTGTTAATGACAATACTTTTATCATTTTCAATTAAAAGCATAAAGGAATAATGTAGCCCTAAAAAAAGAATGGCATTATAGTGTTCTCTCATTTATCCCAGGGGTTACGTTTCTTAAAATAACCTGGGATAGAGGAAGTCTGTATAGAAGGATAATATTTGTTTTATGGCTGTATAGCTCCTCACTACATATTTTGTACACTTTTCTCAGACAGACATGAACATTTTCTCACTTTTCTCTCTTGTTTAAACTTTGAAAAAAACAATCTGATCACAATCAAAGATAAATGTAAATTTTGGAAAATGGATTCTGGACATTCTGGACAGGATTGACAGCACAGAAGAGATTGATTGACAAGCCAATCAGAATGAATTATGTGCACCGCAAAACCACACTGCAATAAATGAGCGAAAACAGCGATACCCCAAGAAGTGAACTGCGATATAGCGATGGACAACTGTAAACCCTTTATGGTTAGTTATTTAAACAATGAACTGCTCCTAAAACTGCAATGTGACCAGTGTTGCTTACATATAGGCAACTGCAGGCATTCCTGCGTGTTTTCCCACACACCCTGCTCTGGCATGTTCTAATTGGCTGGACACACCTGAATCAGGTGATCAGTCATGAGTAGGGCTTTGATAGGTGGAAATCAATGAGACGCAGGCTTTGATGAAATTCTAAACTAAAAGGACCCGTGGTTTAATTTACTTAAATATAAGGAGCTTCGTTTTAAGGAATTGAACATATCCTTTGATCTAACACAAGTCAGTGATGCAGCTTTTTTTTTTACTATTATAGATGTTGGGATAAATTTGAAAGTGTAAATACCTAGTTATAACGTCATAACCTTTTTCTACTTTTTGGTCTAACGTCAACTAAAAGCTTAGTACAAAGAAACTCTTTAAACAGATCAACGTAATCACCACCTGCTGAAAGCTCCTGCTTGTAGAAATATTTCAGCAGAAGCAATAAATTATGTCGCTGAGATGAAGCACATTGAAACTGAGCCTTGGAAGGTTCTTTGATGTGTTGCTACCCACGCAGAGCCAATAAATACAAATAAGAGTTGTTTATATAGTCTTGTTGTTTTTATTAAGGAGCATCTGTGTGTATTTACATATTCCCAGTCATTGGGGGAGAAAAAAACACTTCAGAGTTTTGGAAAATATGGCCACACTTTTCTGGTATGTGAGCGAGTTTTGAGACAACAAGCATGGATGGATGGATGGATGGATGGATGGGTGGGTGGGTGGTTGTGTGGGCGGATCAATTGATGGGTCGAAAAAACTTTGAGGTGATTTTTTTTTCCGTATTAAGATTTTTCCTCCGCACTAAGAAATGGCATCAGCGGACTCAGAAGCAGTCGCCAAATATGCTGAGGAAGATCATCGCAGAGAATAATTATCATCCAGCCTCTTCTGGAAGAAGATGCCATCTTGCACTTAACTGATAAAGGAGGAAGGACGCTCCCGATCGAGGACGCACATGGGGCGGCCCAGGCCTCAAAAACGTTCCTTATTTATCTTTGATGGCCCGCGATCTACCCACATGTCCTTCCATCATGATCCATGTAATGAACACCCCTGATCTACAGACACCATCAATGGAGGAACGAGAAAATAAACCATGTAGCACAAGATACAGAATACAGTAAAAAAAACTGAACTAATGATTGTGGGCGATTGTGAACCCAGAACTTTTTATAGTGTACAGACATGTAAGTCCAGAAGAAGGCAGCACTGCTCAGTTTAGTTTCATCTCATTCACGGAGGATTTTCGCTTTGCTGTTTTTTCTTTCAGGCCTAGCCAAACGTGTCGGTGCAAGACTTCTGCTGGCTTCCACTTCAGAGATCTATGGAGGTAAGACTGCTCCGTCTTGAAGGAGACTTTAGTATTTTGGACATGTGCGCACGGCTTAAAATAAACATGCATCAAACTAATTGGCCCTAAACTCAGGAGTCATTGCATTCATCAATCCATCCTCCAGACCCGCTGAATCCCTTTCAAGGGTCACGGGTTGCTGTAGCCTTCCCCAGCCACGGGTGAAAGCGAGGTGCACTCTGGACAGGCCGCCTGTCCGTTTCAGAGCCACATAATAAGACGCAGTACCACCTAAAGAAGTCAGTCAACTTTTATTTGTTAACCCGTTACCACCAGAGATGTCGCCGGCAACACCTAACCCTAACCTAACCCTTGTGCTTGTGCTGTATTACGGTAATACTGTCAAAAAACAGACACATTATCATTTTCAATACCCTCATGAAAAAAGTTGACTTATAAAAGAGATGATTTTTAAAAAAATCAATTCATTGAATTTAATACGTAAAGCTGATTCTATGTTCTATGGCAGTTATTGTGGTTTGAAAAAAATTCACTTCTAAATTAAGTATTTTAATATGAAATAATCTTCTGGCGAGTGTCGTCATCATGGTACATAAGCACGTTACGGCTCAGAACTGAGACAGACGCACGAGCAGGTAAAGGGAAGAAAGATGGCAAGTTGTGCACCAGGTGTGTTGGTGTCTAAAAAAGAACAAACTATTTTTAATCTCACTTTTTAACCCCACTTTTGGGCTGTGTTAAAATGTAGCAGCACCCTGCTTTGTCCTTTTCTCCCTTTTTAACCATCTGAAGAGCATAACAGGTTAAAGCTAGCTTGTGCCAAAGATTTTATTTTTAAAATAAACCTCACCTGATTGGCCAGCCATGCAACGTACACACAGCTCCCAATAACCAGCAGGAGGGGGTGGGGTTAAAGTCAGCATTAGCAAATCCCAAAGGAACAGGAGGCAGAGAGATTAGAGAACAGCTACAGAGATGACAGGCAGGCAAAAGTCTTCAAATGAACCTAACATGGGTGACAGCAGGGAGAGTCTGCACTGCAGCACTATCAGTCCTCTTTAAAAGAAGATTCTCTGGACCAAGAGAGATTAAAAAAGGAAGAAACCAGATCAGAACCTCAAAGCTCAGACACTGCCCCCCCCCCCCAAAACCCTGAAATGTCTCGTTTGATGAATGATGATGAGCGCTAGTAAATGTATCTGCTGTAACTCAAAGTATTGTCCACATCAGTCGCCGGGTTTTTGAATGACTCGTCAGATGTGTTGGTTTTGCCTTGGAGGCACGTTAACGTTGGGAGTGGGGTCATCTGGACCCCACAAGATAGCACTAGGTATATAAGTTGCACTTGTGAAGAATCACACCCCCAATCAAACTAGGCAAAAAACATTACATACATTCAAAGATATTCAAATTTTTTCTGTTTATTTTGACTTTAAAAATCCTTTTTTTGTTGACATATTATATTACACTACAAAAAGATATAACATGCGTTCTTACGTGGTTAATATCAATAAATCATTTAGCTTTTCTCCCACATTTACTAAAATGATCTGGAGTGCTGCGTGCAGGCCAAAAGACAGGCTCTTTTTAGTGAGCTGGATCTCCAGAAAGAGCTATCAGTATTTTTCCCAGGTGCATCTACAGCTTGTTACCTGGATCACGTGTGTTCCACCTGCCTGCAGCACTGGATGGAAATAAAACAGTGTAACATTAATCCGTTAGAATAAGCTTATATAAATGTATAATGTTATTGATTCCAAGAGCATGAGCATGCTGTGATCAGTGTTTTTCAAGGAGTGTGCCGTGGGAGATGGTCAGGTGTACCGTGGGAAATTACCCACGGTAATTCCCTGATCTTAAACATTTCCCATCTCCAGGATATCAGCTCTGTGTTCATCCAAAGAGGTCCTGATAAAACACTGAGTAGTTAGGAATATGAAAGATCGTAAAATTCCTTTTTTTTTGTATTTATTTGATTCTATTAAAGGCATTTTGATAAGAATGACGGTACCGCGATTTAGCTGCAGCTTCAGACGTTTTCGGAAAAGTCCCGCCCCTTTAACTGTCTCCACCAATCATTCTTGGAGGTTTAATCACACGTCATCAGTCTGACCAATCAGAAGTGGTTAAAGTCTTCACTTCCTTGTTCAGATTCTGCTCATAAAGTCTCTCAGTTCCAACAAAAATACCAGCTAAAGCTCATATTTAGCGGTGTAGTTTTCCACAGAATCCGGTGTCAGACCATGGAACAAGTTATCAAAAATAATGAAGTTAAGAGAAGCGAGTCTGTCTGCCATCTGCAGCAGTTTTTGCACTACGTCTCCCATGATGCATTGGGTTAAAGTGACAGCGCACAATGATTCGTCCTTGTTAGACGTCTTAAACCACAACGAACACACATCAAACAGTTTTTAAATCTTCTTGATAAAATCAGAGTCAACAGTTTAGTTCTCCTTCAAGGTTTGTGTTTATTAACAGCCAAACATCCCAGAGTTTGATCCAAGTCATCTTTCTAACTGAAACACTTTTCTAATAAGGTCTGGATTATTTTATATGTTAAATTTAAGAAGAAGTAACAACAACATTTTAGAAATAAGATTAAGGTGAAGTGGCCAAAAGACACACTTAAACTAAATTCAAACAATCTAATCATCTAAAAAGAAATAAAAAAAATTTGTTAAAGTTTTCAAAGACTTTATCTTTGATTAAGACAAGAGAAAAACTAATAAAACTTCAACATGTTCACTTTTTGTGTAGCTACAGAAAACATAAATATAATTTTAGTCTTTTTGTGTTAATTTTATCAAACATATTGTGATCATATAATTGTTCATAAAATTACAGTTGCCTTTGCACTAACATTGAAATAAATATAAAAACAGACATGTTAATAAACTGGAAGAAAAAAACAACTACCAGGGTAAAATTTCAAATAATTTAGTTGAAAATTATTACGGAAAACTAACTTACTTTTTATTACATCTTTTGGAAAAAAACAGCTGCAACTTCCAGCTTTTCTGCCACAATTATCACAAAAATGCATGTGAGATTGCAGAGGGACTGCACATCAATGCAGACTATAGAGTTTCTCCTTTTTTCAATTTTTGGATGCTGGTGTGCCGCGGGATTTCTGTCAAGGTTAAAAAACACTGCTGTAATTAACCAAATATAAATGAAAACTGTTTTTTCATTAGTTAATATAACGGCCATAAAGGAATCACTTCAAAACATTCTGCACTTCCTACAGTGTTTCAAAATTGCACGTTTTTAATGAACAGCCTAGAGAGGTTTGTAATCGTGTCATAATATCATATCATCATTTACTTGATGCTTAGAGCTCTGTCACACATAAACTGCCCTGTAAACCCAGCTGCTGAGCCTGATCATTGGATCTTTATTATCCCATGGAAAGGCCTGGTTTTTAATGTGAGGATGTGGGAACACCTGTTCCCACAGGAGACGCCGCTGCCTGTTCTGTCATTCCTCTGCTGCCGTCGCTTCCTCTTATCATCACGAAGCAACATTAATGCGTGGCGTGCCATGCGAGAAGGTTACACAGAGTGCCTCAGTCAATTTGTGAGACTTGACAAGCTTGTCAGCGGCAGCAACATAATTATTAGAGCTAGGTGTTTTTTCTTTTGTGAACGTCGCCTCCTCTCAGATAGAGGCCAGCAGAGTTGACTCTTCTTTTCCCTCTCAGCTGCTGCCTCCAGGTTTATCCATAATGAGTCATCTGCTTTCATTTAACCCTTTCCTCTCCACTGCCGTCTCTCCCACCAATCGTCCTCATCTCCTGTTTGACCACACAAATAAAGTCCTTGATTGGTTTTCTGTCCATCAGTCATTTCGTACCGTTATATTCACTAGTCCTTATCTGACTTATCTGACTACCTCAGACTGGTTTTAGTTCTAAAACATCTACCACGTCTGTCACTCTGAGTTTTTTGTTCTTGATTCTTCTGACTTCTTGAAATATCCTCTGGTTCCACTTTCTCCTTTCTTGCCATCACTGTCTCTAAATGAAAACATCTCTGGCTACAAAACTGTTTCAGTCACCTTTCCTGTTATGGTTGCCAACGTGTTTTTGCAGCACACCACACCTGATCCAGCCTGTTATCAGAAAGATGCTTCCTATTGGTCCAGACCATTAACCCCCAGTGCTGAAGATGTTCAAGTCTAAAAATTAAGCTCATGTTAGCATTTCACCTGAAACTCTCAGCACTTTTACTTTTTCAAAAATGCAAAACTTTTATACTTGTTTGTTCATTTCCTTTCTTTTCCAATGAGTTTTAAGACCCATACTGTATTGACTTGAAGACACCTTTCTATGCTTTTCTGCTTAATATAATGGGTTCCCTGTCAAAATTGTTCTTGTAATAAAATACAGGAGTCATAAAGATAAATATAGTCTACACCACCATTTCATTTCCTAATATATTCAGCATAGTATCAGAGGTTTTATAGGTTTTTATAAGTCTCACTCTGAAAATCCTTTGATCTATTGTCAAATATCTATGTCTACCTCCTAGACATAGATATTTGTCTTAGCTTTCAAAAAACCTTGGACATAGTTTCTACAGAGCAGCAAGAGTTCCTTAGAAATAACCTCTGAGCTGTGGGCGGGACCATTGGTCCAGAGTAAGCTTGCCCCCATTCCCATCACCCATAACTGAGCTATGTGTTTGTACAGATAGCTGTTTACACCCCCAAGTTAACATTAGTGATGCAACAAAAATAGTGAGCAATATATCCAGCCGTGCAGTTTTGAGCCAGATACCAGCTCTGACAATGAAAACAAAGACGTACATGTGGACGCATCAGAATCAAACATGGAGCTTATTCCTACGCAATAAATACGCTCTATTTCAAACTGTATTTTTTCGTCTACTCCTGATTCGAAATTTTTTAAATAAAGACGTACTGTCCTCGTTGAAACCTAACGTAGCTTTCGGCTAGACAGCTAGCTAACCTTTATTCTAAAAAGCAGGACATGACCTCTTTAATGTTGCTTTGATAAACATTCTTGTTAGCTAGGATACAAAGTGAAAGTGTAAAAATACAGAAATATAGTCAGTCATTGGCAGTTTTTTTTAAATAACGTCATTACAAATAAATTGATCATTTTAGCTTTGATGATTTAAACCTGACAATGTGTGAACTGCACACGTCTCACAGAGTTTATCTCTAACTTTAAACTTATGTCAGATTTAAATCATAGAAACTCCCGCACAAAATACATTCAGGTGTTGCTTCTGTATGAGATTAACCAAAAGTTTGGCGGGTTTTGAGTGGAAGGCAGGCGGGACTGGAGCCCTCATTTTGTCCTCCACTGGGAAAAATTCCAGCGGTTGATTCCAGTTGATGTGACCTCGCCAAAATAAGAGCAGTGGTTTCAAAATAAAAGTCTTCATATAAAGATTGATTTTCTTTATAAGTGTCCTCCATTAGAAAACTGCAACATGAACAAATTAAAAACACCAAAAACACTATACTCATCGGAGTGGGTCTTTAAAAGTTCCTTTTTTATTGGAAACAACTTTTCAGGGGTTAAAGAAAGTAGTGTTTTAGATTGTAATCAAATCATTTTGAAATGCAACAGTCAAATGTTTGTTATTACATTACAGGTCGCTTGTTTTTATGGTACTCTAGAACTTTAGCTTAATTTGTTCAATCCTGATACCTGTTTAAATGTCAACAAGATAGCTAAAGCTTCAAACTGTGATGTATTCATGCTTGTGTTTTTATGGGTATTATTTTTACATTTGTTAACAAATGTCAAGGTCATCACAAATAGTGACTCAGATTACAGAACAGCCGCAGCCACATCTGGCCTTTTTTCCCATCATTATGTCACACTTGGATGGCAAAGCATTGATTGCTTTATCCTAAATTTCAGTGGGAAAGGTTTTATAAGCATTTTAATTATCATTATTGCAGCTGTTTTATTTTGAAAAGCTGTTTGTATGAAAAAGAAAAAGAAAGAAATGGATACAAATTTTTCAGTATGGTTTGTGCCTTCTTTTTTCTTTAGGAACACAGACTGGTGAAGGGTTTATAGAATAAAAATAAATGTGTGTTTTGGTTTCAGATCCGGAGGTACACCCCCAGAGTGAAGACTACTGGGGGCACGTGAACCCGATCGGCCCCCGTGCCTGCTATGACGAGGGAAAACGTGTCGCCGAGACGATGTGTTATGCCTACATGAAACAGGTAGAATGATGATAACCACCACAATCATTGTAATTGTGCACATAAACACTGTTCCTTTAACACCAAAGCCTCAGCGTGCAGCAGGTAAAAGGCTTAAAGGGAAAACGGAGCATGACATGTCCCATGTGTCTGATCTGCCCCTCTTTATGACATCAATCCAAACTCTTGAATTAGAACCAGGAAAATCCTCGTTTTTCCCCGAGTCCACAAACCACTGCGTCTGTATGAAGCCCGAATTTGAAGCTGGAACTATAATCCACTTCAAACGTCGGCCCTTCTTATGCATTTTTGATAACTTGATGCAAAACAAAAACATGTTTTTCTAGCAGTCAAGACACTAGAGATGAGGTCATTTTGGATGAATTTTTATTGGCTGTAATGAAAAATTAATAATGTCTTCCAGAAATGCCAATATAAACAATGCAAACAGATGAAAAGAGCCTATCTTTTGGGTGACGTGATATAAAGCATCAATTCTATTGGTGTTATTATCTAAGACATCTTCATATGCTATCGAGTTTTTGGCAAATTAAAAACTTTATTATAAGTTGTTTATGAAAGTGAGTTTAACATTTTAAAAAGCTGTAAATTGATGCAAAAAAGGCTCACTCATGACTTGAGTTATACAAGTTCTTTTCGATAATGACTTGATTGGCAGCAGCCTTTAGAGGTCAGATAGAATCTATTCTTCCCATCTTTCCTTCAGGCAGGTGATATTTATTTATCTTTCTTCGTCTCCTGCTCCTCCTCAGCTGCTCATTATTTTCCCCCCACACACTGGGAGGATTCTCAGAAATTGGCGTCTTTCAAAAAACCAGCTGTCACTCTGTCACGCAGACAGACAAGAATATCACCCCTTACATCTGCGGTCCAGTCATATAATCAAAGTCTATTAACATTTACAAGGTGATGAATGCTTGGTGCACGAGGAACAATTCAACCTGCTTTTATGTTTTTACTGTTTCCTTAATCAATGAATACTTACTTATATGTGATAAATAGTAATAAATCAAACTAAATTGATCTGAAAGCTGAATTAGTTCAAAACATATTTTTGAGATTGAAACCCATTGGTTATCCACATTATTTTATCTTAGTAAATCCGGCTTAAATTTAGTTACTTACAATTTTTTAAACTGTTGAGCAAATTGTCTGTATTGGACACTCATGGTGTTAAAGCTCTATTTACTGAATTCTCAGCAGTTTAAACCCCCCCCCCCCACCCACACACACACACAATGAAAGGTTTGTTTTTGAATATATGACACATAGAAGACACACCCAACCATAAGTAACGTGTTTGTAACACGCTCCACGTTAGCGTATTAATACCTGGAACTCCCAGCCTTGTTTGCAAGGTGTAAAAAATCCGACTGATCCCGCTAAAATAAATGTTACTGTGACTACGCTAACTCTTAAAAGACTTGAAGTCTGCGTTGTAAGCATGTCTCTTGACAGATGCCATTTTGGAGCCTACCTACTAGCGGTTTTACTACGGTAAAACATTTTTACAGAGCGCTGTGTACCTCCCAAAATCACTCCGGCCTCAGTAAACAGAGCCAGAATTAATCCATATCGCTTGCACAGTGGTCCTTGGGATGTTTAAAGCTTTGAGATCTTTTTGTATCCAAATCCGGCTTTTAACCTCTCCACAACAGTATCCTGGACCTTCCTGGTGTGTTCCTTGTTCTTCATGATGCTCTCTGCGCTTTAAACGGACCTCTGAGACGATCACAGAGCAGCTGCATTTAAACAGAGACTTGATCGCATGCAGGTGGATTCTGTTCATCATAATTAGTCATTTAGGTCAACATTGGATCATTCAGAGATCCTCACTGAACATCTGGAGAGTTTGCTGCACTGAAAGTAAAGGGACTGAATAATTTTGCACGGCCAATATTTCAGTTTTTTATTTGTTAAACAAGTTTGAAATATCCAATAAATGTGGTTTCACTTCCTGATTGTGTCCCATTTGTTGATTCTTCACAAAAAAATATTTATATCTTTATGTTTGCAGCCTGAAATGTGACAAAAGGCTGAAAAGTTCAAGGGGGGCGAATAGTTTTGCAAGCCTCTGTATTTTCCAGCTTCACTTGGAACTAACACGCTTTACAAATGATTTGATTCTTGTTTTAGGGACCATGGCATCCCTGTGAAGACGACCCCGGGTTTACTGAGCTTTGTCACATATTGGAGTAGGGGGCACAGGTGGATTGCCACCTGGCTGCATAGAATCATGCAAACGGTCCTGAGACCTGTATATCATTTTTAGTAGCTCAGTATTTGCAACTGCAATGTTTATGTTGAATTAAACACTTGAACTCTATCAGTCTGTTTTACTGACTCGATCAAAGTACGTTTCACTTTTTAGGAACTAAAAACTGTTATTGAACTGAGTTTTCTATGATGTTCTTAAACTACTGAGATGCTGAAGAAGTTTGTTTTGCTCTGTTTTTCCCCCCAATAGATCATTATAAAGACTTTATCTATTTTTTCTCAGTTAGCTTGATGTTTTCCTGGTTGGTAAAGTTCATTAATGTATTCATGTCTGGTTAAAACCTTTTTAACAGCTTAGTTTGGTGGACTTGAATTGTTGTTTTTCTCCAGAAGGTTCTGAAGTCTTGGTATCAGACAGAGAACAGGAACTTTTTATTTTTTAGAGTTAAATGCTCAGCTTTCTGTTCGCACACCCAGAGTTTTTCCTTTAATTCTTTGTATTAAAAAGATCATAACTTGAACAAACTCACACATGCTTATCTGATGAAACATCTGCACAACAAAGTTTGGTACAAGTTTGAAAGAAGGATGAGACGCCCCAGAGGAAGTGGCCTTGTTCTGACTGTCGTCGTTTGACGCAGAGCGCTTTTGCAGACGTGTCACTGGGGTTCAGGTTTTATCCTTGTACCTCACTGTCTGGAATATGTTTTGGATGGGATATTGAATCACCTGCATAAATTCATGTTTTTATTCATGCTACAGCACCAAATATGGGCGTACTTTGCATCCAAAGCCGAACATGATGATCGCATGAATTTGACTTTAACAAGGTCAGTAGTTTAAAAGAAGGGAGAGTTTGAGGGTTTATTTCCGAGTCAGCAAGAACAGCTGTTTTCTGTTGTAAATTGTACTTTTTTTTTGAGTTCTCATTAATTGAAGGATTTCCAGGTCACAATAATACCTGGCAAGAATCAGATTCGCTAACCGGCTGAAATCCTTGTTTTTCATTTAACTGTCATTCATTTTGCAATCATTCTGCAGTAGCCTCCACCTACATAAAAAACCATGGGAAAAATGTTTCAACTTCCAGAATAAAGCATATCTTGAAATGAATGCAAGTGCAAGCTTTAGAATAGAAGTGGGAAGACTGGGCTTCATTAAAGACTCACCCTGAAAAGGATGGTGTTTTTAACCTGTTCTTGTGGCTTTTTTTAATAATGAAACTATTGCTGCGCTGCAGAAACTATGTCCTAAGAGAAGACGGGTTTTTATATATTGAAAAAACTGCATAATCATGATTAAAAGACCACTGGGAACGATTTGAAAAGGGATCCAAAGATGATCAGAGTCCATCTTTAACTTCAATGCGGTTCAACCTCAGAAGGCCACAGCCTTTTGCTCAACAGATGACCCTCTGAATCCTCTTGAGTTTGACGTGTGCACATGTAAAGCGGGTTTGAGTGCAGAGACAAATGAGTTCAGCTGAAAAATGCTAGCATAAATTCTTTATTAAAGTTCTGCCAAATTCTCAGAAAAACTATTTTCAAAAAGATCCACAACCTTGAGTCTCATTGATAATGTGTTTCTTTGCGGGACTATTCCATGTGGTGTCATTCACTCAAAATGAATTGAACCTTTCTATTCTAGTAAAGAGAATTAAAAAAAAAAAAAGAATAGCTGCAATTTAAGTTTTTTTCACAAATGCTTAGTAGTAAGTTCAGGTATTTCCATTCTTTTTGCGAGGCTTGCCAAACTTTAATTTGCTCTGTATTGTCTGTAATTTTCGTCTGAAAGAAATTGAAATAACTTTCATCTAATCTCACAAGTATTTCTTTTTCAGTCATGTTCCTGTGACAGCTTTGCTGTTCTTGTGAAACAAAGGAGTGAAAGTTGGCGTAGTGCTGGATCGTGTGCATTGAAAGCACCACAAGGTTGCGTTCTGACTCCTCCACTTTCATTTCTGCTTTCAGGAAGGTGTGGAGGTGAGAGTGGCACGGATCTTCAACACCTTTGGCTCCAGAATGCACATGAACGATGGGCGAGTGGTCAGTAATTTCATCCTTCAGGCTCTGCAAGGAGAACCTCTCACTGTACGTATGACAGTCTTTTTCTCCTATAAGCCTGTACTCTGCTGTCTGTCACAGCTTTTATATTGTTTTTCTTTTCCACTCAGGAATTGTTTATGTTGTTCCCCGGGATACATTATAAATATATATATATATATATTATATAGATTGTGACGGGGTCCCGTCAGGACGGTGCCACACCGTCACATAGATCATATTGATTATTATTATTCATTCCCGCAGCAGTCCAGGACTGCACAGGTCATATGGTTCAGTTTCTTAGTGTGCCTTTGAGCAAAGGTTTCACGCCCGCCACACACTCAAAAACTGAATGGGGCTGAAATCTCTTATAGGGCTCAGAAGGTTTGTTTGTCTACTGATGAAACAAACAAACAAACAAACACATGTTTCTGGGATACACAAAAGAATTTATGAGATTATTATGGGATGTTTTCCATTCTGTGGCAAGGTGGGAAATTTGACAATTTTCAGATTCCCACAATACAAGAAAAGAAAACTTTTGATCAGCCAGTTTAACAAAAATTTGCAAAACACTCCACCAGCTTAAGTCTACAACCAACGTTCTTTTGACCTCTGACCATGGGAAATGGCCGCCATCTTGAAAAATAAAAAATATATATCTACTACGACAAATTTAAAACTACGACAAATTTAAAATCCTATGATGGATTTTTATCTATTTTTATCTAACTCCTTGAGCATCATTGGGAAACTTCTTCAGATCAAATGTTGGCATTAGAAGATGAAGATTTTGAACAGTGGTCGTGTGGCGAGCTTCCAAAGTGACATCACCCTCTTGCTCGCACATTTTCTACTGGAGTGTTGTGAAAATGTAACATCTGAATTATTGGATCAAGTTCAATTAACTTTCTCCGATTCTTCTAAAAAGTACATAGACCTGTTCGTCACCTCAAGGACAACCAAATAATAAAGTGGTTGCTATGGAGATAAATCCAACAGGAAAAAAGTTTTTTTTTTAAATGAATTTGAAACACGTAGTTCTGACCAGATTGACAGGGGGAGAGGAACAAAGTGTGGTCTGTGTAGCAGCCGCTCAGCCAGTGAGGCCATATCAGGAGGGGGCTGTTAGGGTAGGGTGGGGCATACAACGTCATATATATGAATTATGTAAGGGATAATGGCAGATGGAATGTGCATTATCAGAAATTATACCACGGTCCGGGTGAATACTCGATTCTTATTGGCTGCTGGGTGTGCATTAAAAAGTGATAACGCACGGTGATAACCACACGGTGAAAAAAGAAGTTCCGGTCACCTATCTTAAATCTTCTGTATCACTGCGCCGGCTTCTTTAAAACAACCGTTAGCTTCATCATCTAGACAAAAACAAACGGTCAGATGAGTACGATTGTCACTTTTTAACACACTTCGCGTTAAAACGGCGTTTATTAAAAAGTGATAATGCACACTTCGTCGGCCATTGCCCCTTACTTAATCCAGACCCAACAGCCAATCAGAATCGATTAATCACCCGGACAATGGTATAAATATTTATATATATGCTGGATAGACTATTTATTTATATAGAGTTTAGTTTATATATATTTCAATATTGGTTTTAGTGAATAAACTGCAGTTTCTGTTTTTCTTTCAGGTGTATGGAACTGGTTCTCAAACACGAGCCTTCCAGTATGTGAGGTTAGTGATTCAATGTAGTAAACAACAATTTTCTAAACAGTTGTCACAACATCACAGCGTGTCTGGTTGATTCCTGCCATCATCTGTGTGTGAGTTACTGAGTGGGAATAACTGCATGGAAAACCTTTTGGGCCTTAAAAAAGGTGAAACAAATGCAATCATTTCAAAATGCGTTACATAATTTATACAGGAGATTTCCTTCATATAAAACAGTAAAACCAAAGGATGACTTATCTGTCTTTTATCTTTTTCTTTATCCTTTGCTTTTTTCATCTCATCTCTTTTTCTCCCTTTTCCTCTTTCCTTTAGCTTGTTTTTGTCTCATTTTTTTTACTCTCTTTTTTCTAGGTTTTTATTACTTGTATCATTTTTTTTCCCCTCATTACTCCCTCACTGCTTTCTTATATGTTTTTTCCTCCATCATCTGTTTGGTTCCCTGTGTTTTCTTTTTTTTGGTCTTTTAATCTCCTTTTTGTTATTGAAATAGACGTAGTAATCATAATAACAATAAAAGTGCATTAACCCGGAGGGCCTTTATGTAAATATTTTCATCTCTTGAACAACGCCAATAAAGTTAAGATGTTGAGTTAGATTTCATAGCATCTTTTGGTTTTTTTCTTCTATAATATACCAAATGCACCATCTTAGCCTGAAGCTAACAGAGAGCTGTGTGTTACTATCAGCTGAATGCACCATTTTTAATAAAAGCTGTGCATCGGCTGTGGGTGAGAAGCTCATTCTAACCTCTAGATTCAAAGCTGAAGGAAACTAAAGCAGAGCTTCCACAGCTTAGAGAAGCATGTTCTCCTCCACACGCGTGATTGTTTCTGAGTTCTAATCGTGGTATGAAGTTTCCTAAACTAAAAATAACATGTTTCTGGATTTACTTTGTCATCTATTTAACCATCTCTTCTTCTTCAGTCTAAATTTCTTCCTTGGCTGTCTAATTTTTGCGTCTCTTCCTGTTCCCTGCATCACTTTCTCTGTGACTTGAATGTGGTGCGGTTGTTCTTCAAGGTCACTCCGTCACCTGAGAAGACGTTCCACACATGTGTGTTGTTTGTGCGTTGTGCAGCTCTCCTGAATGAATGCTGGTTGTATCAAAAAGTTGTGTAAGACAGGAAGTCAAGGTGAAGACGTGAATCAGCTCGATGCACTTTCCTTATCTCTAAGCCGGTGTTGCCTTTTCAAAGAGTGGATGTGTTTGTGCTGCTGCAGCAGGGAAGCAGCACATCAGAGCTCCAGCATCAGTGAACTGCCGCCTTCTGCTTCAGGGCTTGTTACCTGCTGCTGCTGCTGCTGCTGTGCTTAGAATCCAGGCAGATTTCATTTGCAAAATACTATAAAAGTTGATTTGAGACATTCTGGGAAAGATCAGAAAACTGTTCTCGCACAAACTCATCCCATCTACCAGAAACGCTTTTCCCACATGTCCCCCTATAGCCTAAACCAAAAAAAAAAAAACGTAGCAGATCAAGTAGGGATAGGTTTCAAATATGATTATTATCAATTCATCAAAGTGTTAAAAGTATTTCTTTGTACTTTTAAGAAAAAAAAGTACTTTAATATCGTTTTTTATAATTCATTGAAAGTCAAGCCTTTTTTCAGTTTGTCACTAGTTATATAAAAACTTCTTTTCTTTACCAAAATGAATCATATTTAGATTAAAATGGACTAACAGTGTTTTGTAATTGAACTAACGGGGAAAAGTGATAACCCTGACATCTTATTGGCAAAAAAACACACCTGAAGACCAGCAGGAAGGCAGTCCAGAGTCCGACACCCCTGGACTTAGGCTACGTTCACACTGCAGGGCTTAATGCTCAATTCGGATTTTTTCAAAAAATCCGAATTGTTTGCTAGACCGTTCACATTTCCAAGTAAATCCAAACTTTTGTGATCACCAGTGTGACCGTGACACGACCCAAACGAGACCCGCATGCGCAGAAGCCAGAAGAATGCTCAACGGTGAACGACGTCACTTGTTGTTTGCGGAGCAAACGTTAACAATGGATGTCAACAGTGTTGTCAAAAGCGGAGCTCTTTTTGTAATATTAAATTTATTTTCACGAAGGAGCAGCACAATTGCAATCTTCTCATTTTAAGAAAGCAATGGAGTCGGGATCGTCTGTACCCACTGTAGTGGAATAGGAATGTGTTTGTGTTGGGGCCGCGCGCCCGCGTGTGTGTGTGCAAGCGCGATATCGCGGCACGCGCGCTCATTCATGTTGTGTGTTACGGAGGAAGGATGACGGTACTAAAAGAAGGTTTCCCCCAGATTAAATGCTATGGACTCTTTATTAACCCGTTCTGGAGAATCTAAGGGTCAGAACAGGGAGGAGGAGGATGATCGCCTGGGTCCCACGCGCTTGAGCACGGTGGGAAAGGGGAGAAAGAAAAAAAAAGTCATCGCGGGAAAGGTTCAACACCAAGCTCTGCCATTTATCTGGATTTTTTTTTTCTAAAACCGCCCAGTTGCGATAAGAGCCCTGGAGTTTGGCCTGAAAAGAGCGATCACCCCAAATATTAATCCAATCAGTGACCTTGCTTCCTTCCACTGACTAGTCTCAGCAGCATCTTCCACCATGGTTGATGTTTACGTTCTCGTTCCTGCCTACTTCAACGCAAAATGATGACGTTTGTTGCGTGTCGATGACGTACAGTTCGGAATCAAGTCGCCTGGCCGGTCAGACGGCGGTCGCAATTGAAAAGAACGGCTACAATTCGGAATCAGGACGGCAAACCCACGGGGCCTGGGTCGCAATTGAAAAGATCGGAACTGTGTCATTCAGACTGTCATGAAAAGATCGGAATTGGGCCGCTTAGGGGCAAAAAATTCGGAATTGGGTCGTTTCAGCCTGCAGTGTGAACGTAGCCTTAGTCTGATGCAGCCATTGTCAAACTAAGGACAATGAAATGGTCAATGACTGTTGTGTCGTTGTTCTCGTGTGTAATTCTGCTCTCACAGCACACAGTGAAAGTTGAATATCGTCAATAGTGACGAGCTTTCATCTTTGAAATTTGGATAAACAGAAAAATGTTCAGTCTACTGCCATGTAGGTAGAATAAATCTGAGTTATCATCAGTTTAATTAAGAAAATCCGTAAAGTCATTAAAAAAATGAGTCAGTTTGGGTAAACGATGAATAAAAGTGTGTTGGAAGATGCAGCTCTGATCATTTTCATCATCCCATAAAACTTTCTTGCCGTATAACTCCTTTAGTGCAAAAAAAATCAGTTGGTGCTATCTTGTACTTTATAAGAGAAGAAATTCTTGAAATATTGTTGGTTTTATTTTTTGTTTAAAAGATAAGACAAGTATTCTTTTATTTATGTTAGAATTTTAAGTTGGTCAATTGCAAATACCACACAATCTGGAAACATTTTCATTACACAACTACGGAAAATGGGGGGAAAAATAACGAAAATTGAAGAAAGACTCGGCCTAGATCCGGAAATGTTGAAGCCTACATTCGTGTTTTTTCTGCTATAGTCAAACTGCAGGTGAGCCTGATAGTGAAACTGCTGTTAGAGCTCTTGTGCTATCTTATGGGGTCCAGATTACCCCACCCTTACATTGACGTGTTCTCCCTACCATGACAAAGGTGGATAAAGGTGGAAAGATTTCATGTAATCCATGGACACCAGTGAAGATCACAAATCATTGAAGAAAAAAGGTTCAGAGCACTGTCTACTGGGGTCATCTGGACCCCGCAAGATAGCACAGCGGATAAAGTCTGTTCAGTTCCTGTGGTCTCATATTGTTACACAATTCAATTCTAAGCAGCATTGGAAGCTTTATGTCGTAGTTTTCAGAAAACCCTTCAATGGAATCTATGGAAAAATGACTTATTGCATGATAACTGTGATTCCACACCAATTAAAATACATAAAAATGAGCAGAATTCAATAACAGAAGTCGAGCAGAAGGAAAGGACGATGGAGAAGCTATGAAAAAAATGTCAAATTCTAGATTTAGTAGCTTGAAAGTGATCATTTGTGGGAAAAGAAAAAGAGAGAACTCAGTCCAATGATGGCTGGCAGTGCTCTGAAATGTCACATTGAGGTAAAAAAACGTAGCCTAGTGAACAGAAAAAACATTTTTAATGTTTCTTTTTGGTTGCTGTTATAAGCATCAAAATGAATTTCATTCAACTTTCTGACTTGCAGGGTCAGGGTGGAAATGCAGCTGTTTGCCGTCTGTCCAGCATTCCTATTTGTTTCCTTTTTGTTCACATCATTTGGCATTTGAGCCACGAAGTAAAAAGAAAAAAAAAAAAAATCCTTTTTGTCGTTGTTGTTTTGCTTCAACGGGGGCAAAGGTCAGGAGTGCAGTCCAGAGTAAACGGCTGCTTATTTGAGTTCTTTTGGTTTAAAAGGATAAAAAAATAAAATAAAAAAATTTGCGGCACAGTTTCCATTCCTGTTGTCACTACAGAAATAGAAATGACCTTTGTCAGGAGCGCCCACATAAGCCCACGCCTTTGCTCACCGTTTCCCGCTGGGTTCAAATATCTCCTCTTACTCACCTAAAGGGGGGCTGATTTTTATTTTATTTTAAGCAGTTTAACTTCCAGAAATTCCAGTGACAAAAAATGGACATGGAAAAAATGTAGACATGAACGGTTGAGAGGAGGCCGGTCAATAAAGTTCATAGTGTCTGTATATTTTAACTGACTTCTCAGGTTCTTCTATTATCAGACACGGTTGTGTTTTGTCACATACCTTACATGTTTCGACATCCGTCGAAACATGTAAGGTATGTGACAAAACACAACCGTGTCTGATAATAGAAGAACCCTATGAGTCAGAGGCATAAGCGTGTTTGTCTGCTTTGCAGTGACCTGGTGAACGGCCTGGTGTTGTTGATGAACAGTAACATCAGCAGTCCTGTCAACCTGGTGAGTTCCTCTGACACGACCTTTGGAGGAAATGGAGGAATTTGTTTCCGGATCTCCTTGACAGTGAGCCGCTTTTTTTGCAGGGGAACCCGGAGGAACATACCATTCTGGAGTTTGCACGTCTCATTAAAAGTCTGGTCGGTAAGGCCGCCGCCCGCCAATGTCCTGCAGAGCTGGCAGAGCGCACACGTTTAGCTTTGCTTAGATGGACACAGCATGTCACTCAGTCATGACACAAATAAAAAAAAACAAAAGTTATTAAAAAATATTTTTTATAACAATTTTTATTACCTTATACTTGTATAACCATTTTGAAATCATTTTTAGTGATAGATCAGTAAGTGGTGACAATAATAAACTTATATTGTATTTATGTACTGGCTCATAAACATAAAATTGGCATTTTTGTTTTTAATTAAAGATCAACTCCAATGCAAATTGTGTTTTAATGTGTTCTTTTGGCATCTTCTGATGGTGGAGGACATGTATAAAGAAAATTAAGCTTAAAATTGCATTTCTGAGTATTTCTTTATTCAAATCATTAGAAATCAGGAGCAGACGAAAAATATAGTTAGAAAAAGGTTATATTTGTCACAAAGAAAATAGACTGAACTCGCCACAAGCTCCCCTCCTCTCAGCAATGGGGATGGGAAGAGGGGGTGGTCTTGCTCTGCATCAATGGTAATGGCGTATACTTATATAGCGCCTTTCTTCCTACAAGGACAAAGCGCTTTACAGTCACAGACCCATTCACCCAGTCACACACACATTCACACACACATTCACTCACTGGTGGCGGCTCCGCTGCCAAACACAGGCGCCTGCCTACCACCAGAGGCAAGGTGGGGTTCAGTGTCTTGCCCAAGGACACTTCGACTCAATGGTCCAGCCCACCAATCAGAAGTGAATTTGTAAAGAAAGTCCTGCTGCTCAGCAGGAACAATTTCCTAGAAAACAACACAGGTTTCTTGATTTTGCCTTAAAATGGCATCATCGAAATTTCAAGACCACTGGGAACACTTTGAAAATGGATCCAAAAATGACCGGAGTGGGACTTTAAAGGAAAAAGATTTCATTTTTTAAAGCTTTGAGTGTCAGAATGCAGAAAAAAAAAGTTTTTAACTTCCATATTTGTTTTTAAAAAGCAAAAACACCTGAAATGTAGCCTCTGGTCTGTCCAGGGTCCAGGTCTGTTTTAGTGACAACCCTCGACAAAGCTCAGTATTTTACAAATCCTGGCGATAGTGCTGACGTTGTTTTTCACTCTCAGTGAGCCACAGCCAAATCCAGTTCCTCGCTGAAGCCCAGGACGACCCACAGAGGAGAAGGCCGGACATCCGAAAAGCCAAAATGTTGCTGGGCTGGGAGCCAGTGGTACGTTTTAAGCTACCGTTTTGAGCTACGTTCACGAGGATTCGAGAGACCACTTTCAAGGAAAAGTCTATGTAAACGCGCGTTTGCATAGACTTTTCCTAGAAAGTGGTCGCTCGAATCCTCAGTGCCGATGGCGGCGTGAAGCTCCTCATTTCACCCCCACTTGTGTGATTCTATTTACTCAGAGCTGCTTTGTCTTTGGTTGAACAGGTTCCCCTGGAGGAAGGCTTGAACAAAACCATCCAGTACTTCAGTCGAGAGCTGGAGCACCAGGCCAACAATCAGTACATCCCCAAACCCAAAGCCGCCCGCATGAAGAAAGGAAGACCCAGACACAACTGAAGCGGCGCCTTCATCTGAACCTCTCTTAAAACTTGAAGGGCATCTCTTTCGTGCCCCCTAATGAGTCGTTGCCCCCTCAGGAACTGTCTTTTCGAGAAAAAGGGGCGGAGTCCTGAAAGCTTCTGCTGCCTTGCGTTGGAGCTGCAGGCGTTCATGGGGTGAATTTTTGCTCATACCGGCGCCGCGTCGAAGCCTTAATGACAAGAGGCTACGACTTTGAGCGTTTCCAATCCAGCCTACGTTTTTGTGATTTTTGTGCTTTTATTATTTAATACCCATTCAGTCTGCTGATTGTGACTGTGCAGCCGGGATTCAGGTTTATCTTCCCTGTTTGTTCTTTCTGTGGAAAGTCCGGATGATCTTTTTTTTTTTTTTTTTGAACTGGATTTTTTTGAACGCTGCACTTCAGGACCGGACAGTTCCTCCACAGACTGTTACGACACCACCGCGTGTTTCTCAAGCCATCGTTGTGTTTGTGAAGTTTCATCAGAGATTTTGATGTGAAAATCCTATTTTAATAAAATATTTCCAGTAGTTTGTGTATGAGAATACCTCTATGTTTTAGGTGTAAATCTTTTTTTTTTTAATCCGGTAAAAATAAAGAATAAGTCTGTGTAGGAAATCTTTATTTCCAAGCAGGCAAATCCCAACAGATTTCTGAGTAGATCCCATTGTTTGAAGAGATTACTCAGATTAAAACTACATGTAGATCATTTGGAGGAGTAACTAGCAGATGTGGATAATACACGTTGGTTTTTGACTGTGTGTAGGAGCCAGATTCATGGTCCATAGGGGGAGTTTTCATCGTAGTGGTGCTGGCGGCCGTGGTCGCTGGCGCGGGCTTGGTCCATCCAGTATGACAGGTCAGCCTCCAGCCTCTGAGGAGGCAGAAAAGATGGTCACTCATTGATTAACTGTAGAAAACTGCAACAGACATGCGTGAAAAGAAACGGCTGAAAAGGCCAATGGTTCATCAGAAAAGAAACTAACAGCAGCTGACACATGCAGGCTGTTAGGATGCTGCCAGACAGGAAGAAAAGCAGCGAGTTGCTGGGTTTCATCAGTTTCTGACCTGAAGGAAAACCAAAGCCGTCTTTTTAAGTAAGGTTCAGGCACCGTATCAACCACTAAATGGCTTATATCATGGTTTTCATTAGCCTGTCACGGTAAACTATATCCATGTATATTATATATTACCTTTGGCACACTAAAGAACAATTTTTAAAATAAATATTAGTTATTTCGCAGCTCGAGATCTGGGGCGCCGCCTTTCTCTCCATGTGGGTGCCGCCCATTTCATGACATCCTATAGTTGGCCTCGGCAACATGTCTGCCTTTCAGTCAGACAACTCATGCGGTAGTAATAATAATATTTATTTTCACATCTTTAGTTTGCTTTCACATACTTTGATGCTTTCACATTCTTTGACATTCACTTTCCTTTAGTTAGCGTTCACTTTCCTCAGAGTAAGCATTTTGCATTCCTCCAAGTAAGCATTTCACATTCCTTCAACTTTGCATTTCACTTTCCTTTAGTTTGGCATAAAACTCTGTGCAATTCCAAGAGACAAATTTCCATAAACTTTTGGGTAATAACTACCCCTAACGGAGCTCACAGGTGGAAGCCGGGGAGGAGGGTGGGGCAAAGAACGCAGTGCTGCAGTAAAGAAGGATGAACAACTTACACACCTGGACTTAAATAGGATGCTGCACAGGTGAGTTGATTAACTGACCGGCCCTAGGGGAGTGGCCTAAGTAAAAGCCTACCTGAGTTGTCTGCCCGAAATGCTCCCAAGGTCGCTCACTTTGCCCACCAAAACAAACGACATCCAAACTTTTGCAAAGGTTGATGTGCATACTAGGCATATCAAAGGAAAGCGTTTTAGCCTATCACTGCTAGTTCCACGAAAAAGAGTGTGTGTGTGTGTGTGTGTGTGTGTGTGTGTGTGTGTGTGTGTGTGTGTGTGTGTGTGTGTGTGTGTGTGTGTGTGTGTGTGTGTGTGTGTGTGTGTAGCCTGGGGGCGGGACTGGCAGCACAGACTCTTCCTGGAAGGGGCGGTTCCTCACTTTTTGACGCTCGTTTTCGTGGACTGGGAGGGGCTGGTGCTCAGAGGGCAGGTTTTTAGAGGAATACTCAGAAATGCATTAAATGGATCAAAATACCACTTTGGAGAAGTTTTTTTGTGAGGAATGAACATTATAATACACTTAAAAGCTAAAAAAAAAGATTTAGCATGATATTGATCCTTTCAGAACATCTGTGCTTCATTTTACGTTCCTAAAATTAAGAAAGGTAGTTTTGTTTCTAGTACAGGTACAGGAAACCTGTGCTTTGTAACATTTTCATTACCTGGCTTGTTTTCTTTTAACTGACCTGCTCATCATATCCCAGCTGCATGAACTGCATGATCCACTGCTGGACGTCAGGTCTGCTTCGATCCCAGATGTTCCTCTTGGATCTGCTCAGCTTCAGAAGGAATTCTTTGGCCTTGGAAGAAGGAACGGCAATCGTCGACTCGGATGGGGATTTTCCAGTTTCTGCCGCTAGGGGTTAAGGATAAAAAAAAAAAAGAGTACTGTCAATGTGGAGGCCATCATCTGTTCTCATTCTAGTGGGATTGACACAAAAACGTCACCATCTCTTTTACTCAAGATGAAATGGACGCATCTGTGGAGGAAAATCAATGAAGGTGGTGATCTACAGTTTGTTAATTAGTTATGCTTTGAAGAACGGTTTATCCATTTTTTGTAAATTAAAAGGAGATAATTCAAATAAATAATGTAAACTAAAAGCTATTTTTCACATAATCATTGTTTAAAATGATATAAAAATGTCATTTTAGTATTTATAAAAGTTGTTTGTCTGGTGACATCCAAAGGAAACCGGCTGCAGACTTATTTGCACATAACATTTGATTGCATTTGCATTTTAAATGCTTCATTCTTTTAAAGTGGATACATGTCAGCAGCAGGCAACCACAGGATCAATTATGTTTTACTGCATCAAATTAGAACACAGTCAAAATCCATGAACTTCTCAGGGTCTCACAGACCCTCATTTGTATGAATCCATCCTTACTATCTATGTGGGTTTGCTGGGTGACACTCAGAAGATTGTAGGTTGCCTGCTCATGTGTTGAAGTGTCTTTGGGCAAGACACTGAACCCCACATTGCCCCCCTGGTGGTCGTAGGTTGGGGCCAGTGTTCGGCAGAGTGGCTGCCAACAGTGTGTGTGTCAGCGCGTGGATGGGACTGAGACAGTAAAGCGCTTTGGTCCTTCTAAGAAGACATATAGTTAAGTAAACGCCATTTAACAGTTAATTAAATTGGTAGCCTTGGAACGGCAATACCTGTTCAGTGGGTGGTAACTCCTGTCTGGGTTTGCACAGTATGTAACCATTGATGTTTTTGGTCCAGCAGAAGTACAACTTCAGCTCAGAAGCAGATGGACCACATTGTCATCATGCTCATGCCTTTTTTTTGTTTCAATCCCAATGACCTCATGTCTAAAATTTTGCCACTATTTTAGACCAAGAGAAAAGCAGCTGGATTGCTCAGTTGGATTAGTGCACGACTGGAACAGGGTTCAATTCCCAGGAGGCGGGATGAACCTCATCCAGCATTGTTCTTTAGGCACCTAACTATGTAACCACAAGGGGTCCAAGTGTGGGTCCCCCTGTGGATATAAAATACAGGGTTGTGACAGGAAGGGTATCTAGTGTAAAAAGTAAACCCCTGAAGAGGTGAACATTGGACCGACAGCAGGTCGAGTTCCCGTGTAATTTCAAACAATTGATGTCATGTTTGGCACTCACAATTGTACTGTTCTCCAGACCAAACAACCGTGTTGTGGCACACACCTGAAAACAGAGCAAGCATTCTGGACCAACTGAACAAACTGGATGTTGAGGGTCAAATGCCTCTTTGCTCTTTGACCTTGAACTGCTGGTTTGGTTTGAGAAGGCCCCCAAAGTATGGGACCCTTTTTTCTTGTTTATGTTGAGGCGCTGAGATTTACATTTTATTTTATTTTTTTCTTATACCTTGGGGGTTTTAAAATAATGTATTGGATTTTTTGCAATTTTGTATAGTTTTTGTTGCTGTTTCTTTTTATGATTGATGTCTTTTGGTGGATTCTTTCCCCTTTTTTAACTTGTTCCTAAATATGAAGAAAAATAAAATGTTTAAAAAAAATAAATAAGTTAAAAAAAGAGACACCACCGCTGCAGATATCTTCAAGAACACTTCAAAAGTACTACAGTTTGTTAGTAAAACTTCAAACAAAAGCCTGAATAGAGTCTTCACTGTGGGTTGTTTTCTGTGTCCATCCCCACAATGTAGAATAAAATGTGATTCTAGAGACTCGATGACCAACTTCCAGTTCTTTGTTTTCTGATTCTGGAGCTAATAAAGTCATTTTTGCCTCTCTGACCCATCGGTGGTCATCCACAGTCATGCACAATCGACTGTGATGCACGGTCAACAAGAATCACCTTTAACCTATTCAGCAAGTTAGCCTGAAGCAGCTTGTTCGTCATATAGGACCTTAGCGCACCAATAAACATTGCTGGGGCTTTATCAGTGTTTCTCAAAGCAGCTGATTAACTTTAAAGACCCACTGTGATTAAAAAAAAAGGCTGTTTTTGGTGTTTTCAACTTGTTCTTGTGGCATTTTTTTAAAATTGGAGTTCCAATATTGCTCAATTTTTCTTGAGCTGATGATGTAAGGTTGGGGATGTGAGGGGCTGTGAGCTAGAAAAAAGAAAAAGGATGACGGGAAGTGGGGGTGGGCTTACAGTCCCTCACACAATTCAGAGCTATAATGAAGTACTGCTGCTCTGCAGAAACTATGTCCCAGAAAACAACACAGGTTTTTAGATTTTGCCTAAAATTAGAACTTATAAGACCACTGAGAACACTTTTACAATAGATCAACAGACGATTGGAGTGGAACTTTAAACAAATCTTTAAATCTACAAGCAAGCAAAAGACAAACTAATCTAATCCAGACTAGATGCAGGAACTGCATTATTATTTTTATTCCAGGTTTGATCAGCGCCTTGCCCGCCCATGTGTTGAAGTGACCTTGGGCAATACACTGAACCCTACCTTGCTTCTGGTGGAAGGTTGGTGCCACCAGTGTGTGAATGGGTAAATGGGTTTGTGACTGTAAAGCGCTATGGGCCTTCGAGGAAGATAGAAAAGAGCTATACATTTTACGCCATCATTTACCATTTGCCATTAGAACTACAAGAGACCACTAGACAGTGCGCTGAACCTTTTTTCTTCAATGATTTGTGATCTTCACTGGTGTCCATGGATTACATGAAATCTTTCCACCTTTATCCACCTTTGTCATGGTAGAGATAACACGTCAATGCAAGGGTGGGGTCATCTGGACCCTACAAGATAGCACAAGGGTTAAGAAGACATTTTGATTTTGGTTTTTCAGGCTTACTTATCAAAGTTGTCATAAATTAAAACACTATCAAAGTCTTCTTTTTACCTTTGTGCCGTCCGGTTCCTCTCTATTCTGGAAAAGCCTTCATGCTCTCTGTTATCTATCAACCTTATTAAAGGCATAAATACAAACCATTCATGAAGGGCTTCAGGTCAGGAGCACAACAACTGCGGTTCCTTGATTCTAACCTCTATCTGAGGCCCTTCATCACAATCTCCTCGACCAGCTGTCATTTAACCCTTGTGCTATCTTAGATGACCCCACCCTTACATTGACGTGTTCTCCCTACCATGACAAAGGTGGATAAAGGTGGAAAGATTTCATGTAATCCATGGACACCAGTGAAGATCACAAATCATTGAAGAAAAAAGGTTCAGAGCACTGTCTAGTGGGTCTAGATGACCCAACTCCCAATGTTAAAGTGCCTAGGATAGTACAAGGGTTAAAACTTGATTTCTGCAATTATTTTGGAGTGGGAAGCTCTCCAACTCAGTGTTTACCCAGGCAGACGACTTCAACTATTTTGGTTTGGTTTTATAAAATTGGTTAGAATTAAAACATGAAGCTCAACAGGAAACTTAAGGAAACCTGTCAGATGGTTTGTAATCACTGAAAATGAAAAACCTCTGAATGCAAAACTGAGCTAATTAAACATTTCACTCAAACATTTGGCTACATAATAAAAAACAACCATTGCTTTTTTAGCAGCAGATTTACTAAACATACAGGAGGCAGATTCTCCACATATTGGATTCAAATAAATATTCAAAGCTGTGAAAGAATTCGGTCCTGAATTCTTATTTGTTTGCATGTTGTCACACTTATATGTTTTAGATTAAAAAATGTTATGTTTTTTATAAAGATTGCAAGTATTCATGCTTTTAATTGCTTGTGTTTTATAATAAACAAGGGAACAAATCTTTGGGTAAAAGGCGCATTAGGCTGGCAGGTTCTTAGCTGCAACCCCTGCAGTCAAGCTTTTACAATAACAAGCCATTGACAGCAATCTGGAGATATTTGGTCATCCAATCTTTGCAGTGTGGTTTAATTTACACACACTGGCTGGCTTTTCAATAGTGAGCCTAGTTCTTCAAGTCTTGTAACACCATTTAAATCCGATTCAGTTTGGGCTTTGACAAAATGGTGCAATGGTAAAGCACTGGTCACAAATGCCCCTCTACAGTAACCAATAAACCTCTGCAGAATGTTTCTGGACTGTGGGAGGAAGCTGGAGTGTCTGGCTTCTTCCAGCCATTCTGGAACACACAAGGACAACGTGCAAACTCCACACAAAAAGGTGCCGGCCTGGAATTGAACCAGGGCCAGGGCCTTCTCACTGTGAGGCCAGAGTGCTATGTCACCATGTTCAACCCATGGTAAAAACATTTTCCAAAATTTGCCAACAAAACAGGTAGTGGGGGTTGGGTATCTTGTCGCTTGTTGTGTTCCTCCTGTTCCTGGCTAACGGATTCCAGAATTTAGGAATTTCCTGGAACGCAGAAGCTTCCAAAGTTGAATTTAGTTTGTTGTTGTTTTTTCTGCATTTGCAGACTTTTCTCCATGTGGTCTAAAGATGCGTGTGTGTGTGTGTGTGTGCGTGTGTGTGTGTGCGTGCACCCATGGTCTGCGGGATGAGTTAGGAATGCATGCCCCCCCTCCCCCACGCTCTTTCTTCCAGGGTAAAAAGCCGTGAAGATAAGAGAAACGTACACACTGTTTCTCATGAGTCGTGGTAGAGACTGATACAGTTGTGTCAAAAACAAAAATACATCACAATGTAGAAGATTACAAAAGAGAAAAAAAATTGATTTCAGATTTTTTTGAGACTGAGATCTCTGCAAAGATTTCTAAGCTCACTGACTGAAGTAGCTTCAAATAAACATGGGAGCACACAACAAAGCAAGAAAGCAGCAAAAAAGAAGGAATATGGACACTGAGCCTACCTGTAAGAAGTGTTAGCATTGCCACGACAACCAGGAACGTCAACCTCAGGCCGAGTTGCTGCGATGCCATGTTGGACCCACTCTGAGTCTTTCTAACGCTCCTGAAAAGCAACAACAGTGCAGAAGCTGTTCAGCGACCAAAGAGATCAGTGGGCTGAATCCCAGACTTTCCAAGTGGAAACTGGCCTGTGGCACTGGAATGCCATTTACCTCCCTGCCTACAGCAGCAGAACCACAACTGGGAGCATTTTCCGCTCTTAAAGGAATTTTTTTTGCTAAGTACTTTTCCATGAACACATGTAGCAGCAGACAGGCAGGGAAAAAAGCAGAAAAGGTTTGTGCAGTGAAAACAGTCCCAGTTTGGTCAATTCCGCTGTTATCAAACTGCATCATCATCAGAAAAGGCTTTTGTCAACCAACACTAACACAATTGTCGACCTTGTTTAAATAATACAAAGAATTTCAAGGTGTTTTATTGATTACTTGATTCTGTGTCTGCGCGTTTTGTCTGCACACTCTTGCATCTGCTACAAGCTGGAGTGTCTGTCTCAAGGACACGAGGAGGAAGGACTGAAGAATCGATTAGAAGATAACTTCTCCACCTGTGCCACTGCTGCTGCATGGCTTGAGTTCATTTATTCAGACAATCATGTAAATCTCTCAGGAATTCAGCCTTCACCACGAAGATTTGCAGGGATAGACAACACACGGCCAAAATGCGAGGAGTTTGCAGGTACCAGTCTTTCACAGGGAGGTTTGCTTTAAGAGCTCTGGAAGGAATGAAGCCTCTGAGAGCAGGAAACTGACCGATCGCCACCTGATAACATTGACTAAAGAAAGCCAGATTAGTTGATAAATGTAACCAGATGACATTTATGATACTTTTTAAACATCCAGCAGCAAAGTACACTGCTGGTGTCATAAAAAAAGCATCTTTAAGTGCCCAAAATGTAAACAATCATTTTAAATCAGATGTAATTTTTGGAGGCAAAACACAAGTAAAGTAACTATGGATCAAATCCAGCTCTAATGCATTTCAGTCCAGAAGCCCTGGCTGCAGTCTGCCTCAACGTGGACGGAGTTAAGCACGTCGCACTCTGCCCACTGTGTGTGATTTTTCGTTACAGTAAAGGTTCGCATTCAAAGATACTAAGTTTTTCAGCTTTTAGAAGCTGATCTGGTTTCTTCAGTCGGCAATAATCTGCTCTGATTAGGAGAAGATTCTCTCAGTGGTTCCAGATTTAGCTTCTTTTTCCAGTTGGTGAGCCGTAATTTAATCATCTCAGCATACACTCCCGAGTCCGGTAGGTGGCAATATTGCACGAGGAAACTCATAAAATGCGAAGAAGAATCACGTGCGCGATCAACCCCGCCCTCGTTGAGCCACGCCTCGGTCCAACAGTCCAACAGCACGAAGAAGTTGGTCAAAATAATTGAATGGATCTTTTGGTCTGTTTTAGATCAAGGATAAAATGTAAATGAGATAACTCAGGCTGCTGTTAAAGTATTTCAGATGGATTCATGCAGGTGACATGTTTATTACTCAAAATGTACACACAGCCCAAGGTGTGCGATGACACACATATAGGATTTAAATTGTTTAAGTAAACGCCCGTTAATGTTGTTTTTCGTGTTTTTGTAAAAAAAATATTTGTCTTAATCTGACTCAATCTTTTGAGTCACAGCTGTTTTTTTCTCTATAGAAATCTAGGTACTTCCTGTTTGTAACGTGAGGGGGGAGGGGTCACTTAGTCCAGTTCAATGGTGGGAACTGGTCAAAATATAAAGTATAACTTGGTTTATTCGTCTCTCGTACTTTCACAAACCACATTAGTTATTCCATAATTTACACATTATGTTGAAGTTTGAGGAAACTCATCAAAGCAGCTGCAGTGACAGTAATTAACCATACAGAACAGAGAGCAAACAAAATGTTTATTTTGAAGTCCTGTCTTTGTAAAATTCACAAGAGGCTGTTCATTAAAAGTGATTTTACTGAGTGAAAGGTGAGCAGGCAGCTTCAATCACAGCATATTTGCAATTCCTTTCTTTAATTACAGAAGAGAATACAAAGAAGAACAATAGAAAGAAGAAATCTTTGTGCGTCCGTCCCTTTAACAAAGACATTTTTCTGAATTAAAAATGTGGGGAAGCTAGATAATACGCAAAGACTGTGTAAAGTATTCTCAGCACAAAGAAAATTATTTAAAAAATACAGCACAAATTTAAATATTTTTTCTTAACCATAAATAGAATAAATGATTTGATTTCTGATTTTAAATGATAAGTCAGCATTGCATTTTTTAAGTGGAGGTCATTTGATTTAATTAATAAATCCAGGCCAACTTTTTATCACACTGCATGCACTGCTGCTAAGGCTGAAAATTACAAGAAAATATTTGGCTAAAAGTAAATTATTATCTCCATTCTGTGGCGATAAACACATTTTTTCATAGTGTTTTGAGAAATTTTTCCAAACAAAACACCATCACATTTTATTGTAAGTAAATGCAACATGTAAGGGAAATCTCTCCGTAAAAACAGCGGTGCAAAAGTGTCTTTTCCCCCAAGGAAAGAGGCTACAATGCAGGAATCCAGGGTTCGATTCCCAGAGGGGGATAAACAATGGCACTGGGTCAATTACCATATCGATGGCGAGCAATGAACCCACCAATCACCCAGTGAGGGCCCTTTGGCAAGGCCCTTAACGCTACTGCCTCCCAGCATGGTTAGGCTGCAGCTCACCGCTCCCCCAGGGGATGGGTCAAAATGCGGAGAAGAATTTCCCCATTGTGGGATCAATAAAAGTATCAATTATGATTATTATAATTATGAGACAAATGAAAAGCGTCAAGTAAAATGCCTTATTTGTTCGTTTTTTTCTTGTTTTTTTGTTACTTGTCTTTTAAATGATTTGAATTACAATCCATCAAGTACTGAAAGGGCCCGTAGCCTTGAGGTTGTATGATCTGTTCTCATTGCAAATAAAGGTAAGAATGACAAAAGTGCTGCTTACTTTCAAAAGGATGTGTGTGTTTTTTGGCAGAGTGAGCATCTTTTAGTAACATCCTTAGCAGCTCTGATGAAAGCCTGGAGCTCTTCCAGGCCTGTAAATGTGTTTCAGTCCCTGACTCCAGGCCTAATCTGTGGTATTTCATGTATTTTAAACTTTCTGGACGTAAGAATAGTATTTTTAACACCTGATTCTCTCCTACGTATTAACTCGTACATACAGCAACATGCCAGGGTATAAAGCATTAAGAAGAACAGAGATTAGGAAAGCTGTGGGAAAGTTTGCAAATGTCACTTTTAAATTTTGAATGGTTAAAAAGCCTTGTATTATAATATCCTCTCTGTGAATATATCATTTTCTGTCTCTATGTCTATTCATGTAGTTTGTGAATACAAAGAGGTGATGCAGAAAAAGGGGGACAGTGTCATGTTTCCTGTCAGCTACTCCCTCCTCCCCCCTCCATCCTGTTTTGGACGCGACCAGCTGCAAGTACGCACCTCATCACCACGGCCTTCTTAAGGATCCCCTGGATCTTCAGTCGGTGCCAGTTCGTTGTACATGCTATGGTGCATAGTCTGGTCAACTCATGTTCCTGTTTGATTTCTCGTTACGCTCTACTCATTGTGATTCTCGCTCTGCTTCAGGAAATACCTTTTCGGAAACTCACCTGGTCACAGTCCTCTGGTCGCCTAAATCCTTCGCCTGGGATTTCCGCAGCAAGATCCCTCCAGCCAGCCGCCACGCCTCGCCTAGGAAGAAGTCATCTTCTCGTCAACTCTTAATTAAATCTTCAAAACTTACCTTTGAGTCCGAGTCTCTTTCTGGGTTCCAGCATTTGGGTCATTCCGAACTCACGTCGAATCATGACAGACAGTGAAGCAAGATGAGACACTTTTTATTTTGTTGTCTTGGAGGTCTGGGGAAATCAAATAAAAACATATGCTTTTAATGTAGGATGTCTCCTGTCACATGAGATTGTCAGAAGTTTCGGTAACACTTTATATTAAGATTCCTTAACAAGCTTTGTTAACGCATTAACAAGCATTATAATAGAATTTTAAGGGTGGTAATAAGACATTTATTAATACAATAAGTCTAATGAAGGACCCTTGGAGTATTTCAGGCAGGCACCTTGAGCAGTGCGTTTACCTGGTCACTCCTCCCCGCGGGCGGTTCAGTCTACTTAACTCACCTGTTCAGCGTCCTACTGAAGTTTCAGGTATTTTTGCGAGCTCTGCGTTCATCACCCCACCCTCTTCTACCAGGCTTCCACCTGGTAGCTCCGTTAGTGGTAGTTTAATACCCAAAGTTTTCTATGGAGACCGTTGTTTTATGTATGTGAGCGTAGCATTATGCCAAACTAAACGAAATATGGAAATAAATCGTCTTTACTGCATGAGTTGTCTGACTGAAATAAGGTTGTATTAAAATTACTTAGTTAACACATTCATAAGCATTATTATTAAGATGTTTTTAAGATATTAAGATACATTTATTGGCATTAAAGATGCCTAACAAATTTGTTAGTGTTAATAAGCTTAATAAGATTAATTAACAACCTTTGTTAACAAATTAAGAAATATTATTATTGTTTGGGGTTCTAGTAAGACATTTATTAGCATTATAGATGTCTCACACAAGCCTAAGTGTTAATAAGCTTAATAAGTTTTATTAACTAACTTGACAAATTAATAGGCTTTATTAATGTGTAAAATGCTAGAAACCTGACTGGCATTCAGTATGAATATTGATGTATCATTTTATCTCCTCTAATATTTAGATTAATGTCGTTTATAGTTTTGAGGAATTTGACTTAAAAAATAGTGTTTGTGCTATGACAGGCTCTGTTTTTGTGTGGTCCTTTTCAAAAAGATGAAAAAAAAAGATGGGGAATATATTACTTTTCTTAAATCAATTTTAAAACATTGACATCTTTCTCTAACATTTTGTTAACATTTAATAAAAATCTGAAACACACGTCTTGTTTGTATCTGTTTTGAGCTTAAATCCCAGCAGGTTTCTTGTAAAACAGGAGAAAAAGTAGCTCAGCTGTTGTTCTCACTCCAGAAGTTTGCGGAGGATCATCAACTTTTAATTGATTTTCAGCCTTTTCTTTTTTTTCCGATGACCCAGAGAGAGTCACACGTGTTTCCTTGGCCCGATACCAGAGTTAATTGAGGAACAAAGCTGGTATTGGATGTTTATTCCTGCATCAGAGGCTAAATGATCGGACCTGAGATTTGTCCCTGCCGGAGTATCTAATCTGAAAAAGAAGCGGTGAAGTAACTGTTACACTTTTCTTAAAGGTCTGTCTGCTTTAGAGTCTGGTCTCTTTCTCATCCTGGACCATATTACCGCTAATCCAAATGATGGCAGGTGCTTCTTAAGGCGGCGCCCAACATTGAAATTCTCAAGGCTTTCTATGCTCTTGTTTTAAACATCAATCACCTAGTTTATAGAGTCCAGGAAGGACTGAAGAGGAGCTGAGAGGCAGACTCATAAATATGAAAGAGATTCAATGCAAGAAAAAAAAAAGTGGTGTCATTTTGCAGATAAATGCGACCAAACAAGGCACGACTGTGAAGTTCACATTTAATATTGCTTCTTTAGTTATTCTTCTTATGAGTCTTGCACAGTCTAGTCCATTCTGCAGCAGCTCAGGTGGTTGTCATTTCTCAGATGTTCCAGTGTGGCGTGGTGTCTTTGTAGAGAGAAATTGGAAAAGTGTTTTTTACAATCCATCTGCTGAAAATTCAACACTGAATATTTTACTTAAACATAACTGAAGAGATCAACGAATCAGTGGTCAGGTTCACTCTTGTTCTATTTTCTTTTATAATTGTCCGATGTGCTATATCATCGGTCCTGCCTCTGCCCTGTCAAATTTTTTATTTTTTTCATTCAAACTAGAATGTAGAATGAAATATTTTCATATTTAAATATCTGCAATGAGCTCAGAATGTTGGACTTGTTTTAACTGAGCTGTTTTCTTACCTTCTTCACTGTGTCTGCTCTCATTTTTTTTTATTCATAAACATCTATTTCATTCTTACAGTCGCTAACACGTCTCTCTTTTGTCTCTGTGATTCTGTGCTCAATCCTCTAAAACTACGTCGTTTTTGAGTTTATTTTTGTGGCTTTGCTGCTCCTTCTGGGTTTTAATCTGAGAGAAATGTGCCAGAACGGGTAAAGACTCCAGAATCCCGTTTGAACAGAACCGATACAAAGTCCAAAGTCCATGTCTGCCTCCAAGCACGTCAGAACGAGACAGAGAAAGCTGATTGGTTAGAATCTAGACCAATCAGAAGGCTGTTTGATGGCAGATATGTCACGCTAAAATGAAACTTATGAACGCAAAATCAAAGATAGTGAGGAAGCGAGATAAGACACAATGCATGTGAAAACAGTTGTGTTGCAAACGCAAGAATATTTTTTGAGAGCAAAAAAATGTTTTTGAAAGCAAATATTTCTTATTTTCATTTGCTACGTAGAAAGTTTTGTTTGCAGTGTGTTGGCATAAATATTTCATAGTTATCAAGCTCTAAGTATACAAAACATGGCCACTGAATCAAGCATTGAAGGATAAACCAGGCAGGCACTTTGTGCCTTGGAGGCACGTTAACATTGGGAGTGGGGTCATCTGGACCCCACACGATAACACACGGGTCAAGATGCATCCACTCCTGTCTACGACCCTCCATAGGCCAGACAGCCCAAAAACCTGTAGCACCTGTAAGGGTTAACCCCTGTACGACTGCATGAGACCATAATCCTCTAGTGTTTTATTCAGACTGCATTACTAATTGTTTTCTTTGAAACAACGGTACCTGCTGATTCCAGGTCTTTCTGAAGCTCTCCACGAGTGGTCCTGGGCGGTTGGAGAACCCTTCTGATGATTGTTCTGACTCCTCTGTCTGAAATCTTGCGAGGAGCACCTGGCCGTGGCAGGTTTATGTTAATGCCGTGTTCTTTCCACTTCTGGATGATGGCCCCAATGATACTCACTGGAACTTTCAGAAGTTTAGAAATGCGCCTGTAACCAATGCCTTCAGTGTGTTTTGCAACAATAAGGTTGCGTAGGTCTTTGGACAGCTCTTTGCTTTTACCCATCATGAACTGCTTCTTGTCTAACACCTTGCTGCTGAGAAACCTTTTTAAAAGGCATCAATCAGGACTATACCAGCTGATATTACTTTGCACTAATAGGGGGCAGGTTAACCTTCTGAATACTGAGAAATTCCAGCTGCTTTCTTGGCTTGCCAGACCTTTTTACCCCTTGTTTTCTTCATGTGTTCAATACTTATTCCCTGTGCCATATCATTTTATTACACATAACTTCATTTATTGACATAAATGTTTGGATTTCTTTCTATGTGTGCATTACTTGGGTTGATGCTGACATCTGGTGAAAATTCCGTGTCAATAGCTCAATTAGAAATATGTTTTTTGAGAGAAATGTTGACGTGTTCAACACTTATTTTCCCCGCTGTATCTGCATTCTGTGGTCGTGTTCCGGTTGATTTTCTTTCTGCGGTCAGCATCGTCTGACACCTGCTGGACCAGTGCTGACCCCAGTGTTTGTCAGCCTGTTTTTTTTTTCATTCTGATGCTGACTGGAGTTTTAAAAATCTAAACTTTATTTATTCAATGTCTTTATTATTGTGTTCTTCAGCCTTGTACGTAAACTTGATTCTGCCCAGTAAGGTGTTGGGGTCTGTTTAAGGGCTGAGAGCTAGCCTTAAAGAAAGACTGTGCTGAGCTGAGCTCGGTTCTGAACAAACACCAGAACCAGGTCTGTTGGAAAAGGCCTATTTCTGGTCCTACGAGTTCACCAATGTCAAGCCCGCTGCCGCGACAGGCCTTTATATTGTTGATGAAAGGCCCAAATAGTGGCATTCCAATGAGGACCTCATATGTGTTGTGGTTTGGACATGCAAAGTCTGAGCACAGGAAACTCACATGGAGCAAACTCTGGAGCATGGAATCCAATAGGCTAAGCTTCCTTGTACGAGCCACCTACGATGTGCTGCCCTCCCCCACAAACCTGCAGTTTTGGCTTGGACAAGATCCATCCAGCCCCCTTTGCTCTGCAACTGCAACGCTAAAGCACATCCTAGTGGGCTGTGGGACCAGCCTCACGCAAGGCAGATATACATGGAGACACAACCAGGTCCTGAAATGTCTTGCCAATACACTTGAGTGCAGGAGGGTATTTATCCACGCCCAACCCCGCAGCAACCTGGATGTGCGCCGACACCCACCACCATTTGTCCGAGAAGGGGAGAAGCCAAGGATTAATCCCTCCCTCCTTGAGCTGACCCCTCTGAATGCAGCCAGGGACTGGCAAATGCGAGTCGACCTTAACCAGAGGCTTATCTTCCCCTCAGAGATTGCGGCAACCACTGTGCGTCCAGACCTTGTCCTCTGGTCTAATTCATGCCGACTTGCCTACATCATAGAGCTGAGAGTCCCCTGGGAGGACTCCCTTGACGAAGCTTATGAGCGTAAGAAACTTCGCTATTCCAACTTAGCTGCTGAAGCAGAGGATAGAGGCTGGAACAAAAGTGTGCAGCCAGTGGAGGTAGGATGCAGGGGCTTGTCGCCAGTACGACTACTAATCTCCTAAGGGAAGTTGGAGTCAGAGGACGGGCACACAGACAGGCTTTAAAAGAACTGACCAACACCGCTGAGAGGGCGAGCCATTGGCTGTGGATGAGGAGAAGTGACATCACATGGACAAAAATGAACAACTAGCAGTGAGACACACACCCAGGATTGAACAACCTGTGGTGGGCCTACCTCAGCGGAGGGTGTATTGTGATAAATGGCCGAAGCACCCTAAGATGTTGGGGTGCACAACTGATGATACTTCCGGTTCCGGGGTTAAGGCAGGACGCGTGGTCGCGGCTCTCTGCGGATACTATCTTCAAATTACTTAAGAAGTTGATTTTCTCCAAAAAGAGAGCTGACCATGCCCCCGAAGAAACCCCAGGAATATGAAGAGCTCAAAAAATCTCTTGACATTATTCAAGAAACGCTGAAAAGTTTTATGGATCAAGTGTCGGCTAAACTAACACCACTCTGGGAGATGATGGAAGAGTTCCGAAGATTTCGGGCTCAAAACGAGCAGGGAGAAAACCGGGTCGAGATTCTGGAGAAAAGACTGGACGATGTGGAACAGCAAGTAAGGATGAATAATGTCATTCTCACTGGAGTACCAATCAAGCCTCGAGCGAAGCTGAATTCAGCTGGAGCTAGCGCTGCTAATGCTAGCGCTAGCGTAGCTAGCAGTGCTAATGCGGAGAATGATGCATCGCTGGAGCAGCAAATACATTCATTTCTCACATCTAAAGGGATTTCCCTGGATCTCAATACCATCGAGACCTGCCACCTGCTCCCCAGGAGAAAGGAGACGGATAAACCAGCGATCTTCATCAGGTTTGTGAATCACAAACACAAGCTAGCTCTGATGAACCAAAGGAAAAACCTGAAGGGTTCGGCTGCTTATCTGAACGACCATCTGACCAGAAGGAATGCTGAAATCTCAAAACATGCACGGCTTCTCAGGAAGCGTAAGCAGATTGAGAACACTTGGGTTAAAGGCTGCAGGATTTATGTCAAACCGCTCGGTCCAGAGGACCGCACCAAGGTTATGGTCGTGAACACCATGAAGGACTTTGAGAAGTGCTTGATCACGGTCGTCTGAATCAACGTGGAGTAATAAATCAAAGAGCCCAATAATTTCAAGAAATATGACACCTGGAATCATCACTTTCTCCATAAGTCTGACGTCACCTGAATAGCAGCAGAGTTCTGACCTGCAGACAACTTGACCTCAACTTTCACCGCAGCTGATATCAGCTGAAGAAGGATATGGACCTGAATCTAATGTCTGCAGACATAACATGGAAGAGAACTATTAACTGTTTTGAACCCAGGAGACCAGCTGTTATCAGTAAAAGAAGAAATACCAACCTTGGACAATCGACAGATTATGGACCCTTTTTATTTTTCCCTTACAGCATTACCTTATTATTAAAAAAAAAAAAAAAAAAAAAATTTAAAAAAGTAAAACAAATGATTAATCACTTATTGAAAATTGTTGAATTGATTGACTTTTGATGATATTACTTCACTAGCTCCTAAAATTGATAAAATGATTCAAAAATCTTTCCTAATGTAGCATAATTTTGCACATGTTTTTAACTTTTGATACTTGATGAAATTTTGCTATGAAAACTCCTGAAACAGTGTTGTGTCTATTTTACTGATATAGTATTATGTTTTAAAGCATATGAATGACTTTTAAAAAGTAACATAATTTGCATATATTTCAGATGCTGCATTTGCCATGTTGATTTCTAAAGTTATTTTTGACGTAGTACTTAAGTAATTTCATCTTTGGCACGTGCTTTATTGATACCTTATGATTCTTAATTCTGTCTGATAAAACCTAGGAACCGGATATTGATAAATCATGTAATAAAATGGTTATAGTATAACGGGGTGGGATTATATAAGTTCGCTTCTTTCCACTCCCTTTCAAGCAATTTTTATTAATTATGTCTAATTATCCTAAGTTTGATTAGTTACTGTATGAATGTATAACTGATGATTATATTGCTTTTGTGTGTATTACTCCTATTTGATTGCTTGAAATAAACCATTTCAAATCAAAAAAAAATCAAATGATGTGTCTCGCTGGCAATAAACGGAAGTTCAAGAACCTCAAGAGCTCCTGAAATTGAAAGGGGTAACGTTAGGGATTGTAACACCTAGTCCATTCTTCAACAATGGGTAGAAAAAAGGAAACGATGTAAGAAGTCAAAACAAATGTTTTTGTGAAAAATTCAATGCAGCTGGCAAAACTAGAACGTGAAAGGAGATTAAACAGTGTCACAATGCAAGTGCTGTGCTGATGTCAACTGCTCCTCCTAGATTGTTGTGTTCCACTGTTTTGCAGATTCATCAATGACAAAAGGACAAACGGATTGTGTGCTTGTTTAGGGACATTGAACAGAAAACAATCCTTAACGAAAAACAATCCTTAGCGAATCTGGTTAGTAAATCTTTTTTCTTGCCATCATCCACAGAAACCTTCAGTAGATCAGGCAAAATGTGTTTTTCACAAGAATGGTTCTAAAGCAGAAAAACTGCTCTTCTGTGACACAAAAGGACAGAATAAAGGGTTTGTTAGGAACAGGAGGTGTGAATGGACCTACAGCTGAGGAGCTGCAGGACAAATGGAAAAACACCATTTCAATTCAACTGTATTCAGTCAGGTCAAAGTCACTTCAATAACCGGAGCGAGCTGAGAGGTCTGCTAGTTTTACTCTATACCAGGGTCGCCCAATGCATTGATCACGACCAACCAAAGGAAGTGTGGGTAAATCGCGTGCAATTAAAAAATGAATAAACCAAAAAAAAGATTGATATTTTAAAAAACGTTGGCAGCCAAGCATCACCCTCGCTATGAAATACGTCACTTAATTGACATGCAGAACAGCCTATCAAATCCTCTGAAATATACGTCCACATGCATGTTTGACCACACTCAGCGTCACATTCCTCCAGCACATATGGCGTTTTCTGCCTCCTAATCTACAGAGAAATGTGAACACCTTAACCGTAGATGTGCCTGCTACTATACTTTATGTTTTCTCGACTGGCTCCAGATCAGTCACTCAAAAAGAACTCGAGCAGAATACACAGAACGTTTCTGTTGTCGGCACACTGTGCCATGCAGCATCGTTGACATGACAACTATGAACACACAGGTCCAAATCATACGCTGTAGAAGAACAATATCAAATGAACTTTTTATCATGTTCTAATCTTAAACATTTTATACATTTAATTAAAAATACTTGTCTGATTAACTTAAAAAAATATATATATATATATGCAAATCTTCAGCAACAGTGTGATACTGTCTTGTCATCATGGACCAAACTCTCTAAGGAATGTTTCCAGAACTTTGTTGAATCTATGCCATGAAAGATTAAAAGGGATTCAACCCGGTACTACATGAAGGTAGGTTTGTCTTTTGGAGCTGGTTGTTCCAAAATAGGCAGCATACCAAAAGTGTGAGGAACCCTTGCTGCATACTGTTTCCCTCTGCCTGCTGCTGCAGAGTCTCTGCATTTGACATGAACAGCACATAAAGTAAAAACACTTGACTGTACTCCAACATTACGGTACAGTAAAGAAGTCAGTGTTTGGTTTGGAAGGACAGACAGTCTTCCTGTGTTTCAGGAGCACAGCTGGAATGGAAAAAGCCTGCAGCTCCAGTTAAATTGAACGCTTTCCCTGTTGGGTTTGTGAGGTGAGCAGAGCAAATTGCACACATGAGGAGGAAACATTCTGAAGAAATAAAGAAATGCATGATATGGATTCATAATCGTCAAGGTTTGCTGCTTAATTGTTAGGGCCAGCTTCATTGATTTTTCATCACGTCTCTGCCATTTCACTCATAAAGTTCCGGCTGCCCACTTACAGCTCCCAGGGACCGTGTGATTTCATGCTGAGTCATGGTGGGATTCTGTGGCGCTTCTGCTTATGCTGCAGCAGCATGCCCAAAGATGTGATTTGTCATGGCTCCACGAGGCGGACTTCTCAGGGATTCACAGTTTCTGGTCAAATATTTCACATTAGAGATAAAAAAAATGAAGAGATGCTTGCGAATCCCCAAATAACCCTGTTTAAATTTTCATGAGAAGTCATTTTGTCAATCTTCAAGGCATCCTCATTCCTCTTAGATGTCACATTTCCTTTTAGTCATGAGCATGAGAGTAGAATTAAAGAAGTGGAATTGCAAACAAGGACTATCTGCTTCCAAAACTCTTTAAACTTTTCCTCTGACTCTTGGGTTGAACCTGCTTATTCAAGTTGATCCCGCCGTGGGGGAGAAGAAAACACAACAGCAACAACTGATCCAGGTACAGGAGTTTGTGTTGGAAGTTGTCCAAAAGCCCATAAAATGAACATCTTTGCTGCTGCAAGTATTCCTAAACAAAGGGTAATCCCTTCGTACTTTCTTCCTGCGTGTATTTTAGCTGCACCGGAAATTAGAAATCAGAACATCAAAGGTTTTCTTTTTTTAAAATACATTGAACTTTGGCCTGAAACACATTTTCCTCTTGTTGCTCCTCCTTGCTTGCAGCTTTACTCTTTCACTTCTTAACGTTAGAGCAGACAGCGTGACCCGATGCACTCTTTGACTACAACTTCACATAAGTCTTTTAAAGCTTCAAAAGCCTCTGCTGAATGATAAAAATCAGGAAAAAAAGTTCAATGAAAAGCCCTTTTCCCTCAAAAAATGTACAGATCCAAACTAAAATTGAGTTTCCGTGTTTCCCTCAAAGGTCTCTCTGTGGTTCAACAGACTCACACAAACCTTTGAGAGCTCAGAGAACATTCCGGTATGTTTTAACAGTCTCTGAATCTTTAAATGTTTGCCTTTTTTGCAAAACGAATAATTCACAAGAAGAGAAAATCATTGCTGTAACTGTTAAAAAAAAACTTTTACAATGAAAAGGTTCTAGAAAAAAAGCATGTGGAGACAGACACCTGCACAGAGCAACAGGCTGATCACGTCCACATCACGGCACATCGATGCAGAAATTCATGCAAAAGGAGGCCAAAGCAAGTATTAGAAAGTAAACACAGGATTCAGAAGTTGTAGTAATCTGAGATAATACATTTTAAGTTTTCATCATGTGTAGGTGATATTTACTAAATTAAACAATATAAAGGGTTTTTTAAATGAGTTCCAAGCAGGATCAGCCCCAAGTGAATACAAAATCAGACTACAATTGAAAAAAAAGGAACATTTGTAAAAAGTTTTAAACTCAAAAGTACATATACTTGTCAGAAATAGTGAAAAATTGAAAAGAAAAAAAATCAAAAACCATCAAGAATTAAAAAAAAAAAATAACTATAAACCTAAAACTGTTACCCAATTAGAATACTGTTTCTTTGTAACAGCTGCTGTTTTTTAGTTTTGTCTTTTTTCCCTTTTCTCCTTCTTTGCTTTCAGTCCCCAATGTACAGTTTAAGCTCAGTATTATAAACACAAGTTAACTTTGAAACAAAAAAAAGAGAAGTTAACATGTGGGGTGGGGCTTGAGCCCATTGGGACATGATTGACATCAAGTGATAGAGGTTACGCTGATGTCTTTTTTTCCACTCCGGAATAGGGTCTGTTGTTGACGCCACCTCCCAAACTTTGAGAGAGCGTTATCACTACTGATCGCCACACAAGAGAAGGGATGACACTGATAATGATGCAATGTAACATTTATGTTTCACTTTTTGATGCTGGGAAAAAATGTTGAACTTTTTGGCAATATTTAAATGTTTTGATTTGTGCATCCACTGAACTGATCATATTTGTCAGCAAGAGAGGAAGCGTGCTGATATTGGTGAGAGTTTGATGTGTCCAACTATAAAATATGTCAAAATGTCATAAACTAAAGCCTTAGTCACAACTGCCCTTACAGATGGACACGGCTGTCTGTGAATGACAAATGAGCAAATCTGTATGGGACATGCAGGTAGCCCACATGAAGTGTTAAGATTGCAGACCACTCTGTGAACCTGTAGTGCAAAAAACTAAATGCACATTTTTCCTGCTGTGAGCAGGTCGTGGCAAACATGTAAACAACACGTACGGGGAAGTACAGGGGGGGTAGGTGACACCCAGGCACACATTTTTCCTTTTTTTTAACTCCCCAAATCTTGCAAGATGGGCAAGGAGCCCGTTAGTGCTGATAGGTGCATGCTTCCTATGTGCAGCCCGACAGTTAGAAATGAGGAAATCAGACGATCGTTTTGGGCAATCATCCTCCCATCGTCCAAAAACATGCTTCATAGGTTAATTGGTTACTCTAAATTTTCTATAGTTGTGAGAGTGAATAGGTGTGCGATTGCGGACATTCTACCCTGCGCCAGACTGGCGACCAGTCCAGGGCATCCCCTGCCTTCGCCCAGAAGTGGCCGGGATAGGCTACAGCAGCCCGTGACCCCGAAAGGGAAAAACGGAAAAGAAAATGAGTGAAAAAAAGGATGAATGAATGAAATCAGACAATTGGAGTGTAGTATGTGTGGTTGTCCCAAGGACAGCACTAAGGGGGGAGTATTTGCTTCTAAGTAACAGTTACGAGCAACAAATGTCAGAATCACCCATATTTCACAAGTGTGCGCAACTTTCACCCATTCTCAGAACCCCCTTAACCCCTTTCAGGGTCACTAGGTTGCATCAGCCTCTGTTGGGCGAAGGTGGGGTACACCCTGAATAGTCTTGAATATGACATAAAATAAATTTGTGTTTAAAAAAATGTTTAAAATTCATTCATTCATTTACCAAGGTTGTGTCCCACCAAGGTGGGGTAGCCTAGACAAGGCACACAATTTTAGCTCCCTCTGTCTCTTCCCCAAACCCTCCTCCTTCAGTGTGTGTGTCTGTGAGTGTATGTGCGTGTGACTGGTCTGAGGCCTGGTCTAAGCCACACCACACTGTACCAGGGTCAGCTGCACACTCCAGTGTGGGCACCTCCACAGCAGGGCCTCAGCCAAGGCTGGTTTCCCCTTGCCGCTTCATCCCAAGACCAGACCTCTACCACACCCATCCATTCATTCTTACACAAACTCTCTCCACCCATCCCTGTCCTGAGCAGCCTCTCTCCCCTGCACCACAGTCATCCCTCTTGCATTCAACGCTCTCCTTACCCCCTCTGTCCATCCCATTCGCGGTCTTCCTCTCATTCTCACTCCACTCACATCAGATTCATATACCCTTTTTCACCAATCGCTCCCTTCCCATTCTTTCAACATGTCCAAACCATCCCAGTGCCTTTTGCTCTGCTCTATCAGCCAACTCTCACATCACACCAGTTCTCTCTCGTATAACTTCATTTCTCACACGATCCATTAGTTCCCTGTGGTTAGGGGGGGTCGAAAAGAATACTACCAACGTATTCCCTGCGTGTCGTAAAAGGCGACTAAAAGGGACGGAGCGAGAGGACTGGGAATCCTCTCCCCTGTAACTACATTCCTAACTACGGACGGATGTTTAAAATATTAATTTATATTTAAACTCAGACTTCACTTTGGTAGGAAACACTTTTCAGTAATGCCACTGCCATTTTTTTATTAAACTGTAATGTTTGTCTTTTATTGGTTTGCATCAAATTTGGTTTCAGAAGGTAGCGACTCAGTTTGATGTCACCTTTTTTTGAGGAAGTCTTGGTAAACAAAGTACAAATACAGCTGAAAGGGACAAAAGAAAACCTATGTCAGGCATGACAACAGTTGCTGCTCGCTTATTGAGGCAAATAAAGTCAAACAAAAAAGGTTTGTTTTCTAAAAAAAACAATTTGTGCCGTTATTAACCTTTTTTCTATAAAAGACATTATTAAATCTCTGCTGTGGACAATAATTAAACTGTTAACACAAAATGAGGAATCATTTTAGTTTCAGGTAAACAGAAAAACTGAAAAAACACATTTAGTTGGCTAATAGTGCAATGCAAAAAACAAATACATTATTAGGAAAAACAACAATCTTGATTTAATGCAACTATAATTAGTGCAACACTTTCAACATTTTGTTTTGACAAGACATACTTGTCTTGAAGAAGCGTGAATCAATAATCCATCAGTCAAAATTAAATGTGTTTTTTTCAAAATAAATTAAATATTCTGAAATTATTGATTAGAATGAGTTTTTGGTTAGTTCATAACTTGATGTTTCTTTAAGGAATAAAAACATACACATTTCTAAAGAATTATGGTCTTTTAGCTTTTTTGACACTCAAGTCACCCATGTTTTTATAAAAAAAAAAAAAAAAGATACATTTTCCTAAAATATGGTTTGTTTCAATGAACTGTACGTTTGAGGTTTTTTTTGTTGGCATGTAGGGTGTATTCAGACAGGACACATTATATCCAGAACCAAGAACCTTTCCCCTGATAACAAATTTTCTGTCTGAATACACCCAAGAGGGTCCTGGTCCAGGAACCGCTCTCGGACCCATCTGTTGAGGTGGTCTTGGATTGTTTTGAATCGTACTAATCTTCGGTTTGCTCTGAGATTCCTCAATCTGAATACAATCTGTTCCCGGAACGGAACAATTGAACCAAAACAGCCACCATAGCCAGTGTTTACGGGATCTAGACAAAGAAGAAACGCAGCAACTATGACGATGACACACAACAACTTATTTAACCCTTGTGCTATCTTAGATGACCCCACCCTTCCATCAAGGTGTTCTCCCTGCCATGACAAAGGTGGATAAAGGTGGAAAGATTTCATGTAATCCATGAAAACCAGTGAAGATCACAAATCTTAACTGGCTATTTAGCACTGCCCTAGTGGCTCCCTGGAGCATTTTTTAAAAATGTTTAAAAATGTAAAAAGATGGGAGAAAGTATGTAAATATATTTTTGGTTTTAAAATGGTTTCTGTAGACACAAGACACAAACATTAACGTTTTCCAATGCTGTAAGAATGTGTTGAATAAATATTTTAACGTCCAGCAGGTATGTCACTTGCAGCGGGCAAAACGGGAGCCAAGCTGTCAACAAGTTGAGCTGTCAATCAACTGGCTGCGCTGAAGAACTGACGCTGAGGAACTGACTGTGTCCAATACAACTCACGACTCCGAACAGTATTAGAGAGAGCAGGAAAGAGAAGCTGTGAGCGCAATCGCTTTTCTGGCATGATTAGCCCCTTTTTACTTTGAACACCCACCACATCGAACATTGCACAGTAGTCATCAACCTCTCCCCCTCTCACACTCATGGTGCAACATAAAGAAACTACATAACAGGAAGAATAAACTAAGGGGGAACAACAAAAATGCCATATGAAAAGAAACGTGGGCAAACAGAAACACTCATGCTGAGCCCATGCTGAATTAGATCAGGGGACCGCGTCCCACAATCCCCTGCTGCTAACAGACCTAAAATGCACATGATCGCTACTACAATATTAAATTTAAACTTTTCTGTCAACGAAGATTTGCGTCATAGGGCTTTTTTTTTTTTTTACTTTTAGCGGACCGCTAGGCAGGTGGCTGATGTAAATTGAACCCCCGTCAGTTCCGTGCATTGCTTGATAAAATTGAAAGCGGAAATTCTGATGTCCTGCTTCACAACAAAGTCCGATGGCTGTCCAGGGGTGACGTTTTGCGTCACTTTGTCGTTTGTTTCGAACACGTGAAAACATTCCTGAAAAGCAAAGACCTGAACTACCTGCAACTGGAAGATTATACTGAGTGGCTGGAAAAGCTGCCCTTTTTGTGGATATGACTGTGACAAGCCACCTAAACAAGCTGAATGAAAGTCTCCAGGCGCCGCAAATGCTTGAAGCTGTTCTGTCATTCGAGCGCAAGCTGTCATGGGGCACGCACGTTCCATTTTATTGTTTTTTGTTCGAATCCTCAAATAAAAATGACATCAAACATCGGAGTTCTTTATTACATTTCTTTAATTTTATCAAAGCAGTGAAACATAAATCATTGATATTGTAATGAAGTTAAACTTCCACAACAGAGCAGTCACGTGACGCGTCGTTCTCTGCAGAATGCACTGCAGGGCAAATAAACATTTCATCATGAATGCTCATTATGTAAATGGTAAATGGCGTAAACTTATATAGCGCTTTCTACCTTCTTTCAAAGGCCCAAAGCACTTTACAGTCACAGTCACAGTCCCATTCACCCATGCACACACACATTCACACACTGATGGCGGCTCCGCTGCCGAACACTAGCATAAGGGTTACACGTGATCGGTTGAATGCAGACTCATTAAAACCAACCTAACCCTTGTCCTATCCTAGGCACTTTAACGTTGGGAGTTGGGTCATCTAGACCCACTAGACAGTGCTCTGAACCTTTTTTCTTCAATGATTTGTGATCTTCACTGGTGTCCATGGATTACATGAAATCTTTCCACCTTTATCCACCTTTGTCATGGTAGGGAGAACACGTCAATGTAATCTAATCTGGTCATCTAAGATAACACAAGGGTTAACGTGATCCACATTGCTTCTCACTGTTTTCCCCACAATCTATGTCATAAACACTTATCAGTGTACCTTCTTAGACGTCTTGCCAGTAATCGTCCTGCAGCATGACTCCACCAGACCAAGAAAGTGAGTAAAAAGTGTCGAGCCAGACGATACAGATGTGCATAACTGGTCAGTGAAATATAAAGTTACAATCAGTGAATTATCCCGAAAAGGATTGCAAAGTGTGGAACTTCCATTGTTCTTTCTCTGGTTGCTTTGCCCCACCCTCATAATTGCTGGCAAATGACCCAAGAGATCTTTAACTAAGTGCTTTTGTTTACAAGCATTGGTCTGGAACAGAAATCTCCAGGTGAAGTCAGTCTGAATACAGTCCAAATGGAAGGTTCAAGACTCGATCCGGACCAAATTAAGCGGACTTGGTCCAGACCAACAGATTTTTCCAGTCTTACTCTTTTTTTCGCACCTTTACAAAAAGAAAAAGAGGCTGAATGTGTTCATGTCTCAGACAGTTGGAGATGTCCAGAGGAGAGACAGTGAATATATTGAGGAAGACCATGGAGGAGCTTTATGGATGCGATGAATGAAGACGCGAAGGGAGCTGGTGTTAGAATAGAGGATGCAGAAGACCGGGAGGGAGGAAGCTGATTTGCTGTGGCGACCCCTGAAGGGAAAAGCCGAAAGGAAAAGGAAAAAAAAAGATTTTGTCTTCCTTTATTTCTCCAATAAAATGTTTTGACTGTACATGAGAACTGGACCGAGTGAGTGTGATGTCACCTGTAGAACATGGCTCACTTCCGGCCCCAACCAAATGAGGTCAATTCAGTCGCCATTTTTTGTGATACGGATGCCGCCATGTTGGAACCCGAAATCATCATCAAGCAGTGATTGGTCCGAGTCGTCTTAGTCAGTGTTTCTAAAGCAACCACTCTCGCCAATCAGGAGTGAGCTTGTTGGAAGACACCCCTACCATTCTCAAAGCGAGCTTGAGAGAATCTGTCAGTTAAACATTTTAAACATTCACTGTGAGACTGGCATACAGAGCTGGCAAAACAAGAATGTGACTTTTCACAAGTAAATAATTACTGTCATCTAAGAAAGAAGAACTTATGGGAAACATTTTAGGAAGATCTGAGTGAGTTTGTTCTCAATAGTTAATGTTTAGGCTGATCTTGTACCCTATTCAAAGTCAATGATAGCTGACTTTACCCTATTTCTGCATTATTTGGCAGGACAACTGATCTTTTTAGGTGTTTTGGAGGATGACCTTAGTATTAGTATATGTGTTCGACTTCAGATCGGACCAGATGACCCGCAGGATTTAATCATATTACAGAGGTATTAAGTAGAGGAAAAGAAACTAACCAGAATTCTTTCAGTGGCGGCTAGCGAAGAACCCAGTGCACAATCCCCGTCCGGTGGCGGTGGGCGGACAGAGACGTGTGACATATAGAAACTTGCCGGCCCGAGGCTGGGTGGGGTCCACGTGTACATTTGCTCTGCGGCGATGCTTCGCAACAGTCTCGGGTCAGCGCGTGCTTTAAGGCAAACGCCTCCCGAATCTCTAGCCGCACCATCTGTGGCAATGTCCACTAACCACCCGACACGTTTATATACACGGACCAATGAGTCTAACTGTTTGTGTAAACCTTTGTCTGTGTATAGATTTGAATAAAAATTACAATCATTTTGTGTTTTTTTTTTCTTTTAAAGCTGTATCTCTTTGTTTACTGACATGTCCATGTTGACGTCACTCTGTACGTATCCTGGACAAAGGGAGCAGTCCAGACTATTGTCTCTAGCAACATAACCCGTTGCAGTCAGTTATAAAAACACGCTTTTGAGAAAAGAAAAAGATGCGTTTGAATCTTGATCATGATTGTCATCAACTATTTTTAGAACATCCCAATTTCAAAAAAAAGTTGAATAAAAACGCTTCTTACTTCCTCTAAAGTTTTGTCACTCCTCAAGGTGCACAAAGTCATTAAAAATTCATCATTAATCATTTTCTTTCAAAAACTATTAATTTTTTTGTGATTATGCCAAATTCACAAGTTTTATATGAGTTCTGTTTGGTAAGAAATGCTGAAGCTTTGACCAGGTCTGAATGAAATGACATCACAGGTAAGACAAATTTCTGAATAATGTGGGTGGAGTTATAATTGTCTATAAAAGTTATCTCAAAATGAGGCTTTTTGCCTACAGCTTTGTGCGTTTTTATGCTTCTTTGTAGGACAATTTACTTCAAAAGTTTTCACTTTTTGCTTTCTAATCTGAAAGGACAAGGCTGTGCTGATCCTATCATCGTCATAGTCACCAGTAAAAGATTGGGAATCATATTGTACTGTGTTGGTTGTGTTTGGGTGTAGATTTTGTAAGTGTAGATCATTCTAGAGCCTGGCGACAGCAGGAAGTAAAGATCTAAAATTCTTTACTTCATACAGATAGAGTGGATCAGTCTCTGACTGAAGCTGCTCTGCAGTGAGGCTGAGGGGTTTAAACACTGAGTGATGGCGTCTGCACATAGAAAAGTTACACCTATACACCTCCACCCCCAACTGTCTTAACCTAAAGACAGGATGGTTTCAATATAAACCCTGCTCTGACCTTTTCATTTTAACGTTGTAGCTAATCCGCCAAAGAAGCAGCCTTCTTTCCAATCTTCTAATGTCAAACTGTTGTGTTCCTGTTTGATTTGAAGCATCAGTTTCCTGTTTTTCCCTGATAGAAAAGGCTAAAGGTTTGGTCTTCACCTGCCGTGGTCCAAAGTTTCTGTGTTTTGGTAAAGAACTGTACATTGACTTTTGACATTAACCAGGGATTGTTTGATCACAGGTCTTGAAGACTCACTGGTTCTTTTTCCTTATTTTTGAAGTTGTACTCTGTAAATCAACTGTAGATAGAAAGTTTCTAAAATACTGTATTTTCCTGCACTGTAGGGTTGACCGGATTATAAGGTGCACCATCAAAGAATGGTTTATTTTTGAACTTATGTCATAAATCAGGCACACCGAACTATAGGGCGAAGTAAGAGAGACCAAAGAGTCAGAGACACTGTAAGTCCATAGGTCAGTATTTCCAGAACTTGTTTTGAACATTACAAACGCTCTGTTTTTAAAGTTGGGTTTATTAAAATTATGGGATCTAGTGAAACTGAAAACAGCTCTCATCATGTACAAAGCCAGATACAACTTTCATCCAATAAACTTACATCAAATGTTCAAAGACAGAGACGGGAGTTACAATCTAAGAAAAAAACTGAATTTCAAAAAGCAGTGCCTACGAACAACAAAAAAGAAAATGTGTCTAACTAATTGTGGTGTAGATCTATGAAATGGATTGGCTGAAGGTTTAAAACAAAGCAAAAGTTTACAAACATTCAAAAAATCCTACAAGAAGTCACTATTAGAACTGTATAAGGCCAGAAACGATTAGTTGAACAAAAAATGTCACTTTAGCACAGTTGCCAAGCAGAATTGTGTTGTGAATGTTTTGTAACTATCTGTAAATAGCAGTACGCGTATTGAATACGCACATCATAAGGTTTTGTAAAAAGGGGTGGGAGCAGACAAGATTTTATCTTCAACCCACTCCTTTTCAAGCACATTGTATTATTTTATGTCTTTTAAACCACTGTGTGTTGACTTTCTCATTTGTGTTGTGTTTGCACAAAGGGCGGTCGACCCGTGATCATAAGGTTGCAGGTTCGATTCCCGCCTTGCACGCCCATGTGTCAAAGTGTCCTTGGGCAAGACATTGAACCCTACCTTGCCTCTGGTGGGAGGTTGGCGCCAGTGTTCGGCAGCGGAGCCGCCACCAGTGTGTGAATGTGTGTGTGAATGTGTGTGCATGGGTGAACGGGACTGTGACTGTAAAGCGCTTTGGGCCTTCGAAAGAAGGTAGAAAGCGCTATATAAGTATACGCCATTTTACCATTTGAAAGAAACTGAAACATGCCACACGTTGTGCTGCATTCATACTGTACACTTTTCACATGTTAAAATCTTTTTGTTGCTAGCTCCTCCTCTTTTTCACATGCATCAAATTTGCTGCTGGACACTTGTCCAAACATATCTTCAGATGGTGAACCTCCCAGTACGGTGAGGTTCACCATCTACTGCAGGAGCTGCATCTGAATGACAGCGCTTTCAGGCACACTCCTGTCTCTATATGACTACGTTTGATGGATTGCTGTCCTGCAACAGTGCCAGGAGGGAAAACATCAAATCAATAATATAATCAGACGATTTTTTTTATTCTTAGATAAAATGATAAAGTTCAGGAGTAGAAAGATCAGATTCTCCTCCATATTGGTTTTGTAGTCCACCCACTGATCACGTCATCAGTCATGTGCCAAACATGTCATGTGTCAAAGCTGAGTACCGGATTGGTCCTTATTGACTGTCTCTAAGTTTCTTTCCCCCCTTATATTCTGTGTTGGGTTTTGTGGCCCCTCCTTAACGTGTTCTTCTTCACTGGTTTTCTCTTTATAAGGTTGGCGCTTGCCTTCCCTCTCTCCTTTTTGTTTTACTGTCCAGCGGGAGAGGTGGGTGTCCTGTAATGTTAGCCATATGAATCCTCATTTTATGTTAATTATTGTCCCATATACTGTTATTATTTGGAATCTGTTATGAAAAACATAAAAACCTTTGTAGATGTTAACTGTTTATTTCAGAATAAGAATTTCATGTTCATGTTCTGTGCTCCCTTTACCTCTCACCCTCATGTAGGAGCTAATATGGGATGCTAACACCGTGATTTCTATTTTCTTTTTTGGAAAATTGTCAGATGCGCAATAAACGGAGGTGGTCTCCAAGGGTGCTGCTGTGTCCCGAGATCTTTTGACTTCCTAAACACAACGCAGAAGTGATCCGGTTACACTTACGCATCTTCTTTGCCAGAGTTCAGTCTGCACCAAGACCCCTAAAAGTGCTCCACAGGACGTCTGATCACGTTTTTTTTCAACCTCTCTTTTTTCCTCTTCATTGCAATAAATTCCTCAAGAATGAATGTCAAATCCATTTACATTTTCGTTTTAGTTCACCCCACTGCTGTTTTTCCACATCCATGTAATCCAAAGGGAACAATATTAGAACATTCTAGCACACTGTATGGTCACATGTCTTTGCTAAATTCAATGTTTTTCCACACAGTGGACGGGGGATTGTATGTTGGAAAAATTTTCACACTTTTTTTTCTCAATTTGGTAAAGGCTTTCTTTTGCCGTATCTGACCGCTGAGTAAGACTGACTTTAGATCAGCAGCCTGTGTGACCTTATCTGACTGCATCTCTTCCACAACCGTTGGTTAACAAACAATCGAACAGGTGTGATTCATAAAGTGGAGTCTCAGTGTAATAAAAATGAGCTAAACCCACCAGCTGAGCATCAGCCTGGGGATTTGAAAAGAATGAAGGGGTTTTCCACCGAATGTTTGTAGGATCAAAGTTCTGTGATGTCCAGCATGACACCTTCAAGGACTTTGTTCTCTCACAGACCTGGAGCTGCTCTCCAAGCTTCCACTCTTCTCTTCAGGCTTTTCAGCAGATTTTGATTGGTTTCTGGAGGAATTTGTTTTCATACTCAGACAGTTCTCTTTGTGCTCCTTCTCTCCCTCAGCATGGGATTGCATGGGCACAGAGGAGGCCAGGAAGTAAACGAACAGGATAAACCTGCGTTCCTCAGAGACACCTCTTATTTGAAGGAACAGTGAATTTAAACCTGACAAAGCTTTCTGAGCATTTCACTGCTGACTTACTTCAGGGAAGTTTTCAGCCTGCATCACTTCTGTGAAACTGTGAGCCTTCACAGTTTCCTGACACACTGTGAAAAAGGGTTTAATGGTCTGATTGGAGACTGGTATGTCCAGGCCAGCAAAGCTTTAGAAAAGATAAGGTCTCTCAATTCTTGGCTCTAAACTGTACGGCTGGATAGCCTCAATATTGCTCGCCATTTTTGTTGCACCAATAGGTTGGAGGTGTGTGGGGGTAGAAAGATGGGTGACAGGAAGTGGGGGAGGGCTTACTCCACACCAACATTCCCACCCACAACTCAGAAGCGAATTTCTAGATGAAAACTACACGTTTTTTGTTGCGGAGGAAGTGGAGAATGATCTGCGCCAGAGAGGGCTGCTAGACCAACCAGAGGTGATCCAAACCGTGGAACACAATCCTCCACCGCAACAGCAACTCCAGCAGACATCACCATGGCAACGCGTCCCACAGCGCCGCCAGAGAGATGCGGCACTACGAGCGCGGGGGCGCTTGCAGGAATTTCAGCGCAAGCCTAAACCATGAAGAAGATAATGGATTAAAAAAAAAAAAAAAAAAAAGACGGTGTATAGTATTTACCACTCCCTGTCGTGAGTACTGCTGACTCTTTTTCGACGCTATAAACAATTAGCACCCATGTTTAAGTAGCAATGCCTGTTTTGTTAGGAACTTGTTTTGGGTAGAATTGGTGGCACCTGATGGGAAGCACCACTGATTCTGGCTGGGGGCCCATTTCTCTCTTAGAGAGGCTCTCCCCCAAACCTGATGAGGGGTTAAAGACAGGGGACTTAAAATACCCACCCTTGGGAGTCGATTTAATTTGTTTTTTTTCTTTACTTTTTCTTTTGATGTACCTTAGTGTGATGCAGTCACACTTGTTATTGTTTTTTGCTCAGAGTTTAATTTATTGTTTGTTTTGGATGACTAGCCACCAACCAATAAAGAATATTTCCCAAATTCCATGTATGGCCAAATGTTAAAAGTAATGTCCCTTAATGTTAATGGCTTAGGGAATCCGATTAAAAGAGCAAGAGTTATGAATAAGCTGAAAAAAGACAATGTTCGTGTTGTTTTACTGCAGGAAACACATTTAAATGCCAGAGAGCATGAGAAACTTGCAAAATTTGGTTATAGGAATATATTCTATAGCTCATTCACACAAAGCCATAAAAGGGGAGTTGCTATTCTTGTATCTAAATCAATTAAATTTGAAAAAAATTCAGAAGTGAATGATAAAGAAGGACGATACGTGATTGTTAGAGGACGTATTGGAAACTATACTGTGACTTTGGCCAATGTTTATGTACCGCCTGAAAGTGACATGGCTTTCTATAAATCAATATTTGACATAATAACAAAAGAGGCTGAAGGAATTTGTATATGTGGTGGGGATTTCAACGCAATTCTTGATTTAAAACTCGATACAACAAGTATAAAAAGAAGCAATAGAAAAGCAACTAAAATGCTCAATACCACGCTTGGGGAGATTGGGATGGTAGATGTTTGGAGAGGGCTTCACCCGACAGATAGAGACTACACATATTACTCAGTACCTCACTCTGTACATTCCAGAATAGATTATTTTTTTATTGGGAAAGAAAATTATTACAGAGTCGATGAATGCAGAATTGGAGTAGCGGATGTGTCAGATCACAGCGCAATTTATTTAACTCTAAATCTTGAAAGTAAATTGAAAAGCACAGTCTGGAGACTAAATGTAGGACTTCTTAATAATCCGTCAATAGTTGATCAAATCAAACAAGAAATTAAGACATTTAAGGATGAAAATGATAACGGCCTCGTGAACCATTTAATACTGTGGGATTCATTGAAAGCAGTGATGAGAGGGAACCTGATTGCCAAGGCAACACATCTAAAGAAGAAAAGATTGGAAACATACAATAAATTATTGCATGATCTAAAAGTCCAAGAAAACGAATTTAAATTAAATAAAAATAATGAATCACAAAAGGAAATCAAAAAATTGCAACTAAAAATTGAAAAACATTTAGATTTTGAAATTGAAAAGAAAGCCCGATACATGAAGCAGACACATTATGAACTTGGCCCAAAATACACTAAATTGTTAGCTAGAAAGCTACGCAAGCAGCAAGTAGATTCTGCAATCCCAAATATCAAAGACCCACTCTCTCAAAAAATTCATTCGGATCCACAAAAAATAGAAAACACCTTTTACTGTTATTATAGCAGCTTGTACTCACAAGAGGGCGCCACTGACAGGGGAGCAATTAAAAGTTTTTTAGACAAACTAGATCTACCTTGTATAGGACAAATCCAAAATAAAATAATAACAAAGGAAATAACACAACAAGAAGTTGAAAAGGCCATAGGTAGATTTAAAACGAATAAAGCTCCAGGTAGTGATGGATTCCCTATAGAGTGGTACAGAAAATTTAAACTGGAACTAATGCCACTTTTACTAAGAGCCCTAAATTATACCCACAAAGAAGGTAGGACTCCACCTTCATGGAAAGACGCAATAATCACTTTAATTCCCAAGGAAAATAAAGATAGACAGAATTGCACTAATTATAGACCAATATCAATGTTAAACGTGGATTATAAAATCTATACATCAATCTTAACTAAAAGATTTGAAACATTTATTGCTGAGTTAATTGATGAAGACCAAACTGGTTTTGTGAGAGGCAGACAAACCCAGGATAACATTAGAAGAAGCCTGCATGTAATTCACACCATAACTAAAAACAAAATAAAAGCAGCTCTAATTAGCCTTGATGCAGAAAAGGCTTTTGATAGGGTGAACTGGGATTTCCTCTACCAAACCCTAGAGAAATTTGGATTCACACAGAACTCAATTAAATGTATAAAAGCCATCTATGACAAGCCTACAGCTAGAATAAAAATAAACGGCTCCCTCACAGACCGATTTGAGTTAAAAAGAGGAACGAGGCAGGGCTGCGGCATCAGTCCGACTCTTTTTTCTCTATATATTGAGCCACTGGCCCAGGCCATCCGGCAGTGCGAGGAACTAGAAGGAATCAAAATTGACGGCAGAGAACAAAAAATTGGATTATTTGCAGACGACGTGTTACTGTTCTTAAAGAACATTAACACTTCCGTGCCTAAACTAATGACACTCCTGAAAGAATTTAACTCTCTTGCGGGATACAAATGAAATATTTCTAAAACTCAAACCCTGCTTTTCAACCACTCCCCATCAGAAAAAACTGCATCTAGCTACAATATTGAGTAGGACAATAAAAGAATTAAGTACCTTGGAGTCCTTTTACCCAAAAATTTGTCACTCCTATACGAAGAAAATTATAATACAGTTAACTTAAACATCAATCTGGATATTAAGAGGTGGTCAACTTACCCTTTTGATTTAACAGATAGGATAAATGTGGTGAAAATGAACATCTTACCAAGGTTACTCTTCCTATTCCAGTCACTTCCAATAGAAATACCTCCCAAGCAGTTCATAGAATGGGACAGGATGATATCCAGATTTATATGGGAAGGGAAAAAACCCAGGATTAGATATGCAACATTACAATTGCCTAAAGATAAAGGGGGAATGTCTCTCCCCAATCTGAAATTATATTTTTTTGCAGCACAGATGCGCTACATTTGCTGTTGGTGTGACTCTGAATACTATTCCAGGTGGAAAGAGATTGAGATAGGTGTATCAGGACACCCGATTCAAACCCTTTTAGGAGAGGAGGACTTACCAAACAACATTACCACATTAATAAATCCAATAACAACATATACCATGGAACTTTGGCAAAAGGTAGTACGGCAATTAAAGCTGAAAAAGGAAAAGAAAATACTTAAATGGATTTATCTTGACAAAGACTTCAAACCAGCAAAAGACGATTCCACATTTAATCAGTGGAGAACAAAAGGGGTTACAGCCTTTGCCACAATCACAAATAAAAATAAGATGAGGGACTTCCAGGACTTAAAGGTGGAATTTGGACTCACCAACCATGATTTTTTTCGATACCTCCAGGTGAGGGAATATTTTAACAAAGCAATTAGATCAGAAGAGGGGAGTGAACAAAACCCAGTCTTAGAGGTAATAATTGGAGCGTACCAGCATAAAACATCCAAAACGATCTCTAAACTGTACCACAGCCTTATTTCATGTCAGAAAAACACAACTTTATATGTTAAAGAAAAGTGGGAAAAAGAAATGTCCATCACTATTTCAGAGAATGAATGGTATTCAACATGTGCATCAACTCAGTCCTCTACCACATCAATGAAATGGAGGGAATTTAATTGGAAAAACCTCATGCGTTTCTTTATTACACCTTCAATTAAAAGCAAACTATCAGCAAATCCACAGATGTGTTGGAGACAGTGTGGTGCAGTAAAGGCAAATCACTCTCATATCTTCTGGAACTGTTCGCAAATAGGACCATTTTGGCATTCCATCCATCATGTCTTAACAAACGCTTTGCGCTACACAATCCCCTTCAAGCAGGTAGTACTACATCTGGGCAACCTTTCTGAAACAGTCATTTCTCAAGATCAGTATTTGGTGAAAATATTCCTGATTGCAGCAAGGAAAGCAATAACCAGAAGATGGCTTAAGCCAGAACCACCAACCATTACAGACTGGACTGAAATAGTGGAGGAGATTTATATTATGGAAAAGATGACTTTTGCTTTAAGATTGAGAGAAAGACTTTTTAAGGAAAAATGGGACAAATGGACTGTATATAAAAACTCACTGGCCAATGTATAACGTGTTTACATTTCTGGAATGGTGGCTGACATGTTCATTTTTCTTTTTTTTTTCTTGTCTTTTTTATCTATTTATTTTTAGTTATTATTATCATTTTTTTCTTTCGTTTTCTTCTCTTTGTAAGACTTAATTCGTTTGATGTCATGTTCAAGTGCTTTATATCTTACTAACAAAAATAAAAAAGAAAACTTAAGTTATAAAAAAAAGAAAACTACACGTTTTTTTTGGGGGGGGGGGGGCTAAAAATGACATAAACATAATAATAAGACACTGGGAGCGATTTTACAACAGATCAACAGATGATGGGAGTGAGAGTTTAGGATCAGAGTTTTTTAAGGAGAATGTACATTAATAGACATCTATTCAGAGTCAGATCGGATTATAGCAATGATGCTAGTTTGCATCCGTTGTCCCCTGGCAGGTACAGAGTCACACACGTTATACAGTCACATTCGTAAATACTAGCATAAGAAAAGAATTGGTTAATAAAAAGCAGGACATAAGATCAAAAGTAAAACACATCACAGGAAGATGCAAAGTAACAGGTTCAAAATCAATGTTTCCAGGACTGGTTGACTTTCAGCCACTGTTTAACCCAGTGGTTCCCAAACTGGGGGGCGCGCTCCCTAGGGGTGGCGCGGAGGTATTGCAGGGGGGGCGCGGTGGAGTTTAGAAACAAAGGATTGTATGTTTGTGTCAGTGTGAGGGGGCTCGAAAATATTCTAACCTTCCGAAAGGGGGGCCCTGCAGAAAAAGTTTGGGAACCACTGGTTTAACCCTTGTGCTATCCTAGGCACTTTAACATTAGGAGTTGGGTCATCTAGACCAGTGTTTTTCAACCAGTGTGCCGCGGCACACTAGTGTGCCGTGGGAGATGGTCAAGTGTGCCGTGAGAAATTGCCCTCATTAACTGAAAAATTAAACATTCCTATCTCCAGGATTTCAGCTCAGTGTTCATCCAAACAGGCCCTGATAAAACACTGAGGAGTTAGGAATATAAAAGATCGTAAAATACTTTTTCTTTGCGTTTATTTTATTTTATTAAAGACATTTTGACAAGAATGACGTACCGCGATTCAGCTGCAACTCTGGCTGTATTTTGGAAAAGTCCCGCCCCTTTAACTGTCTCCACCAATCATTCTTGGGGAGCTTAATCACATGTCATCAGTCTGACCAATCAGAAGTGGTTAAAGTCTTCACTTGCATGTCCCGATTTAGCTCGTAGAGTCGCTCAGTTCTAACAAAAATACCAGCTAAAGCTCGTCTTTATCGGTGCAGCTTTCCACAGAATCCGATGTCAGACAGTGGAACAAGTGAACAAAACAATTAAGCTCAGAGACGCGATATCCGCCGGCCGTTTAATGCACTACATCTCCCATGATGCATTGGGTTGTGAGAGTGACAGCGCTCAAGGAGATCTGTTGTTAAACGTCTTGAAATCAACGAACACACATCAAACTGTTTTTACATCTTCTAACTTAACTTTTATTGCATCTTTTAGAAAAAAAACAGCTGCAGTTTCCAGCTTTTTCTGCAACAATTATCTAAAAAATGCATGTGAGATTGTGGAGGGGCTGTAGATCAATACAGACTATGAGTTTCTCTGTTTTTTTATTTTTTATTTTTTTTTATTTTTGGATCCTGGTGTGCCGCGGGATTTTTTTTAAGATTAAAGTGTGCCGTGGCTCAGAAAAGGTTGAAAAACACTGGACTAGACCCACTAGACAGTGCTCTGAACCTTTTTTCTTCAATGATTTGTGAACCTCACTGGTGTCCATGGATTACATGAAATCTTTCCACCTTAATCCACCTTTGTCATGGTAGGGAGAACCCGTCAATGCAGGGGTGGGGTCATCTAAGATAGCACAAGGGTTACGATGGGTTTTGAAAGTCTGTAGCGTTGGGGGGAAGGATATTGTTCCTAAATATACTGGTCTTCACAGAAAGAGCATCATAACTCTTATGGCAAATGTCATTTTTTCCCCTTTACATCTTTTTTATTTTACTTCTTAGATGACGGTTTGGGTTCAGGACTCTCACTTATCTCAGACTCTCAGTCCCTGCAACCGTCCGATGACCTCAGACGACCTCAGACCCAGCTGGCTCAGTGACTGATCCCTCTCACATCTGCTGTCAGCAGCTTCACCCTGCTTCACTCCTGTCAAAACGGAGAGACATATCAGGAAGTGTGAACATGCTTCACACAGAGATCTTCATGTCAGCCTTTCATTCATCTGAGACACACCAGCAGGAAGTGAGGAGCCCAGCAGAAAATAGCAGCAGAACGGATGTAGGATTTACAAATGACTTCAGGATTATTAACAAGCCATATTTTAAACAAATTGATGAATCTTTTATTTGCCCTTTCTCCACTGATGTGAGGAGGATGGCTGCATCTCAGTGAGAGCGCCTTGTTTTTCATTTTCACTGCTGCTTGATGCCTCTCCTGAGTGCATCAGGAATCTTTCAAATCAGAAGAGGAAAATGTTGGATTTGTCCTAAACCTGATGAAATAAGGTGCAGGTCACTTCACATCCATAGAACAACCTGTGTGTTTTCTCGTCTTTTATGGATGGAGGCATTCATCTGAGGCGAGGGTTTGAAAATGTGAGAAAAGCAAAGGGCGAGACGGTGAAAAAAAAAGAGTGGCCAAAGACAGTTTTCACACCTTCCATCCAGACTCCTCACATTCAGCAAACAGGTGCAACGTTAGTTGACTGACTTTTAGTGTTTTTATCTGGGCCGGCCATTGAATTCCCTGGACATTTGTTGTTGTCATTTTTCTTGAAAGCCGAAAATGCTCCATGACGGAAGCCAAACATTGTTTTGTTCTTTAGCGGATCGAGCAAAGAGACACAAACGTTCTATTAAAATACACAGAAACGTAAACACAAAGATGGAAAAGGGAAATTGGTTTGCTGCAGTTTCAGAATAAATGGCATTTGCAATGAAATATCTAAAAATCAGCTGAAAAACAACAGATCAGAATCTGAATATTAAATCAACTTCCTAATATGGTTTTGTGGATGTTTAAAATGATTCCCTCCGTGTCACTAGTGGGGGGAAACATCTATGGCAGAGGAGCAAAGGTCCTGAGCGGGTGTTCATTGACAGTAATCAGTTTTCTTTTATCGCCTCTCCAAACCAGGGGAATCCTCTGAGTTTGTTGGATGTAGACAGATAAATCAAAGAGCGCGTGTCATACAGATTTTTTAAAAACATTTTTAACTTCCCCAAAACCTGAGCACTGCGCAAGGAGCCTGTTTATACTGAGCCTGTGACATGGGTAAAAAAATAAATATCTCGTTCCCACAATTTAATATCTCGTTCCCACAAAACAACACCATCCGTGTCTTCAATGCAATGTAATGAGACGCACACAGAACGAAATGTGAAGGTATCTGCTGTTAATCCAAATATTGCTCACATCCGTGTTTATGAACGACTTATTACGTGAATAATTTTTTCGTTCGCACAAATAAATAATTGTGTGGGAGCGAGATATTAATTTGTAGGAACAAGATATTTATTATTTTACCCATGTCAGGCTCCGTATGTTATTGCTTTTCAAGTGATACTGTAAGTGTGCACTCCTTATAAGCTACTTGTGCGTGCAGTCTGACTGTTAGAAATGAGAAATTTAAACAATCAGAGTGTAGTTTATGTGGGCATCCTATACTACTGTGGGCACTTGCGTATCACTTGCACACCCTGTTAGTGCAGCATTTGTGTGTGGTCAGTAAGGGGTCAGTCTGCGCACTTCCCCGATTGCAGCATAAGGTCACTTTACAACAGCATCACCCCCACGTCATACAGCAGGTGCATGTAACTTACAAGGAGGCACGTTAACATTGGGAGTTGGGTCATCTGGACCCCACAAGACAGTGCGCTGAACCTTTTTTCTTCAATGATTTGTGATCTTCATGTACTACATGAAATCCTCTTCACCTTTATCTACCTTTGTCATGGTAGGAAGAACCTGTCAATGTAAGGGTGGGGTCATCTGGACCCCACAAGATAACATAAGGGTTATACATAAACTGTGTTACCAAAGCTTTAAACCCCATCTCTGTTCTGAGGTTGTTCTGCTCATTTAACACAAAACCTCCTCATTTTTCAGTTTTCTTTTGCGATGGTTGTATGTTGACATGGTGCTCTAACACATTTCTGCTTTTAATTGATCAGAGCTTTTTTGGGGCTCCCAAAATTGTTCCTATAAGTTGCATTATTGATGCCCCACATGTGAATATGGTTAATTCCCCTTGTGACATAAAAAAAAACTTGAGTGTCATCATTTCAGTGCGGTGGTGGAATATTAGTTATTTCCTCGCTGTGATTCTGTCATTTGTCCTTCCACGTTTCGTGCTGATAAAGGGAGAGACAGGCTGCTTCATCGTGTCTTCAATACACCTCTGTACTATCAGGACTTCCTCCACCCACAGGCACAGGTAAAAGACAGAAGTATTCAAACTGCTCTGGTGGGAAGAGTAGTCCCTCACCTGCCCATCTCGTCTCTTTCTGGGTAAAACTCAGACACTGCTGGAATATCAAGCAGCTTTTTGATGGGTCTCCCACACACATCAGGGCAGAACATCACCAAACGACCTTCCAAACCAACTTCTGTTCAATACAGAGAGTACAAAGAAGGATAAATCCTGTCTTGCCTTTGGCTTTATCTGCATAACACAGAGTAAAGAACAACTGTGAGTGTTCTTTGCCAGCTTATTTTGTCACGTATGGCAGTCCTGAACTGCAGGGACCACATTGTTTTTGTAATTCTTCTTTCTTACAGCGTCTTGTAGAAATTTCAGCCCCGCCCGATAAGTAAAAGCTCACCAAAATTTACATGCACCTAGTCCCTGGTGAAAACTTTTGGAAAGAAAAAAAAAGATGACATCACAGCAGGAGAAACTGTCAAAAAATGAATGGGACCAAAATGTCTTTTGGGGTTCAAAAAAGAAAAGAAAAAAAGAAATTCCCCCAACAAAACCAAAGGGAAAGAAAGTTTTGAAAATATTATGGGATGACTAAAGGACCTAGAGCTTGTTGACCATTCTGTGGCAGAGTGTGAAATCTGGTGAATTTCATATTTTTCCACATTATAGTAAAAAAAATAATTTTGTTCAAATGTTCTTCAAGAATTTTCATTTTGTTTCGCTGTTTTGATTGGAGACTGGTATGTCATTTTCAAGTTCACAACCACAACAAACATTTTGTTAACCGTTTATCTCATGAAAAGGCTAAAAAAAAAGTCACCTTTAAGATCTTCTACAAATGTAAACTCCTCCTAGGGATTTTGATCCATTGCCTCCTAACTCCTCGAGCATCATTGGGAAGTTACTTGGGAAAAAATGTTGGATTTAGAAGTTTGAACTGCGTTAGCGTGGTGAGCTCACAAAAGTGGCATTTCCCTATTGCTCGGGAAGTAGTTCACTCATAAAGGTGGGTTTTGACTGCCTGCACAAGTTTAGGCTCTCCAAAAGCATGGCATTCCATGTCCCAGAAGCCATTTCTGCTAACCCAAAATGAGAACCCCAAAGCTTTCTTCACTGATCCCCACAGCACCTTTACCCCCCAGTGAGAGGCTCATTCGGGCTAAGCCTGCAGGATCCAGTAGGATAGGGGGGTTTGACCTGTGCCACTGTTTTCAATTCTTTTCCAGGTTGATTCTGTGGATTTATCGACCTGTTCATATTTCACAATTTCCACCTACAGTTTTGATGAGGAGGCAGACTGGCACAGAGAGAGCAAACCAGAAAACTTAGGAAGAAGACCGGATAAAAGCCTTTTATGTTGTACATAAAATTAAATAGAAAGCACCGTAAAAAATGTGGAAAAGGAAACCCAGCAGAAGGCAGATGAACATAAACCTCATTTATGCATAACTACTCCCTAATATAAATGTTCCTGATGTTGGGAGCGTGGACTTAATGAGCAAATCTCTGAATGGTCTACGAGCCACTTTACTTGAGATGTGATTTACCAGAATGGCTTTTCTGATTTGATTTCACACCGTTTCTGCAGTGACGGGTAATCCCCAAACCCTCGGGCCCTCTCCTGGGTTTATTACTGCAACAACGTGATTTAGACAAAGCCCTGCTTTTCATATAAAAACGTGCTGAGGGCAGAGCTGCAGAAAAACAAAGAGGCAGCTGAAAAAGAAGAAGAAGAAGAGAGAAAAGGATGAATTTTAAGCAAAAGCACATGTATATCAGGCGTTTTGGAGAATTTGGAAAAAGAACTTCTATGGTTTGGTACGGTGGCCCTGAAGTGCAAATCACATTAACAAATCAATGCAGCATATTTAGGATCACAATGACAAGTAAAAGGGCAAAAAATAAATAAAATAAACAAGTCATTTCCAGAAATGAAACAAAAATGTTTGGGGTATCACTGATTGGATGATGATGCTTGAGTTTTGAAGAAGAGGGAAAGCAGAATCCTGAACAATCAAACAATCAAACTTTAGCCGTGTCTGTGGCCAGAAGCCTCAAGAAATATCTTAAAGATATTGCCATGGTAAATAAAATAACATCCAAGGTCATCATCCAATCAGTGATGTCCCATAATTCCTACGTTTTTTTTTATTTCACACAAACATTTTATCCATGCACCAAAACATTTTTACATTTTGGTGTTTGGGATTTTTTGAATTCTGGAATATAATGTTATTTTTTTATTTTTTGTTTTCCTTCGTTAAGCTTCGTTACTCTTCGTTTAAAAGTAAATGAAGCTATAGTTACTTTTTTTTAGTCACAGTAAAGTCCCGTACACACCGGGACGAATATTCGCAAGCGTTTTTCAACAAGTTTTTTGTGTTCACACCCAGGTGATTTTCGCTGACGATGAGCCGAGTGAACATGCGATTTCATACCCTGACATTAGATGGCGCTTAATGCAAAACAGAAATACCCCTGTACACAAGGTGGCGCTGCGCAACTTTACGCTTCTTAAACACGCTTTTCACTCAGAATAAGAGAGCACGTATTTACGCGCTTGTCAGAATCAAACAAAGAAAACATGAATATTTCAAGCACCAGTAGCTCTAGCTCCAGTTCCAGCGATGAAGAAATTATCGTTGTGTTGAATGATGAAAGACGCCGGAAAAGACGCCGATTTTAGGTATATCCCATAGTTACGAGAAGAGAAGAACATGGGAAGTTTTATCGACTGGTACAGGAGCTGAACATGTATCATGAGCTTTTTCTGGGATATTTTAGAATGTCCGTCATTATTTCTTCGCGGCAGTGTAGATGCTACTTGGCGTCTATCTTCTTCGCTGGTATGTGTGCTCAAAAAGGCAGTTTTGTGTTTGAGCGCCCCTAAGTTGTATTTTACTGTAACTTCAGAAGCTCCAGACACATGTGCAAAAGCGCCATTCTCATTGGTCGTATAGTTTGTGACGCGGCGCGTCAAACCATAAAAACGAACCCGAGGCGTTTTTAAAAAAATGACGCTTTTACGCGTGGCGTTTTTCACGTCGGTGTGCACACTCACATTGGTGACCTTTGTTTAGTCACGAGGCGTTAAATGTCGGCGAATATCGCGCGCGAAATTTGTCCCGGTGTGTACGGGCCTTAAGAGTCTATAAAAAGGTAAATAAATGCAAAGAATAGGATAAATATCCAAAACACAAGACATGGTGACAGGAATTTAAGATTAAGTATGTTTAATGCATGTAATTTGAGTACATATTAATACAGGGTGTTTTGAGAAATAAAGTAGTATAGTTCTGACAAAAAAAGAAAAAGACAGACAGAGAGCTCTGACTCCTGATGCCTGTCAGGAGTAACTATAAAAAGTAGTTCCACATCTATAAGCACATTAAAGTTAAAACATAGTGATTGAAAAAGAGTGAAGTGAGCTCAAAAGCAGAGGCCTTAGCTGGTTCTTTGTGTCAGCCGGAATAGTGAGAGACCAAAAAGGAAATGTCTTGATGTTCTGACAAAAAACATTGAGAAAATTAGTCTTAAAGGTGAAGCTGAAAGAGGTAAGAAAAAAGTTGGGGACCGATCTGCAGTGCTTTCTCCTGCCAAAACGAGCAAAGAAAGGGGGGCTACTTAGTTAAACACATCTATTAGGAGTTAGTCAGAGTTAAACCTAAGTGCCTAATATGAGGTAGAAAATCCAATGACAAGTGGGGGCACTTCTCAGAGGTTTGTGACACCAAGATTGGTTCAAAACCCAACTTTTAAACATCAAAACAACCAGAGGAGTCAGTGGGAAAAGGACTCACATGGTGCCACCAGACTCTAGTGGTAATTTAAGGAACTACAACAAGTGTTTGTTGCAACTGGGAAAATGTGGGAGACATTTCCTGCTGTTTTTCTTCTTGTCTTTCTTAGGTGAATGAATGTCTCCTTAATCAACAATTTCGATTTTATTAGAGCTGAAATGTGTGTAGTATTCTAGGCGAGGTTTTTTGTGTTTGTAGGGAGTGATGAATGTACTTAATAAAACTCGCTTTACTTTGTTCACCCACATTTGGAACGTTGTTAAAGGTGGAGAGAGTAAACCTTGGTTGAAATGGCCGATCCACTTCAAGCTTCATTTTCAACACAGACCTTTTGCAGCATGATGGGACAGCCCTGACCTCAGGTTAGTTCTCCTTGAAAATATGGCAGACATCTACACTTATCCCGGACTGCCAACGTGTCCTTGTGAAATGTCCCACAAAAAAATCTAGATGAGCCTCACATTTTTCTTTCTTAAAAATCAGATATAAAAATATTTGTCCAAACAATAAAATAAATAAAAATGTAAGAGTTTTTTTTTCCTTTTTGCATAATCAGAAAACGACTTCTGTCTGACAGTTTATTCCTGTTTGGAAACATATGTCTGTTTTTCCACCAAAAGCAATCCACTCATGTAGTTCAAGCAAAATTCAGTTGGAGTAACAAGTCAAAAGCTGTTCAGCTATTAAGCAAATTGAAATGAAAATGCAATCAGCCAGTGGTGACGAAAGCTCAACTACATACCTTCAAGAGTGAGAATACATTTATACGTTTGGATTAGGCATGTCATATTTCCATTTTCCTGAATGACTTGTTATTGAAAAATACATCTGACATAAATAGGATTTTTTTTCTCCTGCATTTGAGAAAATGCATATTTCAGGGAAGTGTTTAAGATTTTTTTAAATGGTTTTAATATTTTTTATAATACGCAACAATTTAGACAAATGCTGCAGACCTCCCATCCAAGGTTATAATAGTTTTGGATTTTTTATTAGTTTTAGTTTTTATTTCCTTTTGAATTTTTGTTTTTAAATGTATTTAGTTTTAATTAGTTTTTAGATGCTGCTTTACTAGTTTTTATTAGTTTTTATTTTTTGAAATTGCTTCGTTTTAGTTTAGTTTTTATTAGTTTTAGTTTTTTCTTTTCTTTTTTGTAAATTAGGATATTTGTCAGGTGCATGATTCAAAATCACCAGAATAAGTATTGTATGATAAAAACTCAATCAAAGATACATTTTGAAACACTTATTATTCAGAGGACACAAGGACAACCATCCTTAAATTAAAATACAACAGCCGATAACAGCATTACGTTATCTGTTCTCGCTCCTTTTTCGGGGGAGGGCGGGCGACAGCCTAGCTTGTCTAGGTATTGTTGATTTGCGTTTTTGTGTGCGCTTTTTAAATGTACTTTTAGATTCGTAGGGTTTTTCCCTTTGAGGAGCGTTCCACAAATGTTGTCTCCTGCTTCGACTACAAGGAACTTACTTTTGTTTTCGACGCTGTTATATTCAAAAAAGTCCCAAATAGGACTCTCCCGCTTTCTCCCAACTTTTAATGCAGCCATCACGTTCATGTAAATGTCTATGACAACGCTAGCCGGCAGTGTCTGACAGACATCATGTGACGTCACAGACTACGTGATGCCGTAAAGTTCAGATTAAAGCCCTGCGCGGGACTATTTTCTTCATCCCGCTCCCGCCCGCTGAATTTCTGACCAATCCCGCCCGCTCCCGCAACGTATGCGTTACACTCCCGCCCACACCCGCAATATGTATGTCCACTCCCGCCCGCACCCGCAAAACTCATAGAATTTAGTCCCGCACAGTAATAGAGATGCATTGATTTTGTATCGTCTCCCGTCCCGCAGGAAAAAAACACGTATTGTATTGATATTATTAAAGAGATTCATGTCCCTCCTCCAGCCTCATCTTTTCATGCATTCCTCTTTTGTGTAATTTGCAACTTAATAATTAAATATATTTCCACAAATCCCGTTTGGTTAAAAGTGTGCGTGTGTGCGCGCGCAGACAGACGGCCTGAAGCGCGCTCTTAGTAAGAGGCGGGGCGGGGCGCACCCCCAACATCAGGTTAGATGACAGAGCCCATTGGGCGTCTCTACCTGGTGCCTTCACGGAGCTTCATAAGAATCCAACAGCCGCTCAGCCTAACGTAGTCTGCTAATATATATTCATGAGATATTCATGACAGCACTGATCCCGCGGGGTTTTTTTCTGCCGCCCGCTCCCGCCCGCAGCACACTTCAAACCGCCTAATCCCGCGAGATTTGGGTGCAGCCCTCTAGTTCAGATACACAGTAAAACTAGCAGGGTGAAGTAAATAGACTTTATTTCAACCCAAAAGACTTATGTATTAACAAAGACGAAAACGAAGTATTTTTGGGGGTTAATATTATTTAGTTTCAGTTAGTTTTATACACACAACAAACAGTTTTAGTTAGTTTTCGTTTTTTTTTTAAACTCTCGTTTTTATTTTTATTTCAGTTAACGAAAATGTTTTTTCAGTTCTAGTTTTAGTTTTTTCGTTCGTTTTCGTTAACTATAATAACCTTGCTCCCATCAGGGGGGTATTCCAGGAAGCACATTTAAACTATCCTGACTTTAACCCTGAACTCTGGCTGAAATCCGCCTGAACTTGCTCACTCTGGGTATGTGGGTTCCAAAAGACCGGATAAGAGTTGGCGTAATTACATTCGACTTGCCTGGGTTAATGCACGTGCACAGCAAGTAAATTTCCGGTGTCACCATGGAAACGCGTGGAGAAAAAAAGAGAGCGCTATACTCCAGTGAGACGAAGTCTGAGATTTTAATGACGGTGTATGAAAATTATACGTCCATCAAAAGTAATATGGCTGCATCAGCAAAAGAAAGAGTACTCATTTTATAACAATAAAAACAAGGAAATGTAGAACTTACATTGCAATTGTGCATTTGCCAGTTTTCCAATATTGTCATCACAATGCCTCTCAGTAGAGGTGCTATATAAACTCATCATCCTCTCCCTCCCTCTCATTCATGGTGCAGAAAGAATTAAATATAACAGTACAAATAACTCGGCAAAACACAGTAAAACAGCTAAACAACGAAAATACATTTGGTCAAAAACCCACACTTAAACCCAATTCCGTCCAGACAGGCAAAGGGAATGGTATCCCACAATCCCTTGCGGTGCCGTTCTAACAGCAGCACCAAAGTTACACCTACTTAATTGAGTTACCGTAATTAAAATGAAAGTCAAATAACTGTTTGAAAACTACGTGTTATTTTTAAGATGACTTAAGTAAAAAGAATTTATTTATCTTAACTGAAGCAAATAATTAAGTTATATCAAAGTAAAAAATAGTTTATTTTAAATAGTTTATTTTTCCAACATCCTTATGTGCTCTTATCACCCTCTCACGGTGGAAAAAGTATTATCTGAACTTCTTCATCCACTAAATCAGGGGTGTCTAACTCATTTTGGTTCGGGGGCCGCATTCAAGGCGTCTGATCCCAAGTGGGCCGGACCAGTAACATAAAAGCAAAAAACTGTTGTTGTTTTTTTTTTTTACTAAGTTGGAAAAAATGCCTCAGCCAACATGGAAGCCTAATCACTTATTATTACACATTCATTCACAGAGGCCAATGGATGTAAAATAAAATGAATTTGACTTAAAAAAAAGTGTATATTTAATTTTATTCAGACTGAATATTTTACATCTGGAACTGAATCCGTCCTTATAATAAACTCAAGAGGGGCTACGGAAAAAAATGGAAAAAAACACCTGCCTAAAATGTAAATGTGCAAATCAATGAATAATTAAACTAAATTAAACATTGCAAACATTTGTGAACATAACAAGAATTTGGAGTTAACCTCCTTTCTCTCCTCAAACTTCAGCCAGCCATCAATATCAGATTCAGATCCTTTGCAGTAACACATTTACTGTTATTTAAGGGGGCAAAACACAATGAAATGTCTAAGAATCTTTTCCTGGTTTCTGCCTGAATTTTGTGGCAACACCTGCCTTCTTCCTGACCTTTAATGGGCGCCATCAGTGACCAGACTGACATCACGTGACCAGTTCACTCCAACATAGTCCAGCACTGTAACAAGAGAGCTGACTATGTCATCAGCTGTTTGTGCGTTTGTGCGTTTGTGTTGTGACTCAACTCAAGAAACTCCGCTATGACGGTCTCTTCAGCACCTCGAAGAAATATGTACAGTTGTCCAATATCTGTATCTGTGCTTTCATTAATAGTGACCGAAATTACAATAAATGACTGGATTCCTTAATATGGCGCCCAAGTCTCCTCAGAGATGTTGTATCTGTAATCATAATCCTTGACAGACTGCTTTTTAGGAACAAGACTTCTGCAGCCTTCAGCATTTTTCAATAGGTTCAGCATCTGAAAATGGTTTGGATGTTTGCTCCAACTTGTCTGCAATCAGGTGTCTGTCACTGCTCCATCACTGACGTCACGCTGCAGTAAATGCAGAGGTTTTTTTTTTTCAGGCCAGCTTTTAGTTGGTAAATCCTCTCTGTTTTTAACTGCAAATGGTGAAACCTTTCCTCATGAAGTCTCATAGTGGTGCTGAATGTTATGAGCACTGCTACCTATTGATGACATAACAAGCACGCAGGTTTTACATTTAACTCCGTAAAAAAATAAAACTTTGTCCATTTTTCCTGGAAAGCTCAGCACTTCATTTCAACCCTTTTTTTCTTTTTGACAACATCTTGGTCATTAGTGTGTCACTACTGATCATTCTTATAACAATGTAACAGCAGTGGGGCTTGCGGGGAACCAAACTACATCTTATTCAGACACAGAGCCGTTAGGTTTTACTTTTGGCAGGTGCAAAGATATGCATTTTCACCTGTTTTGCTTAGCCTTTGTTCGCCCTAGTGGCGGAATTGCGCATTTCGGTTATTTCTTTAAAAAATCATAACTCGCCACAGGAATGGACTAGAAACGTGCTTTCTTTTTTAAACATTCTTATAATTTTTACTCTTCATGACTGGGCCGGATTGAACCATCTGGCGGGCCGGATACGGCCAGCGGGCCGTATGTTTGACACCCCTGCACTAAATCATCTTCAAACGGACACGCCATGCTGCTTCACCTCTCTGAAAACAAACTAACCTTCAACTAAACCTGCTCCAGACCAGGTTATGACCTCCCACGGTAAGTTTTACCGCATAACCTGCTTTCTGGAATACCTCCCTGGAGGAGACTGAAGCTGCAACACTGTCCTCTGTTGGGGAAACAGAATCAAGGACTAAACGCGACAGAAGAATCTGAGTCGAGACCAACTTTTTCAGCTTGGCAGCAGCACCAAACAACACAAAGATTTTACTCCTCAAGCAAAAAGTTTTCTTTCTTCCAAAAACTGCAGGATTACAACCTGAAACACTGAGTATTTACATTTAGGTGTGTACTTATTTGTGACTGTTTATGGCATGCTTGAAGATTGTAGAGGTGGTTTTACCCATTTGTTGAGCTGATTTGAAAACAAATTGAAGATACATTCATTCATTCATTCATTTTCTATTCCGTTGGGGTCACGGGGCTGCCGGAGCCTATCCCGGCCACTTGGGTGAAGGCAAGGGATGCCCTGGACCAGTCTGTCGCAGGGTGGAATATCCTTAATCACACATCCATTCACTGTCACACTCACACCTATGGACAATTTAAAGTTGCCAATTAACCTATGAAGCATGTTTTTAGGCGGTGGGAGGAAGCCGGAGATCCTGGAGAGAACCCACACATGCACGGGGAGAACATACAAACTCCACACAGAAAGGTCCCCCATTGATGTTGTGTTTTTCATGTCCCCCAGCCGGGACTTGAACCGGAGCCTTCTTGCTGTGAGGCAAGAGCGCTAACCACTGCGCCACCGTGCATTGAAGATGCAAAACATAAAAAAGGTAAATAATAAAAGATGACTGGAGAGCTGAAGATTTGAGCTTCTGTTACTCAAAAAGACCTCGCCGCAGTTTTAACCCTGGAGAATCCACAAGGTCAAGTTTTGGTGCCATGTTTTTAAAAACATTTATATTGTTATTATTGTTGTACTCATTATTATTGTTGTTGTCATTGATGTTGTTATTGTTATTATTATTATTATTATTATGATTAGTATTGTTATTGTTATTATAATAACTATTATTTTTGTTATTATAACTATTATTGTTATTATTTTTGTTGTGGTCGTCGTTGCTTTTGTTATTATTATTATTATTATTATTATTATTATGAAGATGCTGTTGATTGCTGTCAACCAAAAGGACCAAACAAACAAAAAATGTCAAATAAAGTTTAAAAGCCCAGGAAGGTTAAGGGTTTGGCGTCTCAATTTACTAATCAAATTCAAATGTTATTTGTCACATACATATGCAGTACATCCATAGTACAAAATGCATGTTAAATGCCATTAAAGTCCTACTGGTTAGTTTGAGAACTGCACAAAGCTCCACATACTTTTGTTTTTAAATGTGCTTCAAACAGGAAGTCATGATCCAGGCTCTTGGTCCCAATGGCCACGTTGTATGTTGATTGTACACTGAGGCTACATTTGCATGGGCTTTAGTCATATGAAGGTGGTAGTTTTTCATAAGTTAAAGTCACTCATGTCCTCTAACTTGTTTATTGGCCACCACATTACAGTTTACAGTTTATATTTGCACACTTGTATATACTGTTTGTTTGTTTGATTTTATTGTATTAAGGTGTTTTTTCTTTTTTAATCATTTTTCCCTCCTTTGCTGTTCTTGCACTGATGGCGATGCTTAAATCTCATTGTACTATGCACGATTACAATAAAGAAAACCTAATCTAATCTAATCTAATCTAATCTTGTGGTGTTAACCTTTCCTGCCCACGCAGTTACAGTGTGAATAGTACTTCACACAAAATCAATGGGGGTTATTTGTTAAGAAATTGTTGTTTGCTTGATAGATGGGTTTGTGTTTCTCCAGAGCTTGTTGGAAGATACTTTAAATGAAAGAAAACCTTTCCTCCCGCTGAGCTGTTGCCTTTTTCTTTCCGTTTTGATTCCCTCGCCATCATCTGAAGTCACAGGATCCGTAACGTGAGGCTTCCTCCTATTCCTGGTCAAATGAATCATTATCCCTGAGAGGCAGATCGCAGAACAGCTGGCAGGAAGTACAATCATCCTTTACAGCGAATGCACAAACAAGGGACACAGAAAGCAGGGAGTTATTACTGTTGTCTGGTTTTTGAAAAGGCCAATGGCAACAGGAAAACCGGCGTCTCGTAATTATTGTTCCGGCATCGCCATGTTCATCTCCCTGCATCACAAAGGTTCTTGCAAATGAGCGAGCGCCAGTCATCGCTTCAGTCTGTCTTGGCAACATAATGAATTGAAACCTAAACTTTTTTGTGTTCCCGCCATGAAAACTTTCCATTCTGTCAAGGTAACTTCTTTAGCCTCCAACCGTCAGGGTGGTTTTAAGAGCGCCGTGTTTCCATGCCGTCCGTGCTCGGGTTGGTTTTCTTCACTTTTAGTAGCTGCTGATGAATTCCTCCCTTCGTCCTGAGGTCCAACTGTTTTGATAAAAAGATGACAGCGGCACTTCTTCACGCTCAAAAGTCTTTTTCTGGTTAACTGTTTCATCAAACTATGATGGAGTGAGTAAAACCTTTTTTTTTTATAAATAGTACTTGAGTAAAAGAAGGGCAAGTATACTATAGATCATGTATGTGTAGTGTAGCAAGTGTACTAACTGAGTGCTTTTTAACATATTAAGTTTATAATATATAGATACGTACAAATAGTAAACTTTAAGTATACTGCCTTAATTTTGGTGTAAACTAAGTATACATGTAGTAAACTTTCTTTCTCTTTTTTATGCACTCCAATTTTTTGGTCAGTTACAGTAAAGTTTCCGCTTTGACTCCAACTTTTAATTTCTTTTAATTAATAAAACATGCTAAACAGGCCTACCTGTGTGACTTACAGGAGTGTCTTGTCATCAAGCCTCATTGGGGTGTGACCATTCCCGGCAGGAGACGCCACTCAAAGCTTCTAATGAAGGCTTCGATTGCTACACGAGACACTCTCTGTACTTTAAGGGCTTTGCATCTTTATCTTTGACTGACAGTGAAAGAAAGCTCTCTGACTCGTGATGTGGCTTTTTTTTCCAGCAACATGCTGATAAGTGACATGCTATGATAATCATCAGACATCAGCTCGGAATTTAATGGCCTGTTTGGCATATTTATTTAAGTTTGACAAAGTTGGGGGTTCATGTCCTGCCTTTCATTTCTCCTTCGTCCTTCCATTAGAGCTTCTCCACACCTCTGCACGTGCTCTGCTGTGTGATCTCAGCTAAATTTGATAATTAGCCACAAGGCAAGAAATGATTCCAAAGGCCACATCTGATGCAAAGCCGCCGAGGCTCCTGATGCCAGCTGCTACAAACAAACAAAAAATAGCTCCGAAAATGATCTCTCCCATAGCAAAGTTTCTTTCTGAGCGAAGGTGGAGATCTGAGGGTGGATGTTTCCTTTTGGCTGGAGCATGAAGGGGTCTGCAGGCTTGATGATGAACAGTCATGAGTGCTGAAGGTAAAGCTTGCACACAAAAGCAAATCTGCAGCCACATCGATGCTCCACACAGACTTCTTAATCCTCATTAAAATAAAAAAAAGTCACTAATGAATGTTGGCTTTTCTCAATTTAAATCATTGATTTTTTTTTGTTTTTTTGTTGCCTCGATGTGATGGAAAAAAGAGGAAGAAGATGTTTTCTGAAGAAGAATGACTCCACATTTGAACCTGAATGTTTTTACAGCAAACAGACGGAAACCCACCGGATTCCACCACATGCATGAACTTCCAGTTCACCTCTTAAATTCCTACTTCTTGACGAGGAAAATAAAGGCGTGGATGGATCCAGTTGTCTGCGAGTGGATGGGTCCCACGTCTCATCAAACGCAAAGACTGACCTCCAGACTGAACACGTCTTATAAAATATCAGTAATCATCGAGCAGACTCAAATCTATCCCAATTCAGATGATGTGTTGCGGGTACATCCACTCAGACACAGAGCACCATATTTAGAAGACCAGAGAATTGTGAATGCAGCTCATCTCCTCATACCAGAAGCTTGGCAATCAATATATTTGAGTGATCTGTGAATAACAGGATGTAAACAAGGCCATCCAGTTCCATTACATGTGCAGATTCCAAAGGAGTGAATCTGGATTTAGCTTTAAAACAAAGTGAGTGTTTATACATGACAAATGTATGTGTGTGGGATGTTTCCATGTGTGCATGCATGTATGTGTGTAAAGTGTACTTATTAGAGAGGGGAAAGGACTAGAACAGATGGTGGGCTCACGGGGCGTGGTAATAAATCTGGTCTAGGGCGTGGGGGTGAGAATCTATAAGACTTTTACTTCTTCCCACTCTCTTTTGGATTATTATTGTTTTTTTTTCTTTTGCTTGTTTTTTTTTCTTGCCCTATCTTTTCTGTAAAGCACATGTAATAAAATATAATTATATTGTACTGTATGGTATTGTAACACATCATGTCGTATTGTAACACATAAGGTGAAAAGGTTCCAGTCAGTAATGCGGACAGAAAATGGCATAATGACCACTACTAAAGAGCTATTTTATTTTATTTTATTTTAAATAGTGGATCTGACATCCATCTTAAACTGTAAGACACGGATGGAACAAATGCTTTTATGCTTTGGCGTTTTTTTAAAACACATTTCAACTTTCTTCTTTACTGTTTTTTCTTCAACTTTTTGAAGTTCTGCACGCTTGTTAGTTTCCGCCACAGCATCGTGAGAAAGCGTGTGAGCTTCATTTATCCCAGTGCAGTCTGCACAACCCTTTCAGAGGTGAAAACAGAGCTTTGACGGCATCCACGGGGTAAAAATCAGAAATTTTTTCTCAAGATTGAATTCTTTTGGCATCTAAAAGGGAGCTCTTTGATGGAGACTGGAGTCCCACATAGCTCACAGAGATGCCTTCCTGTTGAGAAGTTCTTTCTCGTCCTTTAAAATGAGACAGACTGCCAATAATAGCAATAAACAAATTAGACAGTAATTACATTCAAATCAATAAAGCCCCATTCCTGTAGCAGACTGCGCTGGCAGGCAGTCTGACATCTGCCCACCTGAAGCTCAATCCTTGAACAACTGCTTTTACTGAAATGAGTCAAACTCAACTCAGCAGCGCCATCCTGTGCTCAGTGACTCAAACGTCAACTCATTCATTTAACATTTGTAGTGACTGTGTTTACACTCTGCAGACTGACTTGGTGAAAGTCCAAATTGAGCAGGGGTAACACTTCTTTGCAGGATTTTTATTCAGGATTTGTATATTTCAGGATTTATATATTTTATATAATTGTTCCACATTTCACACACCGTTCTAAAATGTGTGGCAACACGCAGCAGCAGCAGCTGTGAATTCACCTCAAAGTGAATTCTGGAATCTGGATCTAAACTGTACGGCTGGAAAGCTCTGATGTTGCTCTCCATTTTTAAGCACCGGTCATGTTAGGTTGGTTTTGGCCAAAAAAACAACATCATTATAATTAAAACAGCTCTGGAAACAGTTTTGTAATAGATCAAAAGAAGATCGGAGTGGGACTTTAAAATAGACACATTGAGATTCACTACATCTGTGTTGCAGCAAAAGATAAAAAAGAAATACAAGCACCAACAGTACACGGCAAACTAGTAGATACAGACTTTAAACCTAAAACTTTGTTTTAAAGTAAAAGATATTTTGCCAGTTTTGAACTTCTTTTACCTTCGCTTTTGTCTACATCGGTCCAAACCTTTCACAAAATCAGGAGAGTCAAACATTTTTTACCTCATTACTAGCTAGGATCTAGAAATAAGGAAATGATTAATAAAATGCGCCCAAACGCTTTTGTTTCAAATTCTTGACAATAGAAAACTTGATTCAAGACTTAAAAAAGACAACCTTAAACAGAACCAAAATGTTTGGTTTAATTTTAGGGAAGTTCAAAAAATGTGAGACTGGCATTCATTGTAATATTTTGGAGAAAAAAATGTTGATTTCTGTTCTTAAGATAAATGCTAGGTTTAGATTTTATGAGAATTTATTAAGATGGCCCAACTTGTACTTAAATGACATTCTCCTATATGTAGTTTTTTGTCTCTGTTATCAATATAAACTACAATTTATTCCATAAAAACTCAAATACAAAACTTTATTCAGTTGTACAAAATTAAACTAAGAAATTCTATCTTACAGATCAGTTTTTTAGCTTATTTTTCCCTTTTTGAATGCTTGTGTGGAAATCCTTGTTTCTAGATTGTAATCTTTTTTAAAGGTTTTGTCAACTAAAAATGACTGATAATTTTAGGATTTTCAAGTGTAGTTTTTCTATTTTTGCAGTGCACGGGTGTGGAAAAATATGAAGACCATCCCCAGACCCAACTGATGGTTGGTAACCTGCAAACTATCTACAATTTCACTTTTTCTATAATATTTTCAGCCTTAAACTGATATATGGCATATTCTTGTATGGCGCTTTTCTACCTTCTTCAAAGGCCAGAAGTGTTTTACAGTCACAAACCCATTCGCACACTGATGGCGGCAAGGTGGGAATTAAACCTGCAATGTTCCGATCAGAGGTCGACCGCCCTTCCACTGCACCACGGCCGCCCAAAACAGCTCTTTATTAATTGTATGTGGGGTATCGGGCGGTGGAATGGGTCAATGGTGGGGGTAGAAGGCTGAACTCTGTCACTCCAGCAGCTCCTCAGAAGTTCCCAGCATTGACGGCGGTTCAACAAACGAACCGAACGTCTTCATGAAGCCATTTAACAAAAAGAACAACAACCAAAAAACAAACAGCTGGTTTTCCAAAAACTGGTTTTATTGAACAAAAGTATCTGAATTCTCATCAGGTTGTCGGTGATACAGTACCATGGTCGGGTCTGAATGATTCATATATGCACCTCTTCTTACTTTGATATTTACATACAGTGGAGACAAGAATTAAATAACAATGCTCAATAACATTCAAATGGATCATATAAAAGCTGAGAACCCCCTTGATCAACACTTCCACTGGTAAACAAACGCACATGGAGAGTTAAAAGAAACCAGATTGCAGGGGGATGATGGTGAAAACGAGCAGATTCCCCCCTAAACCACGTCAGCTGCTGCTCCTGTCCCTGTTTAAGGTTTCAGCATCACCTCAAATCCAGGCAGCAGCACTTCCAGCTGCTCCTTTCTGCGTTTCAATGCGTTTGACAGGTAAGCCAGTTCTGAGAGGAGCAGGCCAATGTGTGGTATAACGGTTAATCTAGTTAATCTACCAAATAATCTGGGTTTATCCATTTATACCTTAAGGCTGTTGATTCCTATTAGTCTTTAAACGGGTCTCATTGACTCCATAATCTATATTTTCTATACAATTCTCTGGAAATCCGTCAAACACTACGACAGAGCAGCCTTCGATGGCGGGAACGGATGAGGCTGAGTAGCTCCTAAAATCTGGGTTATTGTTCTTCCTGGTGGAGCTCCAGGCACATCTGCAGAGGGAGTCTCAGTATAAAGCAGGAGCACAGCAGGAATGAAGGTGTAGTGACCCCCCCGGGGGCAGAGTGGCACGTTTGGTTACACCCATCGACTCTACAGGAACTTGGCGGTCTCCTCTATTGCAATGAGGCCCCGCCCCCCCTCTGCCTTAAGGAAAGAGTTACGACCGACCGGCTGAGGCAGACAAATTCAGGAATTGCAGAAATCAAAGGAATGGTGGGAGAAAAACGATTAAAAAGGCAAAAGAGTGATTGTGGTCACTTTGTGAAAAACGACTGGAGAGGAAATATAAACAAAGAGGTCGGAAAGCAGTCCTTAAAAGGAAAAGAGAACAAACAGCCAGCAGGGGGGGGTCAACACCAGAGTCCGGGCCTGCAGGGGTTCCCTGAAGCTCAAGGTTTGGCTCTCCTGTGTGTTTTAAGAGCGACGGTGCGACTGACAACGTCCCTGCTTGTAAATAGACATGATGAGTGACATCAGAGTGAGACCCCCCCCCCCCCCACACACACACACCCCCACCCCAAAAAGGCCTCACACGTTCTGTTAGCAGCAGATATGCTCACTGGAAACACATCCAGGGCAGAGAGGCCGGTGGAAGACCGGAGGATCTGAAACCTGGCCAAGTGAGACAGGTAATGGAAGAAGGGGGGCGGGGCTATGAGAGCGTCGAGGCGTGTGAATCACAGCAGCGCTTTGACCAGATACAACTTCTCCCCGTGATCGCTGGTGAAGATGGGGGCTTTCTTGTAGTGCTCCACAAGTTCGTCCATGGAGTTGAACCTGCGCTGGCCGATGCAGTACACTCCGTCTGAGAGCTGCACCTTAAAGTGCTTATTCTTCCCCACCGCCTTCAGAGACACCGAGAAGTCACTGGGCTGCAAAACAAAGAAGATGGATTAGAGCCGACTCTCCAGCAGATGGCAGCAGAGTCTCCCAGTTGCAGCCTTTCTGCTTCAGGCTTTTGTTTCTTTTTGGGTTTTTTTGTGAGATAGTTCCAGATAAAACCTCATTTTACTCCCTTTATCCTGCTCCTAACTGCTCTGCATTATGGACCACATGTGATGAAAGAGGAGGTCTGAGGAGCTGCTTTGAGAGGCTCCACACTTAAGTGGACAATAAATGTGTTGCTTATGTAAGTGTAAAATATTCTTTTTTTAAACCTTTTTTTTGTGGCAAAAACAGACCATATTTTTCTGTCTCAATCTTTTTCCCCACATTTTTTAAAGGAAAAAAAAAACTTTTTTTGACCCAAACATCAGAAAAGAGTTAATTACTCCAAAATGATAAATCATCTCATTTAGAGGGGCAAGCAAGAAAAAGAAAAACATCTACTAATCTCTATTTTTTAAAGATGGATAAATAATATACATTATGTTTGACGTGTTTATTTTATTACTATTATTGGCAAGAGTGTAAAGAGTGTTTATTGTATGAAAGAGACAAAACGCTTAATAAGATGTTACAAAAAACACAATTTAAAATTAATTTATGCATTTCTGGTATAAAGTTATATTTAATATAATGTATGTATAAATGTCTTTAATTTAAAACAAGTGTAGCAAACCTTTGAGTTCCTCTGTTGGAGCATAAAAGAGATGAAAGATTAAAAAGATGAAACCTTTTATTAAAGTTTGATTCGTTCTGAGACATGAAGCTAATTCTGTCTTTACTCTCAGCTCAGAAGCTTCTGAGCTCCACAATATCTTAGAACAGAATTAGTTTTTAGTGCCGAAATTCAGACGGAAACAGTCTGGAAGTGCCGAGTCAGGGCGCTAGGTTTCCTTATCTATGCCTTGGAAAAGCCTGAAAGAAGTTTATGAGGATGATAAAATAATTAAAATAAATAAATCCAGTTCTTTTTGTTTGGTGATATTTCCTTGTATGGTGAAATAGCTGCTACCATTTGGCTCCAAGTCTTTAAAGAAGCGAGAAGGAAATGCAGCCGAACTTCAGGACTCAAACTTTAAAGATCCACTCTGATGAAAACGGTGTTTTTAACATGTTCTTGTGACAATTCCTCATGATGAAGGACATATATTATGTATATTTAAAGAAACTTATGTTTAATGTTGGATTTCTTAGTATTTCTTTTTTCATATCTTCGTGAATCAGGAGCAGATGAAAAGATGTCGTTTAAAAAGGCCTATTTGTGACGTAGAAAATGAAAGAAGTTGAATATTCAGTGAGGTGGGGGGCTTTACAGGGTTAAAATGCCTCCAAATATAAATCAGAGATTGCAAATGTTTCTCATTTATTAAAAAGTCTTTTCACCTTTCTGTTTTGTTTGTTCATGACTAAGCAGAATGTATGGGGCTTCTAATGTTTGAGAGAAAAGAACCATGACTCGGCAAAAACATAAACCAAGTCATCAAGAATCCTATTGATAAACTAACTGCTGCTCTGAGCAGGAAGTGTACTGTGATGAATAATTCAAGTAGACTCCAGGTGAAGCCTTAATTGGTGGATTTTTCTATTAGAAATCTTCACTTCCTCAAGTTTCCCTCAATTATGGTTCCAGCAAATCTCAGAGGCTGTTGGAAGCGTCTAAAACAAAACTGCGACTCGTTTACTTTAGGAGGATTTTCTGAACTTACCGAGGATTCGCTGTCTCGTATGAGGAAGTCGCCCTCCTCTCCCCTCTCGTTGAGGAAGCGCTCGGCCTGGTGTCTGGTGATGTTGCCGTAGTACCAGTCCCTGTCAGGGAACCTCCCTGAGCGCGGCGGCGCCGGGCGGTTCTGCTGGGAGCTGGACAGAGGAGACGGCGGGCCGGGCTGCTCGTCCAGCACAATCACATAGTTTTTAGGTACCAGTCCCACAATGCCGCGTTCGTTCCTGCACCTCCACCACTCGGGATCGTTCTCCGGCTTGTCCACAACGTCCATGATCTCCCCCTTCTCAAAGTTCAGCTCCTCCTCTGTCACTGAGGTAAAGGGATACAGAGTCTGGACCCTGTGAAGAACTCCACCGCGGCCCCCCGCCCGCCCGTTAGCTAACAAAGTCCCTGCAGAACCTCCGTGGAAGCCCCGCGGGGAATCTCCACTGCCTCCGTCCTCCGGGCCTCCCACCTCCTCCTGGACGTAGTTTGATGGGAACCAGCCGACTCGGCCGGCCTGAGTTCCCCGCCACCACCCGTCACTGCACTTCTCCATCACGATGACTCTGGAGCCTTTAACCAGCGTCAGCTCGTCGTCGCGCTCGGCCGTGTAGGCGAACTTCACCACAGCGGGAATATTCAGATCGTAGATCCTCTCTGCTGCGCCGCCTCCGACCCCCCCGCCGCCTCCACTGCCATTGGAGGGGAACTCTGTGTCCGAGCTGGGCGTCGGCGAGGCATCCCGAGCGCTCGTCTTCCTCTTCGTCTTTCCCAAACCTGCAGATAAGCAAATCAAACGAGAGAGCCGACACTGAAAAATTTTGAGAGTTTAAAAACATCAAACATTCAATTTAACATCTATGTTTAGTTGTTTTTTTATTTAAACTTCAGGAGAAAGACTTCACAGAAGTCTAAAGAGTGTTTTTCTTTTAACTTTAGGGATGCAGTTTGTTTGTTGCTCTCGTGATTTTTTCATGTTGAAAATCTGTTTTCTCAGCTGAAAATTTACAGATTCTTCCATTCAAAATGACCCAAACTATTTTTAAAGGAAAACTGGTTCGTGATTTGATGAATTTTCTCCGTAAAAATAGATTTAATATCAATGAATGGATTTTTTAAAACTCAGTATTCATAGCATGAATCACAATACACGTGAAATCCCCTTAAAGACAGAAGCTGCAGAGCTATTTCTATCCGCCTGATTCTGTGCAGAATTTCTTTCTTTCCTTTGTTCCTGCACATTGCTCTCCAGATTTCTGAAGAATCGGTTGTTCAGGCAGGTTTTATGCAGCAGGACCTTTAGGATGGTCTCTCATAGTAATGTCACCAACCCACACATCCTTTACTTAGCATAAAAAGGTGCAAAAGCTGTTCAAAATAAAAAGCAAGCAAATCTGGGACAGACTAAGTGGAAATGTTGAAGTGGGAGGAATCCTGGGCATGAGAAGGCTGACCCAGACTAAGGAAAAGCCGGGATGTCCCTCACTGTCCCACAAAGATCAACATATTCCCCTTGTCATCACACCACACACTACATATAAACTTTTTAAAAACATTTGTACCTTATTCTACTTTCTACAATTTTACTTAATAGTCTGTCTGCACTGTATTTAATCGTATCGAGGTTCACTTGCAATTGAAGCCAGGCCCTTGTTTTTGGTCCACACCTGCCAAACAAACTTTATTTAAAGAAACAAACAAAAGAGTTTATTTGCTTAGAAAGGCGATTCTGTTGGCTGTTTGACAAACAGCATGAAGGTGGTTTCTTTCTTTAACATTGAATCTTTAGACCCACTCTGATGAAAATGGTGTTTTGAATACGTTCTTGTGGCATTTTTCTGATGATGGAGCACAGACCAGTATATAAAATTAAGCTCAAAATTGCCTTTCTGAGCATTTCTTTATATAATCGTTGTGAATCAGCAACAGGGAGGAGAAGGGTTGATTACGGTCCACAGCAACTGTTCCACCCATACCCCAACAGAGAATTCTAATATCCTAATAATCCTAATTAAAAGGGAACACTTTAAAAGGGAACACAATAGGAACACAAAGATGATCAGAAAAAGAAAACATTTCACAATTTCATCGTGTAGAGTGGTGCAAATGGATTCTAAAATAACATTTAACAGCTAAACATGTGGATATGAGAGATGAATATCTATAGGTAATTGAATTAAAGCGTATGCGCCAAGAAGAAGCAGTGTGAAAATCAAATATGTCAACTCTCATAACTACAGGTAACCTCATTTCTGACTAAGCTGCAAATATTTACAATTTTTTCTCTAAGCATTTTCTCTAAACAGTCAGTTTTCCTAAATTATCAATTTTTTATATAAAAAAAGTATAAAAACTAAAGAACAAAAACTTTTTCCAGGATCAAGGAAGAATCCTTGTGTTGTATAACTTGACATGTGCACCTAAACGTCCAATGATGACAAACTGAATAAACTCAGTGCAGATGAAGCCTACAGACTCAAATAGAAACATAGAAACTCAATCCTAGAGAGTTTCTATTGCTACTGCATAACCTTTCCAATGATTAGCCAAACACATGAAGCATTTCCTCATGTGAACTGCACAAGGTGTGGCATTGTTTAACTTGTTTGTCCTCATAAAACACTCCATCGTGCTTTTGGAACACTCAGCAAGCTTGGTGCCACCTACTGAAGTGATAGTTTGGAAGTGTTTTAATCAATCAGCTATTGCAGATCAGGCTTTCAACTGAAAGAAGGACTTAGTTTTGACAGACGGCCATGATTAGATGTAGTTTTGAGTGGCAGGAAGCTCTGTGGGGAGACAAGGGATTATGGTCAGCATGAAATCAGCTGAAGATGAACATTTCTCTGCCATGCTCCTAGAAGGCGCCATCAGTAGCTCTGCACAAACTGGTCCAGAAACACGATAACCTTAGAGAAACATCAGCGGGGAAAAAGGTAAATATGTACGACCGGTGGTAACATTGACACTTAAAACACTTTCACAGAGCTTCATGAATGGAGCAGAGGCTGAAAGACAAGTGGAGCAGTCTGATCATGACGATCATCTTCAGGATCAAAGTCAGCTGTTGTCTTATCTGCTCCTGACTTTCCATTCATGTCCTCCCAAATATTCGACAGTAAACAGCCTGGATCTTCAGTGAGCCCTGATGTTTATCCAATACTCTTGCATGCATGCTAGTGCTTATTATACACCATGTGCAATTTCACTCCATTTACTCGTCAGCTGGGGTTGCTGGAAGTGTTTCGTTCCTGCGTGCTGCTAATGACAGAGCATCTTGACAGCTCATCTCCCCCCTAGTTTGCTCCACGGTGTGCTGAATTGCCACAGAAATGTCACTGCTGATCGCAGCAGCGTTTGGATTGTTTGGAAAATTTCTGGGTTCACAAAGAGTAGCATGAAACTTGCTGGCAGAGGGAGGCGGAGAAGTGCAGCTGAGAACAACGAGAGGTCTCCTGGCAGCTGTTTCTCCTGGACTCAGGAGACCCAGAACATCAGAGGCCACAGCTGACAAAAACGCTAAGGAGGAGGATGAGACGGGAATAACAAGCAGAGCGTGTTTGCGGATAGCAGCATATATGCATGGTTGAGGTGGTGTTGCACAGGCTGAAAAGACCTGCTTTAGATGGTTAAAGAGGGGGGGGGGGGGGAATAAATAAATATAAATTAAAACCAACACTCTAAAAGAGCAAAGGAGGGGAACGAACACACACTCCCTGCAAGTGAGCGAGAACACCTGAATCCACACACCTTTCTTCTCATCTCATTTCCACTTCAAGGCGCCGGTCTGTTGGGTAGCGTTGCAGTGGGCTTCACTCCTCCCGCGGATTCAACTGCAACCTTCACCTTCCTCTTCATCTCGTTAAAGGAGGCTTGATCTCTAAGCCCAGAGGACTTCAATTCAGAGTGAAGGTAGCTGATGAAAGCCTGCATGTTGCAGCATATTCCTTTACTCAGTGGAGAAACTTGCGGTGGAAAGACCTGGTGCAGTTCCTGTGCTAGGGGGACACGATGGGTCTAATTGCGTTTAATGAGTCCTTTAGTGTGGAAGAATAAAGAAAAGGCAGAGACAGGACCTTCAAAACAATGCTTTTTCTGTTGGGTGTAGTGTTTGGAGTGAATCCCAGGTGAGTTTCATGTTTTCTTAATATCAGTATTATTAGAAAAGTTCCGAGTTGCTAATGCATGTTCTGTGTAAAGCCATTGAAAGCTGCCGAAAGCTCAGAGACTTGGGCCTCAGTCCCAACTGCCCTTGAAGGTGGAAATGGGCTGCCTGTGTGGGAAAAAGGGCAAATCTGTACAGGGCACGCAGGTGACCCACAGGCAGTAGTGGTTTTAGGCTTGGGCGTACGGGCAATTGCCCGGGGTGCAATTTTAAAGGGGGTGCCGGCTCAGTGCTTGAAAACAGATATAAAAAAATCTGCGCCACTATTGGGTTTCTACTATCTATTATTTCACAGACTTTGGAATGGCCTGAAACCTGCAAATCTGCGCCCCCTGCAGCTGCACGCGCTCCTGTCTTTGAGAAGGTGCCACAAATGCATGTGAAGAAAAAGGGGAGGGCTGGAGGCTAAAATGGTGCACAGCGTGCAGCCTCGATTGCGCAACACCTGGATCATCTCGTGTCTTTAGATTACTCAGCTCATGCTAATAATATCATTCTTTCTTAAGTATTGTGGACATTTTTTATTAGAGGTCTTTATTTTGCTTTGGGGTTACTCGCCCGGGGAGTAAGTTAGTGTTGACCCGCCACTGCCCACAGGAAATGTAGAGGTTGCAGACTACTCAGTGAACCCGTAGCGAAAAATTGTTCAATCACATTGTTCAATAGGCATGCTGTAAGCCACAGGCCATAGTGAACACTTTAAGTAAGGGTGAAGTAGGTGAGACGCAGCACAGATTTTTAATTTTTTCAACCTCCTCAAAACCTGCACAATACGAAAGAAGCTCTTTAGTGCTTTTTATGCACCTATAGTGCAACCTTACTGTTAGATTTGGGAAATTAGTAGAGGCGTTATGATACACAGTTGAACCGAGGCATTTCGGTACGGCAGTTTCAGTTTGCTTCACTTCTTTACCGTTTCGGTACGATTTTTCTTTTTTATTCCGCACATGCATTGTAACGACCCAGCTGCTTTGTCACTCGTAGTGGGAAACGAGAGCCGAGCTGCCAGTTAACTAACTACGTTGACTGTTCTTGCCTCATACTCCACTCGCCCTCAAACAGTCTCAGAGAGAGAGTAGACAGAGAAATAGATTGCTCCATCTCCTTCCTGGCATTGAAACCCATGAACATGCATGAACCTCACTTCTCGTCATAGCTCTCTCAGTGATAGAGAAGAATTCAACACAAAATTTTACACTTCCCATGAGTCTTAGTGGCTATAGGCGGGCCTAACCGTCAGGTTGCCACTGTATTAACTTTGCGCCGAGGTGGAAGTAATGTTAGCCGTGAGTTTCCTCCGAGAAGCTATTAGGTGACGGACAGTAAGCATGTCAACATACGGCTAATGAAGACGCGAGGCCAGAGTTGAGGACCACCCCCATCTCCTTACGCTCTCCTGTGTGGGAACACGGTAGCTTTGTTGTCAGCATCCATGAAGAGAAAAAGACAATTGGCGAGTCGAATGCTGTGTGTTGACGTTGTTACATACACAAAGATAGCATATGCTACAGTAACACATCCAATCTGTTAACAAACTTAAAACGGTATCAACCGACTGTAACAATCGGGTCTACAAGAAAAAAACATGTTCAAGTTAAAATGTTTTTTTTCAGCCCAGTGTTAAGTATCCAAAGTTTTTTGGTTCCTGGCAGCTAGTAGTTTTTCTTAGTCTATTAATCAGATCACCTACATAGGTCAATTTTATTTATTGTTACGTAAAACCAATTATTGTAAGTAACTTTTTTCTGCCTTAGTTTAAAATATAGAAAATTGATAGATAAAAACTTTATTAATCTCTCAAGGGAGAAATTCAGGTGTCCGGTAGCAAAACACACACAATAAATAACAATAAAATAATAGTTCATAAAATAGGAGTTCATATTAGGCAGATTTGTTAAATAGCAGTACCGAACCGAGCCCTATGGAATTATGAATCAAACTGAATTGAGATTTTAGCGCATCGTTACACCTCTAGATATTAGACATTCGCAGCATAGTTTGTGAGGCCGTTCTACGGGTGCCTGCGTATCACGTGCCCACACTTTGCATGCAGCATTTGTGCGCGGTCAGTAAGGGGCCAGCGCACACATCTCACTAACGACAAGTGTGAGCGTAAGGGCACCGGTAAGACGGCATCGCCTGTATGTCATAAGTGGCGTGCAACTTGTATTATCCTTCCGAATACTTCAGAATAAACTTACCACATGCACTACAATCATATGTTCCATTTTCATAATGTTCCTTTGCCCCCTTAACTACTGTAAGTCTTCAAATGCTTACAGAATTAACGTAGTTCCAGCGGATTCTTGAAAAGAGAGGTCGTATGAGCCTCAAGGAAACTGCAAGACCCTGCACTCCCCTTAAGATTCAGCCGCTTCTCTCTACAACCCTCCATGGGTCTAGACAACCCAAAAACCACAGCATCAACCCTGTACAGGTGAATGTGACTAAGGCTTTAGAAAAGGACTTATTTAAAAAAATGTGTTAAAGTTAGAATAAAGATCAAAACACTCAATCTTTTTGGCCAACCTTTTTACTCATATTTATAATAAATGTATTGTTTTGGATTTAAGTAGGCGTGCCGTATTCTCTAACTGTGAAGACTTTCAAAATAAAGTGTTATGAAAGTCGAAAAACAGAGAAAAAAACATCGACCTATTTAAAAGTAATAAAAATGTGTTTTTTTTTTTATTCCTAAAAACTACCATTTGCTTTGTTTTGGACAGGTGAGGTCATTCTTACCCATACTTTTAGGGCTCTGGAGGGAACAGGTGGGCACTGACCCAGTTGCAATAGTAAGTAGGTTATCTGCTGAATTGTTTAACCAAACACACATTTTGGTTTACTGAAAGATAAAACTGGGGCACAAAGCAGCATGAAGTTATTTATAGTTGGATATTGAAATAGATGGTGATGATCCGGCAGTAGTAAAAAGCACCTTGAACAAAAGAAAAAGCTGGAGATAACGGTAATTACAGACCGTCCAAACTCTCCATAACGTCAGTCATTACGTGGACTGGCTCAGGGGGTGCAGACAAATGTCAGGCTGCAGGGAGAGCGACGTAATCTCGCTTTCAGCCAACCAGGCTCTTAATGCAAGTGTGTGACTAAGTTCCATTAGCCTCTGACCTCACCTACTGCTCATCATCATGATCGTGTTCTCGCCTACTGGATTTTTCCATGCTTTAAACACTAAAGCTGCTGCAGGCAGGAAGCTCAGACCAATATGGAACAGTGCCATAATGCTGTAGTCAATAAGTAACTAAGTTAGGGGGCAAAAGGGGGATCCATCATTCCACTACCGCTGTTATAAGCAGGTAATAGAAGGCAGTATAACCTCTGCACCCATAAACGATCATTAGTCTGAAGTCTTCCACAGTTTCTGATAAAAATGACCAAATCAATTCCAAATAAATAGGTTTGATTAAAAAAAAACAACAAACAAACATGTTGCTAGATAAAGATATAGTCAAATCAAACATTATTTGACGATTATACTTTATGGATCCAATGAATCATATTTATAAAAGTAATCAAATTTTATATCTATATATATCTATATATAGATATATATATATACAAATAAATTGTTTTAAAAAAATCATACAACGTGATTTCTGAATGTTTCTTCAGATTCTGTCTCTCACTGTGAAAATGCACCTTTGATGAAAATTTTAGACCCCTCCATGTTTTCTAAGTGGGAGAACTTGCTAAATCACAGGGTGATCAAATACTTATCGACCTCACTGTGTGTGTATGTATATATATATATATCAAAACTGATAGTAAAAACTTCAATCGCTTAAATCCTCCTTGGGTTTTCAACTATTTTTGATTTAATATCCAATTTCACAATATACATTATATATAGTATAAGTTTGCTGTTTCCCACTGCCATCTAAGAAACACATCAAACTCTACTTGACTTTATTTGATCATTTTTTACTCTAATGTGATGTGAGTGTATTGTGTGCAAAGACATCCATTTATGATAAAGAGTAATTACTGTACACTGTCAAGAAGATGGCATGATCTTCTGACATATTATGTCAGAAGATCATTATTAAGATCAATTATTTTTTCTTTATAGTCTAACCAATGTATTGCTTCATATCCAAAACGGGTTTAATGTATCTGTGTTTTTGGATTATTTTTATTGCAGTGTTTAATTATTTTTTTAGGCTTGAAATACATCAACCAATAAATAGATGAAATAAAATAACGGACAAGTGTTAAACCAAACTAAATTATTTTTTTTATTGTTTCATTTAATTATATGTGTACCATTTCATTTTAAATCTAGCTATACTCTTAACAACTTATATCTAGCTCTATGTTAAAACCTGAAATATTTGATTAATTTAGTTGTGATTCCATTTAATTTGTTTAAATTATAAGAAAAATAACTATTTTTCAAATATTTCAAGAAATATTGCAATGCTTTTCTTTTTTTTAAATCTACAGATGTTTAAATACAATTTAAATTCAAACTGAACCAAAAATAAAAGGAACCAAACAAAACTAAAGACTTCAGTCAACAGCAATGAATGGTGAGTTTAGCATGTTAGAAAAAGAACTTCACAAAGTTAACATTAAATCTAAATAAAAAAGTAGGTTAAATATAAAATCTACATTTTGTTTTTTGCTTTTCAATGTGACTGGAAATAAAACAGTATTCAATTCAGAAACCCTTAGGATGTTTCTATATCCCTAAATTCTCATTCTATGTAAACGGATGTAAAGATTTTGCAGTCTTATCCAATTTCAGAGAAGCGCATGACACCCTTTAATCATGCGAAGCAATCCCTCTCAGTGTTGAAAGCCATGCCCAGATTCAGCCTAATATATTCCAGTCATGATTGGTAACTGAGCGACAGTGTGCTGACAGCTGGGAGCAACAGGCAACTCAACAGATCCCTGCAGAGTACAGTGACAGCCCCCCACCAGCACAGAAGCACATTTTACTTTTGACAGAACCCAGGCTTGAAACAAGCTCCTAAAAAGAAACAAACACGCACTGACCCCTGCACAAAAACATACATACATACATATATACATGCATGTATACATGTATGTATGTACTTTTGTCAGTCTTGGATAAAAAGCACAATCTGCTTTTCTTACCTAGAGTGTCTTTGATGTTCTTCACCAGTGAACCTTTTTTCAAGCTGTTCTTGCGTTCAACGTAGTTTGACGGCACATATCCTGTCTGGTTGGAGGCGTTGCGGACACGCCACCATGTTTTTGAGTCATCCAGGAGATAGAGACGCTCGTTTTTTCTGATGTCAAGTTCCTGGTCCTGCTGGGCCATGTAATCCCACTTGGCTACAACAATCACCTCCTCCGTCATCTTTCATGGATTCCCCCTGCAGAGAAGGAGGATTCTGGAGTCAGTCAAAATGTCAGGTTTTAAGACCAATAAGTGGTTAAAGCTATTCATCTGTAAGGCTATGTCCGAATTCCCTCGCTACTCCGTAACTATTGAAAACTATATAGTGCTAGACTATCTGGTGGCCTGGTTTTTAAAAGCAATTCAGACACCGTGCTCACTACTTTTTTGTTTTTATATGGCAAATATATTTCGCAAAGTAAAAACCCACACAATATGTTCATTTCATGAAGACTATTTATAAAGGAGGAAAACACATTTTATTTCCCCCAAAAAATTGTGGTCTACATTTGTTAATCTAGTGAGCATTGATGCAGAATAGTTTTTCGCAAAGACTTCTGGGAATTTTCTAGGGGCACTGAATTTTGTAATAGTAGATTAAGTAAAAATGGCAAACACACTATATAGTGCACTATGTAGTGAGTGGTGAAGAAATTCCAACACAACCTAAATAGAGTTTAAAACTAACATTTGAGAAACTAGAAAGACTCCATACTGATTATAATCACATTTTGCCAATACAGTGATCCCTTGTTATACTTGCGGTTTACTTTTCTGAGTTTAGCTACTTGCAGTTTGCATCATGCATTGTGTTCTGCATTCTGATTGGCTAAAAAAGTCCTCCGTTTCTTCTCTACGCAATGCGTCAATAACGCTGCAGTTTAATAATACTGCGTGCGTAAAATAGCTACGCCAAATTTACATTCACGTGTGCAAATTCTCCTACTTAATTCAGTTTCTCTAAAACCCATAGAAAAAGAGCGTACCAACTGCCTATCAATGTGTTCTTCTCTGAACAAACACACCCTGCATGAGTTTCAGAATAAAACACTGCAGAGTGGAGTCAAGGATGCTGTGACTCAGTCTGTAAGAGCACTGAAATACACCTGATCACTATTTATTACACTGTACTTTGTATTTTGTGTGTTTATATTTCTCACGTTTAATCAATTCTTGGTCACGGTGAAGCGAGGAGCTTATCTCCATGATTTGAAACGCTTCTGTTCCACATTGATGATTAAAATTATTATTTGACAGTACAGTACAGAAGTTATTTGTTGAAAAAAAAATTCTAAAGTACTTTGATTGGTGAAACAAATGGCAGGCTTGCGTAAAATGGTTTGTTCTTTCTTTTCAATTTACAATGAAGTATTTAACTGTATAATAATTGTTTTAAAAAAATAGAGTTTCTGTGTACAGTTTTGCCTATCCACGGGTTCTTTTGGAGCATGCTTTTGCGATAAACAAGAGGTTTACTGTACTACAATTAAAAAAAAGTAAACAGATATAAAACAGAGTAATACTAATGATTGATGGTATTTAACTATATATTCGACTACCGGTACTTGTTTTAAAGTTTCTCATTTTACAGGCAAAACACAGTCTAGGTTGATATAAACAACAACATCAGCATTTTCTTTTTAGTAACAGTTTTCATGACAAACCTGGTATTCTACAAAACCTGTGATTGTGTGCCTGTGCCCCAATGAAGCATATCTATTTTTACAGTCTACACTCTTTTTGAATCTAGGGAGTTCCACTTATTAGTGTCGGCTAGATACTTTTTAAACTAAAAGCATATACGCTAGTACATGAGTAATTTCACTGTATAGCAGCATTTTATTTGATATCTATATATTGTCTTATGTAGAAATGTCTGATTGTATAAATAAATTGATGGATGAAGGGTTGGATGGACGAATAGATGGATGGACAGAGGGATTAATAAATAGATGGTAGGGTAAAATATGTTCCAGCTCTAAATAAAAAGCCTTTAAACAAAAATTATAGTGTACAGCTGTAACTCATAATTGAAAGGATGTGACGTTTCACCCATTTAGAATATCTAAGAATATGTATGAATGCAAAACCAAAGGATATATGGAAATGTATAGGAGCCTAAATCTCTGTTCCACTGAGTATTTATCACAGTTCTAAGTTGGGTCTTGGTATAAAAAGCATCTCCAGCTCTTCCTCCAGTTTCAGAGTTGCCTATTGCACTGTCACCCCCAACATTTTCATTAATAGACGTTGAATAGCGGGGTTTTAAAGTGTGTAATATAACAAGATGGCCCTAGAAGCATTTCAACGAGGTGGCAAAATCCACCTCCCACAAAGAATAAATCAGAGTGCAGATTTTTCCTAATGTAACATCATCTTTAATGATGTGCATTAGGCTTAGCAAAATAATGTGTGAGATATCATCCCTGCACCAAATTTTGAAACAGCTTATCACAGCTCACATGAGCATTAGTCCAGTTAACCCTTAAAGAGGTTGGCTCTTCACAAGATAACAGGTCATACATACAGTAGCATTTTGTGCCAGAACTATCTTTTTAAAAATGACAAACATAAATTAGCCTTAGATTCTTAGCCCAATGAGGGTTCATAGTTGACAGCAGGAAGTTTGACCAAACCAACTGTGGGTCTAAAGGTACGACCTTTAAAAGAATCCCGTCTAAAATGGCTTCTTTGGCAGAAAGCACCAGAAACACAAAGAAATCAATTTAAAGTGTTCAATCTGTCTGTGCTCCATTGTGCACGAGTAAACCTTGTCTATTAGGCTTTTTTAGATGGACAGTGAGCGATTACATGCTCTACTTCACCAGGCTTTGCTTAAATGTTATTTGACATGGGCCAGCTAGATCACCTTACTGCAGAACAACTGTAGTCTAGAGATGGTGTAGAGATGAGCAGCGTTTGATATAACCTTTATGCCTTTTTTCAAAAGGCCTGTTGTGACTAAAAGACTTTGCTTTTTGAAAATAAAAAATATAGAGAATCTAATCTGATTAATATTTTACAGTTAAACTAGAAGTTAATATACATCACATAAAAACACACACATACTTTTTTTCTTACTGTCAGACATGACATACAAGTACGCTTTTCCTGTTTTAGGTGAATTATAATGAGCAAAATTATTTCTATTTGCTAAATGTCAGAATAATGAGACTAGTTTTGTTTTTAGACAAGTTTTTATTACCTTTATCACAGTCAAACGTCTACATAAACTTCATTAGTATTTGGTACTATTGATGCTTTAAACTGCAATTACTGTACAAATGTCTAGGATATCTTTCCAAAAACCTATCTGAATTTGGTAGTGTGTTTTGGTCCCATTGGAGTAGAACTGGTGTAACTGAGCTGGTTGTAGGTGCTTAACCCCAACGTGTACACCTTTTCAGCTCTGACCATAAATGTTCAATAGGATTTAGATCCGGGCTCTGTGATGGCCACTCCAAAACATTGACTTTGTTATCCTTAAGACACATTGTAACCGGTATGGCAGTATAATTCTGGCCATAGTTCATTTGGAAGATCCATTTGCGCCTAGGGTTGGGCGATGTCCCCTAAATTGGCCATTGACGATGTTTGATGTCAACCATCAATACATGCTCAGATTTAAGAAGACTATTGACTAACTGTGCCTTTTGTAAGAACACGAAACAATCAGTCACCTATTTTGGAACTGTAATACTACTAGAAAACTTTGGAAAGATTGTGCACGTTTTATAAATTATAAATTAGATTCACAATATCAGATGAAATTGAACATATCATATTTGGCCCTACGAGAAAAAAATATAGATCAAGCGTAAAATTGGCAATTAAATCTAATTATAATATTTGGTAAATTTCATATTCACAATCAAGTTTCTTCATCACAACTTTTTCCCCCTTTAATAATTAAAAAAAAGAAAAAAATTAGAATCTTATTTTAAATTTTAGATGCTATATAATTGCTATTAGTTATTTCTGCGTTATTACATTATTTTATTTCCCAACTAATGACTCATCATGATGATCAGTATAAACAGAAGTGACTAACAAAAAAAAGTAACAAACAAAATAGAAAAGAAGTGGTCCGCTCCCGCACTTAACTAGTCAAGTGGACCGGGGAGAGCGGACTTACAACTTTGTGTTTGATGGGAATGGGGGTGCTTTGTTAAATGGCGGTATGTGTGGGAGATTTAAAACTGCGATCCGTCCCGCACCTCTAGGGGTACGAGCTACTGAACTCAGAACCGGGTCTAAGAATGTGTGTCTGAAGCACAGCTGGTTCGTCAAAAGCGCACACACAGGGGTTTTGACTTCAAAGCAGAAATAATCGCTCAATCATAGAAACCGTTCAAACAATCTTGTGGATTTGTGTCCCGACTAGTAAAGGCTGATGTTATTTCCACATGTTTACGTGCAGCCAGGATGCAGCGCCACCCAAAGCTAATGTTGTTAGCCCGTGTTAGCATACTGTAATACTGGCTTGTTTCGACTCACCTGCGTTCAGAAAAACTAACCACACGGATTAAAATCAAATGATAAGCGAACATTATTTTTATTTTTATTTTTTTAACTTGTCTGTCAACAGCTGGGCAGTCACATGAGAGCGGGAGCCTCTTGTGTTGGACATATTTTACTTTAACAAGAGGGGTTATTAATCTTAAATAAGCCAGCCCCTCTTGTATTGAACAAACAATTTCAAACATGTTTGAAAGATCTTTGGTGTTGGACCGGACGGAAAAGGAAAGGGAAGAAGAGAGGGCGTTAGAGGGGAAGGAGGGTGTCGTAGGGAAGGGGATAAGACGACAGCATAAAACATGGTTACTGGTTGTTAATCACCATGGTAAGGCTCAAATGCAGTACAAAAGGAGCGGAGCCTGTCCACACACACACCCAAGTGTCAAACACACCTGCTAGTTGCAAAAATGTCCATCTGTCGACATGTACACAAAACAGATGGTCTTGCTGCATACTTATGCCTTAAAAACCAACTAGTGTGAAACATTTCAGTCATTCAGTCCATAAACCGTCAAGCGCCAAGGTGAGCCAACACCGTGATCAGGTGAGTGCTCATGTTCAGCTTCTAAAATGGATGTGGTGGAATGTGTAAAGAAGGAGGAGGCGCCCAGCCATCCCGCAAGACCCCACACACGCGGCAGCAGCGGCGGCGGAATCCCCCCAACGCCACGCGGGAACCAGGCGAGGAGCAACACCTTGGGCGACCAAAGCCCGCCACAGGCCCAGGGCCAGCAGGACCGCCGCAAGGCCCCAGAGCCAGAGAGCAGGAGGCACGGAGGGGAAGAGAGGGCGCCCCAGCCCAACCAGAAGAACAGCCCCCTTCGCGCCGAGGGGAACCCCAACGCCCAGGGCCCCACCGGACGCCCACAGCCCCAGGCGAGCACCACCACCCAGGAGTTTCTGGGCGCCCAGCCCAGTGCGAGCCAGGGCCCCAAGGGAGACCCGCTCCGCCTCCAGGCTGACCATCCGCCCGGCTCCTGGTTCAGGTGAGGAGGAGCAAGGCGAGGACCGCCGCCCCGCCCCGGGAGAGACCCGGGGGGAAAAAGAGGGCCCACAAGGGGGTGTTGTAAATATGGCCCGACCAGGCTCGTCACAGTTGGAAGTAGCGGGGCCCAGCGGCTCAGGAGCAGGACAGAACCCACCCGCTTGAGGACACAACACCCGGCTCAGATGTAATGTGAACCCCCACCGCGGAGAGAGCACGCCGGGCAAGAAACCCGGCACCCGGGGACACGGCCGCGTTGCAAAAGGCCACGTACCACCAGGGGAAGAGGCAGAGGACAGATGGTCTAGGTCCCACCTTCCTTGCAAAATGTGTGCGATGTATGTGTTGTTTAAGAGGGTGTGTGTGTGCATGTGTGTGTGTTTATGTTGGGATGTATATATTGAGGGGAGGGGTTATTATTATTGCTAAGGGTGCCGGTTAAAATTGTGGGCAGACCTGGGGACATCTCTGATTACTCCACAGTGATGTCCTCACCCTCCCCCACCAAGGGGCCCTAAATGTCTGGGTGCGGTTAAAATTGGCGGGTGAGGTGCTGGGAGGACATCTGCTGCCCAACGTGATATTAGCACCCCAAAGGAGCCCTACATGTCTAAGGTGCAAATAAAACCAAAGGGGCCCACTCCATACAACAGCCATGGAGGGCCACTGCCTGGTAAACCCAAGGCTCATCGCAGGCCTAAGCCCCCACCCCTCACCCCCTATTATGAGGTTATACTGAGGAAGGGTAAGTTGGGGACAGCGAACACATAGCGTTTTGTTGACCAAGCACGCGTTTAAGTCGTCGTATATTACCGAGCTGGCGTATCTGTATGCTAGCCTTCGTAGTGTATGTAGTGCTGCTTAACATCGTTTTGTATTGAAGTGTTACATTCAATAAAGTTTGGGGGAAAAAATAGCCGCTCGGCAGAACGTATATCCTCTTCCGGTTTTTCAAACCCTACTGCGCATGTGCGAATGATTTATTCAGCAGTGTGACCTTAGTGAACGTTTGTTATATTCTGAAAACATTTTTCTGGGCCCATGTGCGGTTGGATTCTAATCCGACCATTGATCCCATCAAGATATTTTGTACATGTAACCGCGGCTTATGGTGTCGACTCGCAACGTGGCGGGGGCGTGGCATCACGATGGTGTCTCTCCCATCTGTGATGTCACTCACCCATCACGATGGGCGATGTCGTATGTTATCACATACTGTTCTTTCCTCATGATGCCATCTATTTTGTGAAGTGCACCAGTCCCTCCAGCAGCCAAACAACCCCACAACATGATGCTACCACCCCCATGTTTTACAGTTGGGATGGTAATCAGAGGCCTGCAGGCATCCCCCTTTTTTCTTCAAACATAACAATGGTCATTGTGGCCAAACAGTTCAATTTGAGTTTCGTCAGACCACAGGGCGTCTCCAAAAATTAGTCTTTATCCTTGTGTGCATTAGAAAACTTTAATCTGTTTTTTCTATGCTTCTTTTGGAGCACTGGCTTCTTCCTGGCAGAGTTGCCTTTCAGCCCATGTCTGTTCTGTACTTCATTTCTCATAGATGAAATGAACAACATAAAATAAATGAGCATTTGACTGGTAAAACACAAATGCAAAAATATTCTTTTGTTGTTTGCTTTGACACTATAACATCAAATGTTAAACATACGAAACATTACAGGACCTAACTGGAAAAAACAATTTTAAGTTATAAAAATGAAATTATGAAACTAATGGAATTCCTTTTTTCAACTATTCAGTCACCAATGATCCATATTTGACAACTTTAACACCAATTACTTACACAAAATGTATAGCTGTATTTGAGAAGAAAATAAATAATCCAAAAATGATTTCAAATTACAGTCGATAAATTAAATGTTCAAATCTCAAATGACAGTTTTTGGGATTTTGGCTAAAAACGGCAGAATCGGAATTAAAAGACCACTGAGAACACATTAAAAAAATAGATCAAAAGATGATTGGAGTGGGAAACTGTAAAAGTGGGCAAATCTATGAAAGAAGCAGTGTGAGCAGGAAATAGAACTTTAGATTTCATACCTTTAGTAATAATTAGATTAATAGTAGTAATCTAAATTCATTACTCTAATTTCTAATCTAGATCTGAGATATTTTTATTGAATCTATTTAAAATTATTCTGATACTTCAGTATTATTTATAATATGTTTGCATGAAATCCTTTAGGCAGTAATCTGTTAAGATGATCATTGGATCTTTTGAGAGTAAATAGAAAGAAAAGTTCATGTTTATTCATATTTCATCCAACCTAATAAGGACACGTGAATTGACGAGGCACAATGTGTTACAGTATTTTCATTGAAATCCTTTCCCACATTATGCAGTTCTATGCAAAACAAAGATTGTTCCCATACCTAAGTTTTATAGAAGCATTGGTAAAATACTTCACTTAACACTTAATATGCAGCAATAAGATTGCATTTGATTAATATTTCTTCAAAATGGTTATGTAGGGTGTAGAAAAAGTCATCTACCAAAGAAAATTAGAATTCATGAGAAGGATAACAGCACAAATTAAAATATAAAAAGATTACACCATTGGTAGAATGATTGATATCTTGCATACATTGCTACTAATTGTGATAATCAAATCATAAAAGCAAAAACTGTTGGATGATTTTTCAACCAGATAGATTTAAAGTCTAGGCTACAACCCCCCAACACATCACACCAAATTGATGGGATGTCACAACCAGGGCAAAAAGGCTGTTTAAAATCAAAGAAACTGACTTTGAAATCTGCAACGAGTAGCAACAACACACGTTAAAACGCTGCAGAGCAGAGGATTTGTAAATGAAGTCCTGTTGATGACTAAGCTTGTCAAACTGGATTGCTTCACAGGCAAACAGGGAGAACAAAGAAAAGGAAAACAGGGGAGTTGTGCAACGCTGCAAAAGTTAACGCCACGAGTTCCAACTGTTCAGCTTTTCACAACACCACAGCTTTGACTGGAGCAACAAAGACAACAGAAGGATGAAGATTGAGGCGTTACTTTGACAGACAGGAAGTGACAAAGGCAGCAGCTGTGACTCCTTGGAGAGTGCAGAAAACAACGAGGAACGGGCAGATTTATGGACAACTTCATTTTGTCATTTTCGTCTGTGGACATTCAAAGCTGGATCAGGACACACCATCTATGGATTTTTTTTAAGTGAGTTATGTACCAAGTAGAATTGAAAATTAGCCAAGCTATGAAGCTTCAATTAAAATTGACAATAAACATTACCGGTACAAAGTTTATTCTTGGTCAGGATAACAGATTTAACATAGTAAACCACGAGTCTATCATGACTGTCCCAATACTTTTGCCATGGAAACTGATTACCAAACAAAGGAGCCTTTCAACATTGTGTACAAGATGGGCCTGCATGGTGGTTAGTTCTATCGTCTTTCAGTGAGAAGGCTCTAGTTTAAATCCCGGTTGGATTCTTCCTGTGTTGTGTTTGCATGTTTCGGGTTTTCTTGTTTTTCTGTTTAAGAAAAAAGCTGTCATTTTTTACATGTGGTCACGCGAGAGACTAGCAAGGTTCTATGCTGCTTTCACCTTAGTATAGCTGATATAGCCTCCAGCAGTCCCCATGACCTAATAGGGGTGAGCAGTTGTACATAATGGATGGGTGGTCATTCTGAGTCATAACTATGAAACTGTGTTTACGGTAAAGATCAGTTTAAGGTGTGGTTGAGTGCCACAACTAAGGCAAAACAGAATGAATCATAAAAATTGAGTTTTTTCAAAAATAAAAGTTGGTAAAATTTTCAAGCACAACGGCAGAACACAAGCTCCCTGCTGCGAGTTCCTTGCAGCGGGAAGGGAAAGAGGGGGTGGGATTGATCTATGTAACCCCAGCTCAAGAGTGAACTTCCTAATGAACTCAACTTGAACTAATCTGAAGTCAGGATTTATTTAAATTTAATTTTTGTTTAAAAAAATTGCTTATGTTTTTTTAAAACAAAGATTCATTTTGGTTTTTCAAAAGCACAAGACAATTAATTTGGGAAAGACTTGTTTAAAAAATAGAAAAGCTTTCAAACTCCTAGTTCTCGTGACCCTCATATTCCCTGCAAATTGATTTAGAGTAAAAGACTGACAGAGACTGCTGAGCAGGGCTTCTCCAACATGTCACAACTTTCTTCTCTGAAGGTGTGTGTGTGTGTGTGTGTGTGCGTCTTGCGCACGAAGAGAAAGGCAAAAAGAAACTGAGGATGCTTTAAGAAAAATGTTTAACAGAGCTTTCTTTGTTTGCAGTTAGCATGTTAAGTTAGACCAAGATATTTAGTCATGAAGAAAACTGTTGACCCATTGATTATACGAGAACTGGACGGAGTGACCAATAGGGGTGTAACGATAACCGCAGTACCGCGTTGATGACTCATCACCGCACGTTCGTCTTTGTTTTCTTTTTAAAGTTCTGCATATGGTGCCTGATTTGAACCATAATAATCACAATCGTCTTTGCTAATAGTTTACTTTTCTGAGTCCTGCAAGGGCTTCTGGGGAAATTTCCATTATTCATTTCCATTACAAGCTGCGTGTGTTCTTGAGTGTGCGGAGGATTTTGTGGTTTTTTTTGTGTGTTTTTTTTTTTTGGGGGTGTCGCCAAGAGTCCTGACCTGCATGACACTGCTGATTGCATCATCACCACAGCTCTCCAGAGCAGTTTAATAAAGAATTAATCACTGTTATTCTGGGGGTAACCTTTTATTACTGTTCTCCTTCACTCCGTAACAACAAACATGAACGCGCACCCCCAACATACTTGTGCGCGCTCTCACTCACTCTCGCGTGATACGCACTCCTTCCTCTTATACATGCACATGTACACACACACACCAGGGTGCGGTTAACCGCGACTCCTGCTGCTTCATCACGCGGTGATCAAAAATCCCCCACCGTCACAGCTCTAGTAACCCTTTCCACTTGCGATCCAAATAGAAAGTACTCGCTGGCTCCAAGAAGCCAAAATCCCATAGTCTTCTCATATACAGTAAATGAGTTGACCTCCCCTTGACTTAAAGTGAGTTTCTGTTCTCCATGTGCAAAATAAAAGATGAGCGCCTTAATCCTAACTGGCAAATCAGTGTCTGATGTATTTCAAGTGAACTTAAAGAAACACTGACCATCTATGAAAACTGGACCGATGAGTGTGATGTCACCCATAGAAATCAACCTTTTTTTTTTTTAAAATGACTTCCTTCCAGCTCCAACAAATTAAAAGTCAATTCAGTCGCCATTTTTTCACTATTCGGACATCGCCATATTGGATGGAGCCAGAAATCATCAGTAAGCAGTGATCAGTCCAAGGTGATCTCTGTCAACATTTCTATGGCAACCGCTCTAGCCAATCAGGAAGTGAGCTTGTTGGAAGGCCACACGTCTACCACTGAAAGCAGGCTCAGGAGACTGTCAATCAAATGTCAGGGCCACATGCTTGTATTAAGATTACGGTTGGCCAGTTTATGCTGAATAAATTATAGAGATAATGATGAAAAAATTAGGGATTATCAAGAACAGGTTAAAAAATGTATCAGAGCAAGCGTGGTTGTTCTGAAAAATATATTGTCTTGGTAACATGCGCTTATGTGTCTATGGGATTTTGGCTTCTTGGAGCCAGCAGGCACTTCCTGTTTGAGATAGGAGGTCACTCAGTCCAGGTCTTATGTAGAGTCAATGTAAAGAAATTAGTTGGTGGGGTTGAACTTGACATGGCTAAAAGGCTAAAGTAGTCTTCACAAAAACATTTGCCCTGACAACCACCTTAACAACTTTCACATGTGTTGGAAACAGAAAAGTCTTCCACATCCTTCCCTAACGCTGCAACATTCTTTTACAAGCAAATATATAAATGTATGTGTGTGAAAGCTAACCCCAAAAAAGCATTAAGCCTGTATTCTGCACACAATCATCACATATTGTGCCTGCCCATAGGGGGTAGATGGGGTTCATGACCAGAGCACATCTGCTTCCCTGTGATGCTCCTCTTTGGTTTTAGAGTGCTAAATTGGCTCTGCACACATGGATGCCATCAAAATAAGAATAAAATATTTGACTTAACCACTGAAGCACATCTTTAAAAGTGTTTCTTCTTTGTAGCTAAAAAAAAGACTGAGGTTAAGGAAATTCAGACCACAAAAATATGGCTGTCATCATGCTATTTGAAGATGTTAACTCAAAGTAGTCAAAACTCAAAAGCAAACCCTAACCACACATGAGGAGTCTTTCCTTCATAAATGACATTACATGTAAATAGCCTCAGGAGTGGAACTGTTGAAGTCAGTTGAACACTTAGAGTTCACTGTCTTACAAACGGATTAGTAAAAATGATGTCTAGCTGTATGGTTACCCTTTTCTAAGTCAGTAAAACCACCGGAAAACTATTTTACCAACTCCTTTTCAAATGTGAAAATAAAAAAATAAGAATCAAATAAATAAGTTGATTATTCTTTGGATTTATTATTATTGCACATTCACAAGAGCATGCTTGAATATCAATTAAGCAGTAGCAAATTTCTAAGACCTGCTTTGTTTAAAACGTGTAAGTTGACCTGAACTCCAGTAAGATAAAGTAAGAAAACTATGCTGGTCTTCCTGTAAAGAAGAATCTTTGATCCCCCAAATAAAGTGGAATTAAAATTAAAGGGAATTGTAGAATTTAAGATAATAGATAAAAAGTTCTGTGGACGTGTGGGGTTGAAATGTGGTGGTAATTGAAAATCAGCATCAATGTTGGGAAAGATTTACGTCTGAATAGGTCCTGAGTGTAACTGTGTTGCAGTTTACACTGCTTCCCTCAGAGGTTGAGGTTGGTTATGCTTTGAGATTTTAGAAATCTGATATGATCTGACTAAAAACAATAATGAAAAAAATTAAACTGCAACCAAAAGAAAAAGAGCAAATCAAAACAAAGTTGTTAAATGCTCAAAATAGGGTCTGATGCCTTAATGTGCAAATGTCTTAATTATCATTAAAGGTCCACAAAAAGGAAACAGGAATTTTGAGTTCTCTCGTTTTAAATGTTCTAAAAAAATGTTCCACAGAACTCAAGCCTGAGTCATACGTACTGAACACAAAACGTAAAGACAAATAGCAATGATAAAGGCAAGAAATTGGGACAACATTCTATATATAATTTCTGGTTTCAACTGCTTTATGGTCATCAGTTTCTAGCTTTCAGAGAACCACAATCAAGATGAAGCACTGATTTTTAACAATGAAATTCTTGATTTGCCACTTTATTTGATTTTACTTAACAAACGCAGCAAAAAAAAAAAAAAAATATATATATATATATATATATATATATATATATATATATATATATATATATGAAGTCAATTCAAGCATCAACTTGCATGTTGGCAAATGCTGTGTGAAGAACAACTCATTTTCAACTAGAAATGATGCAAATGAATGCAAATTTGAAGTCATTAGGTCTCATTAGCTATTTATGATGGAAAAGCGCTGCACATTGACACCTGTTTGACATCACATATTGGCGCTTCTTCTGAATTGTCGTTCAGTGTAAGCTCCTCGCCCCTATTAGAGAGATGAGTTCATGTCACTTTGTGCATGTAAGAGGTTTAAAATCAAAAGCATGTCCCATATAAAGCATTTCCAAGTCAAGCACACAATAGTGATAAAAACTGCACTGAAAATTATGCATCAAAAATCCCAATGAGGCACAGACATTTCTTGTTTATTTCCCAACCTCCAACCCCCTCATCTGTTTAATTGTAGAGATATTGCACAATGTGAGTTACTGTTTTAATTCCTATTTTAATTTAGGTACTTTGCCGTGGGGCATGCAAATTTTCTATTATTATTCTGTCGTAATGACGGTATAAAAAACTGATAAACAACACCAGAGTTCCCTGTGAATCCTGAATGCTAAACTCCTTTTTTTCTACAGGCACAGCTCTCCAAGTTTAAACTTGGGTTGTTTTCTCTACTCCTTGATGCCAACTTCAGCTGCTTCAATAACAGCGTGGTGCTTGTTCACTTTGCACACGTCCCTGCACTCCAAACACCGGATGGAGAGCCTCTATTGAATGGTTTGCTCACAATATTTTTTTAACTCTGCCCACAGACATTTTATGCTTTAGAGATTTACTCACCAGCAGTTTTACTTCATTTTTCTGTATTTTGAACCACTAGTTTTAAGGGTGGGGGGGGGACTTAGCAGTTAAAACGTAGTTAAATAGTCTTGAATTCTTACCTCTAAGAAAAACAACCGGTTTAGTAGAATTCAGTGGAAAAAATATTGTGAAAGGAGTTTAGACAAACAAGTTGCTGTCACTGCTTCTGTGAGATGGAAACACAGGAGATGATTGTGTGTTTTGAGGTCACAGGATACAGCCGAAAAGACTGTTATGCAAAAAAGAAACAAAATGAGAGTTTCTTTGACAAACAAACGGAATCCTGCGTGATGTATTTACTATCTGAATAAAATATCACTAAACCACGCCAGAATTTATAAAGTAAGCACTTAAAAAATAATGACACAACAGGATTTTAAACATTTTGGTCAAACGGGGTGATTTGGTTACAGAAAAACAAAATGCAAAAACGAATTTATTAACAAAAAACAATACTATAGGCTTTAGGGGATGCAGTAGCTTTTTCTTTTATGGTTGGCTCAAGCCTAATTTTTGGGTAACGCTTCTGTTTTGGTTCTATAAGGATTTGTGTTTCGCAACAACAAAATTAAGCTTCTTTTTCATAATTTTCAATTTTCTATTGCAAAGTAACAATTAGGTGAAACCTTTTAGTTGGCTTTGTATCCAGTAGGGATGAAAATATACAATTTCCCCGCGATTCAATGACCACAGTTTGGTTTTAAACCAAGAAATTTGGCTCTCTAATAAGTATAATCTAACATCAGTCTGTTAAGAAGTGACAAGTTGTCATTTTTTCCTCAACAAGTTGCTACACTTAGTATTTTATACTTTTATATTAAACTTCTTTAATCTATGTACCCAAACGTCTCCTTTTTAACTTTAAAAATACAAAGTGGATCACTGTTTAAAAATACTGTACATCTTTCAACAGTAGCCGGACTAACAAGTGTTCATTACTTTAGATGCCAGTCTAATAGCGGGGCTCCTTTAAGATGAAGCATTCAGATGCTAAAAAGATTATTAAACAACTTTCTTTTAAACTGATACTTCTGCTAACTTTTGACATTATCACCTCTCTATTTTTCCCAAACCTCTAAGGTTCAGTCGAAAATTGGATAAACAGGAGAGCGCCGAATGGCCCATGAAAAACTTGCGCTGGGGATGAGGAAAACGCATAACACTTCATGCCACATTAAGTTCTGAGGAAGCAATAAAACATCTCTATACCGTAGTGCTTAATTTGCATTCAATCCTATCTGTGTTTTTTTGTTACAGCACATTACATTATCTGTCTTAAATGGTTTGTAGACTATTGTCAATTAATGCCCTTCATGCTCTGCACACTGTGTACTATCAGGGAGCCTCTATTTGGTAGGATGTGCCTGTGACACCACACCAGGTTGGCCAGATGCTCCTATCCTTTCATGTGCAGTGGAAGAAGCCCACACCGAGCCACTCTTGGATGACTGAACTAATCTTAAAAGTCAGAGATGCACCGATAAATCTTCCAGGAATTGGAACCGGACGATTTTCCTGTAACCGGCTCTGGATGGTGACCTGCAGATCTAAATTCCTCCCAGTTGCATGTGAGTTTGAAACCACCACCTGCTGAAGTTTAGTCTTCGTAAACTTGACAATATAAATAAAGTTGTATGCTATGAAAGTACAGCACCTGCTTCTTTAATCTAGAGACTTTTTTCAGGTATTTTCTTGAGACTTTGTAACTGACAGGACACAAGGATTTTCTACTATTCTCTGAAACATCAGTGGCAGCCACTGTGCTGCCTTCCACATCCCTACCTCATGTGATCTGATCTCCAAGCAGTTGAACCTCACAGGAACAGATGGACATTTTAACAGCTCAGCATCTAGTTGACATCTGTAGTCTTTGATGGACAATTTGGAAGCTGGTCAATTAAAAATGCAACGGATAAGATAGTTGAAAAATTATACAACAAACAAATAACCCAATGGATTAAATGATTTTTATACAGATAATTCAAATGCAGTAAATCAGGAATCAAATGAATAAACAATAACAAGTTTTGTACTTAGTAAAAAGAAGAGATAATGGGAGAAATGTGACTAAGCAGCCTGTAAGTTGTCATTTTAATATTTGTTCTTTCCCTTTTTCTTTCCCAGAAATGCTTTACAGTCCTGGAATAAACTGCTAATGTTTTAAAACAGTGTTATTCTTTATTTTTAAGGTTAAAAAGAGACGTTGGATACGTGAGGGGGCACTTTAAAAAAAAAGTAAAAAATATGAATTTAATGGTCACATCATGCTAAAATTGTTAAAACCGGTTAATTTCTACAAAAATAAGTTTCAAGTATTTAGTGATTTCACAAATCATTATTTTTACAGCTCCAAAAGACCAGAATCATACTGAAGGGGATTCCTATGACCAACTTTTCCTCACAGCTCTTGTGTTGCTAAGCGTTAGCACCTCGTGTTTGGCACCATCTTGACACGTCATTTGCAACTCAGGAAAACATAATTTACGTGTCAACATCACAACAACCAAGAGAGAAAACAGAGCAACAGGAAGCAAGTGGAGAGGTTGCTAATAAGGTGACATGGAAACGATGGATCATGTCCCTCAATTACTGACTTGCAATGCATGTAATGAACAGGCAGGATCACAAATGATAAAAGGAAATGAACTCTAGATCCCACCAACAGATATCTGGCTTATTTATTTAAACATTATCTTTAAATCATAACATGGTGTGAAACTTAAGTTGTGAAACAGGCCATCTCTTTCAGAAACTAACATATTCCAGATAAAGCACTCTTAATTCTTCGCACCCTTTGTCCCTCAACCTGCATCACAAAAAGAAAAAACCGAAGACTACGCCCAAACCTGGAGATTTATATTCTTTTTGCCCTTTTTGCTCAACAGGCTTTCTCCTTAGTGGTTTCCTCAGCGATGGACCTGCATTATTCTCTTTGATCAGATGATTCCCTGAGGCTCCCGTGAAAACAGACTTTTGTAGTAATTACCAATGCAGATAAACATTAGAGCATACGGACCTGTTGGCTTGATGGACCAAACATTTCTTTTCAAAAGGCATTTTAATTCTAGTCGTCGTTGAGTTCACATAACGACCATTTCCATTATCTGTACTAAAAGTGTCCAAAAGAGCTAGATACAAATAATTTATGTGGTCCACATTTCACATTTAATTACCTGTGATTGGATGTTAATGTTCTTTCATTCAAGGATTTAATTATTTTTCAAACCTCTGCAGCGATCAATAAAGATAACTTGTAATGACCTAAAATTATACAAGCTTGAAGAGCTTTAACTAATAAATTGCAAAAAATAAAAAATAAAAAAGTCATTGAACCAAAACAATGCATAGAGGTAAAGAGTTTTTTTAATCTCTTATGAAGATAAATAAATATTTGAGACTAGAGAAAACACAATGTTTTAAGTGCTGCCTTACTTTTGCATTTCAGTTCATTTCCCAGTCATAATAATGTGTACACACAGGCGGGAGCTGCTGCAGTCGCTGTCCATGATTTTTTTATGACACTTGATCCTTAATGCTCACTTTCAGTTTTTCACACTCGAAGAGAAAATGTCAGTGAGTGAATCATTTGAAAGTCACACAGGAAAAACTCACTGGCATTTCTGAGTTGTGAACTATTTTGGGTAGACAGTAGAAACTAATGAGAAGAAAGTGTTCAAATTATGAGATCATTAATTAGGAATTTCCTTAAGCATGAATCACATGCAAATGTCTTGAATTAGATCAGTACTGTCATGTTGGAATTAGAATTAGAATATTTCATTTTAATGAGACATCCTGCGCCATTAGTTTCTTGTATAAAGTTTTTTTGCCCACTTAGTTTTTATGAGAGCTACTGGCTTGTAAAAGCATGACGATGTTATTAACAATGACTGACAAATATTTCTGCCCAATTAAGTAACAGCCTGTCCGTGCTGTCCACGTTAAATGAAGGAAATCCGTAGTCACATCTACCTCTGCAATGGACTGACCTGTGTGGGTGCTATGGGTTTTTGCGTTGTTCTGGCTCATGAAAGGTCGTAGATACTTTGAAGGGGACCGCAGGTGGGCTTTGCAGTTCCCTTGAGGCTCGCCGACAGTGAAATGTACGGTTGTCATCCATGTGATAAGTGTACTTCACCTTTACGTACCCTTGAGTGTTGTATAAGGGTTTGATATGACCTGTAAGTTGCAGCATGCCTGTAGGAAAAATGTAAATGAACATTTTCTCCCTACGGGCTCACTGAGCGCCCTACACCCTTCATGTTTCATGCAGGTCTTACGCATGCTGCGTATAGGTTTGCTCATTTTTTGCTCCCAGACAGTCTATATCCATTCATAAGGGCAATTGTGATTAAGGCTTTATGCACAAACATAGATCCAATCAAAGTGCAGAAGCTACACAGGGCTCCAGACTAACTTTTTCACTAAACACTATTTAACTGAAAATTTTAGGGCACAATACAGAAAAATTTAAGGCGCATACAGTAATCAACATGCTAACCAGATCTACTAATTTCCACTGTATTATAAATACAGTAAATAAAATAAATAAATAAATAAAGTAAATACTTTAATTTAGATGCAAAATTACAATGTGCTATTTCTAATTCAGTGTCATTTTATTCTGCACTTTGAAGATGCAACAAGAAGGTAAACTGACGGGACCATACGCTGTCATGACAGTACAAATAGCAAACAAATACCATAAATTTAGATAAAAAAGTTTTTAGTAACAAGTGATTACCGTAGTAACCTTTCGGTCTTTTCAAGTTTCAAACAATACTTAAATGTATGTAAACATTAGGGGATGGAAATTCATGTTGGCGACACTAAATAGGTGCAACCAAGATGCACAATAATTTGAGATCACCCAGATGGACGGAAGTAGCTGCACAGAATCACTTACAGTGTGAGACATATTTTTTGTTTGCTCTAACATCACCTGTCAATCAATCACCAGAAAGAGGCGGAAGCAAGACATAACCTGACGAGCAGACTGGAAATTTAGTACTGAACTGACTGAAAGCTGCCCTACAGACTACAAAACAATGCATTATGGGACATGCGTCTGATGGTTTTGTAGTTCACTGATCAATTAAAATAATTGAAATACCAACTGATTAAAAAAGCTACATACATTACAAACGCATTAAAAAATAATTATAAAAGATGTAATATCACAGATCATACTTAGGGGAGGCATATTAAAACTAGAGGTGAATGTTTAGGACAATTCCCAACTTCCTGTTCTCCTTCAGTCTGCTGGCGACTTACTTCTTCATGACCCCAGCTGGTTTGTCTGCTCGTTTGCATTTCCCGCGTGTTTTAAGTGCGTCTAAGACTAACCGTGTTGTCGCTCACTGCGTGTTTATGGTCAGAAACCCGTTAGCTGTCACGCGTGTAGGTGTGGGACATTTGTATCTCAGCTGAGGTGAGCTGAGGCGGTGTGCTGCGTGACAGCAGTGCGATGAGAACGCGGTTTCGCCAGCGGTTTGAGACCCCTGCTGTACACTCTGGTACTGGTACACCAGCTGCAGGTCGGAAGACGAATCCAATAGTTAAACAAGCTCATAAGCTCAGAGCAGCACATTTCAGGTTGTGAGGATGTTGTCTCCGTTTCCTTCCGATGTTAGCCTTTTTCGATTATCTCGGCCCGCCCCTCCCACATATTTTAGCCACTTGCAGTGACTTTCCTATTCTTCTCCCTGCCGCATTGCTTCGCCTCAGGCATCACTCAATGACATGCGAGTGTGCGCTTCGCGTGTGCTCCAGTTTCCGCAGTGTGTGTGTCTGTCTGCGTGGCGTGTGCGCTCGCGTCTCATTGATGATTTCATTGCTCATTTCATTGATCATTGACGGCCGCTTCCACGTTTAATGTATAAAAAAATACGTAGGGTGGGGGAGGCAAATTTACTGGTCGCGCGTATGCGTGGCTGGATGTAAATTCGATCGCACACTCTCAAATTAATGATTATTCGCAAAATGCGAGCAAATGGTCATGATCTGGGCCACTGTACGCGGAGGAACATGGGAATCAGCAGCTACAAGACAATTCAAGATGAATGAATCTGGTTATATGTGGAGGAAGCTGGAAAAGCGAACTCCGACGGTCGAGCTCAGCTGAGTTTCCACGGAAAAAAAGGCGACTCAAGTGATAGATTAATGATCAGCTTGGAGAAGCTTCTCTGCAGTCACCGTTCGACTGAGGGGAGTAACACTTACAGAGGAAGCTTTTTACTTTCGTTTTATGAAACGCCGTCATCTTTCCATCCGAGCGAAATTTGTAGTGCTCAGCGAGCGTTATGCTGCAATTGTAGAAGCAGGCTAACGTAATGCTACGCTGCTTTAGTGCTGAAAAGCGGCATCATTTATGAGGAAAGCCGCCTTTGACAGCAACGGACTCACGCTCCGCCGCAACACGCAACAAATCGTCCGCTTTTTGTGATAAAAGTACAAAAAATGTTTCAGATGCAGACGATGAGAGGACTGATGGATTTTTGGATGCTGATTGATGACTGAAAAAATTAAAAATAAATCTAACCAACTCAGTTTATCTCCCTGCCTTTTAAATACACACTAGCATGCATGTTTCCCTGTATGTGTTAGTGTGCCGCGTCCTAACACCCGGTGTGCCTTTTGTATGTGTCAAATACTGAAAAAATCACCCATGAGTGAGACTGCGCCCTGTAACCAGTGCGCCACATAGTGCATTAATGCAGTACATAGATATACTGAATATATATATGGCTGACATCCCCGCTCCTTTTTCCCCCCCAAGAAAACATTTCCAACAACCTTTTCTTTACAGTTTTGATTGAAAGCCTGTTGTGTGCTGGGACTGATTACTGAGAAATAAAGAAAAATCTATAATTAGTCTGTTTTTCCAAGACACGTGGGAACTCTAAGAGTTTTTAGACATGGCTCTGTCCTTTATTTTCTGCTCTCTTTATTTTTATTTTTTTTGCTGATGTTTATTTGTCTCTGTTACATAATTTGCTGACATCTGATCCAATGGGAACACCACAGCAGAACAACTGAAAAAAGATGTGAAACTTAAGACTACATTTATTTAGTGCATTAATTTACCTTGAATGTTGCCTAAGAAGATTGAGCAGAGTTCTTAATTTTGTTTGATAAATACAAGGCAGAAATGAGCTCTTAGGGCTTTTGATAAAACAAAAGCTCCAAGTAATCAAGATCAACAATGCACACACTGTACCATGATTCTTACTATTTTATATACATATGTCTGAATGGTTGCTATAGCCATTTGTGTTCTTTACTTGATGTATTAAATGGAAATTATATGTATTTAAACATCATTATTACATTTACAGGAGATCAGAAATTAGCTAAACACAACAGATGAAAATACAAAGATTTTGAAAAGAGACATATTTGTCACAAAGTCACAATTTAAATGTTTACTGTCAACGTCCCCATTAACTTCAGCAGTTTTTCCATCCTCAAAGTTTTGTTGACTACCATTCCGTTTGATAGTTGACAAGAGGATGGTAAATTAAAGACAAAGCAACACCTAAACAAAAATGTAACTAGAAAAAAAAAAAAACCTTTGAACTAAACTGACAACTGTGTTTCTAACATACATCATGCTTTATAAACGACTTTCTTTCATTAGTGGAAATGCCAAAATATGGCGTCACATAATTGATCACATGATTTTTGTAATATTCTGAATTGCACAATCATTGTATATTTTTATTCAAATTATTGACTATATTTAAAGTAGATTAGCTATTTTCATAAATTATTTCATTATCTGCAGTCTCTTTATCTACAAAAAAAAACGCTCGATAATCTTCACTGACACTTTGAAGATTGATTTACTTCTGGTGACAGTAAACAGCACACCGTTTGTTTAGTTTATAAACATAAAATCCAACAGTTTTAAAGTGATAATAACATTGCTTGAAATGTAGTTATACTACTTTCAACTAAGTTTATAAAGATTACAAACCCAGATGTCACAGTGATTTGTACTCAAATTTGTGGGAAGAGATTGCGAATATCCTGAGTATTTGGATACTCGTCACATCTTCATCCATACAGGATGCACCCCTGTACAAGTGCATGTGTCTAAGCCTCAACATGAGTGGATGACAAACATTTAAATACTGAGCTAAATCAAGTTTACAGAGTTTGACTTTAGTATCTAGGGAAAATAAATAATTCTTAAAAAATGAACGTTTGGAAAAAAATTGGAAATAAAGTTTAATTGGTTTTTGTCAGTGACTTCAGAAAGTGAAACTTGTGTACATTTTACTGAAACATTACACATAAATGCCTTTACTTCTTTTCATTTGTGAATATGACTTACAGAGAATGAAAACATGAAATTCTGCATCTCAGGAAATTACAATATGCCTTCAGACCAATCAGAAACTAATGTTTTCAGCACACATGTTTTATTTTATCTGTACTTAATACTTGGTTAGGCTTCCTTTTGCACGAATTATGGTCCTGTGGTGTAGAGGCAATTAGCCTGTGGCACTGCACAGATGTAATGGAAGCACAGGCTGCTTTGATGGCTGCCTTAAGGTCATCTGTATTGTTTGGTCTGCTGTCTCGTCTTCCTCTTGACAGCAGCACGGGGATTTTCTGTCAGGTTCAGGTCAGACAAGTCTGCTGGCCAATCAAGAACAGAAGCATCATGATCATTGAACCGGTACCTTTGGCACTCTGGGCAGGTGCCAAGTCCTGCTGGAAAATAAAATCACCATCTCCTTATGACTTATCAGTAGATGGGAGCATGAAGGGCTCCAGAACTTCCTGATAGATGTATTGCATTGATGTGGACTTTGGCAAACACAACTGGCAAACATCAGCAGATGAAAACCACCATACAGACACTGGGCTTTAGAAACCTGGACCTGAGCCTCTTCAAATCTTTCATAACTCTGAGAGCCTAAATTTTTAAACCAAATATAAAATGTACTCTTATGAAAAAGAGGGCTTCCAGACCATTAAGTAAAAGTCTTTTTTCTTCCTTAGCCCAGGTAAGACATTCCTGACCTTGTCTCTGAGTGGCTTGACAGAGAAACAAAATTTGTAGCCCATGTCTAGTATTTGTCCAAGTATGGTGGCTCTCTGACTCCGGTCTCAGTTCCCTCTTTGTGATGCCCTACAATGTGCCCAGATACATTTTGCTTGATATGCTATCTATAGGGTTATTTTTGTTGCTGATGCTGTTTTTCTGTAACACTGCCTTCCTCAATTTCTGAATATTCTTGGTCTTGACAGACATCTCCTTGTGAAGGGTGTCAATGACTGTCTTTAAACATCCATCAAGTCGGGATCAATTTCACCTTTTAAAAGTGCTGACAAAAAATGCAACTTTCTACACAATATTGTCATTATTTTAGACGTATTTGTATTCAAGCAGGGGTCGATCACCTTGCATAGCCTGTACTGGGTTTGCGGAAAAACCCTGCATGCCATTACTGCCAATTCCTCTGTGTGTTGAAAGAAAGTTGAAAGAAATTGTCTAGCTATTTGAGCTGCACTGCTCCAAAAATGGTTTTCAGCACAGCATGAGTCCATGGCCTGATAATTTCCATCACGCTTCTCTGCTACTGCAGTGAATTGTGGCTTTAAACATACTGAAACACTTCTGCTTCTCTGACATACAGATGATATCACACATTCCATAAAAATGCAGAAAGGCTGCAGTCAGCAAGCATCTGCTGGCATCTCACAAGGGACTGCCAAGGCTACACCGGGTTGTAATTCTGCCAAGTTAAACTGGCAAAATAGGGAAAACAGATGCTTAACAAATGTATATGATACCATGTGCATGACAGCAAGATAAAGACATTGAGCAGGGCAAATGCAATGCTCTGTGCTAGCCCCCAAGGGAACCCTGTGGCATTCTCCGCCATACATCCAATAAATAAGGCATGATTTGCCTCACCCTCCTCAAGTGGAAGCATCTGCGCATAAGGGAGTTGGAGAGGGTATTGGCAGATTCTAAAAGCCTATCACACTGTCATTCAGTTAAAGTATACACTCCCAAGCATATAGAAACATTTAAAAAAAAGCTCAATTTTAACACTTCAGATGTTTTGCCTCTTTGTGTTTACATCAGTTTTGGCCATAAATAAGTTGTATTTAGGCCTGCACAAAATACCATAAATTTATCGTTATCGCAATATCCAGCTCACCTGCAATATACATATCATAAAAGACATGAAAATGTAATAAATCGTAAATACAACCTTAATACAACCTTATGGCAGCTTGAAGCATTCAACCAATAAAATAAATCTCTTAATGCATTTGACCAATCGGATGGACGCCTATTATGTTAGATTTGTGTGTCACTAACCGACGATGGTCATTTGGAGTATAATTTTTAAACTGTTGCAATGAAATGAGAATGATGTTTTTGGTTATTTTGTTATTTGTTTATATACCGCAAATTATACCGTTATCACAATATTAATCTCTAATATCCATGTCATTACAGCCCTAGTTGTATTTGTTCTTTAAAAAAATAGTCTCAATCATTCGTTGACTGAAAGATTTGTTTTAAGTATTTCACCAAAATACATTTTTACAAAAGTACAAAGAAAGTACTAATTAGATGGTTAGGAGATGTATCTTGTGGAGTCAATCCGAATTTAAAGGCACTGTAAAAAGAAAAAAAGAAAAAGGCAGCTTGGGAATTTAGAGCCTGTGGCACCTTACCACTAAGGTGGCAACAATTAGTCAGGTGATCTGCGTTGTGTCTTGTCTTGTGTAGTTCTGATGAGGCCCGCTTTTAGAGTTAAATTCCTTCCATACAGTATAATACCACCCCTAATGCATGTATATGCATTGTTCACACACACTTCTCATTTTCTCTGTTGGCTATGAGAAAGCTTTTATCAAATAAAGCTATTCCATTATTGATTCAATGAAACCTGGAACCTATGTGAAAAGCTATCAATAATAACCTGCAACAAGAAATGTATGTGCCACCGTATGACAGAGTTAGCAGGATTGAATCATTTAACACCAGAGCTTTAGCTCCAGTGCTAGCATTCTTCTGACTACCACAACTCTTATATCGCGGTTCACATTTCACTGATTTTTTCAGTGCAGTTGTGCATGCTTTCTTTTTTTGACACAGTGAACTTGTTCTGCATCCTGATTGGTTGTTGACCTTGTCAATCAATCTCCTTTGTTTCGTGTCTCCTGTATAGAATGCGTTCAGCTAACCAGAATTCCATAAATCATAGATCACTAGCAGATCTTGGTTTCTTATCCTATAATGCTACACATTTTTTCTACAAAAAGGTTTGAACTTTGAGGGATTAAACAAGAGATACGTGTGAAAATGTTCATGTCCGTCTGAAGAAAGTGTAAAAAAGTGTGTATTGAGGGCGATTTACAGCCTTAAAACCTCTAGAATCAACTTTGCAGATTTGCATTTTGCGGGGTATTTATGGAGCGTATCCTCTGTGATAAATAAGGGAACACTGTACCATAATTCAAGCAGATTCTGAAGCGGAAAAAAGCAGCTTTACGCTGATATGCAACACTTTACAGTATTGAAGTGTTTACATCAATGTAATTCCAGCTGATTCAGATGTAGAGCTGTGATGGTGTCGGATTTTTGATAACCGAGGTGATGAACCACCAGGGGGCGCGGTGTTGCGGTTAACCGCTCTCTAGCTGCACGTGAGCCTTCACCTGTGCTCTCTGGTACAGACATCTTTTCAGAATATTATATATTGCTCAGTAATAAACAGACTGCGGACACTTTGTCACCTTTCCGCTGGCCATGAAGCCTGACACCCATGAAGAACGCGGGGCAAGAGGCCTTTATTCATATAGACACGTAACTTTGCACCACACAAAATAGTTCCCAACAAAACCTGTAGTGATATTCATCGAAATCTAACAGTGTGCGTTCATGTTTGGTGTTACAGAGTGAAGGAGAAGAGTAATAACCCCCCCCCCCCCAATGCAAAATCCTCCGGCGGGCGGCAGTGTCGCGCACTTAAGAACGCACGCAGCTTATAACGGAAATGAATACAATGGAAATTAATAATAAGAAAGCAGTAGATTTGTCGTATTTCCTCGCGAGACGGAAACTTCGGTTTTAGAATGAGGATGTGTGCTTCTGAAAGCGCGCGCCTGTGTGTCTGTAAAGGGAGCCGCGTGCCACGTGCAGCGCAGAGTGCGAGCCGACAACAGAAAGTGACCGACGCGTGGGAGAGAAGGAGAGAATAGTCTGAAGGAAAGAAGGAAAGTCTGAACACTAGACTATCAGAAAAAGGAAATTATCAGCAAAGATGAATGCGTTTAATGTGTTTATTATAGTTCCAATCACGCACGATATGCTGAACTTTCAAAAAAAAAAAAAAAACAAAGTGCGGTGATGCGGTGATGAGGTCATCGTCACAGCCCTATTCAGATGCAGAGAAAAGCTGCTTCGTGCAGTTTGCCACTAACTTAAGAAGACACTGAAAAGTTTTGTAGCCTGATTTCACAATTCACTTCCAGTTGAGGAAAAGCCCCATGTCTGTCGGGTGACAGTGGGCATGACCACTTTGTGGAAACATCTGTTAATCTGTGCATGAATGGTAAAGACACAAATCTGGATGTGATTGAAAAGAACACCTGAACCTCAGTTGATGAACCATGTCAATCCCTTGAGCAGAATCTGGACATGATAAGAGTAGTGGGAACTGGTGAAAGACACAGGAAAAAGAGGTGTGGCCTACAGCAGAAGACACAAGATGTACACAAAGGCTTTCAAAGCCACAACGGCAAACAGTGAAAAGGAAGAGGGGAATCAAAGCAAGCATAGATGAAGTTGTTGCAGGAGGATAAGAGCTTAAAGAACTGGCTGGACTGCAAATCAGCAACGTTAAAGGAGTTTGACAAGTTTAGTTGGTTGAGCAAACGCATGCAGTTGTTTGAATGTGTGACCTCAGCCTTTCAGTCACCACATAAAATAAATCTACTGACACCTCTCTGTTAGTGTGCGTTCTTAAATTCTTTTGAAATCAGTTGGATAAAATGTTCTCCACTGGATTCTCCCCAGATGAAGAATTTAATGTCCTGCAAAGATTTTGAATGTGTAATGAATGTTTAAGGTCTTAAAAGAATATACATTAATAATGGGTTAAAAGCGGATAAGGTGGGTAGAAATTAAACTAAAATCTCCACTATTTTGAGCAGGAAACAATGAATCCTGAAGCAAAAGTTATTTCAATATGCCACAGCAAATCAGCTTTCACTGATTCGAACAGGTGGTTTGGCAGGGATTTTTATGCCGACACAACGACACTCAAGGGTAGCATATACACCTCAGGTTATTTTTTCTTAGAGCAGAGCATCACAAGTTCATTTGCCACAATCTGATTAATATTAGTGTTTTTTTTTCTAATGCAACCTTACAAAGATTACCTAGAAACATTTCCAATTGGTAATCTTTGTTGCCCATCCATTTTCTGTACCGCTTTGTCCCTTTCGGGGTCACGGGGCTGCCGGAGCCTATCTTTGTTGCCCTACAACCTTAAATAGTCTAAAAAGATAAAGAAACTAAAAGCAACTCAACATTTTTTTAAAGAAAATAAAATTGCCAATCAGAACAAATGCATCTGATAAATGATATTTTCCAAACACATGAATTGAAAATATTGAAAAATTAATAAACCAATAGGCATCTTTTTTTTGAGTGGCAGCTGCTGGTATTGTGTTGTTACAAAGCAGCAATTATATTGGATAATCCCAAGGCTAATGCACATCTGTCTGTTACAAATCACAAAGCAGATGTTTTTGGAGGGCTCTTTTTGGATCCTCCACAGCAACACAATCATTTGGTAATAGGAGTGAACCGCTGATGGATGGATGTTACGTGGGCTGTGATGCTCTAAGCTGCGCTCGGATGGTTCTGTGAAACGCAGATAAGCAACGTCCTTGTTGCAGAGTGTAAGATAATTCGATGCATGTCTGCATGCTGATGGTTTGGGCATCAGTACAGCCAAAGGGGCAAATGTCCACTTCATTAAATCAATTAAAGCGTGAAGGGCTTGTCAAAGCCTCTGCAGACAAAGGAACGTGGAATAAAACTATTGTAGAAAACAATTTTTAATCACTCAAGGAAAAAAGTGACAACCATATTTCCCTCTGGTTTAATTTACTTGTGCTTTTTGCAGATAAGAGATAAAAATTGCTGTTTTTGTTTAATCTTATACTTGTTTGCTGTTCAAAGAGAATCCTTCAGCTAAACTGATTCCTTAAGGGCCTTTACCTTCAATAAAGGAAATCCACTTTCTCAGAAAGTGGAAGTAGAACTTTCTGAGTTTGTAATTGTTGTTGCTTTATCCAAAATATGGATCCATTTGTCAAACTCATAGACAGGGTTCATATATACACAAACTGCTTAGCACATGCTGTCGCTTGCTGTTTCGTGTGTGCTATGATGTTGTTGTTTGTCGCTTACCATACCGCCGTGTGAAACTAACACTACGGAAGCTCTGGGGAGCCAAAAATGCGCCTGTAACAAAAAATTCAAATTGATTCATTCAATCGATTATTCGTCCAGGCCTAACATTAATTCAATAAAAACTAACTAAAGGCAGTTTTTTTTGCCTCTTGATTGCCACAACTGAATAATCTGTCCTAGAAATGCTTTATTGAGCTGTTAGGTTTGGTGCTTTTCCTTTTTCTTTAATTTTTTTAAAAGTTATAGTCCGGGGATGCCAAATCTTGCCAAGTAGGCAACAACTTCAAAGCTGAAAAAGTAGCTTCAAATTAGCCAAATAGACTGCGGTGTTCATCAGTAAATAAAAGTTTGCAGCCCACATCCCGTGTACCAAAATCCTTTAACTGCATCCCCTCGCCAAGGCCTCTCGACACCATCATGCACCATTCACGGACTACAAAGTGTACAAAAGTGGACAAGTGTCAGACTGAGATATACTCACTGTAGCATAACCAGCTTTAACCCACAATCTGCCTCCTCTATTGGACTCTCCCTCTCTCCCCGCCTTCCTACCCCCAATCCCGATGCAGGATTAGGCGCAGTGCCCAGTGGTGACACAAGGACACTGAAGCCAACAGACAGTGAGATCCGTCGTCAGCCATAAATTGGAAACTCAAGCGTGATGGCAGAGGAGGAATGGGTTGACAAATATGAAGGACACAAGCTAAAGCACTAAAGAAGAAACTCACAAAAGATAATCTAAAAGTAGAAACTAAAAGTAGAAACAATCAATAAGACATAGAAAACAGACGTGAAACCTAAAGGAAATGAGGAAACAAACTGATGATTTGATCAAAATGTGAACTGCTTTTGACCACTTTGACTTTTTCCACCAAATTTTTTTTTGCAACTAATAAACACATTGGTAAAAGGACAAATAGAAATGGCCTTAGATGTTTTGACACTGGCTAAATAAATCTCTGTAAGGATATTGTATACAATATGAACACTATTGCTGAATACTAATGAGGCCAGAATTGACACAGTATTGTCAACATATTGCCTTCTAACTCAAAAATTGAAAAACTGCTGTTATTTAAATTTTTAGAGAAGGACATACAATTATTTGGTGATAAAACCCTAAAATTGAATAAGCTTATTAATAAAAATCTGCTTTCACTCTGCAGCTGCACAAAAACCAAAACTGAACCTACAGTCAATTACGTCTGATTAGTTTACTTTTTGTTAAACCAGACAGAAATGTCGGGTATGTACAGTATAATAAGAATGAGGTTAGTCAATCACAACAGCAACTACAGCGTCTTATTTACAAGCAGGTTATTAAACCAAACAGGTTATTCAAACTGAGCTTCTAGTTTGCATGTATAAATACAGAAGGGCGACCTGTGGACCTCAAAGAATAAACTGTTGGATCAAAATTGGGAGAGGTGTGCTATTTCAAGTTTAACATTCTCCAGAAGTATAACCAAGGTTGGAGATTTCAGCTATTTTACCAACAGTTACATGAACTAACACCAGGTTATATGCGACTAACAACACTAGACCCCAAAAGTCCAATTTTTGGGGTAATCGTCCGGTTCTGTGAGCTGCCTGATCAAATGTGTCGTGGCCGATGTTAGAGGTCGACCTAAGCACAGTTCAGTGGATTCTAGAGCTGTATTGATCCGGTGTGACGGTTAGAGTCGAATGTGCTGAAATCCAATTGTGATCTACAAGACAGATCATAGTGGAGAAACAATTTTAGCTTTATTAATCCTCCTTTCTACATACCTGCTCGCCTTTCCCTAGATAGTAAAAAATGAATGGATGCATAGCACCACCTACTATGGGATGTATGAAACATCTGCGCTAGAGCCGGGATCATTAGGGACTTGTCAGTGTTAGCCTGAGAGAAGTGAAACTAGGCAAATCCCTGTGATGAGAACTGTGCTCCCTCATTTATCACATACTAAAAATAACTTACATTTTAAAAATAACCTGCGATAGATGGCAACTGCTAAATTTAATTAAATGGGTTTTTCAAAGACCCACTCCAATGAAAATTGTGTTTTAAGTGTCGTTTTGTTTTGTTTTTACCTGATGGAGGACACATAATAAAGAATTTATGATTAAAACTGCATTTTAAGTATTTCTTTATTCAAATCACGATGGATCAGGAGCAAGTTGCATTTGACAAAGCTCTCAGTTGTGATGCTGCAACTGAAATGGGGGGGGGGGGGCAAAGGCTTCCTCGCTTCACTTTACTACGATCCATCTATTTGCAGACAAATCTATCCATTTACGTCTTCATTTTCCTCATCTGAGCTGAATTTGTATCAAAACTTGACGGATGGATAGCTCCGATATTGCTCGCCACTTTTGTTGGACTGGTAATGTTGGCTTGGGGGGTGTGAGGGGCTGTAAAGTGGCGGGATTGAGTGCAAACAAAGGGATGATTGGATATCCACGGCAACAGTCCAGCACCAACTCAGGCGAATTTCAGATGAACTCCGGCCGCTCTGCAGAAACTGTCTTAAAAAAAATGACACAGGCTTTTTAGCTTTTTGGCTAAAAAGTGCATAATCATAATTAAATGACCACTGGGAACGATTTTAAAATGAGTAAAAATATAGTCTAAGTGGGACATTAAGGTAAAACCCCTCACCTCTTCATCCATTTAGCTCTTGCTTAACCTCTTGATAATAGTCTACAGCCAAACAGGGCGCAGACATTTATTTTAAAAAGCATATTAAAATGGGACTACTGTTAGGGTTGGGCGATGTCCCTTAAATTGGCAGTTGACGATGTTTGCAGTAAACCATTGGGATGGACGATGATATCGTGGGGGGGGGGGTATTTTTAATTTTTCTTTATTTGTTATTTCGCTTTATTTCTTCATTTATTTTATTTCCCAACTAATAACTCATCTGCGATGATCCAGTATAAACTGAGGGAAGTGACTTTAACAAAAAAACAAACAAACAAAATAGAAAAGAAGTAGTCCGCTCCTGCACTTGATTAGTCAAGTGGACCGGCGGACCGAGCGGCCGTGTCTCTGAGCAGAGCAGTCAGACTTTGTGTTTGAGGGGAAGGGAGGATGCTTGGTTATGTGTGTGCTATGTGTGGGAGACTTCGGACTGTGATCCGTCCCACAGCTCCAGGTGAACGAGCTATCGAACTCAGGAGAACCGGGTCTTCCGGTAAAAGTGTATGTCCGGGCAGAGCTCGGACCGTCAGCTCACACAGCAGCTTTGGGCCATCGTGATGTCAGTCAGCCATCACGATGGACGATGGTATTGTCCATCGGCACAATCCTAACTACTGTACAACCTAAGCATCTCAGGTGTCGGTGAGGATGGTGAAAGTTATTGTTTGCCACATTTCTGTTTAGCACGGCAGAGGCAGAGTGATGATATGGGTCACAGGACCTAGACACTGCAGTTCTTCAGTTTATGTATTTATTTATTTTTTGGCTGCCTGTCTTGCGGCCTGGCACTGAGTCACAGGAACCACCACCAGACCTCTTCTCTACAGGAACATGGGTTGAACATGAGTTTTACAGAAGAGTAATGTAATTACATTTACTATTAATGAATTACTTGCCTACGCCCAAGTGGCCGGGATAGGCTCCGGCAACCCCGTGACCCCGAAAGGGAATAAACGGTCAAGAAGATGAATGAATGAATTACCTCAACCCAAATATCAACCCTGCAACTGTTTGACAGCAAAGACAAAAGGATTGTCTTTTGTGCATTTCTATATGCATGATACGTGCTGCAGTAAGCTAACCCAAGAAGATATAAGCAAACTAAAGGAAGAAGAGAAGTAAAACAAACTGAATTTCAATTTGAAGACCACACACCACGCTCCGTCTGCTTCTGCTTGGTGGCAGCATGAACCCTCTTTTCCTGATAGATTCCAGGGTCACATAAAAGGAAATGCTTTCACAAAACTGCATGTACCACCAGTCTACATGCAGTCAGACTGCTGTGGTACATACAGTTAGACTGGATGTGTGATAACCCATTCCGCTTATTATAAATGATCACGTTGACAATGAAAAAGACATCATCTCAAAACCAATACTAACATGTAATCTAGTCTTTTTATTTCCTTCATCTCTCCGACAGACCTAAGAATTTTAGCAGGCAGAAAACAAATACACTTTCTATTGAGCTAGAGCAGAAAATGGGAGGAAGAAAATATTTGACTACTGTATTTTCTACACTATATGGTTACCTTAAAAGCCTTATTTTTTTTCCAAAAAATTATCTGGAACACGTTAGATATACTGATACTGATTTTAAAGCGATTTTGTGAGGTACCCTTATAAAATGGTTAGTTGGGTGTTATTATGATCATGCTAACGCAGTTAATATGTAGCGGTGTAAGAATTTTTTTCCCCCCGCTACTAACAAGGTTGGGAGTTAGCGTAGTCACAGTAATGTTTGTTTCAATGATAGTCTATTTTTTTACGTGTTGCAAATAAGATTGGAAGTTACAGGTATTGTGAATACAATAACATGTCTAAAGCTTCTACCAGAGCGGATTACGAACGAGTTCTAGAATACCTGTGAACAAAGTTAAAAAAGTCTGACTAACCAACAGACTCTGACTCTATTGTCTTCCTTAATTACACCTTAGATATCACAAAAAGTTCAAAAATAGAGCGCTTTATAATCTGGTACGCTTATAGTTCTGAAAATACTGTAATATTCTACTCAAATGTACTTTTGATTTTTGGTTTATAAGAAAGATAGGATTTGTTTTAAAAGAAACAACTAAATACTAAAAAATGGTTCCATTTAATATATACATAAAAATAAGCAATTCTGAAAACAATATTTAAAACCTAAATGTAGAATTCACACTCCTAGAAGCTTCACAATACATCCATAGTAGAATACAGTAATTATTGTTTACATTTTTCTAAATCACATTTTCAAAATCGTGATCGCTGACAATATGATGTTTTTGTAAAAAACTCATTTTTGTTATTTTAACTCAAATTAATTGAATTTGACACACAAATTGCCTTTGGTTTGAACGGACAATCGATTTAAAACGGGGGGGGGGGCGCTCATCAAGGGTCATCCGTGATCCGTTGCACCTCTAATACACACCATGCATTTAATGCATGTTAAAGTACCCTTTTTTTTCTTTTTCTACTATTTACTAGAAAAGGTTTGGTGCAAAAAGTCAAAGTGGTGCAAATCTGGTAAATCTTACTCCAGGTTTTATTTTTTTGTCTTTTCTTTGACAGCTATATTCCAATATATGAAAGACTTGATGTCAGAATTCCAGCCGGGCACGAACCACAATCATTGATTCCTCCTTCATGATCAACTTTCAAACCGTTGGCACTTTCGTAAATTACAAAGGAAACCATATATATGTCACTCCAAAATCCAAGTCCTTGATTGGTCAAAGTTGGACCTGGTTTAACTTCCAACGCGTGTTCATTGTCATAAAAACTTGCGTAGCCAGGCATGAACACAAGAGTTTTGAGCAAAAAAGCCCATAAAAACAGTGTTTACTTAGACTTCTCATTGAAGGTGTCTGCTTGAAAAACATGTTGCCGAGGGCGATGAGAACATAACGTAAAGTCAAACTCTGATCATCTTTTGATCTACTGTAAAAGCGTGATGATGCTCTTTTAGCCAAAATCAAAAAATCTGTCGTTTTCTAGGACATAGTTTCTGCAGAGTGGCAGGAGTTCATCACAAATTTGCCACTGAGGTGTGGGCACACAGAGAAAGTCCACCCCCACTTCTCGTCATCTATCTGTTTGCACCAACTCCCGCTAGCTTAGAGCCCCTCACCAATCCCAACCTAACCTAACGGGGCGGCCGTGGTGCAGCGGTAGGGCGGTCGACCCATGATCGTAAGGTTGCAGGTTCGATTCACGCCTTGCACGCCCATGAGTCGAAGTGTCCTTGGGCAAGATACTGAACCCCACCTTGCCTCTGGTGGTGGTGTGACTGTAAAGCGCTTTGTCCTTGTAGGAAGAAAGGCGCTATATAAGTATACGCCATTTACCATTACCATTTAACCTTAGGGGTTTCACAAAAAGGGCGGGCAATATTGCAGCTATGCAGCCGTACAGTTCTGAGCCAGATTCCACCTCAGACGAGGTCAACGAAGTCGTCTACTAGTGGAGGCATCAGAATGGAGCAGAGCAGGGAGCTTGTGGCTTGCCGTTGTAAACGCCTACGTCAAAGCTACAAGCTTTTTCCCACAGTAATTTTTCATCTGCTCCTGATTCACAACGATCTGAATGAAGAAATACTCATAAATGCAGTTTTCTATCTAAATTTTCTTCATGTATGTCATCCCTCATGAAAAAAAACAAGAACATATTAAAAAAACTCCACAATTTTCATGAGAGTGAGTTATTAATAGCTGACAGGGAGAATGGTGTCAGAAACATAGACGGGGGTGGAAAATCATCTCTAAAACAACATTTCTGCTCCAAGTATCGAATTCCAAAGAAATGATGCAACTGGAGTTTCTGCAGTACAGGACCTGCAGCCTCCTTCCTCATACCTGTCAGTGCCGACTGTAGACCGGGAGAGCGCTTTGCACAGGGTGTGTCTGCAGTAGGTGTGACAGGTCTTCCTGAACCACGCAAGAACTTTCAGCACCTGGATTTAAATCTGAAAACCCAAATTCTAAATCTAAAATAAAATGTAGGATAAATATCCAGCATCAAGTCAGTGAGAGAACAGACAAGGCATCCTTTGATCCACAGGGGCTGATGAGGCGGCAGCATGGTGCAGTTCCCACCAACGGCCGCTAGGAGCACTGACAAGCTCGGCATGTGGCACCAGGCGCCCGGCCGATCTCTGCTGCTTCTTTGGCAAGTGTGCTTCATTGTGAGAGCCTCAGCGCTGTCAGCAGGATCTCGAACCACACCAACTACACACCTATGATGGCAGAAATTGTTTTCCACGCAAAAAAAAGTACGAAATTGTAGAATTGAAGTTAAAAGAAACTATTTTAAACAAAGCCGGACCACAGCCTGGAATCCACCACCACCACCACCACCGACGGTCTGTGTGAGTCAGGCCCGTCTAATATTTACTATCCGAAAAAGTACAAATGTTGTTAGTGAAAATTTTAATTGATGGTTTTAAGTGTGGGAATTTAAATAAATTTATACAATTGTGGGGGTTTTAAAAAGTGGTTCGGGAACACTGGAGCGAGATTCGAGCCAAGTCTGTGGTCAGAGTGGACAAAGACCAAGAAGCGTCAACGCGAGAAAGTGACACTCCGAGCTGCCCACTCCCACTACGGAGGAAAAGCTCCACACATAATTCAGTAGACCAATAAAACCCCTTTTAATCTACGGAACGCGCAGCTGGAAAGAGTAATGTAAGCAGAAGCAACTCACACAGTTGTGTATTTCAAGCTTACCTTACCTTAGTGTTCACTCCAGTCAGAATGGGCAGACGAGCGTCACAGCACAGGGATAGCGCGCGCGGGTCCAACAATAATAAGTGACCAAACCCTCGTCAAAGTGACAAAAAAATACGTTTAAGTCCTCATCTCCTCTGGTTTATCTCATTTTCTTTCTTCAAACACTGACTAAACCTGTACTGTTCGACGTGTTGTCGCTTGTTTTTCCGTCGCAGGCTGACTGCCTCCGCCTCGATCAGCCTCCTTTCAAGCTAGGAGATGCACACTTCTTTACTTCCGTTCCAATTTTTCAAAATAAAGCTATATTTGAACATGGCGAATTCAAATAAAAAGTACAATTTTTGCAAAAACAAGTAAAATGTTGAAAAATGTTAAATGCAGTCAGAAAACACAGTTTGATTAAATATGGTTAAATATTGTTCATGATAACAAATGTGTGCATTTTTCCACATTTTTATGCCTGTGATAAACCAAAATGTACACTGTACTATTTTTACTTTATTTTCTATTCACCACTACAATCTGGGGGTAAAATTATTTTCATGTTTTTATAGAGATTTCTCCCATGATAATATTTTATTTAATATATTATTAACCTTTTTTTTTTTTGAAGTACATTTTTATACATATTCAACTTGTACTTCTTCAGGTGTTTTGTCGTCTATTTTACCTATTTTAAATTTCAAAAATTAAAATCTTAGCAACAGCATACACAAATGTAAAGAAAAGATGATACGAATGTTTAGGAAGAGAAAACTTTGAAACCAAATGAATGTGGAATATTAGCAGAAACATTTATTCTTTCTATTCTTTTTTTAAATGAATGTGTTTTCATTTGCCAATATCTGTCTGGGTGAGGAACATCTAAAAAGAGGTTCTTTACAGTTTAACGGTATATGTGTTTGAAGTGTGGGTGTTTTTGATCAGTTTGCAGATGTTTCAGCAGTTTCGCTAACAGCAGTTCCATGTAGTCTACTATTTTGTTTTCTTTTGAAGTCCATATGATGGCATCAAACAACAAATATTTAATCCAGACAAATTTTCATAAGAATTAAATAAAATAGACAGATCAACAAGTAACTTTTTTGGTCAATCCCTATCCATTTAAAATTGTATTTTGTTTTGTTTTGCTCTATGGTTACACTTTATCCTTTGTGATGTGGGTTAATGAGTATGCACTTCAAAAATTAAAAATATATATATTATTTACCAACTGCTAACGGTCAGAAGTGTATTTACCTAATGGTCATTGAAGCAAGGCTGCAGGCCCACATGTACATGTAAAATTACATATAAATTACATGTAAAATTACATGTATGTCTGTTAGTGAACTGATGTTGTTTATAGTTAACTCGTACCTTAGTTTGGTTATTTTCCTTTTTCATGCTAACTTTCAGAATCTTTTTGTTAAATCGAGCCTGCTTTTATTTGTTAGGACTCCGCCTCAATTTCCGGTTTGATTCTGATATTCACGTTCAGCTTGATCCCCGGTCCTGGTTGTGACGTCACTAACCCCGGGACGAGAGCAGGACAACGCCAGAGGGAAATGGACAGATTGTGGAGGAATATGTCGCCCCTTGGCGATAATAGCGAGAAATAGGAGACGATGAAGCCACATGTCCATTGTTATTCATGTAGATCGCATTTCCTTGCTACTGTAAAGGAAATAAAAATCTTAATTTGTTTAAAAGACATACTTTGAAGAATTAAAATGAAGCTGCAGAGGCAACCTTTTCTCATACATTCTTCTAACGAAAAGTGCAAAATTGCACAATTTAATCGTGAAAAAGCTTTCGCTGTGTTTCAAAATTAAAATGTTTCTTTTCTGCCGAATTTTCTTTCATGATCTACACAGGATGAGAATTGGTCTGTAAAATCATGTCATTTTTAAACAAATACTTCTCTTTATGAAATGCAATAAAATTCTGAAATTAAGAAAATGCATTTTCAAACAAAAAACTTAGTAATTTTTGCCTAAATTAACTATTTATGTCAGAAACTTTAATACGATTGAAAGAGAAGCTTATCTACTCAAACTGGAAACGTGTGACTCCAATGTTTGTTATAGGAATTATCTAACCTTTTAGATGACAAAAATAAATGTATCACTTTATTTATTCTCTTACAATAATCTGTGGAGTTCCCCAGGGTTGACTGCTTGGATCACTGCTCTTCCATCTGCACATGCTCTCTGGGTCAGATCAGAGGCTTCCATCAACATTTCAAAAACCGAAGTCGAGACACAGACTCCACCTGGAACTGAATTATCTAATGCAGTCAAATTTTCTTCAGTTAAACCATAAAAGATGGAAGTCAATGATGGAAAATAGAAGAATCGTTGCTGAACAATTGTGCTCATGCGCGATGAAGGCAAAAACACAGGACATTAAAAATGTTAGTCTTTTTCAGAACTTTGCTATTCTTTTATCTGAAACAGTTTATAAATGAAAAACGACTAAAATCAAAAGACTGTTTGTGTGTGTGTGTGTGTGCATGTGTGTGTGTGTGTGTGTAAAATTGGCTATGGTTGTTAGATGTACCGTTTAAATCACAAGGGGGCAGAACATCCCAGCTTACAACCATGTCACATTCCACACATTTCTTCATGTTTGTTACTGTCACAACTAAATGTAAAAATAACCAGCAGCTCTGCGTATTTTACCCACACACTCTAATTGAGGCGATACAATAAAGTTTTGATCACAAGAAATCAATTTAATTTAAGTTTGGGGCCAAATAACCAGAAGCGCATGCTTTTTTGTTGAAGAGCTCTTTAATGTTGGGCCTGTTTTGGAACAGCTGACTCAAGCTTTAATTGGAAAGAGCTGAGAGGCATGGTGAGCACACTGATGGTTGGCATTGTTGGATTTCACAGCTGAATTGAAGGCAAAACTCAATCTGCAACATTACATAAGAGGGTCTGAGCAGTAAATGTTCCAGAATTCGTTCATGACATTCTCTTCTTAGACTGAAAAGCGAGGCGAGTCGGGCTCATTCGTGGAGTTTGACGACTGTCAGCACTTGGGTTGTTGCTGCTGCTAAAAGCAGGATGGCTTCCATTTTAGATCCACTCCACTTATTCTCCCCATCGTCTCACTGACTAGCTGCTGAGAGGACTGCAGCTGAGCACAGCTTTGGTTACATCACTGGATGTTTACTTTGGCTTAAAGGCGCCTGTTCTGAGGCCCACCTGACTGGAGGTGATGACACACGTGACAACCTGAAGCCCCTCCTTGATATTGTTTGGACTACAGACAAGTAAAAATGAGAATGTCATGAAATGCAAAACCTCTGAATGAAAACAGTTTGTTTACCAAATCCTCCAATTCGGTGCTCCCCCTTCCTTTGTGGTTGGAATCAATTTTCCCTCCAAGTGAGAAATGGGGCACTTTGTCAAAGTTAAAAATGATGTTTTGGTGCTGATAATGTTTTATTTCTGACATAAAGTTTATAAGATGAATGGGACAAAATGTAAAAAACAAACAAAAAAAAAAGCCATGAAACATCCAAAATGGAGTGAAAAGGAATTAAAAGCTTCCTGAGCTTCATGAATAGTGGGGGCTCGTCCAGGACTTCTTAAGGGGTCCAAAGTAGTTCTATGAACCAGCAAACCTTGAAATCCAACTACACAACTAAACAAATGAAGTGTGTGTGTGGTGCATAATGTAATCTGTCTCTGGAAGAACTCAATTCGATCTGGACAGGCCATCAGCTGAGAGGTTCTCCTTTACCTATAGAGCCCGGCGCATGAGGTGGAAGTTGTGAGTTCCGAGCTGGAACTATTGTCTCTATAAGAGAACTGGACTTGGTTACCCAACCCTCTACTCACCAGATCTCAACCCAATAGAAAACCTTTGGGATGTGGAGATTGGCATCATGGATGTTCAGCCGACAAATCTGCAGCAACTGTGTGATGCTTCATGTGAATATGGACCAAAGTCTCTGAGGAATGTTTCCAGTACCTTGTGGAATCGATGCCACCAAGGATTAGGACAGATTTGAAGGCCTAAGGGGGTCAAACCCGATACTAGCAGGGTGTCCGTAATAAAGTGGCCAGTGAGTGTATCTACATACACTACAAGTAATTTAATAATAATAATAAATATAAAATGAGAAAAACACCAACTGAAGAACCCTTATTATTCTCAAACACCAGGAACAATCAAAAAAGGAAAGAAAAAGCAGGAAAGGGGGAAAAAAAACAAAAATAATGAAATACCAATAGTTCTGGTATAACTTCTTATCACTATCAAAAGTGGAAAAATCGTCTTGCACCTGTTATTGTGAAAATAAATTTGATTTTCAGAGTTAGTAAAGCCTTTAAAGCTACATCAAATTACGTTCCCTGATTGCTCTGGAAAGTATTTGATGATTTCCTATTTTCCTAAGTTTGTGCCAAACCAAAAGTAATAATCCTTCCAAAAACATTTATGTATTCATAAAACAAATTATTTATCGTTTCTATAGTAACTTCTCAAAATAAAAAGCACAGTCGTTTTGCTGTGTCTCCCCTTATTCCATTTCATTGCAGCTTTGTGTCAGATCCAAACACCAAATGAAGGACAACCATGAAATAAATTTAACTATTGAATGGAAAGTTAGGTTGTGTGATAAAAATGTCCACAATGTTAAAAAAATTGTTTAAAAAACTCGTTTAATTATCAGCGTATGCTGAGTGAAGAAAACGACCACAGTCAGCCCAGTATACATGTGATTGCGCAATCCTCCGTGAGTAAGAGCTCGGTGCTCCATGACCTCACGGCCTGCACTGTAATTAAACAGGAAATTCTCAAAATTCAGAGATTTTAAGGATAACAGAAACAGATTAGTGGATATATTATTATTTTATTATTAGTTGCTCACGATGAGACTGATTACAGGTGAAGTACTGGCTGACATGCCTCCTCTGCCCACACGTACCTGGCTGTGGTACGGGTGGGAAGGAACTTAAAACTGCCAAAAAGACCCCAAACTCACCTCAATAATGTCCATCTGCCCAAAGCGATTTCCCCCCGACCAAGTTAGAATCAAAACCACCAGACAGGGCGGGGAAACCGTTCAACAGCAACACTGACTAAACAACCAAATTAGCATGTTCAGTCATCACTATTAAAGTGAATTAATTTTTTTACGGTCTAATTGAAATCAAAATCACATTATATGAGAGAAAATACAAGTTTGCATCATTCAAACCACTCCATTCTTGTCTCAGGTTATATTTTTGTAACTATGTTTGAAATATTTCCACTTGCAGGAGACTGAAATTTTTTTTTTTAATTTAGTAAAGAGGACGGAATGCTTTTGGCAGCAGTGGAAAGAAATGAACTGGTAGTTTCCAGCCCCTCTTTCCTGACTGGTTTTGGTCAGATAGTTAAAGGTCCTACTATCTGTCACACACCTTAAATTTGTTCTCCTCATTTGACCCATCCTCTGGGGGAACAGTGAGCTGCAGGCTGGCTGCGCTCGGGGGGGGGGGGGGGGGGGGAATGGGGAGAGCGGAGATCGTAATCCGCCAACCCTGCACTAGTTAGAGTCTCTAATGACTTGTTATTGGCCTCAGAAAGTGGCCTACTTATTCTTATGTCCTGTTGGACCCTCAGTGCAGCCTTTGACACTATCGACTACAGTATTTTACTCCATAGACTAGAGCAGGACATAGGGATCAGAGGATCTGCTCTCCAGTGGGTTTAAATCCCATCTGTCCGAGTAGGTATCAGTTCGCATCGTAAATGGACATTCCTCTCAGTGCACTCGTAGTCAACTATGGAGTCCCACAAGGCCCAGTCTTGGGACCGATCCTGTTTACGCTTTTTATATATACCCCTAGGAAAAACATAATCAGGAAACACAGCATTACTTTTTTCATTGTTATGCCGAAGATAATGAAGTTGTATTTATCCATGAAGCCTGACTAGAATGACCAGATAGAGAAACTGAACGCTTGCATCAGTGACATCACACCCGATGACAACTAATTACCTCCTCTTTGAACCCAGAAAAAACTGAGGTCATTATACTTGGACCTAAAAACCTCAGAGATGCTCTGTCTGCTCAGATAGTCTCCCTGGATGGCATAAGCATAGCCCCCACCTGCTAAAGTTAGAAACCCGGGGTTTTATTTGACCAGACGCATCATTTAAGGTTCACATATCTCAGGCGCATGAACTGCCTTTTTTCATCTGGGCGAATATTGCTAAGATCAGAAAATAATTTCTAAGAGTGATGCTGAAAAAACTCATTCATGCATTTGTTACGCCGAGGCTGGGATTACTGTAACCTCTTGTTAGCAGCGTGTCCTAAGAGTTCTTTAAGAAGCTCCCAGCTTGTTCAGAACGCATAGCAGCTATATTGTTAGCTGGAACTAGCAGAAGAGATCACATCACCCTGTGTTAGTTTCTTCGCCTCCATTGGGCCTCAGCTGATTCCAGAATCAAGTTCAAGATCCTCCCAGCACCTATAAGGCCTTACATGGAATGGCCCCGCCTCTATATTAAGGACCTCATAGTCTCTACTATCCAATGAGAACACTTCGCCGCAAAATGCAGGACTGCTTGTGGTTCCTAGAATTTAGGTAAAAGCAATGTGTTGAGGTAGAGCGCTTAGCCACCAAGCCCCTGTTTTATGTGGAATAAGCTCCTAGCTCTGGGCGTAAGAGAGGCCGACTCAGTTTCTTTGAGATGAAAGTTAGATCAAGAAAACATTCTCTTGGACAGGCTTATTGTCAGACTAGTTAGTATTCAGAGATTATTTAACTTATCGTTAAGTTGTTTAAAATTAAACTTAATCCATTATTTTTAAAAAAGGCTGCCAGAAGTTGAAGCTAGTAACTATGGTGCACTGGGGTTCTGTCTTCTTTTTTTCTACTTCTCATCTCTTCCTCTCCTCCATTCTAATCATAATTTATCATTTAGTTCTCCACATGCCTCTGTCTGCGCGCGCATTCATGTATTGTCCCTCTTTTCTCTCCTCCTGGGAGGGGAGTGCTCTAGACCCAGCGCTGGCCCATCCTGCTCCAGTTCTCGGACCGGCTCACCCCGCCTTTGCTCCCGCCTCCTACACCTGGCTGTGGTTCCTGTCTCCGCCCATCTCTGGCTCTCGCTGGCTCCCTGCCCCAGCACCTGACCGAGTACCCTGCCTCTGCTCCTGCTCCTGGCTGTGGTTCCTGTTCCAGCTTGACTCTCGCGCTTTGACTGTCCCCCACAACCACGCACTGGATGAAGCCTGCCTGTTGGACTTAAATATGTAGTTATAGATTTAGATAAGCATTCTTTCTAAGAGTTCTTGGCATCGCCTGTCCGGCCCTGGGGAGGATCCTTCATGTGGGCACCCCTGAGGTTTTTCTGCTCGAACTGCCTTTGGGAGTTTTTCCTACCGCTAAGGGGGTCTAAGGCAGGATGCCAGTATAGCTTAGTCAGTTTGTTAGTTCATTTTTAGGAGCTTTTCCTATTGAACTTTGTATTCATGATCCTTCTGAGTCTGGCGTTTTACTGGCTTCCATCGAGACGACTGTTGTTGTGATTTTGGGTTATACAAATAAAGATCCGCCAACCCTTCGGTTGTTGGACGGCCTGCTCTACCGCCTGAGCTAAACTGCCGCCGATAGGAGCAAAGAGAGACAAACCAACACTGGAACATCTGATAGAAGACAAAAGGAGAGACAAGTCAGCGAAGGCAACAATGATGTAAGCATGAAGAGTTACTGGAGCTTACAGAAGCACAATTAATGGCATTGATATGGGTCATCAAGGTCAAGTGTAAAGTCCCACTCCGATCATCTTTTGATCTATATTAATAGCGCCTCCGGTGCTCTTTAAATGATGATTGTGCCATTTTTAGCCAAAAACAAAAAAAATCTGTGTTTTGTTGTGCGGCAGGAGTTCATTGGAAATTTATCCCTGAGTTGTGGGTGGTACTGTCGGAGCCGAGCAACCCCGCCCCCTTTCCAATCACCTATTATTGAAAGCTTACTGATTATGTGCTCCCTCACTAGCTTACAGCCACTCATATCAAAATGGTGAGCAATATTAGAGCTATCTAGACGGTTTTGATCCAGATGCCAGCTCAGACGAGGAAAACAAAGACGCACATGGATAATTTCTGCCAGAGGATGCATCAGGAGCTTGTGGCCTGCCCCACATATTTCCTATTTCTTTATTTATGCCCTCCTTTACAAGAATAAGTTAAAAACACCATTTTCATTGGAGTGGGTCTTTCATTTAACAAAACAAGTTTTAAGCCTAACCCTAAAGGTTAAAATGAAATCAGCTGAAAACTTAAGCCATGTTTTACTTAACCCTTGTGCTAGCTTGTGGGGTCCAGATGACCCCACTCCCAATGTTAACATGCCTTGGAGGCAAAAAGTACCATTACAAAGCAGCAAGGACATATTTGAAGTTACAAGTGTCTTTGGAGTCCCACGAACATCAAGGTTTAGGATACTCCAGAGGCTTACAGTTATACGTCAACGTCTAAACAAACACTCTAAACAACACTCATAGGCAGAAACTGCTACAGTGGGCCCAGACATGCGCCTTGTGCTATCTTGTGGGGTCCAGATGACCCCACAAGACCATGCGCTGAACCTTTTTCTTCAATGATTTGTGATCTTCACTGGTGTCCATGGATTACATGAAATCTTTCCACCTTTATCCACCTTTGTCATGGTAGGGAGAACACCTCAATGCAAGGGTGGGGTCATTTGGACCCCACAAGATAGTACAAGGAAATTTTACCCATCAGGTATCTCCTGTTTCCGGATCAAAGTGTAGCAATAATCTGACCCAGATAAGAACATAAACCCTAAACCATAATCCCCTCACTGCTGTGTTTGACAGATGATTTTAGGTGTTCTGGCTTTTTGTATTTATTTTTTTATTTTTTATCCCAAATGTGTCTGGCACCAAAGCACTTGTCAAATGAAGGTCGGCTTGTGAGATGACTTGTGCTGCCCTGGGCTGCCGGAGAGATCAGGCTTTTGTCGTGGTGCATCCTCCAAACATCCTGTTCTTTTTTTCTGAGAAATCTTTGAAGCAAGCAGAGGCTTCGGAAATCTAACACGCAGCTTGTAGTTTATTTTGAAATGCCACTGAGGATCGTGTAGGGTGACTGTATTTGGAAGCACATTTGGTCTCAAACAGACCAACAAGAGTCTAAAAAAAACCTAATCTTTTTAGGAAAGACAATTCTGTTTGTTAGGTTACTTATTCTCATTCAATAACTTCATTTTACCCATCACACTGATGTAAGAACAAAACTTATCTCAAGTTTCACAGATAAAAAGATCAAATTAATGGTCTGATTTATCGATAAATTGATTTTTTTTCTTTTAGGACTGCAGGGTTCCTGCCACTGCACTGGGTTTTTCTTTTCATGTGAAAACCAACCAAGTTAGATTAATTCCGATGGATTTTCTTAATGAAAGAAGCAGTTATCTTCTGTCCCAAGAAAAGTTTCCTAATTTGTAGAGCCAAAAAGGGGAACGGAAATTTACTGTCATACAAAAACAAAGAAAGAAATGATGAGAGTAAAAAATCTGAGCAGAGTGATATGATTTACATCACAGAGGAACATATGTGTTTCCCAGAGGAGGAAGACAAGAGCAGTTTTATATTCTCTGGATATTATTAGCATGTATCATCGTCTCTGACCGAATCTTATCCTAATTGCTATCAAAGTTATCTGCCTTGTATTTGTGATCGTCACAGGGTAAGATTTAAATCCGTGAGACTTGTGACATTTGTATTCATCACTGCTTTTTCCTCACTTGGCCTCACATCGCGGCATAAACAAGATCAAATTGAATTTTGGAGAAATTCTGTGGCAAAAAGCAGGGTGTGTGGTGTGTTTTTGTGGAATGTTGAAAAACAGACAGAGGATTGACTTTGAATGTCTTTATTTATACGGATTTATACAGGCTTTATTCAATTTGATAATATGATTTGGAAAATGCTTTAGGCGATATTTCAGGTCCACTGTTGTTTATGTAATTGACATCACAGTAATAATACCTTGAATTTCCACCATATTAGATAACAGAAGTTGATATTTTGCAATAATTTTAGCAAACACTTCAAAAGAACCAAATTAACCAATATTATGATTATAGCAAAGAATAAAAAAATAGAGGGCTTAATAAATATTTCTTATTTTTTCTTTATTTTTTGTTGCAGGTAGGATCAAAAACTAATATTAACAAACTTATTTGCTAATTCCTTGACTGTTGAATTATCTTTCATTTTAAATTATAAAAAGGAAAATTCCATTTATCAGTTTTATTGCTTTGCTTCTAAATAATAAATCATTTAAATTTTTGTTCTATTTATCTGTTTTTGGAATATAAATACAACTAAATAAACTTATTAAATGTTTGTAAAATTCTAAGAAATTGTAAGAAATACTTGATTAAAAAAAATTAATTGTAAGACAACTGAAGTCCCCATGAAATAGATCCCGGGTTTAGAAGATGGATGGATGAATTTAAAAAATGAATTTAATCTAAAATAAGCAAAAACATCTTTAAGAAGATACAAGACTGGTTCTGTTCATAACTGTTTACATTTTGACTTACTAAACTTTTTGTTTGTATTTTTATTTTTTGCAATAAGAATGATAAGAATAGTCATGTCAATTGAACAATAATGACCCAAAAAAGGAGATATTAATAAAGAACATAATGGTATCAGCATTATTTAAGAGAATTATGTTGAAAGTCAGCATGAACAAAGATAAATTGATGTGCTTTTGTCTAAATTGTGATAATAAACTAACAAAAAAAATGATATCCAATATAACCAGACCCCATAGAAAGCTATTATTTTGCTAGATTCATAAAGAAATTCGCCCCTATGGCTGCCGCCTGGTACGGCCAAGCGCTCCTGTCCTGTTGCCTTGGGGCCGGACGCCGTGTTCGCTTATGCCTTTGGGCGTCGGAGGCCCTGTAGGGGGCATTGTCTGCGCCTGGCTGGGTGGGTGGGCGATCTCCTCCTCCCCCCATCCCGGGCTGCCTGGGTCCGGTGCCGGGGGGGTTCCTGGCCTGGGGGTCTCCCCTCCCCTCCCATGGTCTGGCTGGGTAGGATCTGGTTCCCCTAATGAACACACGGCTCACTTTGGCAGCATGCATGTATCTCCACCCCCACGTGCACGTGAACACTGCCACACTGCTCCCTGTCTGCTTCATCCCTCATCCTAACCCACAGTGTATTGATGGACAGATGTTTTCCACTCATCTTAGTGTCAGAATTTCACCTTTGATGTAATATTTGTCTTTCCAGCAGATCTGGTATAATTGTTACAGCTTAAAATAATAACTTATTATTCACATTCTTCCCTTCTCCCTCCCCACACACACTAAATGTAACAAATAAATAAAAAATAATACAACAAAAAGGGGTTTATACAAATCTACACCCTGGTTTCTCGAAGCTATATTACCTCTTTTTGTGATATTAAAACCTGTCCAACACAAAAAGCCTTCAGCTCTAATCTGTTTGCTCAGCTGTTGGACAGAACAAGTTAGAGAAAAAAAAAAGATTTATAAAGAAATTCACCTTAAGTCCAGAGCAATACTACGTTTTTCTTGCAGTTGGATTGCATCGACAGTTCCTCCTGCAAGAAATTCATGCTGTCCTTCTGAGAGTCCCTAAGTTTCCTCAGACAAATGCTGGTTTCCAACCTGCATGAGCCATTGGAGCGCTCGCTCTGCTCTGTCTCCAGCTGTCACTGTCATTGTTGGCAACAGCTGTTACAAAATTTACTACATTTCCCTATAAAAAAGAAAAGAAAAAGTAAAAATCAACAAATTGTGAAGCTGCTGCCCACAAACAATCCACCGGAAAACAATTATCGTCAGGAAAATTTTGTCGCCACAAAGTATGCACAGTTGGTTTTTCAGCAGCCGCTAGAACATCCATCTGAGTCTTTCCTATCAGCATCAGATCTGTGGGATCTGTATTCTACGCATGGGCTGCCAGAGAGAGAACTAGACCAGCTGTTCTAGTTAGTGAAAGACAGATTTAGTGAGGTACATGCAGCCACAGACTCGAGGGACTATTGCCAGCCAGTAGAGAATAGTCCCAGTTTTTCTGTTAAAGGTGGACAAATAAAAAGGTAATTACAAAAAACTGACATTTTAATAAATTATTATTCAAAATGAGGCTTTGCAATTTTCCATTTATTGGTTGATTATGAAAGTTGGGGGTCAGAAAAAAACAACTGAACTGCTGAGTAACAGAAATGGTTTTATATGAATGAAGGAACGACCAAAAACACACCCTAAAATAAATTTTGACAGTTTTTGTTATATTTTTGCTTAGCTTTTTCTTTTTTATGTCACTTCAAAAGGAGTTAGAGTCCAAAAACCCAAAATGAAGATTAAATATTACTCCTTTTTATTATGATTTCATGGTATATTTGAAATGGAAACAGTTATAAGAGTTTTTCTGCCTTAACCTACGAGCTTGTTCGGCCATTGCTAGATGCTTTTCTTTTGGATTAGCAACGATAAATTTGCCTATTAGAAACACGACATTTTTGAAAAAACTCATATAAAAATGTTTTTGTGTTTGGAGGAGGTGGTTCTTGAGGGTCATCAAAATTGACATATTTCACAAAACTGCAATGGAAACATTTTTTTTTAAATGAACTGAGTCACGTGACCAACAACCGGATCCCACTGGCTGCTTAGGGCACTGTATAGCTGACGCCACAGGAGGTCCCACAGCGTCACACAGCTCATTAAAAATTGAGCGTGTCATGTGGAATTGTTGGATCCACAGCTCCTCTGTAAAATCAACAACCACGATTTTCCAAAATGGCTTCATCCATAGCCACCCCCACATGTAAGGAGCTCGCCGCTCCATGGCCTAAATAAGACGCCGACGTCTCCTTTGATTGATGTTGAAGAGCGCTAGTTCAATTCTATTTAATTCAATTTTGTTTGTATAGCCCAAATTCACAACAACAGTCGTCTCGATGGGCTTCGTATCGGTAATTGAAAAAGTTAAAGATGAAATCAAAAGGATCATGAATACATAGAACTCAATAGGAAAATACTAAATTGAACTAACATACTGACTAAGCTAAACTGGACATTCCTGCCCTTAGACCCCCCTTCGCTGTAAGGAAAAACCCCAAAAAAAAAAAACGGATTCCGGAAAAAACGAAGAAACCTCAGGGGTGTCCACATGAAGGACGGATCCTCCCCCAGGACAGACAGGCGATTTACCAGAACTCATAGAGAAGAATTAACGTATCTAACACTACAACTACACATTTAAAGTCCAGCAGACGAGCTTCATCCAGACGGAGTTGGGGGGACAGTCGAGTCGAGCCGGAGACAGGATCCACAGCCAGGTGTAGGAGCAGTAGTAGAGGCGAGCCAGAGACAAGGTACACGGTCAGGAACAGGAGCACGGATGAGCTAACTGCAATCTGGAAGCACTCCCACTCCCCAGGAGGGGGGAGGGAAAGAGGGAGAGTACATGAATCACACTGCACCAAACAGACGCATGGAGAACTAAATGATGAATAATGATCAAGAATAGAGAAGAGAGGAAGGGTAGAAGTAGAAGAGAAAAGAGGACAGAACCCCAGAGCACCATAGTTACCCCAGCTTCAACTTCTAGCAGCCAACTAAAAACAAATAGTTATTACGTTTAATTTAAACACATTAACATTAAGTTAAGGAATCTCTGAATACTAAGTAGTCTGATAATAAGCCTGTCCAAAGAGGAATGTTTTCAGTCTAACTTTGAATGTAGAAACTGAGTCGTCCTCTCTTACATGAGCTGGGAGCTTATTCCATAAAACAGGGGCTTGGTGGCTAAAGGCTCTACCTCCAACTGTACTTTTACTCATTCTAGGAACCACAAGCAGTCCTGCATTTTGCGAGCGAAGTGTTCTTATTGGTTGGTAAGGGACTATGAGGTCCTTAATATAGGACGGGGCCATTCCCTGTAAGGCCCTGTAGGTAGGCAGGAGTATCTTGAACTTGATTCTAGAATCAACTGAGAGCCAGTGAAGTGAAACTAACACAGGAGTGATGTGATCTCTTCTGCTAGTTCCTGCTAACAATCTAGCAGCTGCGTTCTGAACCAGCTGGAGACTTCTTAAGGAACTCTTAGGACACGCTGCTAACAAGGAGTTACAGTAATCCAGCCTCAACGTAACAAATGCATGGATGAGTGTTTCAGTGCGGTGGGAGAAATTTAAATGAATCTGCTGTAAATAAAAGTATTGTTCACATCCGTCGACATGTTTTTGAATGACTTACATGATTTAATGGAAACAGTGGAATTGTGTGTGTTTTTTTTGACATTTCAAAATTTTAGACAAAGCTTTGCACATATGTGTGATGAAAACGCAGTTAAGTTCTGGTCAAGTTTTTGGTCATGAACTGATGGGCATACATTTTTCCTTTAGGGATTTCAAGTGTTCTAACTCAAGTTGGTGTTTCGGTCTTCTTATTTAAAAAAATAGTGTTGGATTTTCACCAAATGTAAAATAATTCACAGTAAAATCCATATTTGTGATGGAAGGATTTTTTATTTTTTGGTGTTTCTGTGTTTTTCACCACCAATAACATGATTAATGTTCCATAAAGTTTTATTAAAGTTCATTTTTACTGCCGGTAATTAAAAACAGAACAATTAAAGCTCTTGTGTTGTTGTTGTTTTAAGCAACAAATTAATAATAATTAAAGAATACAATTACCGGTAGTTGTTTCAGACAAATGAAGTAAATAAAAAGAATGATCCCAAACCTCATCCTCTAAATAAAGCATTGTCCCACTGCTGCGGCAGGAATATCCCATTAATTCCCCACAGGACCGGACCGTGGGGAACATGACACCTGGCCAAATGACTGAGGATTTGCCGGGTCATATTTAGACCCACATCAGTGTGGCGGCACCAAGAGAGGAAAGTGAAAATGGGAAAAGGAGCCTTTTAATCATCGACATGATAATACCATCAGACGACAAAGCCACCACCAAACAAAAATGACAGCTGTTCCAGTTATACAAAAAAAAAAAAAAAAAAAACTATTTTAGAGTTTAGGTTTTAAATGTGCAACGCAATAGAAAGAAAACGCATCTTTACATTTCTTGCCTCTTATCTATTTATTTATTATCAATTAAATTACATTGACATATGAAATTGGAAAATTCTGAATCTTCTTTAGGAATGGCTCAATCCTCTTTTCATGACTCCTCATATTTAGATTAGATCATCATCCATCAATCCTTCAGAATTTGTTTACTTGCTGATTTCATAAGAGTCACATGCCATCTCATGCGCTTAACTTTGTGCCATAAAAACACAACTTTCCAAGTAATGTGAGTGGATAATATTACAGGAGAAAAGGAGAAGCATAAGCCTTAGTAGCTCCAGAAACTTTATTATGCATAATTTTCCCCAATTGATTTTTTTTACTTTATTTTGTTGTTCTTATTTGCGTTTGCGTTTTATGTGCGCTTTCCTAAAGACCAACTCCAATAAAAAAACGCGTTCTTTTGATGGCGGAGGACATGAATAAAGAAAATTAAGCGTAAAATTGCATATTTCTTTATTCAAATTGTTGTGAATCGACATAACATCGAAGCTAATATGGCAGTGCTTCTCAATTATTTTTTGCCAGGCCCCCCCTATGAAAAAGAAACTTTTTGGCGCCCCCCCCCCTAACCCCCCACCCCCCACACACAGCCGCACGGTGAAAATATATTAGGTTAGTATCTATGAAAAGTTAAGTAAGTATACCTAAATTTTATCTTTTAACAATAAAAAAAAAAGAAAAAAAGCAATATAAATCCACTTTCAACAACTGTTACATTTATTTTGTCACATAGAAACTCAGTTATAGTCTAAAACAGAAAAGAAGCTTAAAGTGCCTGAAATACAAAAAGCTGTCAGTCCTTATTTAACCTACAAACATTTTTGACCAACTGAACCATTTGATGCTGAGGAAAAATAATTCAATCAATAAATAATATTAAATGTAAATTAATCTGAAACATTAACACAGCACCACCAATATATTTAACGTTTTTAGTCTGAAGAAACAGGTCAAAACATTGTGCCGATCTTTTTTCTAAATGATCGATTGATTATTTATGATCTCATAAAGTGCAGCTGTTTTCCTGCATTACCTGCTGTCTTTATGTCAAATACTGACACCAACTAAAGACAGACAAAGAATACATTTATGGAAAATAAAGTTGTCTCAAAAATGTCTACAATAGTTAATAAAGAATGACATTATTAGCATGAGCTGAGGAATTTAAAGATACGCCATGATCCTGGTGTTGCGCAATCCCGGCAGCGGGTGCAGCTCTCCGCGCGCCCCGTGCCACCTGCAGTCTGAGCCCACACTACCCCTCCCCTTTCGTTCTCACTCACGCAACCGCGTGGGACAGGTGACGGGAGTGCGCAGCTGCAGGGACCTTCACAGTCCCTGTTTCAGGCTTTTACAAACTGTCATATAATAGGAAACTAATAGGAAACTCATAGAGGAGCAGATTTCTTTCCAAACACTGAGCCGCTGTCACCCCCCCCCCACCCCAACAATTGCCCGTTTGACCTGTGCCTAAAGCCGCTACTACTGCGTGCCCCCCCACTATTTGAGAAGCACTGTACTATGGCAGGCTGCAATCTCCCTGCCCCGCTTCATTCTGATGCATCCACTAGACCAGTGGTCCCCAACCACCGGGCCGCGGACCGGTACCGGGCCGTGGGAAATTTTGGCACCGGGACGCACAGAAAGAAAAAGCAATTTCTATTTTATTGCGTTGCACCTCAACACCCCCAACCCCCACCCCACCGGTCTTGCGTTGTACCGGTCCGCCGTGACAAAAAGGTTGGGGACCACTGCACTAGACGATAAGATCCATGTACTGTACGTCATGGTGTTCCGTGTCTGAGCTGGAATCTGGCTCAAACTCCGACTTCGCTTATCATTTTTGTTGCACCAGTAATGTTATAGGTTGGAGTTGTTAAGGGCTCAAAGCTAGTGGGAGAGAGTGTAAACAAAGGAATGATGGCAAACGAGGGTAGACTTATTTCATGCCGACGGCCCCGCCCACAGTTCAGAGGTGAATAGTGCTGCTCTGCAGAAACTATGTCCTAGAAAACCACACAGGTTTTCTGATTTCGCAGAAAACCTGTGTGTTTTCTGCAGCATATTAACAATTAAAAGACCACTTAGAACATTTTAAAAATACGTTTCAAGATGATTGGAGTGGCACTTTAAGACGTTTTGACTTTTTCAAGAAAAAGTTCCTCTTTTGTTGATTCTTTATTTCTAGTTTAGCGAAACCTCATAAAGAAAAAAAACCAAAATTAATTGGTTTTGAATACAAAAGATTCAAAAATGTGTCAAATCTTGAGACAAGTTAAGTGAATCTAAATCGAACTAATTTTTGTATGACTAATTAATATTTAATGCATAATATTGACGCAATCTTTACTTGGAAAATAAATATTTATCTATTAAACCTATACATTTATCTACATGCAAAGTTATCCTTGATTTTTGAAAAAAAAAAGCTTTGTTTTTCTTTAAGAGTTTATAATTTAATCCATCTTTGGGTTCATTTTACATTACATAGACAAATAGATCCATCTCCGTCTTTGTTTTCCTCATCTGAGCTGGAATCTGAATCAAAACTGCACGGATGGATAACTCAAATATTGCTCTCCATTTTTTTTGCAACGGAAATGTTACGTTGGGACGATGAGGGGCTATAAGCTAGCAGAAGAGCACTTAATCAGATGGATGAAGTCCTGCCCATAAGTCAGGTTTTTTTTTATTAACTCCTGTTGCTCTGCAGAAACTATGTCCTTAGAGAACGACACAGATGTTTTAACTTTTGCTAAATCATATTTAAAAGACCACTGGGAACAATTTTAGATTTAAAGAAACCCAAACCTCTGAGACTCTCAGCTGAAGTTGAGTCTCCAAATAGACTTGTGCTGACAGTTGCTACTCTCCTCTCACAGAGGAAGCCCCAAATATTTCCATCTTTCTTCATCAACCCTAACTGCCCCTCTGAGACCTCCATCACGGCGCTGTGCGGTCTTAAAAGTATGCTGCCGGGATCCATTTCGACCACTTGGACAGAGCAAACTTCTTCCAGGGTGGGGGGCAAGCTGGATCTTGGATGACCAGAAGAAATTCTATTATGGTTGGAGACTGCTGCGTTAACGATTAGCTGTCCAGCAGTGATGATGGGGTCTGCCTGGTTTGACCTTTCCACACGGCTGTGTTTGCAGCGGGCGTAAGCACCAGGCTTTAGCATCATGATCGCTCCTCACATCCCAGACAGCTGCAGCTTTATCCCCTGGCCTTAGCAGCTGAGGTGGAGGCCCCAGTCCAGGGATTGTGGGTTGAGTGAGGATAAAAATTGTGCCTGCCAAATGTGAGGAAGACGAAGCAATGATTGAGGGAATGCAAAGACTTGTCTTGGGCATATTTTTAATAGGGGATTACACAGATTTGTCCCTTGAGGTATTAGTTAGACCACATGTCTGAAATTAAGTGAGTTGAATTGATATTATTGTCCAAGCTTGGGTTAAAATCTAAATGCCACATGTCTATTACAGGGGAACTAATTAGATAAAAACACTCGAAGGCATGTCAAGTACAGGGTCTAACAAACCGTCATCTGACTTTGATTTTACCTGCAGTTTTGATGCATCAAACTTGTTTTGCAGGCTCAGAAACGATCTAACAGTTGGGATTCAGTCCATATTTGAATGGCTACAGAGAAAAAAGATCTGTCTGTTTTCTGTTGTCAAAACAACTCTTCACTGGTTTCAGGCATGGACTCTCCAAGAGGACTAAATGTGTCCCACAGTATCAGGGACCACAAACCCCAGCAGTAGATCCCTGACGGTCCCTGTGGGCTGTGCCTTCACAGATCAGATATGATATGTCAGAGTGGCTGAGGCTCAAGTGGAAAAGTGATTATCTTCAAATGAGAGCAGTGGTTGGATTCCCATCTGTTCCGCATGCAGTAGTTTCTCAGGAAAGCCTTTGAATCCCCACACTGCCTCTGATTAGGTAAAAGCTGTTCTGTAGATAAAGATTTTTTCCTCTATAGCCAGTTCCAAATTATTATTATGATTTTCTCAATACTCAATGCAAATGATGGTCAGCATAATTTTCAAGTCACTAACCATTAGAATACTAAATTAATATCAATATTAATTTATAATATTAAAATACTAACTGTCATCAAACAAACTTCCTAATGACAGCAGTCTTTTTTTCAAAAATCAAAACCTGTTCCACATCCGCACCACAGACTTCCACAGCATTTGATAGATTCTAGCCAACTGAAAATGGTCATTTGCTGAATTAACTGCATTAAGAGGTCATATTTACTAAAGTCAAAAGCTTTCCAGTCGAATTCCATTTGAACATGGATCCCCTATTTTATACTGACTGCCCCCCTTATAGATATTTTGCCTGAGAATGCTTCAAAGATTCCTAATTGGTTTGAGGTCAGCTTTTCTGTGGGGGGCAGGGGCGCCAGAAGACATCAGAAGGGTGGCAAAACACCAGAGTTATGGAAGCTTTGAAAATATGTATTTCTAACTGTTTCATTAATGTTGTTGCTCTTAAGTCCTTTTTAACACGTTGCTTTTGTTAATTTTTGCAACGCTTAAAGAAGATTGTTTTAGATCAGTGTTTCTCAAACTATTTCAGACCAAGGACCACTTAACCCATAACACAAACACTCACGGACCACCTAATTCTGAACTGCACCCAAAACAACAGCTTTACCAATATCAAAGTCTCTACTCACTCACTGTCTTTTTTGCCATCTTAATGGGAAGAATGGTGCTGCTTTTTCTGGGCCATGCGTGAAGCAATATCTGGCTCCAAACTGGAGAGTTTCAGTCTCATACAAGTGTGGAAAATACAACTTCACAGTTGTAGGTAGTTGGAAACGGCATTAACAGTTTCAGAGCAGAGTCAGCCAGCTCGGGATTCTCAGGTTGGATGTGGAGCCAAAAGTCAGTCAAACCTTTCTCCCTGAAAGTTGTCTTCAGGGTCCCATCTAATGCAATCTCCACAAGGCTGTCAACCTCCCTTGGTGAAAGCTTGGAAGTGAATTGCTTAATGTGCGTTTTGTCCCCAAATGGATTTCTGATCCCATCAAAGCTTGCATCTCATTCTGGGAAATATATTCCTAGCTGTGAGTGTAGGTCTTGCAGATGTTGTTTGAAGGATGCAACTGTGCTCCCATCCACATCCTCCCCAGCAGCAAGGAGAAAATCAGCGAGTGTTGGAAAACTGTCGAATTCTCTGCGATCGAGACGGCCACGCCACAATTCCATCTTGAGGCGTGTAGCTTTAATTTTGTCCTGGACATTGAAGATGGTGACAGTCTTCCTTTGCAGTGCCACATTCAAAGTATTGAGAGTGCTGAAAATATCAGCCAAGTATGCCAACTTTGCAAGCCACTGGAAATTATGCATTCTGTCATACAGTTCATCACTATGGTGCAGGAATAACATTACCTCATCTCGAAGTTCAAACAGACGGGTGAGGACTTTTCCATGCGACAACCAGCGAACTTCAGTGTGAAAAAGGAGTTTTGTGTGTTAACTTCCCAATCCTTCACACACTTCCTAACTATTTTCACACTCTCATCCAGTACTGATTTTAGGCACTGTGGCATTTTTTTCACAGCCAGTTGTTCATGGTGGATGCAACAGTGTGTTTCTGCTGCAGATGGCGCTACTGCGCGAATGCGCGCTACAAGGCCTTTCTGTTTTCCAGACATTGCGGTTTCACCGTCGGTGCAAATCCCGACACATCTTGACCAGTCCAAGTTATTCATCACAATGAAATCATTGAGTGAATGAAAGATTGCATCTCCTGATGTGTTGGTTGGTAAGGAATGACAAAAGAGAAACTCATCATGCAATCCACCGGCATAAATGTATCTCACAAAACACAACAGATTTGCTTCATTCCCCAGGTCGATAGATTCATCCAACTGTAGTGAGAAAAACTGACTTTGGCGTAAACGTGTCGCCAACTGATGTTCGACACTTTCAGCCATAGCTTTTATGCGCCGCTGGATGGTGTCATTGGAGAGAGGAATCCTGTTAATTTCGTCGCCGGATTTTCCCCCAAACAATATGTTAGCCATCACCTTTGCAGCTGGTTTAACTAAATTCTCACCAATTGAATGAAGTTTTCCTGCTTTAGCAATCAAGAGGGATACCTTGTATGACGCCTCTGTAGCCTTCGCATTTTCTCCAGGTGCAAAAAACTGGGAGGTCTCTTTCAAATGCTGTTTCTTCAGTTCATCGCGTTTTCTTTCAAAAAATCCAATAGGTTTCCCTTGGTACTCCTTGTGCTTAGTTTCCAGATGCCTCTTTAATTTTGCAGGTTTCATAGCCTCGTTAGCTAACGTTTCATAGCACAAAACACAGTGTGGTTTGGGATCCTCCCCTCTCCAGTCCAGAAAAACCCGAACTGTATGTTCGATGTTAACGGAACTACTCGAATTTGCATCAACTCGTAGCACCTTTACAGTTGTGCCAGATGTTTCATCTGAGTTTTTTTAAGCGACCCTGTCCTAAGCCACTGATCCATATTTCAAGTTGACGTTCAACTCCCAGGCAGACTGACTTTCCCGGTTGCCGCCATGCCGCCTCACGGACCACTCTTTGAGAAAGGCTGTTTTAGATGATTAATACATTTTGTCAATAATGATACTAATATTGGGGGGGTGAGAGTGGGGCAGCTGCCCCGCCCCCAGCCCCCCTGTGGCTCCATCCCTGAGAATTTCGCTTTGTTAAAAAACTAAACTCCAACTAAAATTGAGATTTGTTTCACAATATAATGTGAAAGTTAGCTAACATGACTTACCCGTTCAAGTGGAAATCACAGTGAGAAATATCAACCAAAAGTTGATGTTTAAACATCAAAGAGGGTTAGGTCTGATTTCAACAAAATTATATTTGTGCTGGGATTTTAAAAAGGGTGAGCCACCTATTCCTTTAGTATATTTATCTTATTTAAGCCCAAAACTTTGTTTTTCTTTGAAGCAAGTAATTGATGGCAAATGGAATATTAGGGTTAGCACAGAAATGAAGTTTTACTTTGGTCAATGCTTTTTTTCCCCAAGAACTCGTACTTCTAAAAATTACGTATATTTCTACTAATTTTGTGTCATATTTATAAAACAATATTTCTGAGATGAGTTCAGGAGGTTGTCATGCCTCTTTATAATGCATCTAGTCTATAGTGTGCAACAAGGATAGATAGTTAAACTTAGACGGTTGCGGTTTTACAAAAAAAAGTGTTTTATTATTTCTATTTTCTAGTTTCTTTTTTCAAAGTGTTGGCAGTGGTCTTTTAATTATGATTATGACGTTTCAAAGCAAAATCAATTAACCTGTGTCATTTTCTAGGACATTGTTTCTGCAGAGCTGCAGTAGTTCAGTAGTTTACCTCTGAGTTGGGGGCGGGACTGTAGGCATGGAGTAAGCCTGCTCCTCTATCCATCATTCATCTGTTTACACTCTACCCTGCTAGCTTACAGCCCCTCACACCTCCAACCTAACATTACCGGTTTAACAAAAATGGCAAGCAATGTTGGAGCTATCCAGCTGTCCGGTTTAGTTCCAGATTTCAGCTCAGACGAGGGAAAAAAAAAGACATACATGAATCTATTCGTCTGCAAGAGGAATGAAGTGGAGCATGGAGCTTATGGCCAAACCATTGTATTATGAGGTTGTAGTTACAACTATAACTTTTTCAAAATGCATTTTTTCCACGTGCTCTTGATTCACAATGACTTGGATAAAGAAATACTCAGAATCACAGCAATGCAAAACACAAAAATGCAAATTCGAGCTTAATTTTCTTTTTATACATTCTTCTTCATCAGGCAAAAGCCACAAGAACACGCTGAAAACACCAAAAAAAAAGCATTTACATGGGAGTGGGACTTTTTTTTTCTGTAGCAAGCTTAGATTATGCACTGAACCTAATAGTCTGTTAAGTCATTGGCGATTAAATAAAAAAAGAAAATAATGGCTACAGATAAGACATGTCTGACATTTTTTCTCTGACACAGCTACCATCTTGCATGAAAGATTACTGGAAAACTGCCCTTGTGTAAATGTTTGCAGATTAATACAACACCAAGTTGATGAAAACAAATGTTTCATGAAAAGCAAACAAAACTTGAGACAAATAGAGGAGTTCTGACAGGAAGTCGGCTGGCGAGGAGTGATCCAAAAAGGATTTTCTTGGGATAGATGGAGGATAAGGAAAAATGTCAGCAACTGAACTAGTGACCCATCCAGGGAGTGTGAGTAAGTGGACAACAACTGAGTGACCTTACATGGTCGCACCGGTGTCTGGGTGAGCAACTGAAAGAGGCCTTGAGGTTATCTCTGTGAGGCACGGCTGTATTTATAGATCATCTCAAAAAAAAAAAGAAACCCCTGGCCCCCTGCTGCCTCCCTTCATAACTCCTCCCCTATGTTCAATTAGCCCAGTGTGGGTGGAGTAATGCAATCAGGAGTAACTAGAGCTCTTCCAGACACTCCTCTCTCAGTCTGCCCGGACTCAGCACGGACGTAAGGAAGGAAGGTAAGACCAAACTTTGTTCAGCTGCTTCACCTTTCCATCCTCACTGGTTTCATTCATGTCCTCCTCACTCCAGGGCTCCTTCTGCTCCCCACTGCTGCTCTGGCAACCTCCTGTTTGCCCCCTCCACCCACCCACTCCTTCATCTGCACACCCTTTTCCCTCTCTCATCCCCCCCCACTGTTATCAATGACTGGTCTGCTCATTCTACATTGATTCCCATCCATAAGGAAAAAAAAAGCTTCATCTCGTGCATTCCAATCTTTGTATCTATCTCACTCTTGCTCACCATGAAACTGATATCTATTTACATTAAAGCGCTGTGCCGTCCTTTTATGTGTTTTATTTAACATTTCACGGGGAAACAAATTCATGCAAAAGTCCGAACACTTTCTTTTAATCGTCACTAAACACACTCAGGTCATAAATTAGAAAGGAGATTTTCTTCATATGTGCAATATTTGGATCATTTTTTGGTTTGTTCAGGTTGTTCTTGAGTTGAGTTTTGGTATGCGGAGAATTGCATTTGGTTTAATTAAGGATGTTTCAAATTAGAGTTTTAATCTGTAATTTTATTATCCACTTTTAAGGCTGCGAATTAAGTTTGAAGGAATGTTCTCCTAAACAGTGTTTCGGGGAAGCTGGAAATGACTACATTTTAGCTTCTGAATCAGATCATTAAAGATAAAACTTCTCAAATGAAACATTCTAAGAATTGTAGAATCCCAAAGAATATAAATTGTGTAGTAAAATTTAAAGTGAATTGTTCTAAAGTTGACAAAGGCTTTAACTTTCTGAGGCTCTACCTCACTCTGCCTCCCAGATGGACGGCATCAAAGGGACCCCAGAAGCTGAGAAACAGCTGCACAGCGCGTCCAAATAACTGGAGGTTTTATTTGTAGCTTTCAGATTATCCTTTTATATTTTTAGGAGTCAGATAAGTCCTTATATAAGCTAGGTGATTCACAGTGAGAGCAACAGACAATAAGGGAATGTGGGAGGGGCTGAGAGTGCTTAGAGAGATGGATTAAAAGCCTCAAAGTCGAAATCCAGATTAAACGAAATTTCTTCAATGGTAGGAAAATGACAAATCACTCCTAGATCTGTTTTTTGGGTGAGGGTACTAATGAATGGCTTCTAAATCGTGAGAATCAAATTAAGACACAATGGTAACTTAGATATAAGCAAGGAGTCAGAATATCTATATTTTTGTGGTATCGTACAAAAACTATCTGCTCAACACAAGGGGTGTAATGCATCTCAGACAGATGGCTTAACAGGCTGTCTACACACAGCTGCTGATTGGTAGAAGTGATGTCCAGTTGAACGTGCATCCATGCACACAAACACATTAAGGCAGGGGATGCTGAGACCTGGTGCTGACAGTTGGAGGTGGGACAATGGATGGGTCAGCTTGCAACTGGCAGGGTGGGCTTTGGTATGCGGCCAGAGCAGAAGTTGACTGTCTCTAAGCAGGACTGATAGGGGTTATTTTTATCCCCCCTCATTAGTCCCCCTTTACCCCTGATGCAGACATATAGGAAAGAGAGCAGATGAAAGGGGCGGGAACTGAAACATGGGAAGAGGAACATGGGAGGACATTTTTTTCCTCTAAAGGTGGCTGAATGTCTCTTTTTGTGTCTTAGGCGAGTGACCCTGTGACAATATGACCGAGCGCTACGACTGTCATTACTGCAAGGAGTCCCTGTTTGGGAAGAAGTATGTTCTCAGAGAGGAGAACCCCTACTGTGTGAAATGCTATGAAAGCCTGTACTCCAACACCTGTGAGGAATGCAAGAAGCCTATTGGCTGCAACACCAGGGTAAGAGATTTCAAAATAAAGCAGGACTTCGACTCAGCTGCAAGTTTTGTACCATCTGCAAGATTCAAATCCACACCAAATATTATTTGGGGAACATACTAGAGTTTTGAAACAGGCTGCAAATACTCCATGAGCTCAGTTACACATACAGGTTTTTGTGACGCCATCTGAATATCTGATTTTCTTGTAGGATCTGTCCTACAAAGACCGTCACTGGCATGAAGACTGTTTTAAGTGCTTCCAGTGTAAGCGCTCCCTCGTGGACAAGCCCTTCTCCACCAAAGACGAGCAGCTCCTCTGCACCGAATGCTACTCCAATGAGTACTCCTCCAAGTGCCACGAGTGCAAGAAAACCATCATGCCAGGTGTGGAGCAGAGTTCTCATATTTTAACTCCATTCAACCCACTGTATATATAACCCAACCCAGTATGAGCTTTATCATTTTTAGGACACAAACCTTTTTTGTTTTTTTGTTATACAATGCATTTTTTGCACTACAGGGCACACCAGATTTAAGGCTCACCGTCAATGAAAGGTCTTTTATCAAAGTGATTTCCTTTATTAGCCGCTTTAAGGAAAACAAAAAGAGTCTGAGACAAGTCTGTCAATCGGTTGGACTTTAACTGTGTTCACAGTATCTGTATAGTCAGTGGCTGGATGGGTCAGTCGGGTGTAGGACTCGCACGTGGGAAACCACGGTTCGCTTCCTTTGGCAATACCCCACAAGCTACAGCCCTAAATGCCCGTACCCAGCCCGCATAAAATATAGGGTAGTGTCAGAAAGTTTCTGCCAAACCACCTGTGTGAATCAGTAAAAGTAGAATTGATGTGGTGACGGGATTAGCTGAACAAGTTGACAGCAACTGTAGAAGTTTTTTTAACATGCTACATGTTTGCCAGATTAAAATCGTTAGCCACGTTACATGTACATGTAACTCCCTGCCTTTTTTTGTAACACGTAAAAAAACAGACAGAATTTTTAGGGGGAAAAAAGTTATGTAACACGCTCAGTAACCCCACAGAAGTAAATACGATCATGTTAACACTTTAGAATTTCAATGTCAAATAATGTTAATTTCCATTTTAAACAGGGCTCAAACAGGAAGTCAAGGGGTTTGAGTTTGATGACTGATTATTTCTCTACTTTTTTTTAAAGGTAGATTTCTACAATAAATTATGGACATGTCTAAAACAGTTGTTTGGCTCTAGAAATAAAGGGGACACAAAATGAGGGCAGATTTTTGACTTTACACCACCATTTATACTGACAGTCAGTTTAAGTTTAGCTATAGGGGAAGAGAGAAATTCCACTATGATCTAAAGATTTTTGGATAACATTTATAGATTTATAGCTTTAGCTAACCCAAAACAAACAGGTGTATCTGAATTTTTGTAATGATTTTTTAATGTAAACTAATCAAACTACAGCAATCAGTCACAGCAATTAGGCACGACAGAGAAAAATAGCCAATTCTGAACTGACATATAAATATATTTTAAAACAGTCAAATTGTATTGTTAGTTAAGGAACAAGTCATCCTTAAAGTCGTCACTGGAAAAATAGCGTTTATTCCCTCTCTTCCCTTCAGCATCAACTGAATGATTGAGAACATTCTGTTCATTTTCTTTTGTGACCATTTGGAGCAAACCGGGTCTTACAGATGGAGCGTTATCTTGCATCAGAATTAAGGTGAAATAAGGCTTTTCACATAGTAGGTGGTGGAATATAAATGAGAACACCATGAGAAAATTACAGACACATCTTAGCAGACACTGTTGTTATAGAACACATGGAAAATCCAAAAAAGACATACAGTGGTGGACAAAATTGTTGGTACCCCTCAGTTAAAGAAAGAAAGTCCACAATGCTCACTGAAATTACTTAAAACGCTCAAAAGTAACAATAAATTAAAATTTATTGAAAATTAAATAATCAAAATCAGCCATTACTTTAAAAAAATAAAACTAATAGGGCTAGGGCTGGTCAAAAATGATGGTACCTCCATAAAAGACTGAGAACTACCACAATTGCCGGGTTATAGAGCGCACCTGATTACAAGCCGCACCCTCCCAATTTAATGAGGATTTATCACTTTTTCCAAACACAAGCCACACTTGTATACAAGCTGCATGTTGTGGCAATTGAATTGGCAAATCTCTGAGACCACAGCAGTCTCAAAGATGGAGGAGTAACCAGTAGTTTAGCCTATTTATTTGAACACACCCACATCTGCCAAACAGCATGGACCTGACTTCAGCTCACAGGTCACTTATGGTGTGAAATTCACACTCAGATTCCCCACTTCCCATGAGTCTTACACTGTGTTGTAGCTTGAGGATGGGTATATGTGCTGAAACCGCGTGCGTGTTTAAGAAGAAGCAGGGACCTGCAGCGGAAAGCGAGAGCAGCTCTCCCCTCCTTCCGCCTGTAACACGGCAGCAATGTGGAAATAACAGGGCTGGTTAAAAAAATATACCAGTAAAAGAGCGCAACAGTGACTTAAAAGCGCATGCGGCACGTGCCTTGGCGCAGCGCCAGAAGATTCCTTCCACAACAGTGAAGGAAACTTCTGGCACGCAGCAGACCGGCTTTTCCAAACCCGTTGGTGATGGTGGATTTTTTCACACTGCTTTTAACGATTGCTTTTAAGTTGAAAGCTGCGTCATATTGTAGTGGCGGTCACGTGCGCGTTGGGTATAATAGCACCAAAGGATTGTGGGATGCGGCTGGGCATGGGTGTTTCTTTAGTTGCACCATGACTTAAGTGTCTAACAACTGAAGTCAGGTCCATGCTCTTTGACTGCTTGAGTGTGTCAAAGTAATCATGCATGTTGCTGGACGTAGAATTATGCAGGCAGTCTCCACTTTGAGGCTGCCGGAGCGCTCCTGGCAGTCGTTAAATAAAAGCATAACTTAGCTGCATGATGGAATAAGCTGCAGGGTCGAAAGTTGGTGACAATAATACTGGCTTATGGTCTGGAAAATACGATAATTGCTAGGGGGTCATGATGAACTCAGGTATGTCCTTTAATTGACATCACAGCTGTTTTCAAACCCATAATCAGTCAGTCTGCCTGTTTAAAGGGAGACAAATAGTTATGTTGCTGTTTGGTGAAAAGGTGTGAACCACACTGAACATGGACAACAGAAAGCAAAGGAGAGAATTGTCCCAGGACATTAGAAACAAAATTATAGACAAACATGGTAAAGGTAAAGGCTATAAAACCATCTTTAAGCAGCTTGAAGTTCCTGTGACGACAGTGGCCCATATTATTCAGAGGTTTAAGACCCACGGGACAGTAGCCAACCTCCCTGGACGTGGGAGGAAGAGGAAAACTGATGAGAAATTGAGGAGATGGATAGTTGGAACTGTATCCAAAGAGCCCAGAACAACCTCCAAAGACATTAAAGGTGATCTCCTAGATCAAGGTACATCATGACAGATTGCACCATTCGTCGTTGTTTGAGCCAGAGTGGACTTCATGGGAGACGACCAAGGAGGACACCACTGTTGAAAGGAAATCATAAAAAAGCCAGACTGGAATTTGCAAAAATGCATGTTGACAAGCCACAAAGCTTCTGGGAAAATGTCCTTTGGAAAGATGAGACAAAACTGGAGCTTTTTGGTAAGGCACATCAGCTCTATGTTCGTAGACTCAAAAATAAAGCATACAACGAAAAGAACACTGTCCCTACTGTGAAACATGGAGGAGGCTCAGTTCTGTTTTGGGGCTGCTTTGCTGCATCTGGCACAGGGTGTCTTGAAGTTGTGCAAGGTAAAAGGAAATCTCCAGATTATCAAGGCATTCTGGATAGAAATGTGCTGCCTAGTGTCAGAAAGCTTGGTCTCAGTCGCAGGTCATGGGTCTTCCAACAGGACAACAATCCAAAACACACAGCCAAAAACACCCAAGAATGGCTAAGAGAAAAGCGTTGGACTATTCTGAAGTGGCCTTTTATGAGCACAGATCTGAATCCCATTGAACATCTGTGGAAGGAGCTGAAACATGCCATTTGGAGAAGAGTTTAAACACGGTGACAGTAGGTCAATAAGAAAAACACTCAACAGAGCCTTTATGTGCAGAGAAAGCTTCAGAACGGAGTCCATGACTCAATTTTTGTTCTGTGAGAATCTGTCAAGAACATCCTTTTCACAGAAAATCTTCAAAGACAAAATAGAAAATGTTAATGAGTATCAATAAGAAAAATAGTAGTTTAAATCTTTGATGCCTGAATTTATTTAAAGCCATGAAAAATGGAGCTGGCTGCAACAAGTTCAATGTATTTTTGCATAGGCATTGGGGAGTTGCTGCTTTTCCCAGCATACATTTAATTTTAAAAGATACAAAAATGACTCTAGCATGTTAGTCCTTAAAAAAAGCCAATTCATAGTTTCATTTTACTAAAGATGAATCAAATTTTATGCGTTTTATCATAATACTGATGGTTGTTTGAATGTAAGACATTATCAGTTGATTTTTGCTAGAAAATGATGATAGAAAAGTGTTCCTCTTTGCAAAAAAAAACATCTGTTTTGTTTTGCATTTACATTTTTATGAAGGCTCCAGAAAGATGGAGCACAAGGGGCACAGCTGGCACGAGACCTGCTTTACCTGCAAGAGATGCCAGCAGCCAATTGGCACCAAGAGCTTCATCCCTAAGGACAACAACAACTACTGCGTGCCCTGCTATGAGAAACAGTTTGCCATGCAGTGTGTGCACTGCAAGAAGGTGAGGCACCTTTTGCACACTATCGTGTTTCCCAAATATCTGATGCCACATTTACACGTGACACACGTTCACACTGGACTTTTGCTACCCGATTAGAAACTGCCCATCACCTGCAGTTGGAAGAGGCTTGGTATGAAATGTCAATGCGGTGCAAATCTGGTGAATCTTGATCCAGGCTTTTTCTTTCACAGCTCTATTCCATTGTATGAAAGACTTGGTGTGATAGAATTCCAGCCAGACACAAACCGCAGTTATCAATTGCTACTCCATGATCAATTTTCAAATGGTTGGCATTTCCATTGTATACAATGTATTTTTTGCATTTCATGGATGCACATTTTGTACGTAGAAACAAAAACGGTCTTAAAAATGTGCATAGTGACGCACAAAAGTGGGAAGCTGCATTCACACCAGTCGCCTTGCGTTCATGCGGGTACTTTTGATGAAAAGTCTCTGCACGTAAACCCCATTTCGGGCTTCCGTATTCATAATACTCGTGGTCATGCATCGCTATGCAAGTTTTAAAGTCTAGATGTGGTCTCCACAGGAGTTTATTGATCACCCGCTGGAAGTTTAACCAGTTGAACTTTTGACTGCTATATCGGGAAAATGCTGAACTTTGACCAATCAAGGACTCAGATTTGGTAGCGACGTACGCACAAGTGCCAACCGGTTGAACAGTGATCACGAAAGACAAAATAATAATCGGACTTCTTGTGCCCGGCCAGAATTCTATGACGCAGTCTTTCTATTATCGGAATGGAAAGAAAAGGCCTAGACGAAAATTCATGAGATTTGCTGTGGTTTGACAATTCACACCAAGCTTCTAACAGTTGTATGTTGTGGACATGCGCTGGTAAACAAAAGAATAGGAAGTCCTCCCTGCTTGTCTGGCGAGAACACCGCAGGCTGAATGCACTTTCGTGAAACCGTGTATAGCGCTATCTTGAACACACAACACATGCTCTGGGTGAACATACTGTAGTGTCAGAGTTTTCAACGTGGAAGCCAGAAACATTTAAATAGACTTTTCATTGGAAGTGATTGCTTAAACACGCTTTTTGCAGAGTGCGGTGTAAACGTAGCATGAGAGGAAACAATACTCCAGTGTGGCCCTTCTTTTTCTTCAGCCCATCACTACCGGTGGCGTGACTTACCGTGACCAGCCCTGGCACAAGGACTGCTTCCTCTGCACCAGCTGCAAGCAGCAACTGTCCGGCCAGAGGTTCACCTCTAAGGATGACTTTGCATATTGTCTCAACTGCTTCTGTAACCTCTACGCTAAGAAATGTGCCTCCTGCACCACCCCCATTAGTGGTAAGCCCCCCAACAAATCCTCGGAGGATTGCTCTACAGCTGGCATTTGACTTGCTACTCTGCTTTCTCAGGATTGGGAGGAAGCAAGTACATTTCCTTTGAGGAGCGCCAGTGGCACAACGACTGCTTCAACTGCAAGAAGTGCTCTGTGTCCTTGGTGGGGCGTGGCTTCCTGACTGAACGCGATGACATCCTGTGCCCCGAGTGTGGCAAAGACATCTAAGTCGACCGAAACATGACATTTTATTCAATGATCAACAAACAAATGAGAAGAATATTTACTCCAGCATCTCTACATGCTGTTAAGATAAAAACCTACTAATAAGATTTGGATTTATTCTACAGATCAATACTAATATCTGTTAGCATGGATATGAAAAGCATTTTATTTATGAAACAGAATGATTGCAGAAATATAAGACACTGCATGAAGTGAAATCTAAATATTTATGCACACTTACGTCTAAAAATGTATGTAGTGACAACTGTTTAACAGACTACTGCTGTGAGTAGATCCGCATTTTTGGGGGTTGAGTTTTTGTTTTGTCAATTAAAGCTATTCTAGTTTAGCTAAGAGGAAACTTACCAGACTTTGTTTTATAGCAGAGATACTCTAAAGAATAATAAAAAAAAAACACATCCTGTGGGAAGATGCCACTCACATGTAAAACTTTAAAGACCCACTCCAATTAAAGTTGTGTTTATAACATGTGGCATTTTTCTGATGACATATATTAAGGAAATTCGGCAGAAATTTGCCTGTTTTTCTTTATTCAAATCATTGTGAATCAGGAGCAGATGTAAAAATGCAGTTTGAATAAGAAGTATTTGTGAGGTAGAAAATAATCTGATTGGGCCACAAGCTCTGAGCAACAAGGAAGGAAAGAGGGGGCGGGGTTTCTCCGCACCATCAGTCCCGCCCACAACTCAGGAGAATTTCTTACACACTGCAGAAACTTTTATTTTCTTGTTTTTGGTTAAATTACTGTATTTTGCTGCACATGAAATCATGCAAAAGCAGAAAAACCTGCTGTTGAATTAAGTTTATTTTAAAAATTCAAACATGAAACCAATTCAAAAATTCATTCATTTTTTAAACAAAAAAACTAAACTGTACATCAAATATATCAACTGTATTTACACAAAGCAATAAATATACTTGAAAATAACTAATTTCTTTTGCTTTATTCCTTATCTTGAATGTACGTTTTTTTCTTCTTTTTTTTACTTCCTGCTTCAAAAATAAAATCCAGTACAAACATCAAACCATCATAAAATCCAAAACACAATATTTAGTGTAAAATCCACAATTTCCTGGCATGGATGACAAGTGATGGATATATTCTAAAAAAACGTTAAAAAGATTCACTTGACACAGTTTTCCAATGATGATGAAAATCTGTTTTAGATTTCCATCAATTTCAAGTTGCACAGAAAAAAATAATAATAAGAACCTTTTTGCGCCTTTGTTTGAGTAACCCGGTGGTCTCTTATTCCCTACTACACAGCTGTTTTCCTGAAGAAAGTTATCAAAGATGTTGATCGTGTTGCCAACAAGGACACTTGATGACAGCAAACAGAAACAAGGAACACACGGCGTAACCTCCAGCTTACAGGCCAAACAAAATCCAGACCTTGACATCAGTTTTAACCAGAAGCACACGTCTTCTATCTTGAAGATTTTTTTTCCTTTCTGGTCACAGGAAGAGCAGATTCACAAAAAAAAACGCATGACAGTCTCAGAAAAATGTTTAGTCATTTTCCTGCCCATGCAGCCCTAAAGTCCTTACATCCCATAATTTAAACTTGTGTTGTCTGATTTCCAAACACTGAAGTAGTATGGTTACCGTGGGATCAGTTTTGAACTGTGAAGGTTTTCTGCGTTTAAGAGCCACTCTGATGAAAATCGTGTTTTTAACGTGTTCTTGAGGCACGTTTTTGATGATGGAGCACATATATGATGGAAATTATGCTCATAATTGCATTTCTGAGTTTTTCTTTATTCAAATCGTCGTGAATCAGGAGCAGATGAACAAAATGCAGTTGGAAAAAGATTGTATTAGTGACTTAGAAAATGAGCTTGGTGGGCCACAAACTCCCTGCTCCATTCTGATGCATCCACTTGCAGTTCCTTGTAGTTTGTAGATCCATGAATGTCTTTGTCTTCCTCGTCTGACCTGGAATCTGGATCTAAACTCCAATAATGCTCGCCATTTTTGTTGCGCCACTAATCTTAGTTGGGGGGGCTTCCAGTTAGTGGGAAAGCGTGTAAACAGATTGATAATGGGGAGTGAGGGCAGGCTTACTCTATGCTACCAGTCCCACCCATAACTGAGATATCCTAGTCAGAAAAATACTTGTTCCTGTCCTCAAAGCACAGCACTAAAATACAGAAAGGTTTCACATCTCCCAGAGCATGAATCCACCTTCAAGAGGTTCTTTGATTTCCACAAAGCAGACTCAGAATTTTGCTTTGTTTGAATCAATAACGAGTTGATGTCCTGTAGTGAATCTAAAGCTGTGTTTCCCACGTCAGCAGGCGGCTTTTAGAAAAACTGCAGACATGCTAGCCTTGTACGCTGACTTTTAAAGGGATTCCTGTGTGGCAAACTGTGATGGGCGTGGCTGAGCTGGAAGAGGAGAAGCCCGCCTGGAAAAGTGGGAGCTTCCGTCATGAGGGCACAGAGGTCAGGGCCACGTCACACGAGGGATCTTCTTCTTCACTTCTGGAGATTTTAGCGCATCCTAAAGAATGTACAACACACACAACAATGAAAGTCAATGATGGTTTCAAAACAGAAACAATTCTTTCATGGGCCTACTAAAAGTCAACAATAAATAAAATAAGAAAAGCATCATTCTTCTTTGTTCAGATATGAGATATAAAACAAACAGATTCAACACATTTACATCACTCAGTCACACAATTATTGTTCAAACATGGCTGTGAGAACCACACTGCAGTGTTCTGACCCCAGAAGCTGTTCACAAATGAAAGCAAAACTGAAGTTCCTACCAATGAGTTTCCTTCTTTTTTGAGGTTTGCCGAGTCTGTGCTGGGAGGGAGCGGCGAGGCCGATGACGTCATGGAGCTGGAGGAGAGTTTCCGAATGGGGTTGGTCAGACTAGCAGCTGGAGGAGGCTTTAATCGGTCTGCGACTCCTGATGATGCCGCTCCCTCTGGTTTCTTCACTTTTACGGGGCCGGAGTTAGAAGAGCTCCCGTCAAACACGATTAGAGGTCTTTTCCTGCTCTGGTCATTCCTGGAGCTGCGGATTTTCGCCGAACAACAATCAGACTAAATGTCAGCATTACAGTTTGGGGACTTGAATTAAGTCTTAGCAGTGAACCGTGTCCCCTTCTGTTGGGTGGAATGCAGTAGAACAAGCTTTTCCTAGAACTGGTGTAAACACAAATACTTCAGGTACCTGACACCTTTTGTGTCGCTTTATTAAGTTACAAAACAAATTAGTTTATCTCCAATTGTCCACAAAGAGATACTTTTTTCCACATTCTTTTAGAAGAGAATAAAAACCCATCATGTGCTCTGACCACACTTGGCATCATTATTCTGAATAAAGTTGCCAAGCGTCAACACTCGGGATCTGCAAGTTGAAGCTCCGGAGTCTTTGTGGCTCTCTGGTTAAAGAAAAATTAATCGTTTTTTAATTTTTAAAAGAAATTGGAAAGGAAAAAGTAACGTAAAGTAAAACTAAGTCAACGTTTAGACTGATTTTTGTGCGTCATGCACTACAGAAAATCAACAAGAGGTCCGTAAAAAAACACAATTGAATGGATGGATAGATAGATCATAATAGCAAGGATAAATCAGCATTTTATTGTTCCATTGTTTTTATTATTGTGTTATACCTTTACTAATACACATGTTTTCTATACTTGATGCATGTTCAGTTATGATTGTTGTAATTAGTAAAACATTTTTATTTGCCAAAAGTCTCTGGCCTGTGTTTTATTACACATTTAATGTATAAAATGTTGTGTATTTCCAAATTTTTTCTTAAATCAAACATTTTAAGAAAAAGTATCGATATCTGTGATTCTATCCCAGGGATCGGCAACCTGCAGCTCTGAGCTGCATGCTGCTCTTTCCTCCCTGTGCTGCGGCTCTTTGGTTTTATAAAATAACTATCATGTTCTCAGATTGCCGTGGTGGCTTTAACACCGTCAGGTAGTGCGAGCAGGCAGGAGAAAGAGAGCAGCGTGAACGTGCGGAGGGGGCGTGTCTGCAGCTGTGAACGCCGACCAGAGTCTGTGATGGAAAGTTCTTCTAAAAAGACAGTCAGTGGTAATCTCGTAGGCGGCAGATCAGCGCCCCACAAAAAAAGCCAGTTTTTTTTTCCTAGGCTAAAGCCAGCTTGTTCCGCGTAAAATTAATTAAATTTGCTTTAGGGCGCCCCTGCTATCCTGTCCGCTTGTTACTATGATGACCGTGTGTTGTGCTGTCTGTGTAGAACACGCTGGAGGGTTGCACGCTGGGGTAAACATCTTGGAGCTGCAGAGGTGTGAACAGGTAGAGAGGCGGGGGCGGGGCTTAGGCTCACCCACTCCTACCATACGGCAAAGAAAAAAGTTCAGTACTGGTCCCACGTTTTTAGAAAATTGTGTGTGAATAGTCACAAAACATGTTCACAAACATGTGGTTTACTGCATACTAATAAGAAATACAATCAATTCATTTAAAGCATGGAAAGTTTTATATAAACAATGACTCGTCGGTTGAAATGAATATATATGTTATTATATATGAATAAATTGTTTGAGGAAGTCGCTTGTGCTATTGTATGTATTTTATAATCGTTTGTAAAGGTCTTTGTTTAGGTTTTTTATTATTGGGACATGTTTCCACTATGTAGAGCACTGTGAGTTACACGGGTGTGAAAAGAGCTTCATATAAAGTTTGAATCGATTTGTGGACATTCAAATTATTCTTTTGTTTTCATTATAAAACACTTTTTAATTTTCCCTGCATTCTGTTGTAATTTATTTCTGTTTAAAAAAATAAAAACTTTGGAGACTTTCGAGTTGGCAAATACTAGTTTGATTTTTCTTACAACAAACACATGGTGCGTTCGCGGTCACCTCTCTGACGTTTGTCCCGCAGAAGTGCGTCCTCCTCGACTCCTCTCCAGCTTCCGTCCCCAGCGGTTGTTGGGTAAACTCCTCTGCGGCAGCGGCATGACGTTCCGGAGGTACAGCTCAGTGAGTTGGTCCCTGCTTCCACAGTCCCTGGTGCAGATTTTTCTCTGATGTATATAAATGAGACATTCCGCTCACTTTCCACTCAACTGGCTTCACTTCAAGTGAGGTAACACAGTTAGCTGTGTTAGCTGCTTTGCTAATATCTCAGCGCCCGTCGCTTCGGTTTAAAGTGAACGGACACCTTTGCTCTAACCTCCACTCACCTCACTTAAAAGAAGCTGAAGGAAATCTTTCGACTGCAGCTCGGGGTGTAACAGCAGACCCGCATCTGAGGCACAAACACACTTTCCATTTTGTCCTGAGACAGCCGCCATGTTTGACGCTGTTCTTCTCCGCTGGAGTTTTCTGTTTCTCCTTGATGCTGTTGCGACTTTGCTGCCCCCTGCTGGATGGCGCTGTACTATAAAATAATTTCACTTTTTTCCCTCTCCATCCACTTTATGTCGTTAATCCATAGATTCCCGAGTATTTTGTGATGTTACACACAGTGCTGTTCCCAATTATTGAGGTTTTAATTTTAGCTACAAACAAAAATTATTTGTACATTTTTGTTTAAAAAGCAATGATGGTTTAAACTATTCTAAAAAAATAATGACTTTCTTAATGATAACTTGCTTAAAAATAATCATCAAGTTAAATCTTCATAAAGCTATTTTAAGTATGATTCTGAAATGTTTTCTTTTCTTGACCTAAACTTTTATTTTTATATATGAAATTCATTTCATATAAAATTTACAAACAATGCTGTCATGCATTTTTTGTGCTATTTGTTAATTATTACCTGTGATCAATCATATTTTAAGCTGACCTAATAATTGCTATGGACAGCCTCATTTGAAAGTATTTTCACTTAAATTTAAGATATTGTGACACAGTAAAAGATCAAAATACAATTTAAAAATTGCCTAATTGAAGTTTTTATTTTGTTATTATAACTGACTTCCAGCCTCTACTTGCACCACCAGGGAAAATGTTTTTCTTGAACAATTCAGAAAAAGAAAAAAAAAAAAATAAGAGAGCGTTCTTACTCAACACGACAAAAAGCAACAGGAACACTTTTCTGAGCAATCCAAAAAAATTGACCACAAACCTCCTATTAATATCAAAATATATATGATGACATACCTTATTGTTGGGGAATTTGATCACTTTGAAGACTGGGATGAAGCAGAAGGAGATGAGACTCAAGGAGGTAAACCTGGGTACTTGAACTATGAAGACTTTAGACTTTGTTTCTTAAAAACAAATGATGGCATCATTTGGACAAAAACAAGCGAGACGAGGTGAGCTTTCCCTGAAAATGAAGAAGCATTTTCAGTATAGACTTTTATTTTGAAAGATGAGACATATGTTTCCATACTGAAGGACTCAGCAGGATACCATTCATATGTGTTTTCTTGTATTAATTTTTTTATCCTCCCATGTGTTTTGATTTGTTTTTTTGAAGTTAAATTATTGTATTGTGTAACTTTTCATCAACCAGCCTCAAGTCTACATTTGGGCCATTCGAAAATTCCACACTGTTGCTGTGGTGGGAGTAACCGGGATTTGAACCAGAAAGTTTGTTCTTGACTGATAAACAAGTAAAACACGAGAAAAATTAGCCCCTGGAAATGAGAATAAAACTCTTTCCTTGCTAACATCTTTCCATTTAAACAAGTAGTTGCATCCAGATCTCAGTTAAGTGACCATGTTAGGGCTGTAATACAATCCAGAAACAACCATGAGGTCTACATTAGGAGCCGGAGGGTCGAGGCTGGGTCATCACATGCTGCCACATGTGAGAATGTCACAAAGTTTGTGTTAAACATTTATCAGACTCCTTCTGTTTTGCTTCTAGGCATTATAAAAGTTTTCCATTGGAAAAAACATTTTTGCTTTGAGAAGAAATTCGAAAAATGAATTAAAGTTTTGCAACATTTTGGCCCAAATTAAAAAAAAAAAACAGAAAATTAATTTATGGTTATTTACTCTTTGAGATAGAACATCCAGGGAATATCCAGGCTGTTGAAAGCCAGCTACATAAATGTGGAATTTCCACAGCTCTACTCCACAATGAAAAGATTTTGTTTTGACAACTACAGTTCCTTGGATTAGAGCTCATAGAAGGGCTATTTCTGTGTTTTCCTATTAGTTCTTCAGGGATGATTTTTGACTGTTTGTTTTTAAAATCTTATTGGGGGATCCAATAAGCCAGTAAGACCAACTTTTCTGACACCAGGCAGCACTTTTAGCTTTAGAATGCCTCGATAGTCTTCTTGAGTAATGTAACATTATTGTCATTTAATGTAAAAGTTAGATTTATTATCACAAATTTAGAATTCAATACGTTGTCTAGAAGGATCCCAACCTTCCCTACAGGAAAGAAAAATTACTGTTTGATGAAAAAAAAATCAATTTACATTGAAAATTGATTAAAAATAGTCATCCGGTTTGCCATTCTCAACCGTGTACATAATAGCATTTTGTGTATAATCAATTCCTCCTACTAATTTTTGTACACAAAATACTCATTTGAACACAAAAAAATGTTAATTTCTACCTAGAAAATACTAATTGTGGCACAAGATTCAAATTTGTTTAAACAAAATGGTAATTTTGCTCTCAAAATACTAATTTGTCCCCCTAAATTGCTTGTTAAAAATGCAATTTTGTGAACACAAAATACCTATATGTGCTCACAAAATTCTTACTTGTGCGCACAGAATGCTTTTTTATGCCTCTCAAAATGCTAATTTGTGCCCACATGATGTCAATTTGTGCTCACAAATGCTCATTTGTGCCTGCAAAATGCTAATTTATGCCCAGGAAATGCTAATTTGTGCCCACAGAATAGAAAAATGTGCATGCAAACTGCTAATTTATGCCCACAGAATAAAGTATTTTGCACGAAATTTGTGCATGTTAATTTCTACCAAGAAAGTCTTAATCTTCGCACAAAATGCTAATTTGTTTAAACAAAATGGTAATTTTGCTCACTAAACACTAATTTGTGTTCACAAAGTTCTAATTAGTGCCCACAAAATGCTCATTTGTGCTCACAAATGCTCATTTCTGCTCGCCAAATGCAAATTTGTGCCCACAGAATGCAATGTGCATGCAAAATGCAAACTTGTACCCACAAAATGTTAATTTGTTCCCCTCAGAATACTAATTCCTGCCCGCAAAATGATCATTAGTGCCCACAAAATGTTAATCTGTGCTCACAAATGCTCATTTCTGCCTGCAAAATGCTAACTTGTACCCACAAAATCCTAATTCGTTCCCCTCAGAATACTAATTCGTGCCTGCAAAATGCTAATATGTGCCCACAAAATGGTAAAATCAATTTGTGCACTAAAAATACTAATTTGAGCACAAAAAATTGTTATTTTCTATCTTGAAAATACTCATCTTTGCACAAAATGCTAATTTATTTAAACTAGATGCTAATTTTGTGCATAAAATACTAATTTGTGCCCCTAAAAAGGTAATTTGATCACACAATAGGCAATTTTGTGCGCACAAAATACTAATTTGTGCTCACAAAATTCTAATCCGTGCCCACCAAATACTAATTTGTGCCCGTAAAATGCTAATGTGTGCATAAAATAATATTTTGATCCCATAAAATACAAATTTGTGCCCGACAATATACTGATCTGTGGTTGAAAATTATTGATTTGAGGGAACAATTTGTCCAGGGCTCCATACATCATAATATACTTGACCTTTTTTGTTTTTCCAAAACACAATAATCTGTCGATGCAACCAATTTTAAAAAATAACTGTTTTTTCAATAAGTTATATTTGCTCTAAGTAAACAAGCAACCGAAAACATTAAAATTAAAGACAAAATGTTGTTGTCTTTTCCACAAATTCAGAGTAAAAACAGTGGACATGTTTGATTATTTGCACAGCAAAAAATGGAAAATTTAAGAGGAACGACCAACAGTAGAAGCTAGATGAGGAGTCTGAAAGCTGCAATGGTCAGAAATGTGACATTAATAACAAAACTTAAAGAACTTTGGTTTTTTCTGACAACAGGGAGCATGGCAGTCATGAATCTAGCCTACAGACTAAACGAATGAAAATTAACTTTATTTAGAAACAAAGGAAATAATTCTGTAACACAGAATGAGCACCATCAAGATATGAAATAGAATAACAAACAAAAGTGCTATGTCCAAACTCCCACCCTACTCCCTAACTACTATAAAGTGCGGGACTATCTAGTGGCCTGGATTTTAAAAGCAACTGTTCAAATGCAATGCATTGTGGTCTATATTCCCCATCTTCTGAGCACACTGGTTTTTGCAGAGACGTCTGGGAAATTTCTAGGGCACTTAATTTTGGAACAGCACTACAAAATGGTGAATGCTTTATATAGTGCACTATGTTGTGCGTAGTGAAGGAATTCGGACATAGCCAAAGACTGTGTTCATGAGAATAATAAATTCAGGATTGCAACAAACTGGACTGATGTGTATTTAGTGAGGAGCAAGAACTCATTAAAGGTGTAAAATGATTAGATTTGTGATTTGTGTTTTCTTTTGTTTAAGTTTCTTATGGTAAATCTAAGTTGTGTGTTTTTCTGATGATTCATTTGCCATAGTGCTCTTCCTGTGTGCGCCGTAGCTGGATAGGCTCCAGCATCCTTATGACTCCAAACAGGAACACACCGGGTTTAGAAAATGAATAGATGATTGCTCAACCTCCTGCCTCCTGGGATGACTGTTTTTTTGTTTGTCGAGTTTTTTGCCCGAAGGAACATTTAGATTGCAACAAGACAAACTGGCAACAGGAAGGCAGCACAGAACGAGATTGGTTTTCTCAACATACATCGATGGCATTCATAGATGTGTCTGTTGTGCTGCTTGGAAAATCAACTTCACAACGTATTGGATGGATCTGTTTAAAACACACTCCAATAAAAAATGTGTTTTGTGTGTTTTTAACATGTTCTTGTGGCATTTTTCTGATGATGGTGGACATGTATTAAAGCCCCACTCAAACTATAGTTTTCTCTTCTATAAAAGCGCTCCCAGTAGTCTATTAATTATGATTATGCCATTTTCTTAAGACAAATATTCTGCAGAGACATGAATTCATCAGAAATTCTCTGAGTTGTGGGCGGGACTGTTGGCGTGGAATTAACCTTCCACTGATATCCCATCATCCTTTTTTTTTTTAACACTCTCTCCCGAAAGTTTACATCCCCTCACAACCCCAAGCTAACATTAGCGGTGCAACAAAAATGGTGAGCCATATTGTCCAGTCGTTCAGTTTTGAGTCAGATGCCAGCTCAGATGAGGAAAATGAGACATTAATGGATCTATTTGTTTGCAAGTGGATGCATCAGAATGGAGCGCAGTAGAGAAACTTTGGCGCTCCCAGCATATTTTCTACGTCACAAATACTATCTTTTTCAAATGCGTTTTTTCGTCTGCTCCTGATTCCCAATGAAATAAAGACAAATTCAGAAATTGAGCGTCATTTTCTTTATGTCATTAGAAAAATGCCATAAGAACATATTTCACGTCTGTTGGCAGCCTCAGTCACTGCTGTAAATGTTTCCACCGATCTATGTTCATCAGTGCATCATAACAAAGTGAACCCACAGTTCGGAGGAGTGTTGTTTCACACTGATGACTGGGTCTCGCTGCACACGTAGATGTTGCTGGGTCGGACGCGCCTGTGGCTCCTGTCCACGCGGGGACACAGTTTGCAGCTTTTGGGAATAAACTCCTGGCAGGCTTCTCTGAACTTCCGGATCCGCCAGCAGTAGATGATGGGGTTGAAGACCGTCTTCAGGTAGCTGAGCCACAGGGCCCCGATGCTGACCGGATAGAAGACAGGGCTGTAGTAAAACTGTCGGCTGAACACTGCCAGCAGACTGACCACTGTGTGAGGCAGCCAGCACACAGAGAAGCCGACGAAGAGGATGAGGATGGTGGTGAAGGCTCTGGTTTTGAAGCTCATGTCCACCTTGATGGGTGGTGGCCGTTGCAGCCCAGTGAGCCTCATTTTGGTGACCTGGTTGAGGGCTGGCAGGCAGGAGTGCTCCGTGGTGTGGTTGTGAATGCGCAGGGTGTTACGGCGCACTGTGTTGAGGATGCACATATAGGAGTACAGCATGACCGCAAATGGCACAAAAAATACTGCCACAGCCAGTAACACTGTGTACCCGCGGTCCGCCAGCGACTCACTGTATCCCAGTACACACTGGGGCGCCCAAACACCCCCGACACCCACCGCACCCGTCCTCCACCCGACCACTGATGGCAGGGACACGCACAGGCTCAACACCCACGACCCCGCGATCAGCACTTTCGCTCGGTGCGGGGTCAGCTTGTCCTGCCGCTGCACTATGATGAGGAAGCGGTCCACGCTGATGATGAGGAGGATAGACACCCCCTCCAGGACAAAGAGCCAATACAACATGATGGACGCTCTGCAGAACTTGCTGCCAAAGGTCCAGTCCGCAGAGGCCACGGTGATGGCGGTGAAGGGCATGCAGAGCAGGGACAGCATGATGTCCGAGAAGGCCAGCGTCGCCAGGAGGAGGTTGATCCCAGAACGCATCGCTGGTTTCTGGTAAACTATCAGACACACAATCGCATTGCCAAGAAAACCAATAGCAATCATGAAAATCATCACAGCTGCCAGGCTCACGCGCAGCGTGACTGAAATGAGAGGAGTCTTGCCCGCCGACGGCAGGCTTTCTCCCACGTCCTCCAGCTCTGGCTCCATGAAGTGACAATCCTCCAGCAGGCTCTCGTTGCAAAAAGCCATGATGTTCTTCTTCAGGAATGTCAGCCAAGAGGAACATGGACAGTTTTCAAATGTTGTTGTGAAAATGTCAACAGCATTCGATGCTCCATTGCATCATCTGAAGCCAAAAAAGAAAAAACAAGTTCAGAATTTGTGTGCAACTATAAAAAAAACAGACACAGTTGCACCCAAAAATAATGATCAGATCGTGGGCTGAAGTCAAACACCGGTTTTAAAGTCCCCCTCGATTATCTGTTGATCCATTGTAAAAGCATTCCATGAGATCTTTTAAATAGGATTATGCAGTTTTTGGCCAAAATCAAAAATATTCGTCTAGTTCATAGTTTCTGCAAAGCGGCAGTAGTTCTTTAGAAATTCTCCTCTGAGTTTTGTGGGCAGGACTGTTGGTGTGGAGAAACGCCATCCCCATCACTCAAAACTTAGAACTGTTTACACGCTCTCCTGCTGGCTTACAGCCCCTCACACCTTCAACCTCACATTACCGGTGCAACAAAAATGCCGAGCACTATTGGAGCTACCCAGCTGGGCAGTTTTTTAGCCAGATACCAGCTCCGACCAGGAAAACGAAAACATACATGGATCTACTCGTCTGCAAGTGGATTCGTTTGAATGGAGCGAAGCAGGAAGCTATAGTGGCCCGGCCAGCAGATTTTCTACATCATCCAAAATATACATACATTTTTTTCTGCTCCTCATTCACAAGAATTTGAATGAAGAAAAACGTACTAACCGTTTTAAGCTTTTTTTTTTTCCTAAATATCTCCTCCATCGTCAGAAAAATGCCACAAGACCATGTTAACGACACCAAAAACACAATTTTCTTCGAAGTGGTTCTTTAATTTCCCGGATTTATTAAATTTGGAATCATAATGGCTAACGTAAAAACAGGACCAAGAGTAGGAATATTTGCTGGTGTTATTAGAAACCTTTAGAGCAGGGGTGTCAAACTCATTTTCACCGAGGGCCACATCAGCATAGTGGTTGTCCTCAAAGGACCAGATATAACTTATACATGTAACCAAATAATGAAAAATAAATGTAACTACTCCTTAATGTTAAATAACTCATTATCTATTTATTATAACTTTTTAAAGTGACAATTGCAGTTGCATGAAAAAAACATATGTTTGCTTGTTACTCTAGCACAAATCCTTTTAGATTTGATTCTGTCAGGTTAGGTTGTATGGACAGTGTTTAAGTCCTGATGTATAGTTGCCCAATCCGATATTTTAAGTTTGATTCCCCCTAGATATGAATAAATACACACAAGTTTTATTTTTTATTTAAGAGATTAAAAACTTTTATGCTGTCACGGGCCACATAAAATGACATGGGGGGCCTTGAGTTTGACACATGTATTAGAGGGTGAGTCTGAAGACAGACTAGACAGTTTAGAAATTTGACACATGTTGTCAAATGGAAAGAACTCGAAGCTGATGAACTTCTAGAACCTGGAGACAACGTGAAACCGCAGCGTGATGAGTGCCTCCACCACCTGAAATGTGTCTATGCTCTCTTTGACACACAGCTAAAGGTTCTGCTGTAGGTTCCACTCCCATTCTTCCCAAAGCACTCAGATAAACTGAGCCACAGTTGTTGACAGCAACCTTTCACAGCTACAGAAGGTCCCTGGTCCAGATGACCTTTACATGCAGGCTTTGGTCTGAGCTTCAATTGACATTTTACTGCAAGAGCACAAAGCTGGCTGTGCACATGTGAAGTTTTCGATCAAAAATGTAACGACACGTATGGATATTTTTAGGTTTGACAGACAAATGCAGGACATCAACAGACCTAATAGACAATAAAAATCCCTTTAAACATGTTCATCATTCCTGACACAGAAGCCAAAACAGCACATTGTTGATATTTGTTCTCAAATATAAGTTTGAAAGCTTTTAGAAGAGCTAGTAGGTACATTTTCATTGAAGAAATAGCGTCACTTCCCAGCTCTTCTACATGATTTAAAAGCTTGTAATGGATACCAGTTATAAGTGAATTTCATTTCATTATTTGTGTTTTTCAGGAATTAAATTCATGGTAATCTGAATGTTGTAGGTCTCAGGAAAGGAGAAAGAGATCCATCAATGTGTGGCATCAATGGAACCGCTCATTAGTTTTGCTTAGCCTTCAAGGCCACTCTTTGGTTTGATTCACACCAGGGTTTATTTCAGTTCCTTTAATTTGATCTGACTAAATTTTGGTGCGGATCAACCAAGTTAACTTAGGTTTCCTTAAAGATTCACACCAATGAAAATGGTGTTTTTGGTGTTTTTAATGAGGACATATGTAAAGAAAATGAAGCTTAAATTTGCTTTTCTGAGTATTTCTCTTTTCAAATTATTGTGAATCAGGAGCAGAAGAAAAACTGTTGGGAAAAGATCATATTTGAGATGTAGAAAATACGTTGGGTAGAGCCACCAACTTCCTACATCCACTTGCAGACAAACAGATCCGTGGACGTCTTTGTTTTCCTCGTCTGAGCTGGAATCTGGATAGCTCCAATATCGCTCGCCATTTTTGTTGCACTGATAATGTTAGTTTGGGGGTGTGAGGGATTTTAAGATAGCAGGAGAACGTGTAAACAAAAGGATAATGGGAAATGAGGGAAGGCTTACTCAGGGCCAACTGTCCCGCCCACAATTCAGAGGCGAATTTCTTATGAACTCCAGCCACTCAGCAGCAACATTGTCCTTGAAAACGACACAGGTTTTTTTTTTTTTACATTTTTGGCTAGAAATGGCATAATCATAATAATAATAATAAAAACCACTGGAAACACTTTTACATCAGATCACTTCACTTATAAACATCATCTGGTGTTCTTCATGTCTGTGTCAATGCAGACAGGTTTCCTAAAGGACCAAAGAGTGACAGCAAAGGGAAACGTGACAAAAGCCGTGCTTTATTAACAATAAAAAAACAGTCCACAACACCAAAGTAAATGAAGGTTGATGAAGGAAAAGTTTTCAGATGTTACATGGATCAATGCGGGGCTGCTGATGTCTGAGGGCTCACTGAACCAGCTGCTTTTCCTGTTTGTGTTGCTGTCACTTGCTGATCAGAATGTGCATACTGCCCCCAACTGAGCAGCTGCTGGAACTGCAAGATTTCTTCATGCAGTTTTTTTTGTTCACAGCAGAGAGCACCGTGGTTGAAATCAAAGCAAACCGAGGTGTGAAAATCTGTGCGAAACCACCCTTATGGGCAAAAACTGTGGATGAGCGCCTCGGTTTACTGCACAGGCTGCAAGCAGAAACATTTTTAAGACATAATTTATAGGGAAAAAAATCAAGTGTTTCAACAAGAAATCTTCCCTCTGACTGTTATGTCTCACAGCAGGACATTTTCCTAAAGCTTGTGTATAGTGCTCATCCATGTTCCTCAACATGTGAGTCGTTCATGCCCTCAAAGTATCCGATTGTCTGTTTTTCAGCTCCTCACCATGAGCTGCCTCAATTCTTACATTTCCTCGCTGACAGACTTTAAACACAGATCAGAGCTGCCACAGACAGCTGTGACTGTTTTAAAAAGTGACCTGTGGACATTCTGAAATAGATTTAACATTCCAGCAGGGATGAGGCTTTGTCCCTCATGTGTGAGAATTCACAATCCCTGCAGACATTTGGGAGATCTTTTGTGTTTTTTGGCAAAATGTGTTTTCAGTTTGTTCCAGGCCAGAGAAACAGATTTACAGTCAATAAAACGAGGTATGTTGCTTCCGTCTTGGCAGAAGCTGAGAATCAAAGGAGAGTAAAAGATCCTGAAGAAAGAATATTACTCAAAAACATTATTCATGGTTTATTTAAACATTTTAATAAAACTATTCCTTTACTACACTGCAAAAACCAAATCCTAAGAAAGTAAAAATACCTTTGTTTTAGAAAAAACAAAGTCTTGTTTTGTGTCTTGCAAGACAAATAACCTCATTGAGAAAGTTTTTCAAATGAAAAATAATCTGACTTTGAGAAAAAATCTTAGAATTTTTTTTCTTAAAATATGAATTCTTGGTTAGACTATCAGCAGACTTTTTCTTTTTGCTAATTTAAAGAAAATCTACCAATGGCTGAATAATTTTAGACTTATCTCTAAGGGGTCGGTTTTAACAGTTTAAATAACACTTTTACTTGATCTTTGAGTTGTTTGTCTAAAATGATTAGAATATAGTAGAAAAAAATCTAATTGAGAAAAGGATAATTACCCATTTGATTACAAGTAGAATCCAACATTTAACTAAACTAAATCCTAATAGATTTGACTAATTTAATAAAAAAATAAGAATACATCTTGAATCTTGCAATATCAAGGATACTTTTTTCTGATCACAAAGATTTATTTACTCTGTCTTTATTTAAATTTTTAGCAGTTAAACTTTAGTTTGGGGGGAAAAATAAAATTCAGCTAATGAAAAAGATTTATTTATGTTAGTTATGATGTTGGTTATAAGTACATTTCCTTTCCTTTAGGTTAAAATCAAAATCTTTACTAACCTTATCAACTCATCTCACGTGAGCGAGGACCTATTTAATGGTGGAGGCCAAGTTATGGCTCAATATCCCTTTCAAGTAATCCTGCATACTGATGCTGACTGTTGCTATGACAACTAAGTCACTAGTTCCATGGCAACACACAGCCCCTGTACTCCCATCCCCTGTTAGTAAGTGTGTGATTAAACATTCCTTTTTATCAAAGGGTGGGCTCTGTTGCTCAAACCGTCTGGAAAGAGGTATTTCTCACAGGTTACAAGATTCTGAGACAAAAAGCCGGGCTTTAGATTGATGTGTCTTTTTAAAGATGGGGTATGATCCTCCATCATAACGTCTCCCTACCTGGATCCCTGTCTTCACGCAGCTGCCAGACGCTTGAATGCGTCTGCACTCATAACTGCATCACAGCCACAGCGGAATCACTGAGCATCGCGTGAGAGAGCGAACCAACTCTAACCCGACAAAGGGTGGTTACCTCTGTTCATGATGCCAGAGCCCTTCTGGAAGCGCAGACTGGGCCTCAGCTCTGCTGTGTGATCAGGTCCTCCTCACAAATCTCCCTCTGAGCTGAACGCTCCACCGCCGGATCGATCGCCATCCTGCCGCCTGTGGATGATGTTGATGCTGACGCAGGGGAGGGAGGGGCTGCTCTCTACTTTAAAGGAGCAGTGATGGTCTTTCTTCAGCAAGTGGTGGCATTTGAAACAGAACTGGGTTACAGTATATTTATTTTAAAATTGTAAAAAAATTAAGAATTTATTTGTAAATTATGGTGGAAAATAAGTATTTGGTCAATAACAAAAGTTCTGTCATGGTTTGGGTTTCTTTTGTCTTGGTTTTTGCTTTATTTCTTGTTCTGTCATGTTTGGTTCTGTTTCCTGTTTTATTTTGAAAGGTGTTCTGTTTTGTCATGTTCCTGAGTTTTACTTCCTTGTCCCTATATGTCCTGATCTTGTTGACCTGTGTTTTGTCTACCCTGTCTGTATTTAAGTCTCGTCTCTCCCTTCCTCTTGTGCTGGTCCATTTACGTCCTTAATGTTTCTCATGTAACGTCTTTAATATCACTTCGTCCCTGACTCCCGTCATGCCATGTTTCATGCTATGCCACAGTAAGTTTTGTTATCCTGCTGTGCAGCGCTTTTTGTTTAAGATTAAACCCTCTTGCCTTGGAACCGTGTGCCTCCTGCCTCTACGTCTGGGTCCTACCTGCTCTCCAGCCCCCCCAACCCTGACAAGTTCAGCTCAATACTTCGCTATATACCTTTTTTTGGCAATGACAGCAGTCAAACGTTTTCTGTAAATCTTCACAAAGTTTTCACAAACTGTTACAGGTATTTTGGCCCATTCCTCCCTGCAGATCTTCTCTAAAGCAGTGGTGTTTTGGGGCTGTCGCTGGGCAACACGGACTTTCAACTCCCTCCAAAGATTTTCTATGGAGTTGAGATCTGGAGACTGACCACTCCAGGAACTCGAAATGCTTCTTACGAAGCCACTCCTTTGTTACCCAGGCAGTGTGTCTGGGATCGTTGTCATGCTGAAAGACCCAGCCACGTTTCATCTTAAATACCCTTGCTGATGGAAGTAGGTTTTCACTCAAAATCCAAAAATACATGACCCCATTCATTTTTTTCCTTTACACTGATCAGTCGTCCTGGTCCCTTTGCTAAAAAACAGCCCCAAAGCATGATTTTTCCACCCCCATGCTTTACGGTAGGTATGTTGTTCTTTGGATGCAACTCAGCATTCTTTCTCCTCTAAACACAGCATGTAAAGTTCTTACCAAAAAGTTCAATTTTGGTTTCATTTAACCATAGGACATTCTCCCAATTCTCTTCGGAATCATCCAAATTCTCTCTAGCAAACTTTAGATGGGCCTGCACATGTACAGGCTTTAGCAGGGTGACACATCTGGCACTTCAGGATTTGGCGGCATAGTGTGTTACTGATGGTAGCTTTTATTACTTTGGTGCCAGCTCTCTGCAGGTAATTCACTTGGTCCCCCGTGTGGATTTTTGCTCACTGTTCTTGTGATCATTTGGACCCCACGGGGTGAGATCTTGTGGGGAGCCCCAGAGATCTTGTATGTCTTCCTTTTACTAATAATTTCTCCCGCAGTTGATTTCTTCACACCAAGCTGCTTATCTATTGCAGATTCAGTCCTCCCAGCCTGGTGCAGCTCAACAATTTAGTTTCTGGTGTCCTTAGACAGCTCTTTGGTCTTGGCCCTAGTGGAGTTTGGAGCATGACTGTTTGAGGTTGTGGACAGGTGTCTTTTATAGAGATAATGAGTTCAAACAGGTGTCATTAATACAGGTAACGAGTGGAGGACAGAGGATCCTCTTACAGAAGAAGTTACAGGTCTGTGAGAGGAAGAAATCTTGTTTGTTTTTAGGTGATCAGATACTTATTTTCAAACATGATTTACAAATAGGCTGCATGGTGGTGCAGTGGTTAGCGCTTTTGCTTCACAGTAAGAAGGCCCCTGGTTGGGGGGAACTGAACCAGAACCAAACCTGAACCTTTCTGTGTGGAGTTTGCATGTTCTCCTTGTGCACGTGTGGGTTTTCTCCGGGGTCTCCGGCCTCCTCCCACCATCCAAAAACATGCTGCATAGGTTAAGTGGTTAATCTAAATCGTCCCTATGTGTGAATGTAAGCGTGCATGGGTGTGTGATTGTGGACGCTCCCTTACAGACAGGGGGTGAGAAGCTCGGTCACCCGCGGAGAGCTCCGAGTAGAACCGCTTCTCCTCCACATTGAAAGGAGCCAGTTGAGGTGGCTCGGGCATCTAGTCCGGATGCCTCCTGGACGCCTCCCTGGAGAGGTGTTCCGGGCATGTCCCACTGGGCGGAGGCCCAGGGGGAGACAAGTTGGAGAGACTATGTCTGTCCGCTGGCCTGGGAACGCCCTGAAGTCCCCCTAGAGCAGAACTTCTTAAATAATGAGGTAGTACCGGTTTTAGGCACAGGTAATACGGGCAATTGCTTGGGTCACAAAAGGGGGGCTGCGGTGACAGCGGCTCAGTGCTTGGAAAAAAAATCTGCGCCACTATTGGTTTCCTATTATGTGTTGTATCACAGAGTTTGTAACAACATGAAACTGAACTGCCGTCCCTGAATTATTTTTCAGCATCAAATGGTTCAGTTGGTCAAAATGTTTCTAGTTTGAATAAGGAATGACAGATTTTTTAATTCAGGCACTTTCAGCTTTTTTCTGTTTTAGACTATAAGAGAGTTTCTGTGTGGCAAAATAAAGTTAATATTTGTTGAATGTGGATTTATATTGCTTCTTTTCTTTTGTTAATGTTAAAAGACACAATTTTAGGAATACTTACACTCTGTGATACAACCCATACCCAGGTGCAGAGAGGAGGAGACTGGAGGTTCCAGGGGAACAAGATCTTTAATAACTTAAAAACAGACTAGAAACCAAAATCCACCAGAGAACCTTGAAAACCCTTGAATGTTGAAATAGCAAACTATGGAGCACCACAGGAGGAAAGAAAAGACAGGACTTAAATACATAATATACGTGTGTGTGTGTGTGTGTGTGTGTGTGTGTGTGTGTGTGTGTGTGTGGAGAAAGACACCTGTTTGTTAAAAGCTGTCTTTTCTGTGGATCAGGACATTATTGGATTTGTGCCCTCTATTGGAAAGAGAACACATGTGGAAAATGGCTTTTTAAAAGAAAAGGGTCTGTGTTTTGGTTGTCTGCATTGGGCACATGAGTAAAGACTGGGAGAGAGGCTGGAATGCAAAGTGTGTAGTTTGAAGCATCCCACAATGCCAACATCTTTCCTAAAGAAACTGGTCAATTCAGAGGAAGGAGGCTGAGAGTGCATGTGCAGTGGCTTCACTTTCTGTCAATCTGAGTGGTTTTAACTGGGGCCGGTGAACATGATTGTATACTCTACCACGGTCTTTGCACCAGTTAGAGTTCAAATCCAAAAAGAGCCAACAAATAACTAACATAGCCTTACTTAGACCCTGGTAGCTCTGCATACGTTTTTATTAGTGAACTCATGGGAAACTAAAAAGCTAAGTGGGAGAAGAACCAACATCCTTTTAAGAACAATGGAGTCAGGAAGATGGTTGGGAGTTACATAGTTGAACTTGGAGATAAGCTGGATTGGATCTATGAAGATATGTTTTGTGAATTACAAATTGCCACACACAGAGTTGCAGTACTGTACATCCTGATAATATTCCCATCAAAGCGATCTGCTAAAATGGCCACATCTGGCAGACCTGGGGAATCACAGAAATCAATTGAAATTGGTTGCTTATGAGTAAATGTCCTAAAGCCTAGAACCATGGCATGTCATCCAGGCGAAGATGGTGGTCCATATGCAGTTAAAACAATCCTTGGCTGGACAATCGTGGACCTCTAGGGAGTTGAGATTGGTGGAGAAGAAGAAATAAACAGTTAAGTGTCACTGTGAACAGAATATCTGTGTCTAGACTTGATGATCTGGCAACAGCAGATGAAAATGGATTTCCTGAACATTCTCAAGATGAGGAGCTTGGATGGTCAAAGGAAGATCATGGTTTCATGGAATGGTTTCAAAATCCATCAGAAGCTGAAGACAATCACCTATATTGGACTACCTCTGAGACAGATTGATGTGAAGATGCCAAACAATAGAGTGTTAGCAGAACAAGCGTGTTTGATGTTACAAAGAGATTTGCTAAAGACCAACAATACCATTCTAACTACAGGTTACATGAATGACATAATCTCACAAAGGCTACGCCCAGAAGGGGGATTTCACTGTCGAAGAGCTTAATCGTAGTGATGGAAGGTTTGGTATTTACCACATCATGGGTTACCACCCTCAGAAGAAGATTTTATCCAAGTGCATTACTTGCATGGGCTCCATGCTGCAGGCTGTCAGAGGATGTGATCTTCCCCTGAGAGGAGTACATCAGATGAACCTCCCTTTACGCAGTATTTGGAGTTGATTGTTTTGGCCTTAGAGGTCAAAGCGAGGAAGAGCATGGTGGCTTGATATGGAGTTATCTTCACTTGTCGCAATAAGAGCTGTACATCTGGAAGTATGTATCATCATTTAGGCTTGATTCCTTCATCAGCTGGCTTCCGAAGGTTTAATGCCAGCGTGGGGCAAGTGTTGGAGCTGCATTCAGATAACGGAGACCAATTTTATTGGGGCTGAGCATTGAAATTGAGAAGGAAGTAGAGATGGAATCATTCACAAATCAGCAACACCCTACTTGAAGGAATCAAGTGGATTTTAATTCCCCAACTGGATACATCACTTGGTAGGTATGGAGCGTCTGATCAAATCAGTCACGGAAGGTTATAGACTCTGTCTTAGGAGCCAGAGTTTGGATGAAGAAGGTCTTCATACCTTCTTATGCGAAGCCGAAGCCATCATTAACAGTCGCCCCATAACCAAAGCCTCCACTGATGTGTGCTGACTTGAAGCCTTGGCTCCAAACCCATCTACTTCTCCTAAATCTAAACCCCTATTCCCACAAGTGTTTTCTCAGGAAGAAGTTTTACGCTCATTAAACTGATGGAGACGGTCAGTACATGCTTGATCTTTTTGGAAAACGCTGGTTGGAAGGAGTACCTACATAAACTTCAGAGCGGCAAAAATGAGCATCCGGAGAAATCTCTTGTTCCTGGGGATATAAATCATCATCTTGGATGTTGCACCTCACAATTCATGGCTGACTGGTCGAGTTGTGAAGCCGTTCCCTGACAGGAAGGACATGCGACAAGTTCGCATTAAGACTAAGACTAGTTGTCTGGAATAGACCTATTATTACCAAGTGCCTTCACAGAAGCTGAGGAGCCATGAAGATCTGAAGAAGACTTTCTGATTGTGTGACTCTTACTGTTGGACTGGTTTGAATGATCTCAGCCAGGTTGGTAAAGCTCACATGAGTGGGTTGGTGTTTTGAAATGCCTTGATAGTTTTGTCTCCTACACACATTGGGTAGGTAGTGTGTGTAATAATTGGGGCGGAATGTATGAGCCATTACTGGAAGGTGGCACAGGTGAGGTGCTGCGTCATCAGCCAGGTTGTGGGTGTGTCACTGGGGCGTGTGGCCCGAGTTTGAAAGGTGCTCACTAACTCGCTGGTGGGGTTGTGAATGGATGAGGAAGTGGGGTCAGGTTGCAGTGGTCACATAATTTGTTGACGCGTTATGACGCATCGCCGGAGTGGGTTTGAAGCCTGTCACTGCTGGAATATTTAATTTATCAATACGTTTGGACTGTATGGATTGGAAACCTGCAGAAAATAAATGCTTAGCCAGAGGCGGCGTTTAGGATTTTCATTTGGGCGCGTGGACAAAGAAGCTCCAGTGACCCTCCAGCAGCTGCGCAACCAAACGTCCTTAATGTTTCTCATGTAACGTCTTTAATATCACTTCGTCCCTGACTCCCGTCATGCCATGTTTCATGCTATTGCCACAGTAAGTTTTGTTTCGTTTGTTATCCTGCTCTGCCAGCGCTTTTGTTTCGATTCGACCTCTTGCCTTGGAACCGTGTGCCTCCTGCCTCTGCGTCTGGGTCCTACCTGCTCTCCAGCCCCCCCAACCCTGACAAGTTCAGCTCAATACTTCGCTATATACCTTTTGTTAGCAATGACAGCAGTCAAACGTTTTCTGTAAATCTTCACAAGATTTTCAAAAACTGTTGCTGGTATTTTTAACATTCCTCCTGCAGATCTTCTCTAAAGCAGTGGTGTTTCGGTGCTGTTGCTGGGCAACACGGACTTTCAACTCCCTCCAAAGATTTTCTATGGAGTTGAGATCTAGGCAATAGGCCACTCCAGGACCTTCGAAATGCTTCTTAAGCCACTCCTTTGTTACCGGGCAATTAATACATGGGATCGATTTATCATGCTGAAAGGCCAGCCACATTCCATCTTAAATACTGCCCCTTTTCCAGTGGAAGTAGGTTTTCATTCAAAATCTGACAATACATGGCCCATTCATTTTTTCCTTTACACTGATCAATCGTCCTGGTCCCTTTGCTAAAAAACAGCCCCAAAGCATGATGTTTCCACCCCCATGCTTTACGGTGTTTTTCTTTGGATTACCTTTCAACATTCTTTCTCCTCTAAACACGACGAGTAGAGTTCATAAAAAAGTTCAATTTTGGATTTCATTCAACCCATAGGACTTTCTCTAATCCTCTTCTGAATCATCAAGAATTCTCCTAGCAAACTTTGATGGGCCTGCTCATGTACTGGCTTTATGAGGTAGCACATCTGGCACTTCAGGATTTAGTGACATAGTGTGTTACTGATGGTAGCTTTTATTACTTTGGTGCCAGCTCTCTGCAGGTAATTCACTTGGTCCCCCGTGTGGATTTTTGCTCACTGTTCTTACTTGATCATTGTTTTGGACCCCACAATTGAGATCTTGTAGAGCCCCAGATTATGAGGGAGATTATCACTGGTCTTGTATGTCTTCCTTTACTAATAATTTCTCCCTTTGGTTGGTTCTTACTCCAAGCTGCTTACCTGCTTCAGATTCAGTCTTTAGCCCAGCCTGGTGAGGTCAGCAGTTTAGTTTCTAGTGTGTTAGACAGCTCTTTGGTCACCAGCCTAGTGGAGTTTGGAGCCTGACTGTTTGAGGTTGTGGACAGGTGTCTTTTATAGAGATAATGAGTTCAAACAGGTGCCATTAATACAGATGCTTGAGTGGAGGACAGAGGATCCTCTTACAGAAGAAGTTACAGGTCTGTGAGAGAAATCTTGTTTTATTTTGATCAGATGTATTTCAAACGCAGTTTACATAGGCTGCATGGTGGTGCAGTAGTTAGCTCTTGCTTCACAGTAAGAAGGCCCCTGGGTTAGAGACCCTGGAACCAGAACCAAACCTGAACCTTTCTGTGTGGAGTTTGCATGTTCTCCTTGTGCACGTGTGGGTTTTCTCCGGGGTCTCCGGCTTCCTCCCACCATCCAAAAACATGCTGCATAGGTTAATTGGTTAATCTAAATTGTCCCTATGTGTGAATGTGAGAGTGAATGGGTGTGTGATTATGGACACTCCCACTTACAGATAGGGGGTGAGAAGCTCCAGTCACCCAGCAGGCTCAGGAAGGGTAGAACCCTTCTCCTCCACATTGAAAAGAGTTGGTTGAGGTGGCTGGGCATCTGAATCGGATGCCTCCTGGACGACTCCCTGGAGAGCTGTTCCGGGCATGTCCCACTGGGTAGAGAGCCCGGGAGACAGGATTGGAGAGACTATGTCTGTCAACTGGCTAAGGCGCCACAAGTCCCCTAGAGCAGAACTTCTTAAATAATGAGGTAGAGTACGGTTTTGGCACAGTATCCCGGGCAATTTGCTTGGGCGCAAAAGGGGCTGCAGTGACAAGCTCAGTGCTTGGAAAATATCTACATAGTACTATTGGTTTCCTATTATGTGTTTTGTATCACAGAGTTTGCCAACAACCTGAAACTGAACTGCCGTCCCTGAATTATTTTTCAGCATCAAATAGTTCCATTGGTCAAAATGTTTTCTAGTTTGAATAAGGAATGATAGATTTTTTTAATTCAGGCACTTTCAGCTTTTTCTATTTTAGACTATAAGAGAGTTTCTGTGTAAATAAAGTTAATATTTGTTGAATGTGGATTTATATTGCTTCTTTTCTTTTGTTAATGTTAAAAGACACAATTTTAGGAATACTTACACTCTGTGATACAACCCATACCCAGGTGCAGAGGAGGAAGACTGGAGGTTCAGGAACAAGATCTTTAATAACTTAAAAACAGACTAGAAACTAGAAAATCACCAGAGAACCTTGAAAACACTTGAATGTTGAAATAGCAAACTGGAGCACCAGAAAAAGACAGGACTTAAATACATAATATGGCATGTGTGTGTGTGTGTGTGTGTGTGTGTGTGTGTGTGTGTGTGTGTGTGTGTGTGTGTGTGTGTGTGTGTGGGGTGTGTGTGGGGTGTGTGTGGGGTGTGTGTGGGGGTGTGGGGGTGTGTGTGTGTAGGGGGTGTAGGTATATATATATATATGTGTGTGTGTGTGTGTGTGTGTGTGTGTGTGTGTGTGTGTGTGTGTGTGTGTGTGTAAAAATACATACATACATCTCTCCATCCATCCATCCGTTTTCTTAGGCTTATCTAGGACCAGGGTCGCGGGGACAGCTACCTAAGCAACGATGCCCAGACTTCCCCTGCCCCGGCCACTTCCTCCAGCTCCTCTGGGGGGCTCGAGGCATTTCCAGGCTCCGTCCAGTGTGACATGCCCGGAACACCTCTCCAGGGAGGTGTCCAGGAGGCCTCCAGATCAGATGCCCGAGCCACCTCAACTGACCCTTCTTGTCTACTACGAGCTATCTGCGGGTGATTGAGCTTCTCACCCCCTATCTCTAAGGGAGCGCCCAGCCAACCTACGGAGGAAGCTCATTTCAGCTTCTTATATCCTAGACCTCGTTTTTTCAGTCATGACCCAGAGCTAATGACTATACATGAGTATTGGAATAAAGATCGACCGGTACGGACGCTGCTCCGATCCGCCTGTCAATCTCACGCTCCGGTCTTCCTTCCCTCGTGAACAAGACACCAAGATATTTTAACTCCTTCACCTGGGGCAGGGACACTTCACCCACCGAGAGATGGCAAACTACCTTTCTCTGGTCAAGAACCATGGCCTCAGATTTAGCAGTGCTGACCTCATTCCAGCCGCTCCTCACTGCCCCAATGCACCAATGCCCCAATGCACGCTGGAGCCAGCAACTCCAGCGTGCATTGAAACTATTTAAAAAAAGTAATTTCAACAATTCCCAAAAAGGCTTTATGAAAAACTGAAAGTCTTGTCTGATCTATTAATATACATATTTTCGAAAGCGTATATATTTATACAATGCAGTTTATTTTTAGATAAAAATTTTATCTGTTTATTTTTAACTAATGGATTAATGAAAAATCTGATTGGGTGTTAAAATGTTTAAAATTGACCTGCAGTTTCTTTTTTGTCCAGCAGAGAGAAGTGTTACATTTACAACGGTCGAGCTGTTGAATGTAGCACTTTTACCCCTTTATTGAGGCTCTTTGGCTTTGAAGAAAAATGCTAACAATTTGACAAATTAACAGTTAAGTTTTAACATATTTTTAGATGATTAAACTAAGGTGAATATGAACTCTTTTTTTTTAACCACTGCTGACATAACACTAAATCAAGAGAGCTCTACCAGTCCCCCAAAAGCCAAACATGTCCGATAACTGAACGAAAGTTGTTTTTTAATTGTTTATTATTATCCCAAAGAGAGTTTAAACTCATATTCTCATCACATGTTTTTTTGTTTTTCAGAAGCAAAGTTTCTATTACAGAAAAATCCTACAGTATAAGGATTTTAACTGACAAAGGATGTAATTTATTTTGGAAGGAACTCCTGCCGTCAAAAGTAATACAATAAAAATATAACACTGTTATAATTCAAATCATCTAAATGTTTATAAGCTTTATTTTATAAATTCATGGCTTAATCTCCACAATGTGAAGATTCAGCGCTGGATTTTTATGATGTGTCTCCAATTTTTGTCATCTTCTGTTTTCCTTGTATCACCAGGTTAAGGTTGTTCATCCACAGCTGTTGTCATTTGGTTAATTGCCCTCAATGTATTTTAGTATCTGGTTTTCTGTTATTTCTGCCAAGTAATCTGCTAATTGCTCTTTTTGTTTCCTCTTGTTTTTTTGGTCATGTTTAAGTTGATTTGTTAAATGTTATGTCTATTCCACCATGCCTGGCCTCCTACAGCTCTAGTTCCTGACAGAATGACCTGAACACCAGCAGAAGAAGTTTTGTTGAAGTAGTAGGTCTGTTTGCCACTGCAATCCACATCACGCCATGGCAGATGAGTGTTTCTGCAGCTATTTTCAAGCCACATCCACAGAAGTCCTCTGGTCCTGAGGAGAGTCACCAGGGACGCTCCTCTTCATGTGTCGCCCCCCCCCCCCCCCCCCACTGGGATGTTTTCTGTTTAGGAGGAGGGTCACTGGGGCTTGTACCCTTCATGTTTCCAGCTCCAGGGGATAGTCATTGGAACTGCTCCTCTTGGTGCCAGTTCCTTAGGAGGGGTTCTTCTTGTAACCCCTCACTCCTACTGGCCTGCAGGAACCTGAACTGTTTTCTAGTTTAGCTTTTGTTTTGCTGTTCCTCCTGGTCCCGTCCTCCCAAGTGTTGGGGGGGGGGTTCTCGTGTTCTGTTTTCCTTGTCAGTCTCACCAGGTCAAAGGTCGATCATCCACAGCTGTCTTAATTTAGTGTATTGTATTTTTGTGTTTGGTTTTCCATTTTTCAGGTTTGTCACTTTGTTTTGTCAACTCTTGGTAGGTTCCTTGTCTTTGTCATGTTTGAGTTTCTGACACCATATGATGGTATCCTGCTTTTTGGGTCCAACAGCTCCAGTTCCTGACAAACAAAAACATAAAATATATTTTTTTAAATGGAAAAGTTGGACTTTGTTGTTTTCACTGACTTTTGGTCGGAAAGAAACTGAACCAAATGACTCTTATAGTGTTAAGCTCTAAATACAGAAATGTACCATTTTTATGAAAAGATCATCTTTAAACTCAGAAATAATTATCACCCAATAGCAGATTAAAATGGATTTCAATTTAAAGTGACGGATGGAGTGGAGACCAAAACTGCACCTACAGGGACAAGCCAGTTGAGTTGCACTCCGCCTGGACAACCGCTCCTTTCATTTAAACATCTGCAACCTGATGCTCAGAGGCTTTTCCTCCTCCACGCTGGCGCCATGCCCATGCGCAGAACATGCCCGTTATGGAGTTCCACTCCAGTGAGCTGACACATGCATGCCCGTCACGTTCAGTGGCAGACACACACTCATTCCGCAGATGTTTGATTTCTCCCTGATTGAGAAACTGGGTTGGAGTTGCTCTATCACTCAAAAAAAAACATGTGCAAAGTGAAAATGAGTTGCCCTCTTTGTGTTGAACTGTAAAGACTCACACTTGATCTCCCTCACATGGAAACGGTGGCGTTTTCTTTGAATTTTGTGTATCTTAAGTTTCAGTTGAGAACGTCACAGCGTGTTAATCAGTCATGGACTTGGTGGTTAACCATTCCCGGTCTCATGAAAATAATTAACACCAAGCAGCAGGAATGCTAATGAACAAACTCAAGTGACAGACTTGCAGATTAGGGCTTTGCAGTTGTTAAATGATTGGTTTGACAGGTTCAAATCTGTGTGTGCGTTTGTGTGTATGAGTGTGTGTATGTGTGTCACGCTTTCAGACACAAAACAACAAGCATTAAAGGAGGCATCAATTGTGTACTAATTGCTTTCCATAAAGTCCCTCTGAACAAGGCTTTAGGAGCAATTATGAGCAATTATATTAGTGGTTACAACTGGAAGAGGGTAATAACATCCTCAGTAGGGCAACTGTAATCATCCCACAGCTCAGAGAAGCAGGAAACCGTGATGACTGTAAACTGAGGGTGAGCAAACAAGCACAAATGCTGCCTGAGGAGCGTCTGGAACTTCATCAGATAACAGCATTGATATTCAATGTTAGACGTAAGTGCCGTTCAATGACGAATCCATCCATCTTCTTCTGCTCATCCGGAACAAGGTCACAGGAGCAGCAGTCTAAGCAAAGATGCCCAGACTTCCCTCACACCAGCTACTTCCTCCAGCTCCTCAGGAGGAACCAGGAGACGTTCCCAGACCAGCTGAGAGACATAGTCTCTCCAGCGTGTCCTGGGTCTTCCCCGGGGCCTCCGCCCAGTAGGACAAGCCGGTACACCTCCCCAGGGAGGCGTCCAGAACTGACTAGATGCGCAAGCCACCTCAACTGGCTCCTCTCAATGTGGAGGAGAAGCGGTTCTACTCCCAGCTCTCCTTGGGTGACTGAGCTTCTCACCCCCTATCTGTAAGGGAGCATCCAGCCACCCTGCGGAGGAAGATCATTTCAGCTGCTTGTATTAGGGACCCCGTTCTTTCCCAGAGCTCATGGGTGAGTTTTGGAACAAAGATCGACCGGTAAATTGAGAGCTTTGCTTTCTGGTTCAGCTCTCTTTTCCCCATAATGGACCGGTACAGCGACCGCATACAAACGCTGGTCCGATCCACCTGTCAATCTCACACTCTGATCTGTCCTGACTCATAAAGAAAAAAACAATTATTTTTTAACTCCTCCACCTGGGGCAGGAACGCGCCACCCACTGAGAGATGGCAAACTACCCTATAAATATTTTTTTTACTCTCCAATATCAACTTTATCTCTCTTCTTTACGTCACCGGGCTTTGAGCTTGTATGAGGAACTTTGACCAATGAGGGACTCGGCTTTGGTAGTGACGTATTTTTAAAAAAAAGTGACAACCATTTGAAAATTGATAATGGAGGAAAAATTAACGATTTCTATTTTATATGGAATTGTACCGTAGTAGTCTTTAATACATCGCCTGGAGCGAGATTTCCGAAATTTACACCGCTTTGACATTTTCCACCAAGCCTCTTCCAACTGTAGGTGGACATGCTCTAGTAAACCGTAGCAAAATAAGAAAAGAAGAAGAAGCCCCTCCCTGCTTGTCCAGTGTAAACACCATGAGCTTAACATGCCTTGAAGAACCCGCTTTTAGCCCATTCTTAAACACGCGTCACATTACCAGTGTGCAGGTTCACAAGTATAATATGAACATGAGCAGCAGCTGTAGATGATGACCAACAGCAGCTCCACATTCGCCATTTTATTTCCAGTTGGACTGCGGCAGATCAGAGGATTTTAGTATTTTTTAATATCTAAAATGACTTTAGTGCTTCATGCAGACCTGTCTGTGTCTCCAGGTTCAACATGAGTTGATAAAACACAACCTAAGGTCTAAACGTATCCAGAAGACAATATGATATTAAGAAAGCATACAAATGTTTGGAAAATCATTTTAAAAAAATGAAATGGACACAAAAATGTTTTAAACCAAACTTACCATAAAACATGAAATTCACTGAGACTTTTTATAATTAAAACACGTCATTTAAACTAAAAACAAACAAACACAGATTTGGTGAAATTTAAAGTAAACCCCAAAATGTTTTCAAGAAAAAAAAAAGCACAAAACATTGATAGAAAGCTAAAAAAAAGAAACAACGTGAAATTGTCATGAAACAAGAAAAAAAACTGCAGCACCAAAAAAAAAAAAAAATATGCAAAGCATTTAAACATTGGTTTTAACTTCAAATAAAGCTGTTTTGTGTGTTTTTGAGTCTCAGTGTGCTCCTTAAATTGTTTTTTGATGTGAGAAATGCAAAATTCTCAAATTTCATAATTTTTCTTGTTGCTTTTTCATTTCTTTTTTGTACATTTTTCCTTTCAACATTTCTCTTAATTGTGTCTACATGTCTTTCAGACACTCAAAAGAATCAAAGTAGGAAAAACTTGCAGTATGTTGTCTGTTATTTAACTGCTGGTTACAAGAATGGCAGGATTTCAAACTAAATGGACTTGTGGAAGGTGCAGTATTAACTTCTGCTTCGTGCTCACTCTGTGTTTCTGTCCCAGTCGTCAGCAGCTACTGTTGCTGTTGACCTTTGACCTCAGAGTGTGTTCTCGAATGCTTAGTGGAGCTGCATTTGTGACTTGTAGCGTTGTTTTCAGCTCACAGTTGCCTAAGCCATCATATGGTGCCTCGTGTCACTCCATCTTGCTGTCTCCTTGGCAACCGCTGCCGAGGTGAACTGCCATCTGGGATAGCTGACTTTGGCTGCCTGTGTTCCATCCATGGAGCTGAGGTCCATAGTTCTGCCAGGGCAGATATCCCCCATAAACGTTTACAAAAACCACGGAAACAGGTTCTTCCCATGAGTTCTGTCACTTTTGGCGGAATATTTGGGAAACAGGGTATCAATTATTGTTTTACAAACTCTTATTTTTGCAGAAAAGAAAGAAAGAGCTGCTCCCAATGTGTGATTTTTAACAAATTGATCAAAAATACAAACTAAAATCATTACCTTGTATCTGCGTTGAATCTTTCACTCAAAACCTGGCAACAATAAGTCACATAATCCATAACTTTAAAGGGATTCTTAAAACAAAAAAAAGTAAACTTTTAAATACTGTTTAGCTGGCGAGTTAAATCCTTTCCAAAGTGACAGAATCCATTTAATATTTCACATAGTGAACACGGACCCTGAAAAAACTAGAAATTATCTGAAAATGTTTTTTTCTCCAAATTTATTAAATATTTTCCATGAAAATAAACACAGTGGGAAAAAAATAAATAGTTTGAATCATCACACAGTAACACACAACAGACCTAGTAGGAGGTTTGCATTTTTTTTGTTTAAGAAAATTATAACGCTTGAATATTTAAATTAGGATCACAACATATTGGGACATGAGAACAAGGAAAAGGTATTGCTATAAAAAATAATCATGGATACACGCTCTTACATTTGGGCTTTAATCTAAAGACTTGGGAGAGCAAACTTTGCAGCATCACAGGGAAAAGAGGTGTTTTCCAAGGGAAAAAAAACTAGTTGAATTTTAAGTTTTAATCTGCAAAAAAAAGGAAAGTTTTTCATTAAATGTCGAAGTTGATCTTAAAGATGAATATTTTTCTCCAAGATGCTGAGTCATAGTGCAGATAAACACCTAAGGAAGTATAAAGGCTCTGAAATAAACACACTAACATGGGATAAAAATGTCACCAAACCTTCTCAAGGGAGATTTTTCTAGAAAAATTGGAGCAATGATGAAGAATTTCACTTCATGTGTCGCTGTACATCCGCTTGCATTCTATGGAGGGGGACGGGGTGTCTGGTCCCAGGCTGCCCACTTGTGAATACGCGTCCTCGGGGCTGCGCGGGAGTCCAGGCGGCGTCATGCGCTTCTCCTTCTGCCGTCGGTTGCAGAACCAGACCCTCACCACCTCCTTTTCCAGCTGCAGAGTGTCCGCAAGAGAGTTGATCTCCTGTGCGGAGGGTTTGGGACACTTGAGGAAGTGGCTCTCCAATGCGCCTTTTACGCTCACCTCGATGGATGTGCGCTTTTTCCGCTTCCTGCCTTGGGTGGCGATCTTGTCGATGCTGGTCGGGCTCCCGGTCGTGGAGTCGGCCTCCTCCAACCATTTGTTGAGCAGCGGTTTCAGCTTGCACATGTTTTTAAAGCTCAGCTGGAGCGCCTCGAACCTGCAGATGGTCGTCTGGGAGAAGACGTTCCCGTACAGGGTGCCCAAAGCCAAGCCCACGTCCGCCTGCGTGAACCCCAGCTTGATTCTCCGCTGTTTGAACTGTTTGGCAAAATGCTCCAAGTCGTCCGACGTGGGGGTGTCCTCATCCGACTGCGGATCGTGGCCCACGCCGTGGTGCTGGTGGTGATGCGTGTGGTGGTTGTGGTGGTGGTGGTGGTGATGGTGATGGTTGCTGTGGTCCAGCTCCGGTGACTCCCCGCGCACCAATCCAGAGTGCAAGAGGCTCTGTCCGGTGTGCGCGCTCAGCATCCCGTTGACTGTAAAACCTCCGGGCTGGGAGTAGATGAGGGACTGCTGCTGCTGCTGCTGCCCCTCACCAAGGCTGATGTGCGCCGCCGAGGAGCCCCCCCAACTACCCGGATGCGCCTGATGGGGTCCTACATGCGGAGGGCGGTGGTGCAGAGCGGAGCCGGCATGGAGCTCGTCTCTGCCGTTGTTCCTCTTCAGCTCCTGCGGCTGGGGGCTCGGGGGCCACGCGGATCCCGCTTCTGCCGCCGCTGCTGCCGCCGCCGCCGCCGCAGCTGCCGCGTGAGGCAGCGAGGTCACCCACTGGGGGGCATGGCTCAGCATGTGGCCCCCGTTGCTCGCTACCATGGCTCCATGCATGAAGTCACTCTGCACCATCTTAACCGCCGGCTCCCCTCTGTATCCTCCAGACACGGTGGTGACGGCGGTGCTGCCCGGCTGCATGCCCCCACCTCTGCGCTCAGAGTGGACCACCGGGCCGGATAAAATTCTGCTACTGGCGAGGTACGGGCTCGAAGTGGCTGCTGCCATCCCCCAAAGCATATAGATTTAGCCCTGCTGTCCTTACTTGTGTCGAACAAAAGTTTAGCTTGCTTTTAATCCATCGAGCTCTCTTCAGGATAAGCGTTTTGCCTTTAATGAATTAAAGAAAAAAACTTGTCTATGAGATATTTTTTTCTTTAAAAAATACAAGTTTTCAGAAACTCAAAAAGAAAAACGCACATTTTTGAGATCCCGCACAACAAAAACTACAGTTGTAGAAGTTTTCCTGCGTCCCGCAGCTGCGCCGTGCGTAATCCACTTTGGAAACAAAACAAAAAAACTCAACCCTTTCTTTGATGCACGCCTAACTGACTATAGAGAAATGAGAGCAGCTAAACCTTTAAAGCCTTCGCCGTCCAGTCAGTCACATCTCTCTCCATCCAACGCGTCTTTCCACAGCTCACAGCAGCAGACCCGCTGGAGTTTACTTTGTGCCAAAGCTGCGTTTTCCTTTGCCGTCCCTGTCCAATGACAGCAGGAACGCGCTGCAGACTACCTGCTGATTGGACGCGCGGACGTGGAGCAGTTCGTGCCTCCCGCATTTGGAGAAGCAAGTTCCTGCTGCAAGTGAAAAAGCAACAACTTGCAGAAGAAAACAATAAGAAGGAAAAATAATTTACCATGAATGAACTGCACGCACTCATTCATGCGCAAAGGATCTTTGGAGGTTAAGATTACGCAGGAAATACTTTGACATTACCATATATGTTCTTTTTACACACATGTTATACAGCCTCTGCCGAGTATAAACAAACAACAGTTTTTCTTATTTACATCAAATTAGTCAGAGGTTTGCGTCGCTGCAGCTCTGGAGGATTTGAACGCCTCCTGCATATCAATAGTTCCCCTTTTCCACGCTGAAACGGGGGAAGCGATGGAGTGACGCACCGAGAGAGCTGAGCGCACAAACTTCCAGCTTCCTTTTTTTTCCATCCTCACAAAAACCTCAAACTGGTTCTGCTGAGACTTTCTTAACGGTGGTTTGGATGGACTTAAAGCCCATCAAGTCGCAGCTTTCACGGATCTGGAAGGGAAAAGACACACAGAGTGTTGTTAGACAGCCAGGTTGCTGCTAATTTATGTCCTTTAGCATATTTATGTTGGATCTTATCCAAAAGGTAAATGATAAATAGACTTTACCCCCCCCCCCCTTCCTTAAAGAACATAGAGTTTAGTTTTATCTAGATAAAACAGGAGCGGATTGTGGTTTAAAAGAGTAACGTCATGAAAATAAAAACCTATAACAAACATTTATTTTGCTACTAAAAGTAAAGAAAAACCCTTTTCATTATTTATTCAAAAATGTTGCAACCGGTTATAGAATGATCTGAAACATTGTCGACATTATCAACAATCCAACACTCTTTAACAACAAAACTGCAGCTCATCCTGAAATGTGTCCCAATATGTGATGCATTTACTCAGTTACATTTAATTTAGTAACTTTTTTCATGAAGAATCATGGCTATGTTGGGTTGCAATCTTCTACAGTTCATTTATTCAACACATAATACACTTTTTATATATTAAGATGGTAAAAAATGTTGTGCATTTGTGTTTTATTTTTGGAAATACCGTCATTTTATCTGTCTGAGTTCAGTTCCAAATATCGTTGTTGTAACCCTAAAACTTTAGCCGAGTGATTTACTTTGACTTTTTTTATTGTTCAGATAATTTTGCTTCTACTGTTTTGATCTGAGAGACATTTTATTTTGTAAAAGACCAATTAAGACATTCATTTGACCAAGATCTGAATGCTGGGACAATTCAAAGTTATTCAAAATGTATCTGTCATTATTTTTTATTCTACAGCTTTTAAACCTGTTTGTGCTCTGCCTGCATGCAGGGAAGCAGCTGAACGTCCAGAGAGGCTGCACAAAGCGCCGCAGTGTTCCACATGCTCCGAGCCCACCAGCATAATGTGCAGAAAGCCAGACGAGTCAGGGAAGGCGGTAATGTTTTTCATGTGTTGTGCTGCCTGGTCACAGCAACGGCTCCTCTATTTGTTATTCATGAAGGAAGCTGGGTGAAGAGGCCTTCTTATGATGCACATTTTTTTCCCTCCCCTCTCCCTCAACCTCTCACTCTTTCTGTGCAGCTGCCTGACAGCCAATGTTCCAGCCTGTTTTTTTGGCTGAGTGCTGCAAATAATCCTGCATAACGAGTCTGACACAATCAGCAAATTAACAATTTTTTTTTTAATTTCAGATCAACCTTAAATCAATTAACAGGACTGTGTGTGTGTTTGCATGTGCTTCCCTCCCCTCGTCCTCTGTTCAGTCTTCAGTATGCAGATCGGCCCTTTCTGTCCTCAGGCTATTTTCTTATGAATACTTTTGAAATATGTAAATTAGTTCCAAAAAAAATTGAAAGACAAAAGGAAAAGTAGTCTCATCTGGGCTCCAGGAGTTTTCCACAAAAAGAAACACATGCTTGCTTCTTCTTTTCTTTCTTTCTTAGTGTTGTTTATTTACTTTTGTGTCTGTAAGATCAAAATGAGAGGAAGAAAATATAGACCAGGTGGATAAAACAGCAAAAAATGAGGCATTGTAGTTACTTGTACCATCATATTTCTCAAGTTCACTGAGAAGGTGACAGAGAACATCCAAAAAATCTTTTTTCATTGATTGTTCTCATCGATTAAGCTACAAGATCTGTATAATTCTTCTGCCGTTGGGCTTTTTCTTGGCTCTGAGTTCTCAGAACAGGACTGAAGTTCATCCTAATGCTCTTTCTCTTCTTCCACCTCTTCAGTGTCATCCTGCGGTTCTGATCATGACCTTCAGTTCTGCCCGAGCCACAGAGATCCTTCACAGCATGAGCCCCCTTACCCACAACCGCCCGCTGCGTGCTTAAATCAGAAGCAGAAGCAGCGTGGAAAGAGAGGAAAGCCGGGGGAGGCAAAGCGTGGCGGTCAGGGTGCAGAGAGAAATGAAAAAGGCAAGAAAGGGAAATGATCAAAAAGCTTGAAGTTATTCCCAAAAAGAGAAATATGACATGAACACGACTAAAATCTGCTCACTTTTGTGTCTGTTCTTCTTGAAATTCTCCACTTTCTCAGAAGAGGCAGATTATGGTGGCCCTGAAGTGCAATTCACATCAACTAATCACTCAATGCATAAAACATTTTGAAGATCACAACGGCGATTAAAAAGGAAAACCAAAAATTACAAAACATGACATTTTAGAAATCCAAACAAAATTTCAGAACCAAAACACAATTCTAATAAAAATGAAATTATTTCAAAAAGTAATATCCAGAAATGAAAATGAATTATTAAAAATTGAAACACAAAAACTGGAAAAGGAAGGTGGGGCATAGCCTATGAGACATTTCGGGAAATTACTTTTGTTTTATGAATTGTTTCAATTTTTGGAATCGTGTTTTGGTTTCTAAAATTTTGTATTCATTTCTAAAATGCAGCATGTGTGTTTGTTTTGCTTTTTTAATTGATGTTGTGATCTTTAATATGCTTTTGCACTTGTGAGTGATTTACTGATGTGATTTGCCCTTCAGGGCCACCGTACAGACTCTGAACTGATAAGGAATTAATCACAGATTTTGAATTCATGAGGCGAAGACAAAACACTCATGTTTGGTGCAACGGAACCACTCACAAAACAGTTCTGTACTATCAAAGGTGACACACAAACGTGCTGGTTAAACTGTGTCCTCAATCTCACCATTATGCATGAATGAGGGGGGGCTTAATGTGGGAAAATTACAATCATTATTCCCCGCGGATCTTCAGAAAAGGGGCAAAATTGATGATGAAGCACAGGCAAATGCTGCAAAAACATCCATATATTTGTTGTTGGTTTTATTTTATTTTTTTTGCAGTGATGGCAGGTGCTTAAATGTACCTTCTTCCTAAACGTCCATTAGGGTAATGGTGAAAAGTGTTCTTGGAACGCCAGGATACATTTCTGCGATTAGCGTTTTGCGCTGAATTTAACACAGAGAGACGAGCAACATCTGGCCATCAGAGGAAAAACAGAGGAACCAGAAAAGAGGAGACACTCTGGGTTGAACGCGTGCAGAGAAACCCAAGGACTTGGTGCAAAACGAGGAGCTTACACAGCGTCTCACAACTATATATATAAAAAAAAAACTCACTTTCCGAAAAATGAAGTTTCAGAGTCAATTGTGACTAATTCTTGTCCTTGTTCTGTTTGTAATGTTTCTTTACTGCATAACTGGAACCAATAGGACAGAGAAATTTGGTCAGGAAATACCTGCTGCTTTGCAGCTTGTGCCTATGGACAACTGTAGCCTTGTGCCTCGGCCCTATTCATGAGCCAAGTCAAACAGCCGGTGTCCCTGAAGGCCTGCTCTGGCTGGGTCTGTCTGGCCTTTCATTAATGGAGAGATCTCTCTCTGAAGCTTCTACTGAGGTCCACTCGGTCATAAAGGCTCTCTGTAATTACCATGATTCCTCAGGTGGGTTTAGAGGGCCAGAAGGAAGGATCACATAAAGAAATATTAAGTGTTTGGTACAAGCATCAGATCAGTAGGTAGTTTAGACTTCATAGTCTTGTATTGTAATTCTACATTTGTGGGTCATCGAATGTTTACCATGATGTCTCAATTACATAAAAATATTAGATTACCTGTCTCTCCATTTTGTTTTCCAGGTGTAGAAACTAAACTGAACCCCGGAGCAGATTAAACACGCAAACTCAGATCTACACGTCTGTGTTTAACAGACAAAAAATCTCAGATTATCTCTTCACCCACACGGTCGAGAAGAGAAAAAGTAAAATGACCGTATTCTCTAAAAAATCTTAAATTCTTTCCCAAAAATTGTGTGCCTTGTGTAAATGGATTATTTCCGGTTGTACTTATAGATGTTGAAGCGATTTATGAGAGATACCTGGCGCTCTGTCAAAATGTTTGGTTGTGTGTTATTGTGAATATACTAACGTGGCTAGCGTGTCAGATTATGGTTTTTTACGTGTTACCAACAAGGTTTGGAGTTACAGGTATTGTAAATACGCTAACACATCTAATGTGTAGCGTGTCACAATCATGTTCTAAAGTTACTGTGAACACAGTTAATACAGTCTGAGTGACTTGTTTTTGTCTCACTTCATAATTTGGTGTGCCTTATATAAGACAATAGTTTGAAAATAGACCATTTATTGATGGTGCGAACTATAGTGCAGAATGTTTGTGAATGTGAAGTTTTTCTGTTTCGTGATTTGAGGGAAAAACAGCAGTCCCAATACATGTCTATGAAGACTCTCAATTATCCAGGTAGATTTCATCATAGTAGTAGGTTTAAAGGTTTTCATCTGGTTGAAGACGTTTCACCTCTTATACAAATGGCTTTGGTTTATATGTACTCATGGGGGAGGACTCAAACCGGAAACTGGATAGTTTTGTCTACTTGGAATACATGGTTTCGGTCGTAAGGAGTCCTTTGCCTCAGCTGGGGTTGGGGAGACAGTGGCTACCCTCCCCAACCTGGTCATTTCTCTCAGCTGTTAATGACCTAGGTGAAACTGGTTTGGTTTGTTTGGGTTACAGAACACTGCTGTAGATGGATGGAAGAATAAACCTGAGACCACCATTCTTATTAAGAAAAGGTTTATCTTATAAAAACCAAGTTCAGGGGCCTCATTTATAAACGTTGCGTACGCACGAACGAAGGCGTACGCCACTCTCTACGCAATAGTTGATATTTATAAAAAGCAAACTTGACGGGAAAATGTGCGGTCCTTCACGCAAGCTCTGACCCAGGCGTACGCACAAAAACGGGTGAAATGAGAAATGGCGACACCGTCGGCAGATGGAAGAAACGTGAAAGTGACAGTGTGTGCCAAATCGTGCTGGCATGTGTTGTACTACACAATGTGGCACAGCTTAAAAACGATTGCTGTGTTGGCCCCGACCCTGAACCCCATCCCCACGCATTTGAGCCAAATGCTGCTGCTGTGTGCCAGCGTTTGGAAGTGATGCGTCGCTTGTAAAGAACAACAGAAGGTGTGGAAAATATTATTTATTTAAGAATTCCCTCATCGTGCGGTTTATTTCAATCAGGGCGGTCTTGATTTCGCCCAACTCCTTGGCCACCTCTCTGATTGAACTACTGACTTCCCTCTGCATTTCAAGGACTGCATCGGTGAGGACACGTCCACTGCTGGAGGGTTGAGAGCCGCGTGCCGTGGAGACGCTGGGTCCAGACGGCTGCTCAGCTGCAGCATCGTAACCACTGGCCCCGCTGGAACACCCAGCAACTAAAATAAAATTGTTCTATATTAATAATCTGTAATTGTGTAGCCTGCATACATGTGACTTGACTGCATTCATTTTAATTATTTCTCTTACCTGTGTCACCCGGTGCGTCTGGCGCGTCGGCGTCCCCCTCCGCCGATAAGGGGGACTTAATAGGGATTCCCCAATAATAGCCGTCCAGTCTCTCATCAAGAGGGGTCAGCTCCGCTGTCCCCTGTCCCCCACCCGTGGCAGACACACTCTGCCGATGCAGCGCTAGACGTTTTTTTGCCTCGACTTTGATGTCCGATCATTTCTTTCATTTCTTTTTTATTTCGGCCACGGTCCGAGGTTGTGAGGCTACAGCATTTACGGTGTCTGCCGTTTGCCACTCAAGTGCCTTTTTGGCATTAGTAATGCCCACACTGTGCCCTCCAAACAACACTTTTCTCCTCTTTTCCACCTCCCCAACGATAACTTCTACTTCACATTGAGTGAAGTTAAGTTTTTATGATTTTCTCTCTGTGTTTGCCAGGATTTCGCAAGCCATGAATATTAATCTGTGGGCGTTTCACGGACTATTTATGGGCAACTATGGGCGTGTCATGACCCCGCAAAAGCTGCGCTGCATTTAGAATTGGTTGTGATTTATTAAGGGAAAGATGCGTAGGATGTGCGTGTGCACGGTCTTATAAATCCGAATATTTCTGTGCGTACGCACATCCTATGTTTCATCCGTACGCCACTTCTGACGCAAATCCTACGCAAAGTTTTATAAATGAGGCCCCAGATGACAACCTTTAAACCTACTACTGTGGTCCCAATACAGAGACTAACACCATGTTACAGAACAGCGAAATCCAGTCAGGTTTCCAGTGGTTTTGTTCTGTGTCTCCTGCTGATTGGGGTTGGGTTGAGAATACAATAATTTGGGATGTAAAGAGAAAAAAAATCCTTATTGTAAAAGCCAAGGTGACTCCTGTAAACAGAGTGTAAAGAAGCAGCCATGAAGATGAGACACAGCAATTCATTGAAATGTGGTCGGATGAATGCAGGCTCATTAAAATAACTGTAAACGCAACACACATTGCTTCTTACACAGTTTTTCCGACAATCTATATGTCATCAACACTTATCAGTGTACCTTCTTAGCCATCGTCTCCTCAGGAACCGCCCTGCAGCATGTCTCCACCGGACCAAAGCAGTGGTAACAAGTGTCGAGCCTGACCTTGATACAAATGTTAAAAATTGGTCAGTGAAATATAAAATTTAAATGAAATATCCCGACAAGGACTGCAAAGCGCAGGACTTCCATAATTTCTGCCTCTACTTGCTTTGCCACACCTGACCAATGATTGAAGAGATTTTTAGTCACATGATTTTGTTTATAAGCTTAGATTCAAAATAGAAATGTCCGGTATTTGGCAATCTGAATACAGACCAAAAGGAAGGTTCAGGACTTGAATCAAACTGAGTGGACCAAACGATTTATCCATTTTGAATACTCCCAAAAAATATTACAATATATATTAAAACAATAATACTGACATGCCATTGTAAAATATAAATTTTTTTAACATGTTCAGGCTAATCCAATTTCTTTTTTCAGTATACATATTCTTTATTGCTAGTTGTGTAAGTTTTAAACTGACTAATCAAATGTCTCAACAAAAGTAGGTGGTGCCTGCTGGCGCCCACATTGAACATTTAAAACCTGGTAGGGGTGTGGACTTCCAACAAGCCTACATCTGATTGTCGAGAGCAGTTGCCTTGGAAACGTTGACTCCGACCAACTTGGATCAATCAATGCTTACTGACGTTGTGGCTCCATCATAGGGACGTCTGTATCACAAAAAATGGCAACTGAATTGACGTCATTTGGTTGGAGCTGGATGTAAGCCGTTTAGTATGGGGGACTCAGTCCAGTTCTTGTATACAGTCAATGATTTAAACTATGGCATGTTCATAAACTGTCATGTATGTAATGGAGCTTCATGTTCACAGTGGGTGTTTTACCTGGAATGTGAAAACTGACTGGAGTTTACTATGCTCTACAAAAATGGCCAATTGAGCGACACAAAGTCAGATTATTAATCCACCAACTTGTCAATCAATCAATTATATCCTAAATAATGTACAAATTTAAGATAATTAAATAAAAACAGCTGAATATATTCCCCCCAACCACATTTCATCTCCCCAACAAGAGTTTGGATGAATAGAACATTTAATGAGGTTTTATGGGCTACACAAAAGTTGGTGAAAAGTTTTTACAAATATTTTATCACAGGAGTCAATGCTCACGTGCCTACAAAAGTAACTGAAAGTGAGCATATCAGACTGACCTTGGAAATGATATCATCAGAAAATCCCAGTCTTTGTAGAGAACGTGAAGAACTTCCTGTTACTTACAAAACCGCAGCCCATTATTTATTTATCAATACTACAACATCAATGGTCATAGCATTGACTTTGCTAATATGGGAACTGATTTCTATCAAAACAGTCAACATATGACTGCTGTTTTCTCTTTTTATTCTGCATGGATGAAACAGCAGTTGCCTTGGTTACACAACACTACTCTGGGGTGTCATGACTTCCATCTCCCATGTTTGTTTGTTTTGTTATTATTAGCCTATTTAGTATTACCCAATACAAAACTTCAAAATATTAAATTGGGTACATGTGGGAAGTGTTGGCTTCTTGGAGAGAAATCAACATATTAGTTGGATTTCTCATGATCAGATTACAGCCATCATTGGATAACAAACATCAAGTTATCCTGTCTTCAGCTTGCTTTTTTCAGATTTTGGTGCATGTGAACTAGTCTCATCGAACAAGTGCTTCCTTCTTAAACCGACCAGAGAAGGTTATTTTAATTCAAATCAGTTCAATTTTTCTATACAGCCCAATAATACAACAATAGTCATCTCAATGGGCTTCAAACCGGTAATTGTATAACAAACATGAAATCATAAAGAACAAGAGGTCATAGAATTCAATAGATAGTGGCTAAAATAAACAGACTAAACTAAACTGGGTATCCCTGCCCTTAGACCCCCCTTCGCAGTAAGGAAAAACTCCTAAACAAAATGGATTTCAGAAAAAAAAGAAGAAACTTCAGGGATGTCCACATAAAGGAGCGATCCTCTCCAGGACGGACAGACAATGTATCTTAGAGAAGAATTAGCTTATCTAACTCTGCATCTACATGTTTAAATGGCGCGGCAGATGGACGTCATTCAGATGAAGTTGGGGGACAGCTAGGGGCGCGAGATGAGCCGGAGGCATGGTCTACAGTCAATCCACACTTCCAGGCTTGTCATCCTATTCTGGAATTGGATATGGAAGCTTGGTTCTACCTGAAACCCAGAAAGGTTTCTAGGTAAAACCCAGTACTGTTGCTGAACAATAAGAATACAATTATCTCATCAAGAAGATAAAACTAAAGAGACTATGAAATATAGACTTTGTGCATGGTAAACAAACAAAAAAAGATAAATAATGTTTCATTGGTAAATCTAGTACAATGAGAAGGTGGATATGTATAAATGATGGTGAGAGGGCTCATGGGAAGTTTTCTTGTCTTTGCGTTTTACTCTTGGTCAGTTTTCATGACCCAAACACGCATCAAGTGTGTGATTTTCTTGGTTAACTCAAAATAGTGCAGTGTTTAAATGAACCTCCTTCCAATATGGCTATTCTTAGTTGACAGCACCTTAAGAAGCATTTTAAAAATAAGACGATTCTGTGTATATTTTAGCTGGTGGGAGAACAGCCCAGTCAGAATAACATGCTCTAATCTGGACAATATTTCTACTAGCTTTCAAGCTTTCAAACTGCAGAGTTTGATCCGGTCTATATTTAAATTTTGAAAAATCAAAGCATCTTCTTAGGGATGTACATGAAAGCAATAGAAAATAAAATGGGCTAGTTTCATGGGAGTTGGAGGGAAAAATGGTTTTTGGTTTTAATGTGGATCAACAATTCAATTGTAAATTATATGGAGGACTGGGCAGTCGATCAGATAAACACTGAAACTCAGCAGCAGTGGCAATCAAGTGGGAATGACTGAAAACAGTTAGAAAACAGTTAGAAAAAAAAAACGTAAAAAACCCAAAGGCAAAATCAACTGTTTAAAAAATTGTAACGGTACACTATATACAAAAAACTAGTTGGTGGAGTACAAACGTACATACATCTGCATTTTTAATCAAGTGCAATAAAATAGAGTATTTAAATACCTTTTTTAAAGTTTAAGAATTAGTCTAAACTGATAGGTTTAGTTTCCTTGATACAGCTGGTAGCTCAGAACTAAAGAAAAAAATCCTTTAATGAAAATGTGTTAAACTTTATAACAAAGTTATAAACAAATAAATATCTTCTGGTCTGACATTCATATTGGGTGTCACTTGAACTCTCAAATGTTCCCCCCTTTTTGAACTGGTGTTTTCTACTTCATGGACAATTTGGACTCAGACGTGTATGCTGCATGGTGGTGCAGTGGTTGGCGCTTACACCTAACAGTGAAAAGATTCAAATTCCAGCTGGGACTTTTCTGTGTAGTTTGTTCCCATGCATATGTGGGTTTTCTCCGGGCACTCTGGCTTCCTCCCATAGTTAAAAAACATGCTTCATTGGTTGATTATTCTAGATTGTGAGTGGTTGGGAGTGATTGTGGGTCCTGCGACGGAGTGGCAACCTATTAGGCTGTACCCCGCCTTTGGCCAACAGTAGCCAGGTCAGGCTCCAGCAGCCCTGTGACCCCAAAAGGGATAATGCGGGTAAAGAAGACGGATGGATTGACATTTCTAATGTAATCAAATTACTTTTCTGATTATTTCAAGTCTTATATCCCTGTATAGCCCTGTATACATAACATCCTGGTCCGACGGAAGGCCGGTCGCATAGCTGCAGACCCCACCCACCCGGTACACCAACTGTTTGTATCGTTTCCCTCTGGAATGAGACAAGAGCATCAGAACACAAACAAATAGACCGAGATACAGCTTCTTCCCCAGAGCTGTAAAGTCTATCCACCCCCACCCTCACAAACTTCACATAACCCACTAACCCCTGCCAATACACTGTGACATGCTATGGCTGTACTTGAATTTTTTGTGCAATAAAAATTCATATTTTATTGTACAGTCTTTCTTACTTCAATAGGTATTTATTGAACAGCTTGAAGATAATTTCATTGTGCACTGCATAATGACAACAACATATTCTGATTCTGATTTTGATATATAAAAAAATGACAAAAGCTTCAATTTTGTGGAATTAAAATGTTTTTTAAACCCTCTGAAGAATTCTACAAAAATATGAGATAATCTTTTTCTTTCGGCTTTTCCCATCAGGAGTCGCCACAGTGAAACAACCACTCTTTTGAGGATGAGTTGCATGGTCAACTTGGCAATGTTTTACGCCGGATACCCTTCCTGACACAGCCCTCTCAATTTATCCGGGCTTGGGACCGGCACAGAAGCAGACAAGGGAATAGGGAGCAGCACGGATTCGACCCTGGTTTCACGGACGGAAGGCGCCGCACACCAGCACGGGCTAAACTGGCTCCCCACAAAAATATGAGATAATATCAATTATCATACATTGGGTAATTTGTTAGTTTTTGCTCACAACAATTTTAGTTTAAGATGCAAAAATATTGACATGAATGTTCAGGAAAAAACATGTTATTTACCCACTGTCTCAAATTTGATCCACACATTTTAACATGCTGTAACTGTATTATAAATAATTCATTATTAAAAAAAATTACATTATAATACAGCAAGAAGTTATTTAAGAAATAATTAACAATAGTTATTTTTGACATTAAGTTTTGAAAATTAGCTAAATTATTTATTGCCAAAAAGGTTTTTGAGATTTCATGGAAGCAACCTATTTTGACAGGGGCAAGAAAAGCCTTTTCTACTGACCCTAGTGGAATGATGATGAACTACAGGCCAGTAAAAATGTGCACGATAGGTTTTTGAGGAAAGTTCTGATCATGTAAATGAGACAGGGGTCTCAGAAATGTGTGTATTAAGTATGACACAAATGGGTATATGCGGTTAAAAGTATTTTAAACCTGAACAAAAAACAACAAGATTTATTTAATTTATTTAAGTTTTGTTTTGAATTTAATTAAGTTTTGTAAAGTATTGCAAGGTTTAAAAAAGTTTATTTGTAGGCCTATATATCTGTGATGGAATTTTAGAATCTCTTTCCATGTTTTAGTCCAATTTCTAGCATATTTTGGAGAATATTTTTATGCCATTTATTGAAACTTTTACAGTTTTGGTAATCTTAGAAATTATGGGATTAGACTTGTCAATGTATGATATGACAACCAAAAAGACAACTCATGCACAAATGCAAAATCACAAAATAAACTGGAAAACAAATCAGAATATATGATGGGGGAAAAATCTCAAGGAGAAATCTGAGGCAATGGGTTTGATCAATTTTCATTTTTATGCTGATGATATTCGGCTTTATGTCTCTTTTAAACCCCAGGATGTTTTTAAAATACAGATTTTACGCAAGTGTCTGAATTCAGTCAAGAGTTGGATGAATGATAATTTTCTCCAACTTAACGAAGCCAAAACTAAAGTTCTAGTCAGTTGCCTCCCCCAGATAGTCCAGGGGCTCGCTCCACTCGTTTCCCTTATCAAGCCCTCTGTCAGGAACCTTGGGGTGACTCTAGACCCGGTTTCATCCCTTGACTCTCATGTCGGGTCATTTGTTCGCTCTTGTTTTTTTTCATCTTAAAAATATTGCAAAACTGAGTCCAATTGTGACGCGTTCTGAGTTGGAGATGGTTTTCCGCGCTTTTAATATCATCTCGTCTTGATTACTTCAACTCCATCTTCACATGTTTAAGCAAAAAATCTTTAGAACGGCTCCAGGTTGTCCAGATTGCTGTTGCAAGGCTTTTAACTAATTCATCCAAGTTTTCACACGTTACCCCGTTGTTAATCCAGCTGCACTGGCTCCCCATCCGCTACCAAGTGTATTTTAAAATCATGGTTTTAACTTACACAGCTCTTAATACCCAAGCACCAGTCTACATAAAAGACCTTTTGCAGCCGTACACTCCCAGCAGGTCCCTGAGATCATGTGATCAGGGTCTGCTGGTCGTTAAGAGAACTTGTTTAAAAAAAAAAAAAAAAAAAGAGAACTTGTTTAAAGACTAAGGGTGACTGACTCTCTCTGGAACTCCCTTCCTCTCAGCCTCAGATCTGCAGACTCTGTGTTTTCTTTTAAAAAAGAGCTAAAAATCTGTCTTTTTAATATTGCATTTTCTTTATTATTTTTTTATTTTCTGTGTTTTACTATGTTTTCTTGTGTTTTATTGTATTTGACTGTGTTTTATGGTGTTTTATTGTGAAGCACTGTGATTTTTATCCTGATAGGTGCTATACAAATGAAGTTTATTATTTTTATATTATAATTTAAGATTATCGTAATATCCTGCTGACATGGTCACTTAAACCAACGTGATATTGGGTATTCATGTAAACAAGATTTTAAAGAACAAAAAAAGACGTTGAAATTGATAATTGCAGTTAAAGTTTAGACATTTTTCTTCTAAAAAGCGGTAAATATATTTTCTGTCAAATACATTTGCTGCAAACTGCTGTTTTGTGTGAAAAGGCGGAGACCTTAAGTGTTAAGGTTGTTCACTGAACCAAGAGCTTCTGTCCATTTTCCTCCTTGATGAAGCATTTCACACAAAGAGTCAGTAAAAGCTGATCCAAGCACTTCTTACCTCAATGCGGAGCACACAATTTTCCCCCTGTATAAAGATTTAAAGCTTACTCGCTGGTGGCAGACGCAGATTAGCAGCACACACGTCTGGATTCCTCACAACACTCAAACCTGCACGTGCCCGCACAGGCAGCCACAGGCAATAGGTGTCAAACCAGGAGGTTAGAGATAAATCTATGACAAGGATTTGTTTGCCTTCCTACCCTTGCACTCTTGTCCTGTAGACCCATCAGCTCACCTTGTGCCATCAGCCTGCCCCCCCTGGTGCCCACGGCACAGAGCGAGATCAGAGACGACCTTGACAGCATGCGGCAAAAACACAACCCACTTCAGCATCTGTCTTTGAAGTACATTATCAAAGACCTTCCTCCTCCTCTCCTCACCGGACCAAAGGCTACCATTGTTTTTGTTGTTGTTATTGATATTGTTTTCCGCCCTTATAACACAAAAGCAGTCTGACCGTGACTCTGATGCTAATACGGAGGTGGAGAGGGTGTTTTAATGAGCTGCCGAGCAGATCAGAGGGGCTCAGACGGGGCTACGGGGAGGGAAGAGGTAGCACTGAACATCAAAACACCGCCAGTGTTTCAGCTTCTGCTTTTCACCAGCCCTGACCTGTAACTACCATTTCTGCACTCTCTGTTAGAAAAAAAGCAAATCTGAGAGTTAAAACAGCTTTGAGGGTAAAACCAGAACTATCAATGAAAGAAAACAGCAAAGTTACTGAAATGAATGTTGAGGAGTAAAGTTTGGCACAATGCACAAACAATCCCAAACTATGTTGGCCTTTAAAATATAATACTGGTTTTAGAGAAAGAAAAAACTGTTTCTGTGCTGCATCCATTGCCATTATTTAACCTTGTGTGTTGCTTTGAAAGAAAACACTTTCATTCAGGAAATTCATTTTAGCCACAACTTGAAACAGGACAGAAAATGCTCAAATTTTCAACAAGTTGCAGAATTGATGTATTTAGGAAACACTGTTTTACCTCAAAAAGCATAATTATTTTTAATCAATAAACATGAATGTGGTCAAAAACCTTTTTTCTAAAAACTACCTTCCAAGTGTGCATCCATTAAAGATCCACTCTGATGAAAATGGGGTTTTGGGTGTTTTTTAACATCTTTTTGTGGAATTTTTCTCAAGATTGAGAATTTCTTAAAATAAGGATTGAACCATTCAAATCATTGTGAATAAGGAGCAGATGAAAAAATACAATTAGAAAAAAACATAGGCTGCTCTGAGCTCTCAGCACTGGAGAGGGGAAGGGGGGTAGGGTTGCTCCACCCCAAAGTCCTGTCCACAACTCAGAGGTGAAATTCTGATGAACTCCTGCTGCTCCGCAGAAACTATGTCCAAGAAAATGACACTTTTCTTTTTTATTTTGGCTAAAAACGTCATAATCATAATTAAAAGACCACAAGGAACGCTTTGACAACAAATCAAAACATGATTGGTCTTTAAAGCTAATTAATAAGTGTGATTAATGCACTCACAAACCACGGCGAAGGGTTCGGCGTTACCTGCTGGACAAACATTTGAATCTAGCAGACATTAGAAGGGGGAGAGGAGAGAACCGGGGAGTCCCATTTACTCTCAACACACTTTCAGCTGCGAGTCCACAGTCTCTTTTCTGCACCACTGACGAAACACTAAAGCTTCAGCAGCGACTCTGCAAACACTGCACTTCTGGAGAAAAACAGCCAAAGCCTGAGATAGTACAGTGGTGCTTGTAATTAGGTTTGCATGGAAACTGCCAATATGAATTTAACTGTACATGTAATGAAGAAACTCCACTCTATATTAAAAAAAAAGAAAAAACGTACTTGCCTCATGCTCCCTATAAAATTTTCTTTACTTAAATTCTTTCTATTTGAACAAGCAGAATACTAGAAAAAAATTAGAGAGTATTTCATTCGTGCAGACTATTATCTTCTGAACGTCGGTGCCATAGTAGTGAGATTACCTAAACTGTGTGCGGGCTTACAGAGAAAAAGAGCTCTACTATCAGCAAATGAATGGATGATTTTCCTGTTCTTCAATCATCTACTATTATTCCTTTGCTCATTCACTGAGGCAGGCACTTTTTAATCCGTTCCTTTAGTTGCACGGCTGTGATGGAATTCTCAACTGTGTTGATTTTGTAGCAAAGCTAGAGTCTGGTTTGACTGGAGAACAGAAGATCGCTCCATAACTGCTGAGAGAATAAACTCCCAAATCGACGTGATTGCCTTTGCTTCTAATCATTCTCCATACGTGACTTAGGCTCACTCAAAAATATAAAAATGCTGACGTCTGAATTATTTAGGACTCAGATTGTTCGAGAGATCTCTTCAAGCTTCAGCTACTGTTGGAAGCATCAAGAAGTACGTTCTTTTCTTACAGAAATAGTTCATAAAAGGAACACGATTTCCTGGCTTTTCTTTTCACACAGTTGGTTTGTTGGGTTTCTGTAGATTGTTGGCCAGGTCACCCATCCCACCTGGTTTAGGTTTGTAATCAAACCCACGCTGTGATTCCTTCCTCAGTATACAGAGACGGTAATGGTTTGACTTCCTTTGGGTCACTTTTTTGCTTCCAGTAACGGTTACTAGTGATGGGACGAGCGAAACTGGTGCATCAGCACTGTGCCGAGAGCTCAAGAGGGAAACCTCGTATCGGTGCGTGTATTGCTTTAAGAAAGAATCACGTGACCGATACAGGAACTGTATCGTTTGGATGTGCCGCGCCAAAGTGTGTTTATAAGGAAACAAACTGTATCAACATGTCGTGGGTTTGTCGGATGGAGTTGTGCTTGATCATGGATCGTCCTAGGAAGTTTTCCCCGGTGTGGAATAATTTTGATCTCGTGACGCCAAACGAGGTAAATCTTTTTCTCCTTTACTGTATATACTATTTTTGAAGGTGGCGCATTACACTCACTTTATCAGTTTATCAAGTGAATGACCTGTGATACATATGATAGTCAGTTAAAGAGCCTTACAGTTGCTTTATTCATGTTATCATGTAATTATGAGATCCTGATCTCGTAATCATGAGATACAGATTTTTTTAATGCAATGTTCTGGTAGAGGTTTGAATTGTTTTCAAATAAATGAACTTTTTATGTTATTGTAGGTGAAGTGTCGGCTCTGCTCCACAGAGCTATCTTATATCAATAAGAGCACTTCATCAATGCTGAGGCATTATAGAGCTCGGCATGGCAATGAAGAATTGGCAGCTGCTCGTGAGAGTACCCCAGGTATGTTGAAATTCTCTCTAAAAATTGTGCTGAAAAAAACATCCATGCAAACAGACAGGCTCAAGGCTTGGTATCGAACCTCCAACCCTCTTGCTGTGATGCGACAGTGCTAACCACTACACCACCATGTCGTCTATTTGATATTGTTTGTAAAAATTACAGTCCTTTTATTAAGCTTTTGACAAAATAGTTCCTTTTGGCTTGCAGTTCCTAACAAGCAAGCAGTGGATGAGGCAGTGGTCAATATGATCAAAGACTGTCAGCCACTCAGCTTTGTTGAAAATGAGGGATTCAGGGAGCTCCTGTATCACCTGTTTGTTATCATGTGATAATAAAGTAATGATTAACTATTTTTTTAGGGCACAATCTCTGGAAAACGTTAGATATGGAGGTTGCAGAGACCCAGAAGACGAGGAACGCAACAGCTGACTCCATTATTGAAGTCCAATGCTACCTGGTGAAAACAAACACACCCAGGAACCAAGATCCTTTGCAATATTGGAAATTAAACCAGGAAATATACCCACATCGTCAACAACTTGCACTTAAAACTCTCTGCTCACCATAATCGTCTGTACCATGCGAAAGAGTATTTTCCAAGGCTGGGGAGCTGGTGTGTAAGAGGAGAAATCGCCTTGGAGCAAAGACACTCCAAAAACTTTTGTTCCTCAATAAAAATTCATGAACTAATCACTTTTTTGTCTTTTATTTCATATGATTTAACAGTTAAGTTGAAAAATGTGCACATTAAAAGTTAAAAAATTGTAACTCTGAATTTTTACACTAATTTGCTGTATTTTACATACCATCTCAGTTTTAGCATTTAAACGAACAAGGAATTTCTTTACCTGCAATGATTTTATAACTACTGCAGGGGTCACTATTGGGTGACCAACACAGTATCAATACAGTGCCGACACAGTTTGTTTAGTGTGTCAATACACTCCTTGAGGCATCATCGTCCCATCACTAACGGTTACGATTATGTTTAACCCTCGCATGTGTTCTATAAATCCTTCCTACCCGTGAAACGTTCTTACCATCACTCTTTACACATGCGCAGACCGACATTACACCATAATTGTCAGTCTTAATGGACCACCCATAAATCTGTGCTACTTCTCTAATCTTGTGGTTACTATACTGCTTTTTGCCGTTTTGTGACTTCAGGCTACATTTAAATTGTATGCCTAACGCAACTAATGCAATGCTACACTTGTCAACTTATCTCTGAACTTTTAGGCTAGCTCTCTACCTAACTTCTGGGACTCGTAAATTGTTTGTTTATCCATAGGAGGGTCTGCACACTACGCCCTTGGTCAACTGGGAAGATGCTGAAAAAAGTCTGCATGTGTCTTGAAAAAAACTTCACTGTGGGGGAAAAAGGAGAGTCGACAAATGGACACATTTAACATAAGATATGAAATGGAACAAGACGTGGTAGACACATCCACGCCCAATTTAACACTGTGATAAAAAAAAAAAAAACGTACTGAAATGGCTTAAGATTGTTCATGTGAAAGTGTTTTGTCCTCCCCCATCCCTGTGTAGCAATGGATTATTCAGTCAACAGTGAGCTACCTGGCAGAGAGAGAGAGTCTTGGAGGCGATTTAAGAAAAGCTGGAAGATGAAGGGTAGTTATCTGAGCGGCCGTGAAAATGATCATTATATTTATACTGTTGATGCAATAAAAGAAAAGAAAATGGAAAACCATCTCATACAAAATTTCAAAGATGTAAGTTAAACAAAAGTATTTTGCAAGAAGAAAGACAAAACAGGGAAAAGGAGAACAGCATCACAGGAACTCAGAAAAAAGATAAAGTTCAAAAAAGAATAGGGACAAAACAGGGGAGAAAAGGCAAAGGGAGGGACAAAAAAATGGTAACTTTGAGAATAATACTTTTTATTTTAATTGCCTCCTCTCCATAGGGAACTGTTTTGTGCTATTACCTACATTTTTTTTTTTTGCTTGCTTGCTTTAGTAAAACCTGACAAATTTAGGGCCTTTTATCATGCTTTCCTTAAACCTTTTAGAGTAAACTATATCCGTGTATGTGATAATATGTTAGCTTTGGAACACTAAAGAACCATTTCTTTATGAAATATTAGTTATTTTTACAGCTTGTTTGCTTGCCCGCAAGTTAGACGACTCGATCTACCCGGCACAGGGTTTCTCTCTTTGTGGGTGCCGCCCATTTCATGATGTCACCCTCGAACTTCGGCATTGTGTCTGCATTTTGCCCACGAAAAACAGACAACATCCAAACTTTTGCAAAGGTGGTTGTGCATATTGTGCATATAAAAGGACAGATTTTTTTGTCAAGTGTTTCCTAATTTTTGGTGCGCTTTTCCCACACTTGAAAAGGGCTGAGCATCCAAAATTAAAGATCAATATACTCAGACTGCCACTTGAGATCATTTTCCAATCTTTATTTCATTTCCAGTCAGTCAGCAGTCAATAGGTAAAAACCTTAAAACACACATAATAGTAGCAATAAATATTTACAAATTCAAATTCCATGTACACATTAACAATAAACCATTTATGAAATTTGAAGTGCTTTAGTTAACTAGCATTCTCGCTCATTTACTTTATTTAATTGATTTAATTACATTCTCATTTAAGTTCATACATCAAATCCAAATTCATGTAGGAATTACTTTAAAATCACATTACTTATCAAGTAATCACATTCATAGGTAAACTTTACACTATTAATGTACAAAATGTTACAATGCACCCCCCAGGATAAACAAAGTCCATAAATATGAAAGTTCTGACTGGTACGTGAAGTACACACAAGTTCTTGTGAAGCGCACACTCAGTTCAAACAACACACCGAACAAACAAGGAAACAAGTGATCGCGATTTTGTAGCACTTAGATAAAGTCACTTCTTGCAGGCAGCCTCTTCAAGAAATGAATTAGGGATACTCAATTGCGGACAGGTAAGCAAGCATGATTTACCCAAGAGCTACCTGTCAAGTTTGTGGCTCGCCGGTCCTTTTCTGAATAAAGTTAAAATAAATGCCAAACGCAGCAAGCTCACCTGCTCAATAGTTCCACCTCACATGACTCAGTAAGACTGTCACCGGCTGGCCTTTGAGCAGTGGGAGGGTAGGAAGTTCTCAGAGGTCGAGTTAAATTAGTAAAGATATTTATTTGTCCAACACATTCACAAAGAGACCTCGCCACTAAAATTACAAGTGGTTTAAATACTAATTAAGCATACCATTTCCTCCTTCCTGGAGGGAGGTTTACCTTTACTGAGATCTACAATTCAAATAAAAAGGCCAAATTCTTTATTCTAAATTCGTTAAACAAATTCTAAAATCCAATTCATTTTTATTACTCTGATTTTAAACATCAAGTAGAAACATTAAAACAACAAATATCTCCCAAATACAATGACTCCCCCCTCAGGCCTCTGAATAGATTCTCCCGGAACCTTAAATATAGCTCTGTTCCTAGGGGAAGGGTTTTGCTGGAGCACACTGGAAAAGTCAAACACAGGTGAGTCCATCTTGCAGTCACATCTTAACCTAATTATAATGAAACTAACATTCCTTTCTTCCAGGTAGCTGCCAATTCATCTACAAACCACACAGGATAATAAACCCTTTGAATCTTGAATCTTGAATCTTGAATAAAATCATGCAAACCCCAATAAACCCTTATTCAAACCTATAAAATGTGACATTTATTTCTGTTTTAAATGTTACTTTTTAAAATGTTGTGTGCCCACATACCATACCTATAACTTTAATAAAGTAACGAAGGAGATCTTTGTTACACAGATGCTTAGCGGAACATTTATGCCAATCACCGATAGCTCCACGGAGAAAGTGGGTGTTTGTGTTAGCCTGGGGGCGGTGCTGGCAGCGCAGACTCTTCCTGGGAGGGGCTGTTCCTCACTTGTGTATGCCACAATGTGAGAGGCAATGAGTTATATAGGCTACAGGTGCCACGCTGGCTTGTTGCGTACCCAAAGTTGGGTGCCATTTTCTTTTGGTGTCTTATTGCCAAATTGTAACAGTATTCTGTCACAAGAACGGGCAGACGGCTGGTTCCAATTACAGCAGGTTTTATCAGCGCAGCTAAAAGTCCACAAATCTAACTCGAGGTCAGACAGACAGGAGTCAATAACAAACATGAAAGCATCAGTGAAGAAACAGGAGTAGCCAGGATCCAGGCGAGATTTGGGGCAGGCGGCAGGCAAACAAAGTCAGAGACAAAACAGGGTCAGGAAATATCAGCAAGATCTGGTCCGAATATAACACTCAGTAATGCAGCCAGAGTGGCACAAACAATACTTCACACTGAGTGAGGCTCAGTGCAGAGCTTAAGTGTACTGTGAGTGATTGCAAACGAGAGCCAGGTGTGTGGCATCCAGGAACTGTGCGCTGGGCTTGCAGGGAGATGAAGTGCACTCAGTTCCTGCCGGTGATCAGAGGGGGAGACAAAGCTCTGACTTTTGACAGTTACTGTGAACACAGGTAATGAAGTCTGACTAATTGGACTTATCTATGCGTCTTTTGTTCTACTAAATGTGCATTATAGTTAGAAATGTGACATAAGTTTCAATACAACCTCTGCAGAGGGCCCCATGTTTGTCTTCACCTGGGGCCCCCAAACTGCTAAGCCCGCCACGGGCTGTGTGGAAGACAAGTAGACAGAGGAAAGACAAAAACGTAAATTTCAAAGCATTTTTATTGTTGTAGACATTAAATATCACAGTTTTTCTTTGCTTTTTTTTAATTTACTAATTAGTCAGTCTTTAGTGGACAATCCAAAATCAAAATCATCTGAGGGGAAGTTTTTGGATTGTGGACTGATCTGCTCAGGTCTGCTTCTGGTGACTTTTCTGGATGGATCACTAAGCTGTAGTTTAAGTTCCCTCAATCCTCATGAAAATCTTCTTTAATAAAACCATAGATATATGTTACTGTGTGGTGTGACTTCAGAATAAATGACATTGGGGTAGAGGTTTGGATGTTGGGAGGAAAAGGACTCACTGAGTACTACAAACCATTTTTTTTGTTCAAGCCTCTTTGTAAAGGCATCTTTTCCACATCTGCGTGCTCCGGGTAACATTACACTGGGTGAACTCATTGCTTACAAACTGTCTGTCACATTATACACTTTTAATGGGTTCCTGTGCTTTGAATGTAAGAAGATCAACTTCAAAGTGTAAATCAATACATTTTAGTTCAACTTCTTCATTCTAGTTGTGAAAAAGAAACAGAATGTGGTTTCAGGAAGTTATAATCCAAACTTTTAGTTTGCAGTGAATTAACGTGCCTCCACTTATTTATTAGAAGTTGATCAATCTCTTTAAAGCTCTTTTAATTAACTTCACCATCTTTCTTGATACACAACCATATAAACACATTCTGGCGGGAACAAGGCTAGCAGATCCCCGCTGTGCCAGATTCTGCACCAAACTGTCCACCGCGTGAGCCCTAGCCTCTTTTTGAAGAGCAGGACATGAAAGCAACACCAGAACCTCCACGTGGGCTTGCATCGGATCTTAATTAAAAAGCCTTGCATATTATTTTCTGTAACAAAGAAAATTTTGGGGGTTCATTTAAATCCAATTAGGCCTGCGCTGATGCCTCAGGAGATGAGGGAGTAATTGCTGTTTGAACATGAAGGTCTTTGTTCCGGGCTCCTGTAGAAAGATAAAGGCAATAAGCGCACAATGTTGAGCGACTGGAGATGGGACAAGGCTGTGAACTTACCATGAGAGGACGCAAACACACCAGGACCTCAATAACAAACATGAAAGCATCAGTGAAGAAACAGGAGTAGCCAGGATCCAGAGAGATTTGGGGCAGGCGGCAGGCAAACAAAGTCAGAGACAAAACAGGGTCAGGAAATATCAGCAAGATCTGGTCCGGATATAACACTCGGTAATGCAGGCAGAGTGGCACAAACAATACTTCACACTGAGTGAGGCTCAGTGCAAGAGTGTGCTGTGAGTGATTGCAAATGAGAGTCAGGTGTGGCATCCAGAAACTGTCTGCTGAAGCACAGGAGAGATGAAGAGCACTCAGTTCCTGCCGATCAGAGGGAATAAAGCTCTGACTTTTGACAGTTACTGTGAGCACAGGTAATGAAGTCTGTGTGCTGGACTTATCTATGAGTCTTTTGTTCACTACCCCTGATAGTGCATTATAGTTAGAAATGTGACATAAGTTTCAATACAACCTCTGCAGAGGGCCCATGTTTGTCTTCGCCTGGGGCCCCCAAACTGCTAAGTCCGCCACGGGCTGTGTGGAAGACAAGTAGACAAAGGAAAGACAAAAACGTAAATTTCAACATATTTATTGTGCTTGGGCATTAAGTATCACAGTTTTTCTTTGCTTTTTTTTAATTTACTAATTAGTCAGTCTTTAGAGGACAATCCAAAATCAAAATCATCTGAGGGGAAGTTTTTGGATTGTGGACTGATCTGCTCAGGTCTGCTTCTGGTGACTTTTCTGGATGGATCACTAAGCTGTAGTTTAAGTTCCCTCAATCCTCATGAAAATCTTCTTTAATAAAACCATAGATATATGTTACTGTGTGGTGTGACTTCAGAATAAATGACATTGGGGTAGAGGTTTGGATGTTGGGAGGAAAAGGACTCACTGAGTACTACAAACCATTTTTTTTGTTCAAGCCTCTTTGTAAAGGCATCTTTTCCACATCTGCGTGCTCCGGGTAACATTACACTGGGTGAACTCATTGCCTAGACTATCTGTCACATTATACACTTTTAATGGGTTCCTGTGCTTTAGATATGAAGATCAACTAAATTAGTAAATCAATACATTTTAGTTCAACTATACATTCTAGTTGTGAAAAGAAACAGAATGTAGTTTCAGGGAGATTTATAATCCAAACTTTTAGTTTGCATTAGATTAACACCTCCACTTATTATTAGAAGTTGATCAATCTCTTCAGCTCTTTTAATTAACTTCACCATCTTTCTTGATACACAACCAAACACATTCTGGCGAGAACAAGGCTAGCAGATCCCCGCTGTGCCAGATTCTGCACCAAACTGTCACAGCGTGAGCCTAGCCTCTTTTTGAAGGAAAGCAGGACACTTAAACAACACCAGAACCTCCGCATTAGGCTTGCATGGATCTTAATTAAAGCCTTGCATGTAACAACCAACAAGAAAATTTTGGGGTTCATTTAAATCAATTAGGCCTCTTCTGATGCCTCAGGAGATGAGGAAGTAATTGCTGTTTGCGAACATGAAGGTCTTTGTTCCGGGCTCTAGAAGACAGGGCAATAAGCGCACAATGTTGAGCGACTGGAGATGGGACAAGGCTGTGAACTTACCATGAGAGGACGCAAACACACCAGGACCTCATAACAAGACAATTAGTTGCAGGGAAATTGTTCCTTGTTTTGTTCAGAGTGTGACTGAGCCCCACTGTGCTGCAGGTGGTACAGAGAAGATCGCCTGAGTTAATTGCTTCAGTCGTTTCGCCCTCCCCCCCCATGTGGCGAGCTTCACCATAATCAAAGTGCAGTCTGTGGTGCTTATATTTTCAAAAGACTTTTATCTAAATCCATTAACATAATGTGACCACGAGTATTTATATCTTTTGCTCCAAAACCAGACAGCTGAGAAAAGTTCCAGGTGTTCCCTGAGTGTTACTTTAAAGACCCTCCGATGCGATGAAGTTTTTAGTTGTTTTAACATGTTCTTGCTTGACATTTTCTGACAATGCTAACATAGTTCTTTTGCTACCATGACAACAGTTTTATTGGTAGAGGCATTTTTAGCACAGGATTTAACAACAACACAACAAAAAAATCTACAAATTCCACCACATTTAAATAAATCCAGAATGTAAAGTTATAAAGCAAATTTAGAAAAGTAGCCTTCATGGTGGGGTGGTAGATTTAGCACTCTTGGGTCATAGTGAGAAGACCCTGGTCTGACTCCCAGATAGGACCCTTGAGTGTGGAGGTTGCATGTTCTCCTCGTGCTGGCACTCTGGCTGCTTCATAGATTAATTGGTGACTCTAAATTGCACCTAGGTGTGAATGGGATTGTTCACCCTGCAATGAGGTGGCAACCTGTTCAGGGTAGTATCGATTGCCGTCACCACACTTGGCCGACTTTGTTGGCTGGTGTAAAGTAACACCTGGTGCTAAACACCAGCAAGACAAAGGCTGATCCTGGATTTCAGGAGGTCCTCACACCACAGTCACCCGGTGAACATCCAGGAGTTCTGACATTGGTCGTGGACACATTTTAAATATCTGGGTATTCACCTGAACAACAGACTGGACTAGATTAGCAACACAGATGCTCTGTACAGGAGGTCAAGTCGCCTCCACCTGCACAGAGAGGAGACTGGGTCGGTCGGGCGTGTGCAGACAGCTGCTGAGACCTTTTTACGACACTGTGGTGGCCTCAGTGGTCCTTTATGGAGCTGTGTGGCGAGAGGCGAGTGCAGGCAGGGCAGAAGAGGCCAACAGAAAGCTGGTTAAGAAGGCCGGCTCTGTCCTGAGCTGCACACTTGAATCCATCGAGGAGGTGGCGGACAGGAGGATGTTAGCTAAGCTGACATCCATCATGGATAACCCCTCCACCCCTGCACCAAACTGTAGAGGCTTGGCCAGCTCGCTGACACCAGACTGTTGCACCCTCAGTGTAAGAAGGAGCGCTACATAGGTGTTTCCTCCCACAGCCATCAGACTGTACAACACTGTATTACAGTGACTCTCCAGTCCCAGTGTTTTTTCATTGACTCACTTATTTATTTTCTTTTTTTGTAATTATTTGTTTTCAATTTTAAATTTATTTTTATTATAACAGTTATTTTTGTTTTTGTTTTGGTGTGAACTTCATTATGGTGTTTCTGTATTTTGAAAAAAAAAAAAAAAAAAAAAAAAATCTAATGTTTTAGTTTACATGTTTTTGCAAACCGCATATTTTTACCTTTGCAGCTGTATTTATTTAATATTTAATATTTATTTCTTTTATTTAATAAGAATCTCATTTTTGATAATAATTTTCACTTAATAATTTTAGTAATATTTTAATTATTTAATATAAATGTCATTGTAGTATCCCTTTATTGATGTTATAATATATAGATTATTTCTGAATGTAAGTGTTGCTGCCACAGATAAATGAAATTCCCATTGTATTAGGATCAATAAAGTCATATCCTATCCTATCTAGACTGGGATAGGCTAGCAACCTTGTGACTAAAAGTTAGACAGGTTTGAGGATGGATGGATTTAAAGACAGTATTACACATAAGAACCTTTACTCTAAGTTCTGTGTCAGGTTAAAGTGAATTTTTTTGACCTATTTTACAGTCTTTCTACAAAAGATTTATTATTTAGATATTTTACCAAGATCCCAACTGTCTACATGTTAAACATCCTCTTACATTATTATCCTACCCCCCATTAAAAAGGAAATAAAATAATAGACACATGTAAAAACAATTGCATTAGGTGAGTATTGGATTGGAATGCTGGTTTAATGCTAGTTCTAGATCAGCGCTAGTGCAACGATTTAGGAGTTAATCTAACTGGGTGCAGCACCAGAGTCCTTCCAGAAGAAGTCAGAAGCACAGCCAGCCTGGACTGGGAAGCCTAAAGTTTGGCTTGGATTCTTTTAGCAAAGACAGCAGTTCTTGTAAAAGAAGAGGAGGCAAATATAGTCAGGAAATCTTACCTACAAAAAGAGTGGATTTGGTGCAGAATACGTCAATTGTGTACAAACAATGCTTTATGGTGTATGCATCACAGGCCTGTCATGTAAAGGTCTGCTGGTATGCCACGGAGACTAGAAAAACACAGTTTGACTAATGGGAGGAGAATCTTCCAGGTTTGCTATTCTAAAGGTAATTTGACAAAAGAACGCATACTGGCTATTTGGTTGATACTAAATAGCTCCACCTTGAAGTAAGCGCTCAGGAAGAACATAAAGTGTAGCCACATCTATCCTTATAGTCCTGGATACGGACTATCTGCAGCCAAACGATGGGCAAATCCTTGCAGGGCAACCATGTTGCATGCATGAAAGATTAAAGTTGTAGATAGCTCTACTGATCCAGTCAAGCCCGGAAATAATACATGTACATTTTTTCTGAGCATGCTACGGGTGACAGGTTATATTGAACCCTTAAACAACATCAATAGTAAGTAAGGTTCAAATAAGTATGACACAAGCGTGTTGTGAATTTTTTCCCCAGCCCCAAATCCTCTGAACTCGCCAGGGCTGTTCATACTCCCGTTGATGCTCCTCTTGCTTGCGGCCTGACTGTTAGAACTTAGGAAAATTAGACAATCCAATGTTTGCAGCCTTTGCATACATCAGAAAGACCAGTGAGTGGCACCTGGCTAACAACTAGAGTGTTGTGTAGGAGCACCATGCAGTAGCATCCTCCGTTTGCCTTGCAAAAAAGCGTTTACGACACATTTACTACATATTGGAACAATGAGTCGTTTCATTTTCATTTAGTGACCCATAAAGTGGCCCTCTGAGACTCAGGAACTGCAAGACAGACATGAGTCTGTCTTGCCAGACCTAAACAGTTGGTCACGGATCAGGCAACCGAAAACCCACAGCACACATATGGAGTCAACCCTGTCCAATGTCGGTGCATGTGACTTAGATATGATTTAGAGCCACAAAATAAAACATGATTTTGGACCGGCCCACACATGCACGGATGAGGAGAACACACAAACTCCACAAAATCCCCTGCTGGGATTTCAATGTGACCTTCGCTGTAGGGCAAAGTGCTAACACCACCACCATCAGGCCTTAAATAAACGCGCCTCTTAGTTAAATATGCTTCTCTTCTACGGTTGTGTAAGCAGGTGAGTATCACTCCACGGTTAATGAACGCGATCAGCAGTAACAAACATTACTACTACTGCCATTCAAGTTTTTCTGTTGAAATTGACTAAAGTTTATTATTGACATAGATATCACGTGAGCTTCTGCGGCTGGTGAGCAAATTTCATCTCATTAAGCTCCTCCCACCACTAAATTTCCCTATCCGGTTAATCTGCTTGAGATATCACAAGTAGCTCCTGCACAATTTTTGCAGCCATAAATCAGCTTTTTATAGGATAAATGTAGATGCTTCAATCCCGTGGCTCATGCACATCAGCTTTGCTCAATATGCAACCTCTACCTTCAGAATCATTTCGGTTGGTGGTCACCACAAATCATTTATGTTGTAATTGTATGGCCCCAGTTAAGCTTCAGTTCCGTGTCGGATACCCCTCCTGACACAACCCTCTGCACTTACCCGGACTGTTGACCGGCACACAAAAAAAGTTTTGTTTGTAAAGTACTGTTTGCACCTAGGTTACTAAAAGGGCTTCACAGAATAAAAACATCTTTGAATTTTAACCCTTTAACACTGGAGCTGTCGCTGGTGACAATAAATAACACACGCTCTTCAATTACTCTAACTACTAGACCATTTATGCAATTAATTACTTTCCAACAGCATCAGAAGAAGTCAGTTTCTGTTTAAAGTGTAAACAATGTACTACTGTAAAGTGTTACAGTGATATAAATTTAAAGTCCTATTAGCTGTTTCTGTGTAAAAGGTTAAAAAGTTACAGTAATTAGAAGAACTGGAGCTAAGTTCTTTGGTTAAAAGCCAAAGCAAAACAAAGATCCCTTACAAAGAAAAAAAATAAAACACACAAAGTCCACCCACAACTCCAGACTGAGTGTGTAAGTTCACATTCAAGACACATTTGTCTCCTTGGTATTGCATATTTTATAGGTTACATTTTACATTTTGATGGTTTCATTTCATTCCAACCCACCAAATAAAAGTCAATCACAACATAAGCTGTTTGCAGCTGACAGACAAGATTTGGCTCTTTTTTTCTTCTTCTTGCAATTTAGATCCTCAGCTTTGCTTTTTACTTTTATGCGTTTATATTCCTTACATATTTTATCACACAATGCTATTCAGAATTTATTTATTTCTTTGTTGCATTTGAGAGTTGTAAAGCGTAGCCACAGGCAGCATCTCAATGACTGGAAAGGCAGATATTTCTGTTTGACAGACAGGACTCCATTTACCTCCTCCATTTCTTTATCTTTTTCTGTATTCTTTCTTGTTAGCTCTCATCTTTTTTTTTTGACATTTTCCTGCTATCACGGACTACTCTTTAACCTCTGCAGCTTCTCTGTGACATGGGACATTTAGACAAACCAAAGCTGTGTTGTTTGGACAGTGTTTCCTATTAAATTGCTCTTCTTTTATATTCACACATGGTGCATTTCTAGTCCCAGAGCAATTATACACATGACTACACTTGGAGCTAAAGGAACAGGCTGAATCTTTATCACCAGGCAAAGAGCAGCAACACTCAGAGTTTAAGTCAGCCACCTGCCTTTGGTGCTTATGACTTCATTCCCTTTCAAAGAAGAGAAAATATTTCACTTTAATCAAATGACCAGGATTCAGACAAGGACACTCATCATGGACCTGAATTAGTATTTTGCATTTCTTGCTGAATTTCTTCTCCAGTAGAGCTAAAATAAAAAAAATTCATACAAGTTTGGTTTAAAAAAAAATATTGAACAAGTTGAAAGTGGATTCTGATCAACATGCTCCTGTTAGTATTTATTGCTGCTATAAAAGATCAATAGTTTCTTGATATAAAAAAGAAATACAAATGAAACCTTTCTTTAACACCTGATTGGCACGTCAGATTCTCTCTTGTGTTTGTAGAGTCAATCTCACAGCTGCTAGTTAGCATTGTCTACTTTTGTGCCAGTCACCCCCTCCCCACTGTGGCTCCTGGACGAGTGGTTTGTCCTGCTGCCCCAGTGTCATCCAATATCCAAAACTTTATCAATCCCAGGCTTCATACGTCTCCTTTCTCATAATGCATGTTTTGTATTTACTCCACAATATCCTGTTTTTATTACTATCAAAAGAATTAAATTGTTGTCCGTGCTTAAAAATGGATGCTAGTGCTCTGTGGTGTTAACATATGTTATCGTGGGCTCATCACTTGAGTGTAAAAATAATATTTTACAATGGAAGTTTTAGTTGAAACCCCAGATCTCTTTCCTGTTTCTATTTGCCTTTTTGTAATTTGACGCATCAACGGACTAAACTCCTGCAGATATCTTACGTTGCGGTGGGACGGACAACACAACAAACATTTTGATTGATAAATGGACTTTCTATTTGTTATGTCAACACAACGGAGACCTGTGTAAATCAGTTTTCAAGGTCATTGCAGATTTGGTCTGGACCCCGCCCCAGAAGAGCGCCCACAGCCCCAAACGAGCACCTCATTACCACCCAGGAGTTCTAGGCATCCCCCCCCCCAACCCAAGTGCGAGTCAGGACTCCCCAAGGAGACCACGCCAGCGTGTCAGGCAGCCACCCATCCAGCCCCGCATAGTTGGTCAGGAGGAAACAAAGCAGAGGGCCAGCCATCCCCACCAGGAAAGGACTCCCAGCGGTGCAGAAGTCCACAGGAAATCAGACCCACCAGTGGGGTGCGCGAGGCCCAGCGCTATGTATATCAGTGGCAAAGCATGCATTAACACACCTGGGCCTTCAGTGGTGCTACGTCTGAATCACTTAACCCCTCATTAACCATTTTGCAACTACAGCCAGCAGAAAACATTAAAAATGACCACATAAATTTGGAACATTATTTATTAAGATATTTATCATTTTATTTTATCAAAAAATCAAATTATTTTAAAACAAAAAAGACAAAATCCATTCTCCTCTCTTTCATCAAACAGTCCGATCACCCGGTCATGTAGATGATCGCGCTTCAGTTCGTCAAGAAGCCCCTATATTCCATCAAAGGGCAGTGCGCGAGAGCCGTGTGTATCCCGGTGTTTTCTCGTAGGTTATAAATTAAGCTTTGGGACCGAAAATATCCGCTGACAGATGCAGTAGACTAGGTTGAGTCAGCGCCAAACACACTTGTAACAAAATATAACTAAATATAAAAAAAGAACATTTTAAGACAGAATTTCCTCAAAGATTGAACATTTTAATAGTTGATTGGAATTAGCTGGAACAGTTGAACACAGGAATAAGTTAAAAAGGATGAAAAGAAATACTTTTTGCAGCATTTACACATCAACACAACCTCAGTCTTTAAACTTCCCCTCTTCTGTTTTCAGAATTTATATTTGCCAGCCACCAGGCTGTCAGACTATCATCATGCCATGTAAAGCTTCGCACCAGCTATTCAGATTTTACAACTTCATTTTTGTTTTCCCGAGTTCCTAAAGTTAAATCAGCACAAGCAACTACCGGTAACTGTCTTTTTATTTCCAATTAACACTGCCCTCTCACTGACTTTGTATTTTACTTCTCAGAATGCTGAAGCATTTTAAACTAACTTTCTGGTTATGTTTACATTATGCGATTACCGAGCCCAAAGTTTCCTTCAGTTGTTCTGAAGGAAACCAGTTGTTCTGAAGGAAACTTCAGAAGAACTTAAAAATATGTTCTTATATTTTTACCGAAGATTAACTCTAAGATGGAATGAAATTGTTTATGTGTATCAAACAAATCCAACAAACCAACAGACTGGCTTTTGCCTTTTATTGATCATCCTGTGCTAATATTTCCAGATCTTTCAGCAGTCAGGAAGAAGGGCGGACTTTGAAGAGTGAAGATGTTCCCTGCAGGGAGAATAAATGAAGAGGCAGGTAATGTTTTATTTAGAATCCAACCCACCTTTGTTTTTGATGCCAACTGAGACAGTACTGCAGGGCTTCAGGGAGTAGTAGCCACATTCTAGGCAGCAGGGTGTGATGGGAAAGAAGCTTCTATCAAAGACAGGAGACACTGTGGGCCTGATTTACTAAGATCCCAAATAAAGAGTGCAAAATGTGCTTTGTGATTAAGTATGCTGGGGGATTTACCTATAACCATGGGATGGTAGCCTCTTGGTAGCATTTTTTTCGTGCAAAGGCGGTGGCCCCTAACCCCCAGGCAGCGGATTGGTACTGATCCGTGGGCCACTTGGTACCGGTCCGCAGACAGAAACAAAATGCACTTTTCTTTTATCATACATCAACTAGTGATGCAACCTGGACACATCATTAGTGATGTTACGCAAGTCATAGGTGTTTCTGGTTTTCCAAACATTATCACCCAGGTGACCCGGCTGGGATTGATCAGTCCAGCTTGTGTCAAACAGTGCTACCCAACCACAGTCCCCCTCCTCATCCACAGCCACCTTGAAGCTTCTTCTGCCTCCGCGGCGGAGAAAAGAGCCACTAAGGAAACGAATAAGAATCTTAGGAATTTCAAAGAAAACAAAACATTTTACTGGCAACCAAAACCAGGTTTCCTTCAAATGGATTTATTGGAAACAGTTGTTCTCATTGCAGGCTTGCTCCGCGCCTGATTCACGGTGACTGATTCTCAAATGTTTCACACAATAATAAAGTTGCAGACACGGTGGATTCATGTTTATTATATTTGGAAAATACCATTTTTATGACAGTTGTGTCATTTTATTTTGCTTTATTTATCTCCCATTCATTAAAAGTTGGACTTGGCATCCGGTTGTTAGCATCCACTTTGACGTCTTCATCTTCATCAGAAAGTCTAAGTTTGCCGGCCTGCTGAATATGGTTCTGATCTGAGAAAACTTGTAAAAGGGAGATTATGGGTGAATTAGGCAGGCGGCTAAGAAACTTTAGCACAGAAAATGTTCCTCTGTTAAAAATTAATAAACTATGAATCAGGATTTATATAAAAACAAAATAGGAAAATCTTTTTGCTCTGAAAGATGATCTGAAACTGGATTGAGTTCTATGGAGAGAGAAAAAACTCTGTAATGCAGCTTTTAATGAATTAGAATTAATGATTTGAACAAATTGCTCAATCAACAAAAATCAAATTGTTGATTCTACAAATCAACAAATTTCCTTCACTGCAAATAAAAAAATCTACTAATGTTTTATGATTTTTTTCAAAACTAATTTTTTTGTAGTAGCATTTTAAAATGAATAATACGTTTTTCCATGACCGGAAGCCAAAAAATATTAAACGCCAACTTCGGCCCAGTCCGGACCGGTCCATGAAAATATTGTCTGACATTAAAACGATTCGTGGTAAAAAGAGGTTGGAGATCACTGTTCTAAGGAATGCAATACAGAATAAAAAATGTGTCAGATTGATGGGATTCTGCTGTGACAACTGAAACTGACTGGACCCATTAAAGATCATCCACAAAGTTTTTAGTCACAAGCACCAAGACAGGGTGTTTAGGCCACTGCAGATCATGTTCAGCAGCTGCTTAAACTATGTGCTGACGATAGCCAGTAAGAGGGGGTACAGAGGGGGTCCACGGCTCTCTGCTGCCCCAGAGCATAGCAACCAGGGCGTGGAGGGAAAGAAGATTGCAGAAGAGCAGACCGTAGTTAAAAGAAACGTCCCAGGTTAAATGGGAAAATAGACATGATAACTGCAACCATTTTTGTGGAAAATTGTGCCAGTTTGCATCTGCCTTTCAGACATGGAAATGTGCAGGTTCATCAAATACAAATGTGCAAATACATATAAAATGCATTGAATGACTGATGTACATCTTGTTTTTGTGCGCTAATCTGCACACGTCTTTGGGCAGGCAAACCTATAAAGCAGGGGTGTCAAACTCATTTTGGTTCGGGGCCACATTCACCCCGTCTGATCTCAAGTGGGCCGGACCATGGCATAAAATCAAAATAACAGCTTTGTTTTAGTTTTTTTTACTCAATTCGAAAAATGCCTCAACCAACATAGTAGCTTAATCACTTGGGGCCAGTGGACCTTAAATAAAATGAATTTCAATAAAAAAAAAAATTGTCTATTCCATTTTATACAGACTGAATATTTAACATCTGACACTGAAGCAATCCAGAAACTTTTCTTTATGGTAAGTCTCTTAGTGGTGCTGAATGTTATATTCTTTGAACACTGCAACCTGTTGATGACATACAAAGCATTTGGGTTTTGCATTCAGCTTCGTGAAAGAAAGAAAAAACTGTCCATTTTTCCTGGAAATCTCTTCACTCCACTTCACTTTTTGACAAGATTTTGGTCATTATGGTGTATCTACTGATCATTCTCATAGCAAGATAACAGCAGTAAAGCTCATAGGGAACCAAAGTGCATCTTACCCAGACACAGAGCTGTTAGGTTTCACTTTTGGCACATGCAGTTATGCTGTTTCACCCTGTTTTGCCTTTCCTTTGCTCCCCTAGTGGCGGAATTGTGCATTTCGGTTATTTCTTTAAAAAATCATAACTCGCCACAGGAATGGAATGCTTTCTTTTTTAACCATCCTTATGATTTTTATTCGTCATGTGTGGGCCGGACTTAACCACCTGGCGGGCCGGATAAGGCCGTATGTTTGACACCCCTGCATAAAGGATGCCTTTTGTGCGAAGTAGACGAAAGCTAAAAGCTGCTCCTGATTCACAATTTGAATAAAGAAATACTCAGAAAATATAATCTTACTTTTTATATATGTCCTTTATTATGAGAAAAATTCTGCAACAACATGTTAAAAACACAATTTTCATATGAGTGTGTCATTTGAGTTATGGTATAAATCTAAAACCTGTTGACCTAAATTTCCAGTAAACAAAGAAACAACTGCTGGGTATGCTGAGATTTTCTTCTTAATATTTTTCTTTGACATGCCTTCCAGGAGCTTTAGCTACCAAAGAGTGGCCTGCACTTAAAAAAAGGAGAAAAAATGTTTTATTTTCCGAAATATAAAAGATGATGTGGCTCTTTGGACAACAAAAGACAATCAGAAATATGTTTGTCCAAATCAATGATACATACTGTAGCAGTTATTTGTAAATATTGAAAGGTCTATATCATGTTTGTTTAAAGCCTTTCAAATTAAACTATATCCATATATATAATAATATATTACCTTTGGAACACTAAAGAACGATTTTTTAATATTAATGATGATTAATTATTTCCGCAGCTCACTCTGCTACCCGGAAGTAAGATGACTGGATCTCTGAGGCTTTCGCTTCATGTGGGTGGAGCCAATTTCATGATGTCATCCTGGAGTCAGCATCGGCAGTGTGTCTGCATTTCGCCCGCAAAAACAAACAACATCTGAACTTTTCCAAAGATGGATGTGCATATTGGGCATATAAAATGAAAGCATTTTGCTGATCGCCGTTGTGTGTTTTAGCCTGGAGCGGTTCTGGCAGCGCAGACTCTTCCTGGAAGAGGCTGTTCCTCACTTTGTGACGTCACAATGTAAAAAACCCACTTGTTTTCGTGGATTGGGAGGAACTGGTGCTTAGAGAGCAGGTTTTTAGAAGAATGCTTAGAAATGCATTGATCCAAATATCACTTTGGGGTTGTTTTTTGTTAGGAATTAAAATTATAACACATTTAAAAGCTCAAAAAGGTCATGTCAACATGTTCAAAGTCAATATTAGTCAATACTATTTCTACGTCTTCTGGCAGAACCACTTTTTTGGAGGATGACCTTAATATTTATACAGTGGGGCAAAACAGTATTTAGTCAGCCACCAATAGTGCAAGTCCTCCCACTAAAAAGATGAGAGAGGCCTGTAATTTTCATCATAGGTATACCTCAACTATAGCTGCAGTTATGTGTATAAAATGTCTTTGATTGGATCAAAGATTGGAATAGAATTGAACTGTGAAAACTTTATCCCATCATATCACACTTTACATACGCCCCACTTTCGATCAAATTAACTCATTTTGACATGCGCTGAACCATCTAAAATACCAGAAACAGCCGTAGAAGAATAGCAAGTTCCTTTGTAAAGAAACAAAGCTGAGAGCATAGAACGAGACGATCTTTTAAACTTCCTTTTATGATGGTTATGGTTTTTATTAAGGGCCTGTTTTTGCTCATAATTTTCTAAATATGTGCGGCCAGTGCTTTATTCTTGGTCACAGAGACCCAAAAGAAGGGTTAGGATTAGGCTAATATGTGCCAAGAACATTTAGCTTTGGATATAATTCAAATGCGTGCGGGATAATGGTAGTGAATGAGAAAGAAAAGATTCTGTGGGACTTCCAGATCCAGACTGACAGAATGGCAATGGTGACCCAACCATACATTGTAGTGGTGGATGAAGAACACAGGAAAACCATTGTGGTGGATGTGGCAGTGCCAAGTGATGGAAACATCAGGGAGAAGGAACATGAGAAACTGGAGAAATACCAGGAACTCAGAGAAGAACTGGAGAAAGCCTGGAAAGTGTAAGGGACAGAGCACTCAGGGCAGTAACGCCCAAACTGGAGGGGCGGCTAGAGCAGAACCCTGCAAAGACCTCAGACATGTCAGTCCAGAAAAGCAGAAAAGCTGCGAGGAACAGCTAAGATCCTGTGCAGGATCTATAAGCTCCCACAAGTCTACAAGTCTTGTAAAAGTAAAGGCGTCAAAACAAAACATATTATTAACTCAGTGTTGTTGATGCCTAAAATGTTGTGTTCATAAAACTCAACTTCAGACTAATTTTTTGTGCATGTGCAAGCATGGCATCCTCCTCCACGTGAGCCTGTGGCTTTTTGAAAAGGCTTTTTGTGATTATTTATGTCATTCAAATGAGTGATTAAATATTCCTCGTACCCTCAGAGCATTGAAACAAATGAAGCACGGCTCTGTTCTAACAGGAGCTGACAGATCTTTTTAAATAATGTTTATTTATCATCAGTAACATTTGCTGCCTCGCTGTGGTCCCTGTGGCGCATGACTTTGGGTCCCTTGGGCCCTGCAGTTCCTCCTCGGTTGGCGTTTTGTTAAAACTTTTTTGAACTTAGTGGTCTTTTTGTTCACCTTCTCTCTGATTTAAAAAAAAATACTAAGAAAAAGGAGACATTTCAAATAAATTATAACGTTTTTAAGATGAATATGATTTACAAAAAACTGGAGTTTTTGCTATAATTTGTAATAAATTCTTTTTAGTCTAACAAAGAAAAAAGGGATGTTGATTTAATGATAAAACAAAATAAATTTAGTAAAATGATAAACTAAACAGGGATTCAAATGTATAAATTAATACATGAATATCATTCTTTAATAATGCGCATGGAGATACATTATTCACTGCTCCTTCCTCCTTTCTGCACCATCCAAGACAGGGATATGATTATACTTCTATTAACTACTTTTACCATTGCAAACTAAAGCAGCACACTCCCGATGCAAGATTTGACTTTCAAGGAACGTCAGCCTCACTTGGGGTCAAAGGTAAGATTTTGCAAGTTGAAACCGGTATAAAAGCAAAGCAGCAGCCACAGGACGAGGACTCGTGAAGCCCGTTGGATGCAGAAAGGACCCCAACAACTGTGAGATTACAAACTTTTAATAATCCAATGAGAATATGAATCGATTTTTGCGTGACAGACAACCGAGGAAACATGCAGGTAACACAAAGATTTGTTGACTTTTCTCCTTTACGTTCTATCATGCTGTTTGCTGTGTGAAATCGTGGAGCTTCAGCGTTCACTTTCCGTGCCTTGTCTTCCTCTCAGACTCAGCAGCAAAAGCACATCACAGTGTCTTGTTGCTTTCTGGAAGTCACAGACGTCCGGCGGCTTGCTGGTTTCTTTTTGACCTGATGGCCGCTCAACTGTTAATAATTGGGCTGCATTAGAGCTGCTGTAATTTTAATGCATCTTATTCATGTTGTTCTAATAAAACAAGGCTGCATATGAAGCAGCTCTTATGAATACACATGAAGAGGCAAACAAAGAGAGGCAAAATCATTTGAATAGTAAAGTATGATTTGTATATTTATTTTCTATTAAATATGGTAAATAGAGCTTGTGTTTGCTTATTTTGCAAACACATTTACAAACTTTGACAAGCTTTGAACAAACAGATATGACAGTCCCCTCTTGGATAATGGCATTAATAAACATGTGTGGGATTTAAATAGACTCTTGGGGGTTAGGGAATGGGGCATTTGTTAATTTATTTGGGCACGGGAAGAGAACTAAAAGACAAAAAAAAACTTTTAGATACATAAAAAACATTTTTAAAGAACAAATTTTTTTAGGTTTATGTTTTTTCTTTGGTTGACTTTTTCATGTTTAGCAGTAAAAACTTTAAAACTTCCATATTGGTGCCTGTTTGGCATGCAGCACCATCTGCTTTTTTTCTTCCTCATTTTACTGTTTTGTGCGCTAATCGTTGATGCTATTTTAAATTTTCTCTTTGCTTAAAACCCAACACTAAAAAGTGCATAAAGTTGTAATTACCGTATGTACTACATTTTGACTATCTTGTCTGCCATAAAAAAACACATTCTCACATAAAATACTGGGAAACAGGTTAACACCTTTTTTTTTACATTTTTATTTAACATTTAATGTTATTTATCAGCAAAAATATATTTTGTAAAAATAATTTTAAGAAAAATATGAATGAATGTAAATTTGGGCAGTTCTTTAGTAGAAACCTTTTTTTTTTTAATCAATGAATGAATTTGTTTTTTAAAGAAATTTAATCTATTTTTTTTAATTGGATTTCAGATTTTTATTTTAAAAATTATGTAAATATCTAAACAATCTTTTAAAAAATAAATTTTTGAAAACAGGCAGGAAATCTGAGACATTTAAAATTTAAAAAAGAATAAAAACTAATAATTGTGGTTGAGCACTTTGTTAACGTTTGTTTTTAAGTTTTTTCTATTTTATTTAAAAACATAATTAATAGATTTTAGTTTTATTTGAAAATTATATGAATATCTAAACAAACAATTATGGAAAGAACAATTATAAAAACAGTTAGAACGAGGTAGAATGTTAAAGATGAAATAAACTGAAAATTATAAAGCCACATTTTTATGTACTTGATCTCACCGGGCCTCACTACTGCTCTGGTCTTAACAGTAGGACAGATGATCCAACAAAACCTGCACTTTGTGACGTCGAGGCCCTCCTCCAGAGCTACACCACCTCACAGAAAATGAGAAGCAGAAAGCTTTATTTGAATATTCATGACCGAATCCATGGCTGTTGTTGCTGAAGCATTAATTAACGGCTGGAGGGCAATCCCAATCCAAATATGGAGCTGAACTGCTCGCTCCTGCTGGCTGTTAGAGCATCAGCTCAACAGAAGATTGGGCCACTTTTGAGGATTTTACAAAGAAAAAGGTGACGATCTTAGCAATAAATCATACCAATAAAAACAGAACATATCAGACATAAACCTGTGAATGTCATTAAAAACGAGTAAAATTTCAAGAGCTCGAATCATCTCCTTCAGCTGTTCTGGCAGTTTAAAGAAGGCCGCTGAGAGGGCCTAAACTCATTAGCATGCCTTTGAAACTAGAGACCTTGTGTGTGAAAAGAGCGTTCAGTCTGTGCACTCTGGAATGTCATTTATATGCACAATCTGAGGTGTGAGACCACCGGATGTCATACCCACTCTGTGCAGGTGAAGCTTTGCCTCGTCAACATTTTTTTTACTTTGCCAGACATTTCTGCATCAAAACCTTTCGAAAGTTGATTTTCTCTGTGATCCTCAGGTGATATCAAATGGAATTTTGTCCAAACAGCAGAAAAGTGCAGGCTTTAGATGTTTAGCCGTTCCTCTGATAGCCTGAGTTACTTTTTCGTGTCACTGCTACCCCTGACCTATGCGCTCATCGCCCTGAATTATGCATGATGATTCTGCCACGTAGTCCTCTGAATTGTAAATCCTCACAATTATACAGCCCATTGTCTATTCATTATTTCAAAACGAATGACAAATTATGTAAAACTACCTCTAAAGAGGAAAGCAGCGTGTAATATGACTTGCCATATTGTTCATGAAATTCAAATACTTTGCTTTTTGGGGGAGTCTAAAGTAATCAGATTTAAATGGGATACGACTTGCTTGTCGTGCGGGATTATGACACAGCTGGAAGATAAAACCTGATAACTGTGCGATGGATCTGGAGGTGAGCACGCTCAGATACACACTCACAGAAAATCCAAACTTGTTGAATGATAAAGGGAAATATATTTCATAGAAACGTTTAATTAGGCTTTTAAATGTACAAACTGGTCATTAAAATGACATTCTTTCACCTGTAAATACATCAAAAGCTTTGGATTTGGAATCATTTTCTTTTCTTTCAAAATAATTGAATGTGTCATTTAAGAGACAGAAAAAAATGAGCTTTTTTCAATATTAAAAAAGGCAAAGACAGGCTTTGAAGGCCGCATTACGGCTGAGCAATGACAGATTTTAAGCAATGCAGCTTCATTTTCAGTAAGTCTCTATTACCCAGTGAGAGTTACAAAGTCTCATTTCACTTTCCAGAAATGTGTTTATACTACTGTTACCATTACAGTAAATATAAATCAACAAAAGATTTTTTGGACATTGATAAAACATAAATAGAAAATAGCTGAGTATAACATATAAAATATTTTATAACTTTTCACAGAGGTTAACATGACTTCCTTTCAAAATAAAAGACACCCGTGTCTGATTTTGCACATTACTTTGTAACATAAGGTGAGAACTGTACCTAAATTTCTTTATACCAGGTATAACAATAAAGGCTTTCTATTCTATTCTATTCTATTCTATTCTATTCTATTCTATTCTATTCTATTCTATTCTATTCTATTCTATTCTGTTCAAAAACTCTATGATCTATTTTGATGTACAGTCCATCCACCCATGCATTTTCCTGTAATAACTGAGCCACAAAAATTTGAAGCGTTTCTCAAAGGTAATAGCTCAATAATAATTTTCAACTAAATAGGTAAAAATTCTGTTAAGGTAGTTCTTTTCTACTCCAGCTTATTAAAATTATATTTCCATGTAACCTCACAAAAACAAAATAAATATATTCTTTCTGAACTGTAATTTAAATTAAAATATTTTTTCACGATTGTTTAAGAGCAATTTCTGAACAAATATATAATCACAACACGCTTGATGCACTTTTCACCAGAAAGACCAGCATTTAACTCATGTTTATACATTTCGTTAAATCAGAACTACACACAAAAACGTGAACACGCTAAAGTTTTATTCGTTTTCTTTTGTCCAAACCTAAAATGTAAATTTAACGAAAAGGTTTTATTTATTTTGGAGTGATAAAATTGTTTTGTTCTAGTTAATTTTTCAAGGGCCTTTCATCTAATGCCATTTATTTATTTGTTATAACTTATTTTGAAACTTCACTTCAAGTTTTTTCAAAGTGAATAAAGTCCGAAACAGAATTTCTGTCTTTAATTCAGACATTAAGGCAGCTGTTTTTTTTCTAAAGCTTAATTCTAGACCAGAAATTAAATTTATTACTTTAATTCATTTGTTCTCCAACACAAACTTGAAAGACAAATAAACTGTTTATCTCTGATTTCATCAAGAGCTTGTGCAAACTGTTAAAACAGATGTTGGCATTTGTTGTGTCACATTAACCAAATGCATCATAGGAGTTAAAGTGAAATGCAGTGGAAAGGATGTCGACAGACTTGGTGTCTCTGAGCCGCCATTATTCTATTCACTTTTTATAATGGTCTGACACTGGTCTGTGTAGAAGCCAAGGGGTGGGGGTGGGGGTGAATACAGAAACCATGCATCTGTACGGATCACTACCCCGGTAATGGGTTGCTGATTGCCTCCCCCCTCCTCCCTCCCTCTGCGCGCTTCATGTAACCCTTGTGCTATCTTAGATGACCCCACCCTTACTTTGTCGTGTTCTCCCCATCATGAGAAAGGTGGATACAGGTGGAAAGATTTCATGTAATCCATGGACACCAGTGAAGATCACAAATCATTGAAGAAAAAAGGTTCAGGAGCACTGTCTAGTGGGTCTAGGATCAGGGGTCGGCAACTATCGCTTCGAGCCACATGTGCCCTTTCATCCATCTGTTGTGCCCTGTGACTTTGGGAAAATAATGAGCATATTATAATAATTTAATTGGCTTAAGTTTGTTCATTTTTGCATTTCAAAGGCGCTTGGATGGCCCGCACGGCGCGAGCCACGTAAAAAACAGTCAGAATGAGCTCTATTTGTTGGCTGAGAACTGCAGAGCTGATAGCAGAGAGAGACGGGCGGCTTCAATGAAACATTCCGATCTTCTGGCCGGGAACTTGACATGTCAGTGGGGCAGAGACCAACTCGGCCAGATGACAGACTGAGAGTTCGCGCTTAGTAACTGTTATGCTAGATAGAGTCACAGTTTTCCAGTCAAAAGTCATCTGAAAAACCAAATGCAGACCGAGCCAAAACCTCCCCAACACAAGTTTTGTTTATGTTTTTTTTCCGCATTGACTGATAAATGAAAAAAATTCTAAATAAAAGATAGTTCAGACTAATAATAAAATGTGTACATCTGCTGAATATTTCCTCAGCGTGGCCGCCTTTTCATTCATTTGCTTAACCCGCCTATCCCCGCTTTTAACTCAAGGCCTGGCTCTTTCATCTGGCGCTGGAGCGCCTGACTATCAGATGGCGCCTCTGTGTCGGACACACTGAGGAGCGTGGGGAAACAACTCTCAGCTGCAGAGGATGTGAACAGGTGAACAGGTAGAGAGGAAAAGCAGGTGGAGAGGGGCGGAGGAGGGGCTGCGGGCTTCAAACTCTGTCAGAGATGCAAACACGGCGGCCAGGATGGAGACGCAGCTTTCTGCGTGGGAGTTGAAGCAGAGACTTTCTCCGATGATTTATGAACTCAGAAATGTTATGCATTACCAAGTAGAACTCTTCAAAATAATAATCCTGATCTCTCCACATTCTCAGTGTCTACCATGCATTGATAAACACATCCCTCCATGCAGCTTATCAGACCAGAACCAGTAGTCTCTACACGCAGTATCATCCTTTAAAGAACATAATGTGCATTTGCATGACGTATGCTTCAGACGAGGTCCGATTGTCATCTACATGTCAATCAAGTCCCTTACTTCAGCAGAGGATTTTGATTGGCTGGGTGATTTTAAAGAAGTCCTTTTTAAATCTTGGCCCGCGATCGCACTATGTCATTGGTTGCCTAATCGTAGATCGCGATCGACGTAATGAGCACCTTTGAATAATATATATACGCATAATATATATAATGATGTCAAACGGTTGTGGCCCGAAAGTGTTTTCTTTTTTATTAGGGCGGTCCTAAATGGTTTTTGAGTAAAAAAGGCTGTCGACCCCCGGTCTAGATGACCCAACTCCCAATGTTAAAGTGCCTAGGATAGCACAAGGGTTAAATCAATTGTCTGTTCACATAGAATGTGATTCACACATCAAACTCGCATCCTCCGCTGCTTTTAACTGCTGCTAAAGCCGCTGCTGGATGATTGTCCAGTGTGTTCAGAACCCTGCACCTCTCACCGCATGAGAGGGGCTACTGGCCCAAAATACCAGCGCCTTCAAGTTGCCCTATGAAAGAAGACAGTAAAATGTCGAAAGAGCCAGTGTATTTATGTTCAAGAGCTCCACAAAGCTTTTGGCAAACTACTCAGTGTGAAACCTGCTTATTTTGAAGACCATAGTTGGGACATTCCCAGTAAAGATAAATGTTTTATATCAGTGAAAATGAATAATTTCCTGCAGCACACCTGACCATCTTGGTTGAAAATTATCGCAAGCAAAAAGAGAAAATCCCGACAAGTGCAACCTACCACATCAGATTATCAAGAAAGATTTGTTCCTGTTCAAAAAAGAAGACAAGGAAGAGCAACAAGAAACACTAAATTTAATTAAAAAATAATGTTGCTAAAAGTCAGTAAAAGATGTATTTGACGCCCATATGTGACACAACGAAATGCAGTTTTGAACACGCTAGAACGCTTTTGTACGTGCAGTTTGAACGCGCTAAAACAGTATTTTGGACCTGCAGTATGTACACGGTAAAAGACCGCTTTTGATGGGGACAACACAGTGTTTTTGATGGCCAAGCTGCGTTCTTTACGCAGCTTGTTACCTAGCACCTAGGAACCTTTTTGCTTTGCTATAGCAGCATAATTCGATACATCAACTGCTTCAGAATTAGTTCAATAAAGTTTCAGTGACTTTACCTTTCTTTACTTTAATACTTACTTTCTGCTGTACTGTTACTTTATGAAATTAGAAAACTTAATTTTTCTTTAACCAGAGGAGGAGTTAAAGAGCCACATGTTGGAGCCTCAGGTTGCAGACCCTGCTATGATGGAATGCTTCTTGTATGGGAGCTAATTAAGACATTATTAGCAAGGACAATTGATAAAAAGCAAACTGCCTATTGCCTCAGAAGTTGCTTAAAAAAAGGGTAAAAGATACATTTGCTTACTTTGACTGTTATTACTATTATAACCATGATTTTATTTGATTTATAGCAATCAACTAATACCCAAAGACACTACAATCATCAGTTATACATTCATACAATGGTGTATCAAACTTAGGGATAATTAGACATAAAATTAAAATATTGCTTGAAAGGAGCTTAGGAAGCTAACTTATATAATTCCACCTCTGTTCTACCGTAACCATTTTATTACATGATTTATCATTATCATAACTTTTATCAGACAGAATTTAGAATCCTTCTGTATCAATAAAGCACATAACAAAGATAAATTATTATGAAGTGATATATACTGAAACCTGTAGGACGAAAAGGGTGAAAAAAATCATATACATTTCCAGAAACTATCTTTCTCCTGTTAAATTGTTTTCATTTTTAATATCTGAAAGATTTAGTTTAAATACTTATATTTTATGTTTAAAATAGGTCTCAGAAACCTTTGAGAGCACTGTGACAGTAATCTACCCTACAGTTACATGCATGCACTGTGGTTCTGCAAACCTATCCAGGCTCTCTGGCAATCTGTATCTGATCTATTATGTGGCTTGATGTGTCAATCAATGCTTATTGCTTTATGAGTCTACCCCCCCTTTTATAATCTTCTTTCCATTTCCTTAACCCCCCTTTTCCCCCTATTCCCTTTTTTGTAGAAGGTTTAAATTATAAAAGCCATTATACAAATATAAACTGTGTGAGTCAGAAGATCCACAACATTACAAGTTTTAAAATATGTCCAACTCAAGTGCCTAGTCCTCATCCTTTTGCTCAGCGGTTGGATAGACAAGTTAAAAAAATAAATGTTTTTAAATCAAGTTTTTCAACTTTTTCAAATTGAATTCAAAATGTCAAATTATAAAAAGATTTGAAATAACTAATAATGCTTTTTGTTACTCAACAAAAAACAAGTTCTGTCATGTTGAAGCTCATTATGAACTCTAATGTAAAAAACTACCCAAATGTCACAAACATAGTTTTTATTAAGTTGTAACATTACATGGTTTCAGAACACTTAGGACCCAGATGCTGGAACCCGGAAGAAACTCATGGATATCAGCCGGGCAGGTAAGTGATTTAATGAGAGCTGCAGGACAGTGGAGCAGGACTGGCGGAAGGTTCCTGGCGTGAGTCAGAAGCTGGTATGCCCTGGTGGGTTCCTCCACAGGAGTGAGAGCAGCCGCCTGGTGAGGAGGTCCAAAGCACCAAGGAGTAGGGCAGAGGCCTTGCGCGTGATAGCAGGTGAAGACAGAGAGGGGAACGATCCGGCTGAGGCTAGATTCTGGCGACCACTGTGATGAAGGTTTCCTGGAGGTGAGCAGAAGGAGAATTAGACGAGGCTTGACGAGCGCGGAAACTAAGCTTTCTGACAAACTTGGACTATAAGACCAATCCATGCACCATCAGGGGCAACGGACTGGCGAAGACTGATGATCCAGGAGCTCCTTATGAAGGCGGATGAGGAGGTGGTCGAGGTGTTGAGAATCAGCAGCCAAGAGAGGAGAGGGGGAGGAGTCTGACAGCGCACATATCAGTACCCTCAACCACCGCCTCCAGGCGGTCAACGGCGGCGATCAGGGTGGGCACGGTAGAAATCCTCAATGAGCGAGGGATCCAAAATAAACGAGCGGGGAATCCATGAGCGCTCCTCCGGACCGTAGCCTACCCAGTCGACCAGGAACTGAATCCACGACCTCCGGACGGACATCCAAAATCCGCCTGACGTCATAGGCCGGAGCGCCGGCGACCCGGGCGGGCGGTGGGGAAGTGGACGGCGGGCACAGAGGACTGTCCTGGACTGGCTTGATCTGTGAGATGTGGAAAGAAGGGTGAACTTTCAGGGCTTTAGGAAGACGGAGACGGACACAGGTAGGGGTTGATGAGTTTTCAATGACGAGTCCGGCGAATCTTGGGAGCCGGGGTTTCTTCGAGATGCCTGAATGGGGATATTGCGTTGAGAGTCATACCTTTTGACCTGAAAGTTGGTAATCGGGCCTCACCACCCACGTACGGTTAATATGATCTGGCGGAAGGTTTTGGTGCGGAGGAGAGCGGCCTTCGCTTGAGTCCAGATGCTGGGCAACGCTGCAGGTGATGTTGGACGAAGGCACTACAGATCCAACTCCTGTGACGGAAACAGAGGGTGGTGAGTACCGAGGGCGTGTCAAAAAGGAGAGATCCCGTGGCAGTAGATGGGTGAGTATTATGGGCATACCATCCATATGCGGAATTGGGACCTCAGGTCCTAAGGATTCTAGGGCCAGCGGAGAGCTGCCCTGCTCCTGGTTCGCTTTCTCCGCTGGGCCATTTGACTGAGGATGGCAGTCGGATGAGACTGACCGCGGGCCCCCTGCCGAACAGAAGGCCTTCCAGACCTGAGAAGTGAACTGGGGCCCACGGTCGGAGACAATGTCCATAGGTATGCCATGGTGGCGAAAAACGTGATTAACCATGAGATTAGCTGTCTCAGAGGCCGTGGGGAGTTGAGGTAGGGGAACGAAATGCTTCATTTTTGAAAAACGACTACAACGTGTGAGAATGATAGTAAGTTACTGCAGATGTAGGCTACCCAGTGACAAAACTATGGCCAGGTGGAGACCAAGGACGGGTCGGGAGTAGAAGGATGGAGAGACCTTGCCGGGCAGAGATAATTTATTTGGACCGAGCACACGCTGAGCAGGCGTTGCAACGCATTCTCAAGACGCCTTTTCCCATGGCAGGCCAGTGGAACCTCCCACGATCAGATTAAGGGTCCGTGCACTCTGCAGGCAGGCTAAACGGGAGGTATGCCCCCAGGTAATGACCTCTGGAACGTAAGCTCTGCTGAACGAACAGGTACCCCTGGGAACAGGAGGATGATCGTGATGTTGTTAGGCTTGAGTACCTTATTTTCGATGTCCCAGGTGAGGGCCCGACAGGTGGTGGACGGGTAGTATAGGTGAAGGAGTGTGTTCAGAAGGGCTGTATTTATGGACAAGGCGCCTGGCTTGACATTACGGTCTCGGCCCGTAAGTGATAGTGAAGTGAAGCGTCGAAAAGAGACACCATCGAGCTTTGCTCTGGAGTTGATCCTCTTGGCAGAGCCGGAGATAGGCCAGGTTCTATGGTCGGTCCAAACAATAAAACGGCTGCTCAGCTCCCTCTCCAACCAGTGACGCCCATTCCTCCAGTGCCAGCTGATGGCGCAGCAGCTCCCGTTTCCCACATCGTAGTTCTGTTCTGCTGGGGGACAATTTACGAAAAGAAAGCACATGGTTTCATTTTGCCTGTGGTGACTTCCTTCTGGGAGAGGACAGCCCCTACTCCTGAGTCCGAAGCATCAACTTCGACTATGAACTGTCGTGATGGGTCGGTTGATGAGATGGGAGCCGCGGACAAAAGGTGTTTGAGCTTGTCGGCTTGTTGAGCTTGTGGTCCAGATGAACTCTGACATTAATCTGACGAAGGCGGAAGAGGGGGAAGCAATGCGTTATAATTCCTAATAAAACGCTTTCTAAAAGTTTATGGCCTAAGAACTGTTGAAGTTTTTTTGTATTTTTCAGAGGTGCCCAATTAGTGACAGCCTTCAATCTTAGAGGGATCAGGCTAATGCAACGCTCTATGATGTAACCTAGAACTGACAGACATGGAACTCTCACATTTCTTATGTTTGACGTAGTTGATTCTCGAAAGCACTCGGTATACAAGACGTAATGCGGGTGTCTTCGTGGCGGCCTGATCCTGAGATAAATGAGTATATCATCTAGGCACACAAAAATGAAACGTTGAGGAAGTCTCGGAGTATTAATGACCATCCTGGAAGACTGCCGGGCAAGTAGAGGCCAAAGGGCATGACCAAATATTCATAGGTGCCCGGTAAGTGTTAAAGGCAGTCTTCCATTCGGCCACCATCTTTAATGCGAATCCAAATGATAAGCATTACGGAGGTCTAGCTTAGAAAAGACACGGGCTTTTTGAACGGAGTCGAAAACAGATGTGATTAATGGCAGAGAGTACTTATCTTTGACTGTGATCTGATTTAGGTCGCGGTAGTCGATGCATGGCCTGGTGGATTTATCTTTTCTTTTCTACAAAGAAAAACTCAACACTTCACAGGGAGGAAGAAGGTCGACGTACCAAGGCCAGCGCTTCTCGAACATAATACTGCTCCATAGCGGGTCTTTTCTGGACCGACAGGTTAAAAAATCCCGCCCTTAGGTAAGGAGCACCAGGCAGGAGATTAATCTCACAATCGTAGGGTTCAGGAGGAGGAAGCGCTACAGCCTTGGTTTTTAAAAAAAACAGCTTTTAAGTCATGGTAATACGCGGAATAGCAGATAAATCTACGGGACCAGGACTTTTCGAAATAGGGTGGAAACACGGTACGCGGAAAGTAAACAGTTGGAAGTAGACAGTAAGGGCTCCATTGAGTGACGATCCTGGGACCAGTTTACTGAGGGTTGTGTAATTTAAGCCAAGAGAAACCTTGTTGCCAATAGGAGTATGGGCAGACTGAGTGCATGAAAAATTGATGATTTTCTATGGTTACCTGACGTGATTCGCGAGGATGGGCTTGGTGCGTAAAAGTGATATCGGTGATAGGTGTTGACCCCCAAGACCGATAAGCTTTTATGTGGGAGTGTCCAGGGTTCAGTAGGAATGCAGGGACAGATGGTCGCATAACATGGGGAATCACTGCTTCCTGTCAGCCCCTACAGAGTCAATGAGGGCCCTAAATCATGAACTTGAAGACGAGACATAACTTGACAGGCAAAACAGAAATTCTTTACCAAAATCTTTGCAGAGCGGTTCCCTCGAGGCCTGTCGTTCAACGAGGGGCTTGGGAGTTTAAACGAAGGGGACAACCTGAAACTACATGGCCTTTTAGTCCATTGAAAGCAAAGCTCCTACTTCGCTCTGGCGCTTCTCCTCCGATAGTCTGGAGGTCCCATCTGCATGGTTCATCCGAGGTTTGGAGGGAAGGGGAAGCTCGGTAATCTTGCTCTGTCTGGATCGACGGCCGTGTAAGCGGTCTTGGAGGACGAGAGGATGATCGCTACTTCCTTTTGATGGGAATGCTTCTTGTATGGGAGCTAATTAAGACATTATTAGCAAGGACAATTGATAAAAAGCAAACTGCCTATTGCCTCAGAAGTTGCTTAAAAAAAGGGTAAAAGATACATTTGCTTACTTTGACTGTTATTACTATTATAACCATGATTTTATTTGATTTATAGCAATCAAATAATACCCAAAGACATTACAATCATCAGTTATACATTCATACAATGGTGTATCAAACTTAGGATAATTAGACATAAAATTAAATATTGCTTGAAAGGGAGCGAGGAAGCGAACTTATATAATTCCACCTCTGTTCTACCGTAACCATTTTATTACATGATTTATCATTATCATAACTTTTATCAGACAGAATTTAGAATCCTTCTGTATCAATAAAGCACATAACAAAGATAAATTATTATGAAGTGATATATAATGAAACCTGTAGGACGAAAAGGGTGAAAAAAATCATATACATTTCCAGAAACTATCTTTCTCCTGTTAAATTGTTTTCATTTTTAATATCTGAAAGATTTAGTTTAAATACTTATATTTTATGTTTAAAATAGGTCTCAGAAACCTTTGAGAGCACTGTGACAGTAATCTACCCTACAGTTACATGCATGCACTGTGGTTCTGCAAACCTATCCAGGCTCTCTGGCAATCTGTATCTGATCTATTAGTGTGGCTTGATGTGTCAATCAATGCTTATTGCTTTATGAGTCTACCCCCCCTTTTATAATCTTCTTTCCATTTCCTTAACCCCCCTTTTCCCCCTATTTTGTGCCCTTTTTTTGGTGGTGGTGGTGGGGGGGTTGCCTAAATTATAAAAGCGGTTTATACAAATATAAACTGTGTGAGTCAGAAGATCCACAACACCATGTTTTAAAATATGTCCAACTGAAGGGGCCTTCAGTCCTCATCCTTTTGCTCAGCGGTTGGACGGACAAGTTAAAAAAATAAATGTTTTTAAATCAAGTTTTTCAACTTTTTCAAATTGAATTCAAAATGTCAAATTATAAAAAAAGACTTGAAATAACTGATTAATGCTTTTTTGTTACTCAACAAAAAACAAGTTCTGTCATGTTGAAGCTCATTATGAACTCTAATGTAAAAAACTACCCAAATGTCACAAACATAGTTTTTATTAAGTTGTAACATAGTTTTTTTTAAATTAGAGTTTCAATGTTTAATGTGAAAGGTATGTTTATTCAATAAAATGTGCAAATATTGATTATTTTTAGTTGATTTAAAGCTGTTGTGTGATGCTGGAAAACTTGACTTACTTCCTGGGGACACACATCTTTTTCTTTTTCAGATTTTTAGTTAATTTTAAGCCTTTGCTGCCCATCAGAATTCCTATTGAGCGATAATTTTGTTTGTTTTAAAAATGGTCAACAAATGCATCGATCATTTACAGTGGAGCAAAAAATATTTGTCCATTGGATTGAGTACTGGAGACTCAGTAGTCCACTCCAGAGCCTGCTGCTTACTGCTGACTGGATTCACCACATGACATTCTCCCAATCCTCCTCTGATTCATCAAGAAGGTCTCTGTAGACCCTTAGATGGACCTGGAGATGTGCCGGTTAAAACAGGGGGACCTTTGGAGCACTGCATGGTTTGAATCCTTGACAATGTCATGTGTTTCTATGGTAACCTTTGTCAGTGTGGTCCCAGCTTTCTTAAGGTCATTGGCAGTTCCCCTAAATAGTTCTGGGCTGTTTTCATACTGTTTTTCTCAGGATCATTTGTATCCCACAAGATGAGATTGTTCATTGAGCACCAGGTGGAGGGAGATTCAACAGTTGATCTCTTCTCTTCTTAAGGGTGTGGAAAGGTGTCTTTTATACAAATAACCAGTTAAAACAGGTGACATTAAAACAGAATGGTGTTCCTCTTATCTGATTGTTTTATCTGCTTGATATGACTTTCTCATAAACTCGTATAAACTTAACCTTCTGCTTTTCAATGTATATGTACGTATAAGGAGACTGTGCACATGTGATGTTGGTAGTTCTTTCTATCTGTGCTTGTTTCCAAACTATCTACCCTTTATTGTATTTTTATTTATCTTAGCCCAGACTGCTGTGTTTCGTCTTGTCCTTTTTTCGTTCTTCTAATTATGTTGTTTTTCATAAATAATTTAAAATCTAAATAAAATATACTCAAAAAACAAAAAAACAGGTAACGAGTAGAAGATGGAAGAACTTCTTAAATAAGAAATGATCTGTGAGGGGCAATATTTTGGCTTGTTTGTGATACGATGATGAACATTACAGACCTCTACCGTCTTTTTAGTGGAGAAATTTGCAGAATCATTGCTTCAGTTTCCGAGTTTGGTTTCACAGACATGATCCGACTTATTGTCAGTCATTAATTGGCGACATTGGATTGGCTGCAGCTGAGTGCCACTAATTTAGCATAATGTTGGGTTCTTTTGTTTCATTTGCAGCTCAAATACCTTCATACATGGTGCCTAAAACATTACGTTGAAGCGCCTTCTTCATGTGCGCCTTCTTGACCGTTTTTTTTTTTTTTTACCCTGGAAGCGTTAACCTGTCATCCTCAACCTCCCCTCATCCCTTATTCTCCTCACCTCCTGCTGCACTCCATCTCTCTGCTGAGCACAGGTATTTGTTTAGGAATCTCTCGGTGGAAATTATACTCCATCTCCGGCGCTCCCTATCAACACACAATTATCATGGGCAATCATGCAGAACAGTGTTGAATTCAGCTGGGACTCCCACTCTGATGACATTACTGACTTCAAGGCCCAGCTCCTGCAGAAGTGGTCTGCTCCACCCCTGCATTATATCTTTCCCCATTTCTTCTTTAGACTCTATTTCTCCTCAGCCTCATATACTGGACAAACGGCTTTTGTGAGTTTTTACGAGTTATCTCCAATTAGATATCTTCCTCTGAAGAATATTGTTGTTTTAATGCAGCCTATCTGTTGACCCAAACATGATGTGGCCCAATCGGGACGCAGTAATTTGAAATTTCAGAAATGTCAAAGTGTGAATTACTATCATTAGTCTTTTGTGAAGGCTAAGGCCGTCTAAAAGAATATTCTAAGCTTTACATTTGTCTCACTGCTTCCTGTATTCTGAAGAAAGGCACAAATAGAATTCCTTATGTATGATAAGTACATTATGTCATGAAAGGCCCAGAGTCGATGCAGACACATGAGAATCAACACAGAAGTCCATTCAGGTGCTGATCAAATGCTCCATTCATGAGTGAAATTACCATCCGTCTGTCAGCCAAAGTGTGAATTCTTTCATCTGCAGATAGTACTTCTGAAGTTGTGATTAAATGCATAATGCCATGTACACTCCACATAGACTCCAGATAAGTTAAATGGGATTTCTATTTTTCCGGGTTTGAGAATGAAAGTAACTGAAGCAGCAGTGCCATCTAGTGGCGTCACAGGATTACTAATTCATGTAGGCCTTCAGACCTTCAGCACCAGTCCTTTAAAAGACCTCATATGCTTTGTCCCAAGTGTCACATGTCAGACGATCAAGCATCTCTTTGGTTTTGAGCCAGATCCTAGCTTAGACGAGGAAAACATTGTACAGGGATCTAGCCGTCCACAAATTGATGGATCAGAATGGAGCAGAGAAGGGAACTTGTGCCCTCCAATTGCATTTTCTATGTCACAAATATGCTCATTTTAAAACAATGTTTTCTTTTCATTTTATTTTGATTTAAAAAGATTTGAATTAAGAAAAACACAGAAATGCACATTTAAGCTTAATCTTTTTTTATATATGTCTTTCACCAACAGAAAAGTGTCATGAGAACATGAAAACCACAATTTTCATTGGAGTGCGTCTTTAAGGATATTTTAATAATAAATCCTATAAAACCTATAATAAATCTTATAAAATTCAAAGTCACCAAAAGACCAAGACAATTGGATGTCAACAGCATACAAATGCTAGAAGACATTTTTAGAAGCACTTAATTCCTTTCCATGAGGGTTTATGTGCAAAACAAATAGTATTGGGCCTAGAACATAGCCCCGAGGGACCCCATGCAACAAAGGAGTAACTTTATATACTATATTAATAATGAAAATAACAGAATTTCTGTTGGAAATATTTTTCCCCAGGAAGAAAACTACGAAAGAACAGTCATTCTGTTGATTACGTAATCGTTTTTCATGGTCGACTGTGTCAAAAGCTGAGGACAGATCCAGTAAAACTGGTACATTATACAAAAACACAACGGTACACAGAGAAAACTTCAGGCAATCATGACGTTCTGTGGTCAGAAAAGCCAAGGTGGAAGATCAATAAATACTGAAATAAGCAGAAAAGTTATGGGGAGCTGGTGAAAGGGAGTGAAAAAGTATCATTGATGAGAGAAAAGTAAGGCAATCAAACTGGACAGATTGCAGTCAAATGGGCCTTGTCCCAATTTGTTGTGAGGAATTACAGGAATTACCTTTCCACAGTAAAGTGGTCTCTCATAAATAAAGGCTTTTGAAGTTTCTCTGATGCACGGATTAGGCTAACAAGCATGATTTTGTTCATCTTGTGGTAATTTTGGTATAAAGAAACACTTGAGTTTATTGATAATGCCGTGTAAGTTGTCCTTAAATGCCATATTTTTAGATTGTGTCTTCACTTCATTTTTCATCAATTTTTGCTCCAAATTGTTTCAATGATTTTTATTTATGCTCACATTTTAAGAGCCAAACAGCATTAAATGACAAAATTATATTTATTTGTCTTTATTTGTCACAGCAAATTCAAATAACACACCTGGGAACACACTCTAAACAGCAAAAGAGTGTCACATCATCAACATAAAACTGTTGCTTTATTTACAAATGTGACAGCATCGCCGGGACAATCATTTAAGAACCAGAACCGTCATAGTTTACGCTGTAATATGGGGAGCACTGCATGACCAAAGGAACAACAGAAGTAATAAAGACAAAGATGAAAATCTGAAGTATGTTGAACTCATTTTTCAAACCTTGATATCTGATATTATTCAAAACATTAAACCCAGAAGTCTCAGAAATAAGAAACACATTTTACTGTGAAGTATAAAAAAGTAATTCCACTCTTTTAACCCTTATTGAACTTTCATTTGCAACATTTCTCCTCACAATTTTAATTTTCCAAAAAGCACAGAGCATAAAAGGTTAAAATAAGAATGCATGCATGTCTTTTACTTTTTGATTGATAGATTTTTGAACCTCTGCTAAAGAGCCTCAGGTTGGCACATTAAAGATGTAATTTTTGAACAGTTCTCTCTGGTCACCTCTCTGAACAGGTGCCCAGAGTTTGCAAAACATTGAAGTCTTAAAATACATGTCGGCAGGGGGTGGGCTTGTTGCAGGAACACTGTGATAATACAAAAATCCGGCTATAAAACTGAAACTCCTCAGTGGTGGTGAACCCGAACAGTTCGTCCAATAAGGAGGAAGAGAAGGCCGGCCACGAGGCAGAAGAAGATGCCAACGGGTGCAAACATGAAGGACAACCCATAGCTGACGGACAGTTGAAAGCCTGGACACAGAGAGGAACGCTGGCGGCTGATATACACATCCAGGACATCCAAAACCTGAAGCCACAGCACGTACATCACCACCACGCACAGCAGGAACAGGCCTGGCAGGGAAAAAACAGTTGAGACAGAAGACCATCAAATTCAATTCAGTTCAATTCGATTCAAGTCAATTCAAGTCAATTCAATTCAATTCAGTCCAATTCAATTTAATTTCATTTCATTTCATTTCATTCAATTCAAATCCGATCTGTTCTAAAAGTTCCAAATGAGTAAAATTTGAAAGTTTCTTAAAGTAAACTATGAACAAAACTGAGAAAAGATATGAAACCTGCTAGTAAAAAAACTTTCATTGTTCAAAAGCAGCCAAGTCCTATAAAGCCCACTACATTAAACAATTGACAGAAATTTGTTTTGTATTTGAAAAGATTTTTAAACTCTGATGAAATCCACAAAAAAGTAATATCATTTTTAACAAGATATAGACAGTATTAACTACGATACGCTGGAGGATCTGGTAAATTTTTTATCACAACAATGATGGTTTAAGACGGAGAAGCTTTGACACAACTTTTCAGAACCCCCCCCCCCCCCTTCTTTATCCACTGCCTCTAATTTGATTCACATTTTTAACACGGTGTAACTTTATTATAAAGACGTTATCAAACAATTGCATTCTTTCAATACAGCAATTAGTATATTTAAAAACAAATAACAAAAGATGAGTTATTTTCACCATTAGGTTTTGAAAATTAACAAAACCTTTCCCGTCAAAAGAGATTTTAGAGAGGCAGCACTTTTGACATGAGCCAGGAAAAGTCCTTCTACTGCCCCTACTGGAATGATAATGGACTACAGGGCAGGAAATATGAATAAGTTCTATACAATGCTTTTTAAGGGAAATCAGGGTGATTATAATAAAATTGAGGTCTCACAAATGTGTGTATCAAATATGATACCAATGGTTAAAAAAGGATTAGGAATACAGGGGAATATATTAATATTAAACGCAGTGCAGCAATTAGCGATCGACCTCTGATCGTAAGATCGCAGGTTCGATTCTGCCATGTGTACTTGGGCAAGAAAGTTATGTCCGCCAGATTGCTCCTGGTGGTTATAGGTTGGCACCAGTGTTCAGCAGCGGAGCCGCCATCAGTATGAGAATGTGAGTGTGAAGCACTTTGGGCCTTTGAGGAAGGTTTACTGTTTATATAATAGTCACAATGGATAAAAGATGAAATGACTATAAAGCATAATCAAAGAGTAAAATACATAGAAATTGATGAGTGATTTTAACTGGAAAACATAAACATGTTGTCTTCACTAACTTGTGCTTAAATTTGTGTTTAAACAGGTGTTTCATAAGTACAGTGAACTCACCAGACACCAAGAAGAAACCCCCCCCAGCTTTGTACAGGCGATGACTTGCAAACGGTGCAGCGCAGATGATGAAGAACCCACCCAGAATGACTGCAGCCACACCAATGAGCATAAAGATGCTCCAGAAACCTCTGTAGACTGAAAAAAAGATGTCAACTGCATTGGAGCCATTGGATTTTTTAACAGCCAGAAATTACAGAAAAAAACCAAACACTTACTTATTGCATGATCATACTCGGTGGCATTGTGAGTCTGATAAGACACCGGAAATGGAAATAGGTATGCAGGCTGACATTCTTTCAAATGAGGCTGGTTTGCTGCAAAAAGAAAATAATCTTGCATTAACAAAAACTGATCTTGTACAAGTTTTTTTTAGCTAAAGAGATACCTCTTTCCATGTTTTAACAAACAGAATCCATTGCCCAGGAAGTTTCTAATTCCCTTTCTTTAATTCTGGGTAAACAAATGCAAATGGCACTTTCCGTCCTGTGTTTTGATTTTCTCATTTCTTCCAACATGTGAAATTCCTCAGAGCCTCACAAGGTCCTTTCGTTTCTGCAGGCCATTTCTGACAATGGAACACCATTCAAGGTCCGCATCAGAAGATAGATGACAAACAACCAGCTGACAGATGACCAAAATAACATCACATGCTGCTAGCTTCTTTGAAAAAGTCACATGAGAGGTTGGAACCACTGTACGGCCATGAAGTGCAACCAGACATAATTGTAGCAAGTCCATAAAGCTCTCTACCATGTGACCCTACAGAGGGTTACTCTTTAAATGGAGAAAACATTTTAAAATGAACCTTTCTGGGGCTAGTTTTACCCACTTAACCATTACATGATTATTTTAGCAGCTTGAAAACACAAACAAATGATCAAACTGGAGTCACTCACTTTTTAGGCTATATAAGATTGAAAGATGCTCAGATTTAAATGTTTTTCCAAAATATGTGTCTGCTTTGTAGGAATAAAGAGAAAGTTTTACATTCATTCAGAAAACAATTGTTGACTGATGTTTCGATGAGTCTCAGATGAGAGCCAAAGGGCACAGTTCCTCAGATTTCTCTTGTCAAATGAAGAAGAAGGACTAAGCTTCTGGGTTTTCACATGAAAAACTATCACACTGCAAAAACAGGCCCCCTGTAAAATAAGTCAAAAATTCTTAAAAATTTCTTCGAATATGCAAAACAAATCTGCTAATGGGGTGAAAAAAATTCTTTTTACCAAGAATTCCATTTTAAGAAAAATAATTCTAGTCAGTAAGACATCTTTCCTTAAACTAAAATTACTTTGCTATCGAAAAACTTTCTTGTTAAGATTATTTTTCTTGCAAGACAGAAAATGACTTTTTACCTTTTAAAGATTCTGTCTTTGCAGTTCACCTGACTGTCACAGGTACATTTTATTTTAAAAAGTCAACCAGCTCACATGGAAGAATAATCAGTCAGTATTTGAAGCACAGCCTGTGGCGGTAAGTGGGGATAAGATGGAACTACCTGTGCATTAGCGCCTCATAAACAGGGTTAGCCTTCCTTTAATAGGAATTTGTGCAATAGGTGTTTACCACTGCTCTGCTTATGGTTAGAGTCCGGGTTAAAGTAATGTATTTTTTAGGAATGTTTTAAATTGTGAAAAAGTTTTCCTGCCACTGTATCAATGGTAGTGTAATCAAAATATTAGCAAACAGATATGTGTGGGATGCAAACAGACTAAATCCAAATTGGCAAAGAAAAATGACATAAAAAGTGATTATTGTTATCTGCCAAAATATATTTTTTACTTAAACATAGTTAGGCTTTATGCTATTATAGTTGGGATTTTTCTTCTTTGTTTTAAACTAAATTTTTGAGGAAATAAAGTTTTTTTTTTCAAGAAAAATGGTCTTATTTTCTGTCTTGCAAGAATCAGAAAAGCTTTTCAATAGATAAATAATATTAGTTTGAGAAAAAATGTCTTAGTGATTAGAATTGTTTTCTTAAAATAGGAATTCTTGTTAAGATCTTATTTTTTACCCGACTGGCAGATTTTCTATTTATTTATTTATTTATTTAATGGTGCAAGAAGTTTTGGCTTATTTGTAAAGGGGCCTGTCTTTGCATTATGTGTCTGAAAAGAGTTGTAGCACTTGCTTTATATTTTCTCCATACCAGTTTCATTTTGATTCATTGAATTAATATTTCTAAGTAAAAAGCAGAATAATTCTTTTTTGTTAAAGGATTAATGTTTTGTATATTTTTGAATTTTGTTTGTCACAGTCACAGCAGGTTGCAGTTGTCAATTATCCACACTTGTCCAGTTCAGTTAATTAGTTCTCAGTTGAGAAAAGTTTATGGTGTTTATGGTGTCCAGTCAGTCAGGGTGTATCCCGCCTTCGCCCAACAGTAGCTACGACAGGCTCTGGGGACCCCGTGACCCCAGAAGGGATATAGCTGGTTGGGAAAATGGATGGCAGGAGTTTCCAATCAGTCTGTGCCTGTTCCCCCGATTTTTACTTTGAGCAGAGAATAGATGAGCAGTCACTTGGTCAGAGACCATGAATGTGTCCGAATTCCCTCTCAACTTTCTAACCCTTGAATGTCTTTATAATGCAAAACTATCCAGTACCCTGGATTTTCCTGCAATTCGGACACCATGATCACTACTGTTTTATTCATAAACAGCAAATTTTCCGTCACCCATTTGTTGAAGTAAAAACCTAATAAATATGAACATTTTATGAAGAATATTTATGAATCTACTGTGTTCTGAAGATGAAAGCTTTGATGATTTATAAAAAGATGAATTTACGTAGTTATTTTTTAAATGAAAAATCCTTCAAACCCAATGCATCGTGGTCTATATTTATCAATCTAGTGAGCAATGATTCACTGTAGTTTTTTGCAGAGACATCTAGGAAATTTCCAGCGCACTGAATTTTGGAATAGTAGATTCAGACACCCCGAAAAAATGGCAAACTCCTTATACTAAGTAATGTGGGAATGCGGACACTGCCTCTGTTTCTGGTTTCTGCTTTGTAACATTTAAGTACAGGTGTCATACTTGTTTTTTATGAACTCTAATAACTGCCATCAATTCTGTATTTTACTTTTAGTTTCTTCACAATCTGACATGTTTTAAGACCTCTTGAGTACAGGTGTTGTAAAATTGTAAAAACAAAATAGAAATTTCTAAATGATTCGCAATGGAAAAGAATACGTCTGTGCTTTTAAAACCCTGTCCCTGTTGCTCCTAAAGTTTTGAAATCATCAACTAAAAACACGTAAAAACCAGTAAATCCAAGGTACAGAGGGCTTTGTTCAAAACAATTTATTTCTTAATCTATATATGCCCGGTATTTTATTTCTGATGTCTTAATTGCATTATCATTCAGAAGACTTTACTTTTATGAACATTTTGAAATCTGGAACCCATCCATTTCTGGTTTCTACACTTATTTGACAATTTTATTGTATCATCTTGAGCTTTATTGATCTCTGAATGTTTTTGTTAAGTTTTTAGCATTTTTTTTCAAAATGTCTATTAAATAGGAAGATTTTCTAAAAAGTCCTTTAAAACTGTTTGCTGGATAATCAAATTTAGCAGTTCAATCTATAAGATGGAGATCTGTTCTTGGTTAACATACGTTTTCTGTTTATGTCTTAAGCAGCACTATTAATTATGAATATTCACTAATTATTTTACCCTTTAAAATGATACTTAATTAAACGCTATTATAGAATGTCTGCTGTTGCTCAACTCCAATTTGTTTCTGCCATCCAGAACAAGAGTTATGTTACATGCTATTAGTACCAAAATATTGGTTTCTGTAAGTGTGATTATTTTAATGTTTTCTGTGAAAGTATGGCCTAAAACTGTTCTGAATCTTTGATTTGCAGTGACTTTTGCTTTGATTTAATTTTAATGTGATTCTGGGGATTATTTTTGCTGTGTTTTGCTGAGCAGCTGTTTTGAATTAAACAGATTAACTATATTAATCCGTTCCTGCCATCCACACCTGATACTGATCTCTCTGTCGTCACCATGTATTGTGATTTTCACTTGTTTTTGTCCTTCCCCTTAATTTCATTGTATTTATTATAGCCACTGATCCAGATGTAATTCTTCCTCCAAGTTTGAGTTTCATCTCAGTTGAAATCTTCTTCTGATTTTCTATTCCTTTTATTAGTCTGGTTGATGGATTTTTAACTTTTCGTTTCTCTGTTGCTGAATGGTCATCTCATCTTTATTGGTAACATTTATGCAGAAAAAAATGAACCCCTGTAAAAAATTGATGCTATTCAATGCGGTGCTTGTAACTTACTGAACCACAGCTTCGTTATCAGGTGGTTTTCGTCGACGCTGCCTCTGAAAGAGCATCTCCAGAAGAAACCTTCATGGTACAGAGTAATGTTTTTGCCATGATCCTGCAGAGAAAAATACTGAGATATCACTTAAGAAGCATCCTGAACCATTCGGACTATAGAAAGTCTGAACCAGTGGAGCGGTTTAATATAAACTATATGTTGAGTGGGGACCATTAAAATGTGATATAGCAGCATTCAGCCTCATGCCTCTTCTAAGGTGTGACGGATAAATACAAAAGAAAAAGGTATTTTCTAATTATGAGAATAAATATGAGTCCACTGAGTAACTTTATTAGCAGCAACTTCGTAACATTAGACCGCTAGTTGCTGAGTACTATTTATTATTATGGTGTGTGGGAACAATTGTTGCAATAAATCCATATTTAGATAAAGACTCCTGGTTTTTGTCTGTGAACTGCAGCTTTCTTTTATTATAAGTCAAAGGCTCTTCTTCTGCTTCCTCACTGGCTTTTTTCTTCTAAAATAAACTTTCCAAATACGTGTTTTTTTGTTAAATTTTTCTAGTTTTGAAAGTTTCAATTTAGCGTCTTAGCAGCTGCTTTAAGAAAGTAGCAGATGGATTTTCAACAAGTGGCCGAGCGACTTGATATGTGTCAAGAATGAGTGGGATGTGGTGGAGAGAATTAAGTAGTTTTTCAAAATAAAACTTCCCTCAGAATCAGATTATAAAGAAAACAGAAAAAATGTAGAGCATATTTTTTTGCTCTGCAGGCTGATACCAGCTGTTCCCGTAGCCAGGGGGTTGGGGACCGCTGGCCTAAGAGATTAGTTCCAAGATGTTGTGAAGCAGGTTCAGAGTTTGCTCCCAGTTTGCTGTTATACAGCTGCTGTGTCAGGTCAAAGGTTGAGCTGAGCGAGCAACTTTTACCTCGGACTGGTTAGGTGATAAAAACTCTGAACTATCTTTGCCCAACCCCCAAAAAACATAAAGAAAGTCATTGTTTCAAGTCATTTTAACTACAAAGGTCATTTTGTAGTCGGACATTCATTATTTTTGCATGTTAAAAGATCAAGACTTTTTTTTTAACTTGCACCAATTTAACATCATAAAAACTTCCGAATAGAGCTAAGAATCACTGGGTACCTTACGATACAATACGATGTGCGATACATTGCTCAAAATAACAATACCATCATGATATGGCGATAATGTGATAACAGATATATGTCGTCTCTAACAACTCACGATATATCAAACTTTAAGAAAGAAGAACTTGAAAAACTGTTTATTTTTTGGTTTTTAAACACAATGATAGACGGTGGTAGTTTTGCCTGAAAAAAGGTATCCATGCCGGGCTGTGTCGGCTTCAGGCCATCAACAGCCACAGCTTTGTCAAACAACTCAGGGTGATGCAGCTTCAATGCTGCCGGCCCGTCTTTTAACTTGCTGCTCTCGCTATTTTCCATGTTTTTCCCTCCGCCATTTTTGTTTGACTGTTCACTCTTCTTCGTCCGTCCGCGACAGCCAATCTTGCAACGAGCTCCCCCTTTTGACCACCCGAAGAATTGTCTTACCAAAGGATGATTAATATAACGTTTTACAGGGTCTCCAAACATAAATAAAAGGTCGATACTTGATAGATACTTGATTCAGAAAATGAATGATGATGTATAGATTTATAATGAAGTCTTTCCACTTTTGTTTATCATTTAGTCTTGGTGCCCGCAATTGTCTCTACCTTGAACTTCTTAACCACTTCTGAAGAAAACCCTATGTAAAAGCACGTAAATGCGTGTTTTGGGCTTTCGTGTTCAAAACTCACACATTCGCATGTAGCATAAACAATTTACATATCTGGAATGATATGACATCAAGTCTTTCATATGTTGGAATGCGGCTGAGAAGGTAAAAGCTTGGAGCATTGATTTCACCACTTCAACATTTTGCACCAAGCCTCTTCCAATAGGTGGCAGACATGCATCACCAAACAGTAGAAAAAAAAACAGAAGAAGCCCTCTTCTGCTTGTCCAGTGTGAACACCATGGGCTAAACACGGGTCCAAGAAGCCACATTTGCGCATTCCTGGATGGGCGTCACATAGCTTTAGTTCTAGATAGAGAATTTTAAAATGGCATCATACTTTTGTATTTCTATCTTAGAGGCATGTGGTATATGCTATGCCTTACTCACTGCATAGCTGCTTCCACACTACATTAAACAGTCAGTGTCCTGTTACGGGCAGAGATTCTACAGGGATGCCTCAACACCCTGATGTTCATACTGACAGAGTAATTTGAACAGCTGATCAGCGTCTAAAAATAGTATTTTTTTCCTAGTTTTATGCACTTTTTACAGGAATATGTGAGGCTCCAACTCCAAGGAAGTATACACAACAAGTCAGCGAAAGTAAAAAGCAAAACCCAAGACAGATTGAGCAGAGGCTGAAACATTTTTTGGCTACAAATGGGAACACTGTCTTAGACTTGTTGATGTTTAAAATCCAGCACCCACCTCCACATAAGATTTGTCAGGGCTTGAATGGCAGCCCTCTGAAGCCAGCAGCCAGTAATCGGTTCCAAAAGAAAACAGGATGAAGACGACAGCCAAAGCTCCAAAGAGCCCAGCAAAAAACAATGCCACACTAAGCTTCATGGTCCAAAAGTGATCAGCCACTTGGGCGCTGGGTTCCCACTCTCAGTCTCAGTTCTCCCTCCTGTTACAGCAAGCACGTGTGACAAGCTGGGACACAGGCAGTCACTCCTTCGATGTTGTACTATATCCACCGAGAGAGGGCTTGCTACTCCTTTCAGCTGGTTTTTGTTGGGTTACTGGATCTGCGACTCTGTTACGAGAAGACAAAATTATCCGCATGACTCCTCAGAACCCCCCACGCAGTCTGCCACCCCCCACCCTAACTAACCCTGAGCTATTTTTGATGTCTAAATGAGAGCGGCTGCTCCAGTCCACCATGGAGAAACATGCATTGAGTTGAAGAGCATGAAGGGAGGAGACTTAGAAATAACCAGTGGCAACTGGACACCCAGCGTCTGAAAAGAATGTCAGGGTAGAGGGAGGCTGAAAAGACCGAGGGCTGATATGTACCATAATACCCTGCTGTAACCCTTGTGCAATCCTAGGCACTTTACCATTGGGAGTTGGGTCATCTAGACCCACTAGACAGTGCTCTGAACCTTTTTTTTATCAATGATTTGTGATCTTCACTGGTGTCCATGGATTACATGAAATCTTTCCACCTTTATCCACCTTTGTCATGGTAGGGAGAACATGTCAATGTAAGGGTGGGGTCATCTAAGAGGGTTAAACCAGTAACATCCATGCATTTTCTTGAATTTTAGTCATACAAACTTCAACACATGGTCACCTTTATGAATGACAACCTTCACTGATGTCCATCCATTTTCCAAACCTGCTGCAGTGCATTCATGGAGAAACTGGAGCCTATTCAGCTACTGAAGGGCAGAGGTGTGGTACAACCTGGACAGTTTACTGGGTAACACAGACAGAAACAACCACACACACCTACTGGACAATAGAGAAGTATTATTCAACCCAGGTTGGGTTGGGGTGGGGGGTTGACACATGGACCACAAAAGGTTCTAAAATTTGACAGAAGGGCGGGTCCCGGAGCAAATATGTTTTGGTACTCCACCTCAAAAAAGAAAGAAATAACAGGGGATCTGGATGAAAACATACTGGTACTTTAAGCTCGATTGAAAAAAAAGGGAGTTTTTATTTCAAAACTGTGGCTTTTGTTCTCATTTTAGTTCCAACAGCATCAATGGGCTGGTGTCCCTAAGGGAAAACACAAATATGCTAGAGAAATGCTGCATTCTGGAATCATCAGAAAAATGACAGTCCCGCTCAGAAAACACATATGAGCGTCAGAAAAACAGCAGATTTTCCGACACCACATAAATGCAGGTAAACATTCTGCACCAAAACAAGTCAAATGTGTTTGTAGTGCATCATTTATGGGGAGACACCAGAATTACAGGAAAAATAAAACATTACACCACCATGCACCCCAGCTTTCAGGAACAATTTCATAAAAATGTTGACATTTACTGCAATCAATGATGACACATTGGTGGACATATTTATGACCACAAACTCCAAAGGCCTGCCTTTAAAACAGAGGATTGAGCAGTTTCATTAAAAAAAGCATTTAGCTGCTTAAAGTTTATTTACAGTATTTTGGGAAATCACCAGTTAAACTTACTCTAAGGTAGGGAGGGGTCTGAAGCCTTAAAGAGCCGTTTGGGTCCATTTCTTTCTGAAAACAACCCAGTCGGAGCCACGGTCTTTTTTTTTTATTTCACCCTTCAGAATTAAAATAGACTGACATGAATAAAACATAAACATAAAAAGGGAAATATTTTTTTAAATATGAAATAGTTTATAACTTTTGACTAAGGTTCACATGACTTCCTTTCTAAACAAAATACAGGTTGTGCCACATAGGCTCATGTTATTGCTGGGCGGCATTGGCTCAGGTGGTTGAACAGATCGGCCAATGAACGAAGGATCGGCGTTTTTATCTCCACTCCCCTCAATCAACTGTAGTAGTGTCCTTGGGCAAGACACTTCACCCCGTGGCACAAGTGTGAATGTGTATGAATGTCCCAGTGATGGTCAGAGGGGCGTACTGGCAGCATGCTACAAAACTTTCATGAACATATCTATTAAAAAAAGGACACTGATTTCCTGAATTGTAATACTTTAATTACTTTTTCCTTGTTTACAATATTTGTACTATTTTTTATTGTACTATTTCTAAAAGGTTAAACCCATTTAATAATGGCAGGAATTCATCAGAAAGCCTCATTTTTTTCTTCTCCTTTCATTCTTTTCCTCTTCTTCTGTTCTCAAAGATATTTCAATTTTTAGACACATAAATGTTTGTCAATCAAAAAAAATGTAATTAATTAAAATAATTATTAATTAAATTTAAATACCAGTGGTTATAATATTCATTATTAAATGAAGATTTTGCCTGGTCTTTGTGTGTGTGTCTGCACAGTAATTATGACGAGGAGTTTATTTCAAAGGTCATTACAACATGCTATCAGAGAATGTTATTATACCCTTTGAAATTAGAATAGAATAGAATAGAATAGAATAGAATAGAATAGAATAGAATAGAATAGAATAGAATAGAATAGAATAGAATAGAATAGAATAGAATAGACTGGCAACCTGTCCAGGGAATCCCCTGCCTTCACCCACAAGTGGCTGGGATAGGCTCCGGCAGCCCCATGACCCCGAAAGGGACAAAATGGAATAGAAAATGAATGAAAAATAGAATAGAATAGAATAGAATAGAATAGAATAGAATAGAATAGAATAGAATAGAATAGAATGTTATTTTTCCCCATTAATAATATTACTTTTCAAAGTGTATTCACAATTTTTTTTAATTGGTTGATGGAATAACATCATTGTGCGAGCCACATGAAAGAATTGCATAAGTATTTTTATTTTATTATTTTCTTTAACATAATTTATGTCGAATTTTTGGCTTTTTGGTGGCGTGAAATTTCCACCTAATGTTCTGTCAATGTTTGAATTGACCAGCAGGTGGTGCTGGAGGGTCTATTTTAACCACTAAGTCTTTAAATGAATCACAAAAGCTTGGTCATTTAGACTTATTTTAGGATAACATATCCCAAAGAATATTAGAATATATAGGCAGTAAAAAACGAAAATTGATTATACTAATAGAAAAATAATCAGAATGAAAGTGCAATAAAGTTAGTTTGACGTTGGTATGACTTTTTATTTTGTTTGTGTTTAAAAAAAATCTAAGATAAAGGGGAAAAAAACTGAAAAGATACAATTATTCTAAAGAAAAACGTATTGTTTAATATATTATTTTTTTAATCAAAACAGAAAATTGTTTTACCTATCCCGTGACATCAGTGGAAGATACCATTTTGAAAAACCCTTGGGGGTGAAACAATGCACAACATAATATTTCCTCCCCGGACAAATCCGCCATGGATTGAACAGCCAATATTATCACCTTATGTTACTAGACTTGTTTTTCTCACATGACCTATTGTCACTACTTATACAGTTAGCAAGTGAAAACATCCATGAGTTTGATGTGAACCCCCATGTTCTTCACCATCTCAACGTAACCAAGCCGCGTATTGTGTTTGGATTGTGTGACAGATGAGCGTCATCGACTTGTCTGTGGACGAGCTGTCACCTCAAGAGGATGAACAACCGGCGATGTAGCTCTTTATTCCTGAAAATACGAGGACAGAGAAGGATTATACAATGTATTTATGTGGTGGGATTCATGGTAAGCGTGGAAACAGATGCGTGACTTTTATCTGTTTGTGTGAAAAAGCCTTTTCCGGTTAGCTAGTAGCAGCGTCTTCATTCATTTGCTTGGCAGGATTTGAATTTTGTACAATTCAAAATAAATTGCAGACGGGTTATTTTTGATGAAACAAACAGTGAATTACCTAATTAAAGAGTTATCTTGTGACTTTCATTCAGCCTTAACACAAAAAAGGTTAAATATAAAGAAAATGATTTTTTTTTAAGGTCAGGCGTGTAAGTCTTTCAAATTAAAGTTATTCTTTCAGACTAATTGACTTTTTTTAATGTTTTTTTTAAACATGATCATTAAAAAAAATCATCTTCCAAATGAAGAATGTCTGTTTGATAAAAGTGTTTAATTTGTACTTCAGTACTGGATGGGAAAAAGTTCGGCCTATTGTCCTATACATTTATTTTGAAAAGTAAAAGCTTATCAGCACAGCAGAATTAGGAAAAGCTATATCTAGAATATTTTCCTAAATATAAACATTAAAAACGTTATTGCTTTAAATTCTGTTCAGAGTAGCTGTTGTGCAACCCCACTGTCATGCTTCAAAGACCGCTTTTTTTTATTGAGTTTAAGGACAACTCTGTTTTCCAATAGGAGAAAAGCAAAAACGCAAGTTTTTTCTTATCAGTAAACAAGTTTGAAACTTGATTTAATCGAGTCTGTGCTTCCCTTTTTCAAATGCTGGTCTGCTGTCACGCTTTCTAAAAATAACTGAATAGTTTCTGTTATTTAATTAGATGTAAACTTCAAGTTGCAGAGATATCTGGAGCAAAAAGAAACCGGAACCTGCCATGACTAGATTGCTGCCTGGAGGCTGAGGACCGTCTGTGATGGACTGTGTTGGAACACTGTATGAGCTGCTGTGTGCCTTCAATTAAGTCTTTGGCAAAAGAAAAAAAAAGAAAAAAGCGGCTCTGATCTCAGCAATACAGATGCAGAAGATAATAAAAGATGACTTCGTGCCTCTCTTTGCTTGACCAGGCTTCCATCTTTGTTGCCATGGTAACGATCTTAGTCAAGCCTTACCTGCTACCTGACAGGCTCTTCTGTCACATGTATCCTCCGTCAAATCATTATTACTACACAGAACGCCAATTTTGTTCAACAACTGCCGCCTAAGTTGGTTCTACAGGTGACTTTTAGATCCTAACGTGTGAGATTTTCACTATAGAAGCTTGATTCATCCTTAGCATAACGGTCTCAATGAACAATAAGGCCACCAGCAGCTCTCGTCATTGCTGCACACTTTAGTTGTCTAAATGCATCTCTCAGGGAATTTTTTAAACATTTTTTTACATTCTTGTATCTGCAACTGAATTACAATCAAGCCATGTATCTCGGAATAATCAAAGCTTACTTACTGTATATTACTTTAATCTAAAAATAATGAGGTGAGTTAAAGTCCCACAAAATCAAAAAGCCTGCGTTGTTATCTAGGACATAGTTTCTACAGAGGGGGCAGTAGTTTATTAGATATTTGTGCCTGAGTTGTGACTGGCACAGTTGACGCAGAGTAAGCCCGCCCCTACTTCCCGTCATCCATCTGTTTAACCAGCCCCTCACACCCCGAACCTAACATTTCCAGTGTGATAAAGGATATTGGAGCCATCCAACTGTGCATTTTTGAGTCAGAGTCCAGCTCAGACGAGGAAGACATAGACGGACGTAGATCCAGCCGTCTACAAGTGGATGCATCAGAATGGAGCGGAGTGGGGAGCTTGCAGTATTTTCTACATCATAAATACGTCTTTTTCAAACTTTATTTTTTTGTATGCTCTTGATTCACAACAATTTGAATAAAGAAAATACTCAGAAATAAACTTTATGCTTAATTCTCTTAATATGTGTCCTCCGTCATCAAAAAAATGCCACAAGAACATGTCAAAAACACAGAAAACACAGTTTTCATTGAAGTGGGTTATAGTTGTAGTTCATGCTTACTCTTCTTTAACCTTATCTAAAGTCACTTTAACGTAAAAAGTAATTTTGATAAATGAATATTTATTTTTCAGATGATATAAAGATATATTAGTTAAAGTGTAAAACCTGAATTTCGATGAAAATGTTTTTGCTTTTTGGTGGAGATTTGAAGTTCTTTTAGATCTTTCCTGTTAGTAAACCTAATGGGACTTTTGCTTCCTTATCAGGACTTGTTTGGGGTGAGCATGATTATCCCTCTGCTGAGTCATCATGTGAAGGCCCTCGGAGCAAGCCCCACTGTGGCTGGGATTGTGGGTAAGTCCCACTCCATTCCTTTAGAATCTGTAGGTGATATATAATTTGGTTAGCATCCCAAAGTAAAACGGCTGGGTGGTGCGTTGTGTTAAAACCAAATCAGAAGCATTATAATGTTATTGCAGGGTCCACGTATGGAGTCTTGCAGTTCTTTTCAAGCACAGTTGTCGTAAGTACTCGTTTTGCTCTTTTCTACTCTAAAACCCAATTTTTTTCCTGTTCAACAGGACACTTTGTTTCCAAAGTGGTTTCACTGGGTTAGTTGGTATTTCATGAAAACAATAAACACTGGCTGCTCCACAATGCATTGAGTGTGCACACGTTCATACACATAATCTGCTCCCCGTCAGTGACAAAGTCTGCCAAACTGACTTAAAAATAATGTCTCCTCCTCAGTAAGAGATGCCTAACCATATGGAGGTTTTTCATTCATGTGTAAGAAAATCTTTCTGTGGCCTCAAACACAGCTTGAGAGTCTGTGAAACATCTGAAGCTGCAGTCTCATCCTTCCTTTTTCCCGCCCGGCACTCCCTGAAATTGGCTTAATTCTCAGGGGTCATGGGACAAATTAAACACATAAGGACTCATCTGTTGGGTCCTCTAAGCAGACCAGCTGAATCCTGACAAACGCTGGGATTTGTGAACAGCTGGTAACCATGGCAGTCCCAACAGTGTACAATCGGAACACAGCAAACTCAATTGGTCTTAATTGCATTATTTCATCGCATGCTTGTGTGTCTGAAAAGAGCAGGCGAGAATCTAATAAATCCTGAGCTGCTGCGTGAAGAAATTATGCTGCTTTTGGGTATTTGTGCTTCTTTTTATTCTGAGTCGTGATCTGTCAGAATAAAACTAAAAAAAAAAAAAACATACACGCCCTCACTTAGGCATGAACGATCCATCCCGTGGATCATTTTTGGTGTTTTGGGTGTTTAAACATGTTCTTGGAGGACATACAGTGGGGCAAACAAAGTATTTAGTCAGCCACCAATTGTGCAATTTTTCCCACTTAAAAAAAAGAGAGAGGTCTGCAATTCCCATCATAGTTATACCTCAACTATGAGAGACAAAATGAGAAAAAACAACAAAAACAAAGTCTCATTGTCTGATTTTTGAATTATGGTGGAAAATAAGTATTTGGTCATTGGCAAAAGTTCAGCTCAATACTTTCTTAAATACTCTTTGTTGGCAATCACAGCAGTCAAAAATTATCTGTGAGTCTTCGCAAGGTTTTCACAAACTGTTGCTGGTAATTTGGCCCATTCTCCCACAACCTCAAACAGTCACACTTCAAACTCCATTAGGGCCAAGACCAAATAGCTGCATCTAAAGACACCAGAAACTAAATTGTTGACCTGCATCAGGCTGGGAAGACTCAATCTGCAATAGGTTATCAGCTTGGTGTGAAGAAATCAACTGTGGGAGCAATTATTAGTAAAAGGAAGACGTACAAGATCTCTGGGGCTCCCCACAAGATCTCACCCCGTGGGGTCCAAATGATCACAAGAAGGGTGAGCAAAAATCCCCACGGGGGACTCAGTGAATGACCTGCAGAGAGCTGGGACCAAAGTAACAAAAGCTACCATCAGTAACACACTATGCTGCCAGAGACTCAAATCCTGCAGGGCCATCCTGCTAAAGTCAGTGCATGTGCAGGCCTGTCTAAAGTTTGCTAGAGAGCATTTGGATGATTCAGAAGAGGATTAGGAGAATGTCCTATGGTCAAGTGAAACCAAAACAGAACTTTTTGGTTTCATAAGAAGGATTTCAAGGTTCTGGAGTGGCCTAGTCAGTCTCTAGATCTCAGGCCCATAGAAACTCTTTAGAGGGAGTTGAAAGTCTGTGTTTCCCTGCAACAGCTGAAAAACATCACTGCTCTAGAGGAGATCTGCATGGAGGAATGGGCCAAAATACCAGCAACAGTTTGTGAAAACCTTGTAAAGACTTACAGAAAACGTTTGACTGCTGTGATTGCCAACATAGTATTGAGCTGAACTTTTGCCATTGACCAAAAAGTTATTTTCCACCATAATTTACAAATAAATTCTTTAAAAATCAGACAATGTAATTTTCTGGATTTTCAAAATTACAAGCCTCTTCAAATCTTTTTAAGTGGGAGAACTTGCACAAGTGGTGGCTGAACGAAAACTTTTTTGCCCCACTGAATTTAAAGAAAGTTCAACTCAAAGTTGCATTTTTGAGTATTTTTTTATTCAAATTGTTTCAACTAACAGACTAAAAAATGTAGTTTGAAAAAGAAAACCTTACGTAAAGAATGTCATGTGCGGGCCACAGTAGGCTCCTTGCTTGGCTCCATTCTGATGCATCCATCAGTAAATGATCATTCCTCTTCAAATCTTTCCTGTATGCAGGGCAGCTGGAGCGATGTGGTGGGGCGCCGGTACTCCCTCTTGACCTGTCTGCTGCTTAGCGGTCTGGGCTATGGCCTTCTGGGGATGTCTACAAGCATTGCTCTATTTGTCCTCGCACGGATACCTGTGGGTGAGTCTGTTTAAGCTGTGCCTGTTCAAGAGTTCCAGCAGGTAAACATGTTTTCTTTAGAGAAGTGACGTGTATTAAACGTTAGGACCCTAAATTAGCACAAAGTTTGTAAATGTAAGTTATTTACTCCTCATTTTTAAATACTTATCTATATTTGCCTTTGAGGTGAATCCATTCATACCATAAAGTTGCTTTATTGATTTAAACGATCTGAACCAACACAGTGTTTCCCCAGGATACAAAATACAGAACGCTGTTCAAAAAAACCAAAAAAACAAGCATAACCCCAAAAAAAAGACATTTTCTCACATTGCTGTAATATTTTCCTGGTTCTTGCACTTTTAAGATTACTTCAACTGCTTAGACTTGCAGGTAATCACAAATATGAACAAATTAATCTTCTTTGATGAATTATCTTACTTTATATAAAGGATTTTATTACTTCAACAGCTGTTTTTGCTACCAGTGATATTTTGATGTAGCTTTTCTGATTTTTACAGTATGAAAGTTCTGTTCAGATTTGATCAGAGGAATGAAACACGACTCCCTCCTGCTAGCAACTGTTTTTGACAGTTCGGGGGAGTTTTGGATAGCAAGGTGAACCCTGTTTTTGCCGATAAGACATGCTCTTTGTGTCAACAAACGAAATGGAACTACTTCTAGTTTCTTTGAAGAGAATATAAAGTAAAGTAAGATTATCAAACACGTTCATCTAGAACTTTTGATTATTTTTACGATTCATTAAAAGAGAATATCAGGTTCTGTCCTCAGAGCTTAGAACAAGATCAGTTTCCTCTACATAAAGTACGGTGGAGCTGTTCCCATTCCAACAAAATCATTTCAGTTTTAGAGATTAGGCTGAAGCCAAAATCACACCCAGCTTTGAATCTGACCAACACCGTTTATTGTCGTGTTTATCTAAACAAAAGAACTTGTGTATTCTTCTTTTTTGCAGCTCACACCTAATGTGTTTTTTTTTCCTTTGGCTAAATACGGATCAGCTTCAGTGACCTCAGGCTGTATAACCCTGCAGAGATATATCTGCACTCATATATTGTCCTATTTTATGTTATTCAAGCTGGAATAACAAATACTTTATGTCAGATGTACAAATAGCATCCTAAGTTTTATTTACCTTTCAGTAAAATAAAAGTCTCTAGATTTTAAAAATGATCCACCAAAGCAATATCCAGTATTCTAAAGAGCTCTTATTTTCCTGTATTTAAAGTACATTTAAATCCTGGTATTTGTGTGTTTTGCTGTAATTCAGCCATAAAGCAGCACTTTTATTTAATAACACTCTCAGGTGCTATTGGATAGATGCTTTTTGATGCATGCTGTAAAAAATCTAAAGTATTTTTTTAAGTGTTCATTGTTATTTATTTTATTTTAAGACAGGGGCCATCCGATCTTTTTGAAAGAGGTCCAGATTTGGTGAGCTGAAAATGTGTGAGAGCCAGGCATATAAATCCCAATAGTAACATTAAATGCAAAAGAACTATTAAATGTTTTTTGTTTGTTTTTTGTTTTTTTGCAGTGGGATACTTCTCATTTCTTCACACAGAACAGAATTAAATTGAAATACATTTTTACCAAAATTACTTTGAATTCCTGATTTGAAGACCAGAAATAAAATGAAGAAGAAGTCTGTATGAGCAAAAAACATTAAATCTGGGTTCATATGAAATGTTACATATTATTTACTATTAAATACTCATTTAAACTTTTAAATGTAATTCATGTCAACAGTAAAAGAACACTAATAGTTATCTTATTCAGAATACAAAAGACTGTGGTTTTGATAACAGAAACAAATAAATCTGTTTCTTTCCTTTGGGCCTTCAGGCTCTGAAGGAGCTACAGGTTGTTGTCACAGGTTTACAACAGCTTATAACGTAATTTAGCCAATCACAACTAAGTCATCGTAGTTCTTAAAAGGTGTTGGGGGGCCACATGATATTCATTTTATGATAATAGAAAGTAGAAATTTGTATGCGAGCTGCATTTGGCCCATGGGGCCACACTTTGGACTTGCCTGCACGAAGACAATCCAACGCTTTTATGTACAGGAATGCAAATGTATCAAAACAGTGGGTGCTGCAGCCGCCTGCTTCCTGTTAGATCCAGTTTTTCAAGATGACAAACAGGATTGTTTGTCCTGACTGAACGTTCGCAGTTATCCCCTTACACTTCATCCTTGTTTCCGTCAGCGGAGACTCTGCAGAAAACCTTCTGCTTAACATGGATTCTCTTTCAGGGCTGTTCAAGCACTCGCTCTCCATCTGCAGAGCTTTGCTGTCTGACCTGGTGTCGGAGTCAGAGCGCCCTCTGGTGATGGGACACTTTAATGCAGCCTCCAGCGTTGGCTTCATCCTGGGACCTGTGGTGGGGGGGTATCTTACCGAGCACGAAGGAGGGTTTTACACGTCCTCCTTTGCCTGTGCAGCTATCTTTCTCATCAACGCTGGTGGGGAACACAAAAATGACTTTTTTATTTTTATTTTTGTTCTTTGTAATTTTTGATGGAATGGCAAACATTTCTTTTTCAGGTTTGGTATGGATGCTTCCGTGGAGCGAGGCTTTAGTTGACCGGAATGGAACCAACCACAGCAATAATAGTTCTGAAAGTTGTCATGACAACCACTGCAGGAAGTCTGTCCCCAATGGCACTCATGTAAAAAATAAACAGCCAGTGTTGTCAGCGGACTATAAGGTATGTTCCAGAGCATCGGGGTGGGACTTCCACGGGTGGAGGGGGCTGTCCCTGCTGCAGCCTGCCTGGAGACAAGTGTCCTCTGTGGGCTCCAAGATCCACATGGTGGCATCCTCAGACATGTGGGATGTCTTCCTTGTCCGTCTCCTGATGGCCATTGCCATCATGCTGTACTACAGTAACTTCTCTCTGGCCTTGGAGGAGCGCTTCGCACTTAAACCAAAGGTGACCGGGTATCTGATCAGCTACAGCAGCACTTTAGGGGCCCTGGCTGGGTTTCTGGTGGGGCCAGTCACACAACTGTATAAGAATAACATGCCTGCACTACTGCTTCACTCCACCGTGCTCACCTGTTCCCTCATCTTCCTGTATGCTGCTGCACCCAGCGTGTGGCAGGTGCTGCTCACCTCCACTTTCTTCGCCATTTCCACCACCATCGGGCGCACTTGCATCACCGACCTGGAGCTGCAGAGGGGGGGTGTCCAGGCCAGCGGGACTCTGATTGGAGCGGGACAGTCTGTCACCGCCGTGGGGCGAGTCCTGGCCCCTCTGCTCTCTGGTCTGGCCCAGGAGTTTAGCCCTTGTGGCCCCCCAAGTTTGGGAGTGGTGCTGGCTCTGGCGGCGGTAGGTTTACTGCTAAACAGAATTCCCAGATGGGACAGGAGAAGGGTGGCGGGAACGGCCAAGCTCTGACGTGCACAGCCCGAACTGATATGAAGGAAGTGCTCTTATTTGCAGCAGGCAGCTGTGGAGATCTTCAGACTCACGGAAGAAGCAGGTGTTTCTTAAACATGGCTACCTCCACCGAGTGAATCTGTTGATGAAAAGGCTTCATCACTACAGGCCCTGCAGACCCTCTTCCCTCAGAGCAGCAGGATCTGAAATCAACTGCAACTGCTGTGAGGACAGGCCTGTGAAGCTACTCTATATGCAAAAGGTGAACCAGATACTACCAGCTCTGTCTTTGCACATCAGTTTAGCAACAGAGACAATGTAAACTTTGTTTGAAAATGTTTTTTTTTGTAACCACTACATATTACAAATTCCATTAAATCACAGATGTCAGCTGTGCACTTAAACTGGAGAGCGGCTGATTTAATAAAAAAAACAATAAGATGCAGATGTACTGCCAGAAATTCCAGAAGAAAGAATGAAACATGGAAAAAATCTAGATGGCCTTATTACTGCTGTACTGTTTTGTCCTAATATTTTTTATACCACTTTTTTTCACTGCTTTGTGCATGATAGATGATTTCTGGGGTTATTTCCATTTGTATAGATGCAGCAGGAATAACTTATGTGGGTGATTTTTTTTATAGGTGTGGATTTAAGCACTTTCAATAACTTTTACAGCACTTGACTATGAAGAAATGTCGGTAACTTCCAAACATTAATTTAAAAGTTAATACAATGGAGCAAAAAAAAAAAAATGTCAGTCACTGATTCTTCAAGTTGTCATACTTAAAAAGATGAAACGTCTGTGATGTTCATCATAGATGCATTTCAGCTGTGAGAGGCAGAATGTAAAAAAAAAAATTTAAATGATTTCTAAAGAATTTATTTGTACATTGGTGCTGAAAATAAGTAATTGGTCAATGACAAAAGTTCACTTTAATACTTTGCCAACGACAGAGCTCAGATGTTTCCTGCAGCAGCTTTCCTCATACTGTAGCTTCTGCTTTGGTCCATTCTTCCATGCAAATCTTATCAAGAGCTGTGAGTTTTTTTAGGCTGTTGCTGGGCAACAAAGACTTTAATATCTTCGACAGATTCCATTTTGGATTGAATTCCAGAGTCTTGGTTAGACCACTCAAGAACCTTGACGTGCGTTTTATGTAGCCACTCCTTTGTTGCCTGGGAGATGTGTTTGGGATGATTGTCGTGCTGGAAGATCCAGACAGGTTTCATCCTTTCCAGATCAGCCCAAAGCATGATGCTTCCACCCCCATGCTTCACAGTGGGTATGGTGTTCCACATGACATTCTCCCAATTCTCCTTTTGATCATCCAGAACTTTATACAGACCTGGACATATGCTGACTTAAGCAGGGGAATCTTTGGAGCATCCATTACAACGTTGTTACTAATAGTGGTCAAGTGGGAGAGTATCCACCCTGAGACTGGTAGGTCGTGGATTCAAATCCACAGTTGAGTCATAGCATAGACTCTAAAAATTGGTCCCAAATTCTTCCTGCTTGGGTTGGATTGGGGAAACTACCGAACTACCAAATGATTCCTTAACTTATCACTCATCACTCACTCCAAAGGTCAAATGCAGAGAACAAATGTCCAACATCCAGGTGTGTGACAACTAATTGGACTTTAACTTTATTGTTTTCCAAGTTCTCTAGGTCATTGACCAGTTCCCCCATGTAGTTCTGGACTTTTTCCTCACCATTCTCAAAGATCATTTGCATTCCACCAGCTGAGATTTTAGGATAGAGCAACAGGTAACGGTATTGTCAGTGATCTTCCATATTCTAGTAATTGTTCCAACACTTTATCTCTTCTCATCAAGCTGCTTGTTTTTTGTAGATTGCTTCAGTCTTGTTCAGGTCTACTATCTTGTCCCTGGTGTCCTTTGACAGCTCTTTGGTCTTAGTGGCGAGGTTGCCGATTGTTTAACCCTTGTGCTATACAAGGCTTGTTGGGAGTGGGGTCATCTGGACCCCATTTTTCTTCAATGATTTGTGATCTTCACTGGTGTCCATGGGTTACATGAAATCCTCTTCACCTTTATCCGCCTTTGTCATGGTAGGGAGCACACGTTAATGTAAGGGTGGGGTCTTCTGGACCCCATAAGATAGCACAAGGGTTATGGGTAACCAGTTAAAACGGATGACATTAAAACAGGTAAGAAGTGGAGGATAGAAGAGGAGGAACAGCATTCTTGTTTATTTGGAGATATTTTCTTTTACATTATTTAAAAAAATCATGCTACGTGATTTCTTAGATTCTTTTTTACATTCTGTCTCTCACAATAGAAGTGTCTCTATGATGAACATTACAGATCAAACTCATCTTTTTTTAAGTGGGACAACTATCAGAAATTATGAGTAAAAATTTGAGTTTTACTATTTTGTATGTTAGAGACATATTCATCCATATCTATATTTGCTTCATCCAGGTGAAGCCATCTATTTTTAGCCTGTTCTGTTGGGACTTGCATTATAATGGTCAATCTTTATTGTGTAAGCTCTATTTTTTTATGCCAGCAAAAAAAAGATTGTGATAAGTTTTTATTTCTATCAAGTAATAAAACCACCCCAGTGCTTAAAAGGTGATAAATCAAGCTTTCCAAAAATATTTTTTTGTTTCTTGATTGTAAACATTTTTAATTTTCAGTATATGCAACTGTTTCTCCACGTTTGTCATATTTTAAGACGCATTTGTCTAAAGTCATGCACATGTGGCGTCTTCAGTTATTTTATTAGGCGTTAACAGACTGCTTTCATGAAGTTCCCTTGGCCTGTGGACAGGTAATTCTAAGTAATGTAGTTATTGATTTTAAGGTTTATGTTTCATCTATTATTTAAAAAAGTGGTAAAATGTCTAAAAAATTTGTTCACAGTTTGACTGTTTTGCATTACAGGTATTAGTTTTTCACTGAAACCCCTTCTTTCACAGCGAATGTAAAACAATAATAAATATTTATTTTTCTGTTCCTTTCTTGGTTGCACCTTTTAGCGGCATTTTTTTAAAGTAATATCTGAACCTGATCCAGAATTTTCCGCTGTTGTGTTAAACAGAATATTTATTGCAGAACTAGGTAATAAAAAATAGGCTAAAACATTTAAAAACATTTAAAGGCTCAAATGCTCTTCTTGGTGCGTGAAAAGCTTTGTGCGTATTGCACAAAAAGGGACAAAAGCTTCTTCATGTTTCAACTACAATAACAAAGCTACAACATGTTAAAAAAAAGTAACTAATGACCACTAATAGTTTGACAATTTTCTCAAAAACAGGAAGTTCTAGAGTTAAAAATCAAACAGAGATTCACTAAAAAAAATAGTTGAAAGCATAACAAGTTTAAACTTGGCAGTTATTCCGTGCTCACACTTCATGAGTGACAGCTCTGGGCATCTAAAGTGCAGGACACCTCTGAGGTATTTTTTGTCCTTTTCTTGTTCTTTCATTGGCGAATCACTGGAGAAATAAACATTTTCAGTTTCTGGAGAGTCGAGTTTGTTGCCGTCATGTCGCAGCTTAAATCCCAGAGACTTCATTTCTTCTCGTTCCACTGCGGCCGCCTGAGCAGCGGATTTCGCGGCGTCTCGTCTCTGGGCTCAGCTGCCCAAGCCGGAGGTTGAGATGCTTGTGGTCTTCCCTCCTCCTCTTCCTCCTCCTCTTCAACCTGTCTGATTCTCATTTCATCTGCTAAGCCGTTGTTGTCATCAGCGCTAAGGTGGCGACGAAGACTTTGTGGGCGGAACTGACTGCCTCGACCGGTGCTCCCTCTTTCGCTCTCGTTAAGAAAGTCCACGGAGGAGACTTCCTTCAGGGTGCCCAGCCTGTGCAGAGGCATCATGGCTCCAGAAGAGGAGCGATTGCCAAAGCGAGAGCGCTGAGCTGGATAGGCGACCTCTGACATTGTCTCTTGAGCATCTGTAGAAAAAGATGATGGCAAAATGATTACATTTAGCTGGAACTCATCTTAAATGTAGTCTAGACAGAAACTTCTGGCTAAAATAGGAGCATGCATAGGATATTGTGGTAAAATCGTGTAATTTTGTATTCCACCATGAAAGCAAAAATGGGAATATTGCGAGGGTCACCTGCAAAACTCTGCCTGGTAGGAGGAAATCTGGAGTTCAGACTCTCTCCGGGTGGAAGGGAGAAGTATTTCTGGGACTTGGGTACGATCTGCTGCTGATAAAGTTAGGAAACAATTCACATGGTTGTTACTGCTTTCAAATAAACTAAAACACTCTTTTTATTTCTGGAAAACCATAGGAGAGCATTATGCTTGTGTCAAGAGTTGTATAGTCTGAAACCAAAATAGAAACAGCAAGCACGTCCAAAGTCTGATTCACGATCAAATTTCTACAGACCCCCCGGGCTTCTGTCATAAAATCAATAATAACATTTCTAAGAACTACGAATTCTTGATTGTAATTGGCTAATTTAAGCTATAAGCCATTATAAACAACAACTTGTGGCTACTTGACCTTCAGAGCCTTATGGCTCAAACAAGAAGAATAGATGTATTTATTTCTGTAATCAAGACCACAATGGTTTGAAATTCTGAATAAGTGTGTTTTATTTCCTGTACATATGGTTTACATTTAGCTGTGTGACAGGCGGACGGCCTGTCCAGGGTGTACCACACCTTCGCCAGGTTAGGCTCTGTCAACCCCAGGACCCCGAAAAGGATAAAAAGGGTTAAGAAAATGGATCGATGGATGATTTACATCTAGAATTTTTAATCCCCCATTTAATCATGAATATGTAACATTTGACATAAAACAAGACTTAATGTTGACAAAAAGGTTTGTTTTTTCCCCCCCTCAGACTTTATTTTATTTCTGGTCTTCAAATATGAAACCCACTGTAATTTTGAAAAAAAATGTAATTTAATCAAATTCTGTTTTATGTGAAGAACTGAAAAGTTTTCCATAACAAAGAAAAAACATTAAACTGTTTATTTGAATTCAATTTTATGATAAGAGTTTAAAGAATTCAGGCAGATTGGTTGGCCATCACACGCTTTCCAAATCTGCCCCCTTTTGCAAAAGGTTTGGACCCCTGAGGTGAAGTATAGCTTTAAATCATAATAAATAGATGTCACTGATCGAAGGAAACTCGACTTTATATGACAAATTACCAGTTTTTCCTTTAATACCTTAAAGACAAAAAACTAAAACGATCAAAATCAGTTAAAAAAATTAAGTGTATTTTCAAATGTCTTAAACAAAAGTTTAAGGTCATTTATTAAATATATTTAATGTACCGGTACGTCAGATTCTTTCATAGTTTACAAAAAGCTAAAGCTAATGACAGGCATAGAAGATGGTGAAAAGGTGTTGCTACTAAATGCTCCCAAACTGAATTTGTTTGAATTAAAATTTGAAACCTTTTATTTCTGACATAAATCTTATTGACAAAAAATACTTGTGATTTTTAACCACTGACTGTACATGAGAAATGGACCGAGCTAGTGTGATGTCACCCATATGAAAGGAAGTGCTTCCGGTTTTAGTCAATTCAGTCGCCATTTTTGATGGTACAAATGCCACCATGTTGGAACTGAAATCATAAGTTAACTGATCGGTCCGAGTTGGTCTTATTCAAAATTTCTATGGCAACCACTCTTATCAATGAGAGCAATAGCTGTTTATTTCTTAATAGAAGTCTATGGGATTTTGGCTTCTTGGAACCAGCGGGTACTTTCTGTTTTGAACGCCAGCGGGTCACTCAGTCCAGTTCTCATATACAGTCAATGCTTTTAACGAGAGCCTATGTCACACATACAAGTCTAATCTCCCTTAAGAAGATAATTGCCTAACATGTAATTACGTAGGTGATTCTGGAAGAGATTGCTTCATTCAGGTCTACGCTGACAACACAGTTCTTTACTCCGTTTGCCCCTCCCTGGACTTAATGAGAAAACAGCTTCAACATAGTTTAATGGAATCCAACTTTCCCTCTCTAGACTGCATCTAAAGTTAAATGTTACCAAAACATGCATTTGGTAAGAAGGGAAACTAAAGTTAAATGTTATCAAAACATGCATTTGGTAAGAAGGGAAACTCACCATCAAATACTCCCACTATCTCCATGCTTGATGGGACACCTCTAGAACCGGTTACAGAGTACAAATGTCTTGGAATCTGGCTAGACAATATTTTGTCCTTCTCAACTCATATTGGCCATTTGCAGTCCAAGGTTAAATAAAAAATAGGCGTTCTCTGCAGAATACGCTCCTCCCTCACCTTCTCTTCAAGACGAACATTGGTTTAAATAACCATCCGTCCAAGTCTTGATTATGGTGAGGTTATCTACAGATGGGCTGGTGAGCATGTGCTGCAAAAGTTAGAACCCCTCTATCACTCTGCTGGTCAATTTATAACAAATCCTCCATTTTAAACTCACCACTGTACTCTTTGCTCATCAGTAAACCGGACTTCATTGTTCACTCGTCGAAAAAATTCATTGGCTACTGTTATTTACAAAACTCGGCTTGGACTTTCTTCACCTTATCTGAGCCAGCTTTTAACATACCTCGTCCCCTGTGTAGAATACCCGCTCTGCTAAACCGACCTTGTCAACAGTCCCGAAATCAAACTCTTCACTTGATTCGCTCTCTTTTCAATCAGCTGCAGCCAGAGACTGGATTGACTTACAAAAAAACTCTCAGATTGGACACAAGCAGATTTTAAAACCCATCTTAATGACCATTTTAAAGATGAATGCTGCTGTTATGTCATATTTTAGGGTTTTAAATTTTAGATTGTGTTTGTTCCTTCTGATTGTATTTAATTTATTTTTTCTTGTCCTTGTAACCTACGTTCTTCCTTTCTCAAAAAGGCCTTTTGCCAGGCCACAGTTGTAAACAAGAATGTTTTTACTAATCCGTTGCACTCAGTTGAACTCAACTACCTGCAATTCCAAAATGTTTGCCAACAACTACACATAAATCTAAATGTATATATTCTGTTTGAATGGGACTATTTTTAGTGCTCTTTGACAGTTTGAGCTGAAGTTGCTCCACGTGTTGGATTGTTGTAAAATTCCTGACTATGACTCAATATTAGCCTTAAACACAGTTTCAGTTGTCCCCCAGCCCGGAAGCATCATCTGTACATTTACTACAAACAAAAACGAACACCCACACAAATATTTCTCCCTTACATTACATTTTTTGTGTTGTTGAAATACAAGTCTGATTTTACAACTCATAAGAGTTGATACTCCTGAGCATTGTTGGGCTTCATACTCACCCTCGTCTGAAAGCTGCCAGGCCGAAGGCTTCGACGGATGCTGGAATGTCGTCTGATCAGAATCTCCCTTCTTTGGTTGTCATTCGGAAGGGCGTGCTTACTTGTGTATGACACAGTCTGCATATGAAAAAGCAAAGGAAAAAAAAAAAAAAATTTGCCACATGTAAAATAAGACTCTCACTGATCAAAACTCTGTTTTTGTAAACTTTAAAGACTGCATCATTCCAAGAGGAGAAAGGATCGAAATTTATATCAGTGAGGGGACGCATTCTTTAAATATCAGATTACACAACCAAAACTAGCCACACCTGTCCGAACTACACCAGTTTAAACTTTACACACTCCCAATTTTCTACCTTAAGACAATACAATAACCAAGATTAATAGATTTTTTAGAGATGTTCCAAAAGAATGAAATACTAACATGATTTCTCCATGGAGTAATTTTTAATTAAAAGCAAGTAATTAAATTTAGAACATTTTACTTAACGAACAGTAATAAACTATTTAATGATGTCATGCTAGTCTGACTTAATAACCGCTAGGAGAGACTTATAAGAGCTCACAGGAGGTAGTAAACAGGATGGAAAGACTTGAACAAGGGCAATGAATATAATGGGATAAACTGTCAAAGGAGCAGAGAGGCACATGTTTCCTATTTGTTTAAACATCAAAGTGTCTCTGAGAGGCAGTCACAGGACGATGTCATGTCACTAATGGAAAATAACTGAGCTGCAGTCTGTGCTCATGCAAAACAACCTCGGGTTTCACTGTTTGGTGCCATCACATGTCAACGAAACGTCACTGAAGTTATGGTGGTTAAAACATCAATGCAGCAGAGCGGCTGAGCAGGAAAATAAAAAAAGATTTCAAGATTTTGACCAACTTTAACCTCTAAAAATTGAGTTTCAGCAGTAGGCCTATCATATGAAACCAGTTGTCTAGTTTTTGCCTTTTTGCTCACAATAAAGTTGTTAAGAATAAAGTTTATTCAGGAAAAGCTTAACCTTTGTTGACGTTTGAACCTGTACCGTGTTGTTTACTATGACCTAAAGAAACCCTGACCACAGTGATGCTATTTTGCTTTAGTTGCAGCATTCATTTGCATCTTACACATAGCATGTTAACCCTTAATAAAAAGTAGTACACTTGAGCTATGTCCGAATTACCTCCCTAACTACTAAAAAACCTCTATAGTGTAGGACTTTTAGTGCCTTGATTTTAACAGCAATTCAGACACCACGCTCATAGCTTTTTTTTTGTCCTGTCCAGCAAATGAACTGAATTGTTTGTTGCTGAGTGAATTAGTTTAAGCGGCTTTTGTAGTAGAAGCGAACTTTATTGAGTTTTAGCTGCTCGGGATGTGGTGGGAGAGTGTTATAAGGTCATGGGATGAGTGTCATACGTAACTTACATGACATGCCACACACCATCACGCGGCATCCACACAGCTGTCTTGAGCATATCTATACAAATTTACAGTGTCTATAGAAGACTTCCTGCCACTCTCTGATCGGCTCCTCCACATTTACTAACTGAATACTTCCTCAGACTACATTGAAACATTTTAAGTTTAAAATATATATACATTGGACAGTGGGGAAAAAAAAGAGTTTGGTCAGCTACTAATTGTTCAAGTTCTCCCACTTAAAAAGATGAGCGAGGCTTGTAATTTTTAACAAGGGTTTTCCTCAACTATGAGAGACAAAAGGAGAGAAAAAATCTGGGGGGGGAAAAAAAAAAAATCACATTGTCTGACTTTTAAAGAATGTTTTTTGCAAATTATGGTGGAAAATTAGTATATGGTAAGTAACTAAAGTTCCACTCAATACTTTGCTATACACTTTTGTTGGCAATGACAGCAGTCAAACGTTTTCTGTAAATCTTCAAAGTTTTCATAAACTGCTGGTATTTTGGCCCATTCCTCCGTGCAGATCTCCTCTAGAGCAGTGGTGTTCTAGGGCTGTCGCTGGGCAACACGGACTTTCAACTCCCTCCAAAGATTTTCTATGGGGTTCAGATCTGGAGACTGGCTAGGCCACTCCAGAACCTTGAAATGCTTTTTAAGAAGCCACTACCTTTGTTACCTGGGAGGTCTGTTTGGTATCGTTGTCATACTGAAAGACCCAGCCACGTTTCATACTGAGGAGGAGGATGTTACGGCAGTGATGCCCAGTTTAGTTTAGTTTGTTCAGTTGAGCAATCAGTGATTGTATTTTATAACTGATTTAATGTTTTGTAAAATTAGTAAAGCTCATCGAGACAAATGTGTTGTAATATTGGGCTATATAAATAAAACTGTATTTAACTAAATCTTCAATGCCCTTGTTGATGGAAGGAGGTTTTCAATCAAAATCTGACTATACATGGCCCCATTCATTCTTTCCTTTACACGGATCAGTCCTCCTGGTCCCTTTGCCAAAAACAGCCCCAAAGCATGATGTCTCCACTCCTATGCTTTACAGTAGGTATGGTGTTCTTTGGATGCAACTCAACGTTATTTCTCCTCTAAACACAGCCCTTAGGCCAAAAAGTTCAATTTTGGTTTCATTTAATCGTAGGACTTTCTCCTAATCCTCTTCTGAATCATCAAAATGCTCTCTAGCAAACTTTAGATGGGCCTGGTCATGTACAGGTTTTAGCAGGGGGACACATCTGGCCCTGCAGGATTTGAGTCTTTGGCGGCATAGTGTGTTACTGATGGTAGCTTTTGTTATTTTGGTCCCAGCTCTCTGCAGGTCATTCACTGGGTCCCCCCATGTGGTTCTGGGATTTTTGCTCACCGTTCTTGTCATCACTAGCCGCGTTTACATGGGCAAAAGCGATCGGAATGAACGCCTGATCGGAAAGAAAATGCGTCATGTAAACGCGCCGTTCGGAATACTCTGCCCCGATCAGACTCATTCGGATCAGAATTTCTTTCCGATCAAGATAGGTGGGTTATACTGATCGTTTATCCGATCGTGGAGCATGTAAACGGTCATTCCGATCGTGTGTCACTGCTGGTCTGGGTTACGTCACGCATAGACGGTGTTTGGCTGAGAGAAAGCTTTGGAGCGCATACGGGACCGACCAGCTCTGCGGGGGCCCCCGTGAAAAGCGCCGCTCCGCTCTCGCCCCGCTGGCTCTCCCCTCTCTTTCACCCCTCACGGGGGAGATTCGGGGAAGGAGCGCTTCGTGCCCCCCGACGCTCACTCGGTCCACTGGCACCCGAGTGAACAGAGCAGCTGGATTAATAACTTTGTGTCTGGGTGTGTGGGGGGGTGCTTTTTTACGTGTGCGTTTTGTTATGTGTGGGAGAATTCAGACTGCGAGCCGTCCCGCCGCTCTGGGTCAGCGGCTGCAGGACTCAGGAGGAACCGTGTTCGAACAAAGCTCGGGCCGCTAGCTTACAGAGTGGCTTTGGGGCGGTCTGTGTGAACTTTTCAGAGCAGAAATAAATGTCGCTCAGTCCTTAGAAAGCTGCAGATTGCTGCGTTTCTCGCACGGTCCTGGATTTTGTGTCCATCCATCAGGCTAATGATGTTAGCCCGTGTTAGCCTGTCCTAAGCTTTCGTCCATCTTAATTCTTCCACAAAAAAGCACTGACCACACAGATTAAATATAACGATGAGCGAACAGGCACTTCATAATATTCATAACATTAATAAAAGCACATTTGGAAGATCGTCTCGTATGTTACCGAGCTGCTGCATAAATGTCTGTGGCAGAGGTTTGTTTACAACGGGACCTATTTCTGCATCCGGGGGGATTTTACACTACTGCGCATGCCCAAATTATTCATTCCGAACGAAAGTGTGAGCCATGGGAACGTTTGTTCTAATCGGAAAAAGGTTTTCTGTGCCCATGTGCACGGGTGAATTTTAACCCGACCATTGATCCGATCAAGATATTCTGCCCATGTAACCGCGGCTATTTTGACCCCATTGTGTGAGATCTTGTGGGGAGCCTCAGATTGAGGTGAGATCATCATTGGTCTTGTATGTCTTACTTTTACTAATAATTGCTCCCACAGTCGATTTCTTCACACCTAGCTGCTTACCTATTGCAGATTCAGTCTTCCCAGCCTGGTGCAGGTCAACAATTTACAGCGGGGAAAATAAGTATTGAATTCGTCAACATTTCTCTCAAAAAACACATTTCCAATCGAGCTATTGACATGAAATTTTCACCAGATGTCGGCATCAACCCAAGTAATGCACACATAGAAAGAAATCCAAACATTTATGTCCATAAATGAAGTTATGTGTAATAAAGTGAAATAGCACAGGGAATAAGTATTGAACACGCTTACTGAAATTTATTTAATACTTAGTGCAAAAACCTTTGTTGGTGATTACAGCCTCAAGACACCTCCTGTATGGAGAAACCAGTGGAATACATTGCTCAGGTGTGATTTTGGCCCATTCATCCACACAAACTGCCTTCAAATCTTCAAGTTTCCGGGGGTCTCTTCTGTGAACCCGGATCTTCAGTTCTTTCCAAAGATTTTCAATTGGATTCAAGTCTGGGGATTGACTGGGCCATTCTAGCAGCTTTGTTTTCTTTTTCTTCAACCAGTTGAGTGTTACCTGGCTGTGTGCTTGGGATCGTTGTCTTGCTGAAAGATCCACCCTCTTTTCATCTTCAGCAGCCTGGCAGATGACAGCAGATTCTGATCAAGAATGTCTCGATACTTTTCTCCAGTCATTATTTCTTCAATGATATGAAGTCTACCAGTACCACATGCTGAAAAACAGCCCCACGCCATGATGCGCCCACCTCCAAACTTGACTACTGCATGGTGTATTGTGTATTGTATTGTATGGTGTTTTGGGGGCGATGTGCGGTACCATTTTTCCTCCAAACATGTTGTGTCTTATGACATCCGAAGAGTTCAATTTTGGTCTCATCTGACCAGAGTATCTTCTCCCAGAATGTCATGGGTTTATCCAAATGTGTCGCAAACTCCAGACGAGCTTCAACATGCTTCTTCAAAAATGGAGTCTTGCGTGGTGTGCGTGCATGGAGGCCATGGCGGTTGAGTGCATTACTTATTGTTTTCTTTGAAACAACGGTACCTGCTGATTCCAGGTCTTTCTGAAGCTCTCCACGAGTGGTCCTGGGCTGTTGGAGAACCCTTCTGATGATTGTTCTGACTCCTCTGTCTGAAATCTTGCGAGGAGCACCTGGCCGTGGCAGGTTTATGGTAATGCAGTGTTCTTTACACTTCCGGATGATAGCCCCAATGGTACTCACTGGAACTTTCAGAGGTTTAGAAATGCGCCTGTAACCAATGCCTTCAGCGCATTTTGCAACAATAAGGTTGATCTTAGATCTTTGGACAGCTCTTTGCTTTTACCCATCATGCAATGCTTCTTGTCTAACACCTTGCTGGTGAGAAACCTTTTTAAAAGGCATCAATCAGGACTATACCAGCTGATATTACTTTGCACTAATAGGGGGCAGGTTAACCTTCTAAATACTGACAAATTCCAGCTGCTTTCTTGGCTTGCCAGACCTTTTTACCCCTCCTTTTCTTCATGTGTTCAATACTTATTCCCTGTGCCATTTCACTTTATTACACATAACTTCATTTATGGACATAAATGTTTGGATTTCTTTCTATGTGTGCATTACTTGGGTTAATGCCGACATCTGGTGAAAATTTCGTGTCAATAGCTCGATTAGAAATATGTTTTTTGAGAGAAATGATGACGTGTTCAATACTTATTTTCCCCGCTGTAGTTTCTGGTGTCCTTACACGCAGCTCTTTGGTCTTGGCCCTAGTGGAGTTTGGAGTGTGACTGACTGAGGTTGTGGACAGGTGTCTTTTATAGAGATAATGAGTTCAAACAGGTGCCATTAATACAGGTAACGAGTGGAGGACAGATGATCCTCTTACAGAAGTTACAGGTCTGTGAGAGGAAGAAATCTTGTTTGTTTGTAGGTGACGAAATACTTATTTTCAGACCTTCATTTACAAGTAAATTACTTAAAAATCAGACAATGTAATTTGTAATTTCTTTTCTTAGTTTGTCACTCATATTTGCGTTTTATCTGTGATAAAATTACAAGCCTCTCTCATCTTTAAGTGGGAGAACTTCCACAAATGGTGGCATTTGCCCCACTGTATTTAAAAAAGTAAACTTTAAGTAGGCTATACTGACTAATATAATCATCTTCTGAGGAAAAAGCACCGCGTTCCTAAGCTTTGACTTGGTTTTTGAACAGGACATTAAGACACAACAGTCTCCGCAGGCACCAGTCTTTTGCCCTTTATACTCTAAAATATGATCTTCGTCAAAAAATGCAGCTGACAGATTTAAAGTGACCTTTGGTTTCATCCCAGTTTTCCCCCAAAACATCTATTTCAACAGTTGAATCTATGACACCAAAATAAGGGCAGCTTTGAAAGTTTGTTTCTTATCTTACCCGCTCCCTGATCTTGTACATGTTCTTGGAGAGGATGTCGTGCATGTTCTTCAGGTCAGCAGCTAAGAACTTCTTCTTGGGTTTGGTTGAATTTTTCTTTTCCTCTCTAAAAACAAAAGTACATATTTAAAAAAAACAAAAGGGAGACACTAGTCACGCTCTGTTAGGAGGGTGTGTGGCTTAGAGCACAAGCTGCGTACTGGAGAGATATGATGGACGGAGCTGCACTGATGTCTCCAGAGGCTGTGTCCAGAATCTCTATGGCATTTTGTAGCTCCAGCTTCTTGTACAGAGCCACAATACTAGACTCTGCCCGGTTGTCTCGAAGGAGGATCCTGCGTAAAATCCGATTGTTGAACTTCATAAACCTGAAGTTTGGACAAGAGTAAGAAAATTAGGGAAACATAAATCTATAAAACACCATGATCTTCTAGCCTGAAGTACAAAAGGGGTTTACACAATTATACACATTACGTGTCAAGATATTCATGACCCTCTATTGTAACGGTAAAATATGTCAAACACAAGAGGTCTTCATCTCACATCTGTTTGGAAAGGACAAGTAAAAAAAAACAACAAGATAATTTTCTATCCTGAGGTTTTCATCAACATGTGCTCTAATGAGAACAAGAGCTTTTTCTGGTTAGTTATCAGACCGCATTTGTTTCTGCAGCATTTACACTGAATTCCATCACATTCTTTTTAAAATAAATCTGCATGTTATAGATTTCAACAGCACACTTCACAATGATTTATTCAAAAAGATTTAGTCTTTTTTTGTCAAAATACATTTCCACAGTTTTTGTCCAGCTCTGACCAATAGAAATTTAGAATATTTGCACACAATTCATTAAGAAAAGGGGGAAAATGCAACGGAGCTGGATCCACTTTCAGGCTTTTGTTGTCATGTGGGTTTCAAAAAACTTTTTTCGTTGTTGTTGTGTGTTTGGTTTTTTTTTTTTTGGTTGCCTGTTTCAGCAGTATGAAAAAGTAAGTGATGAAACAGAAGAAGAATATGTGGTTAGAGCAAATGAGCTGATTTTCACCCAAACAAAAGTACCAACAAAGCCTCTAGAGCAGTGGTACCCAACCTATATGTGGCTGCAGGCCGCGCAACCCATGGGGATTTTACCTCGGCCTGGTGGAAAAGGGTGGGGGCAGGTGTTAGCAGCTGCGGCCCGGTGGTTGGAGACCACTGCTCTAAAGGACCATTCAGTCACCTCAGGGTGAACAGAGAAACCCTTTATGCTTTTTTGCAAGATTTACATTTAACTTTAAGAAGGTATAATGGGGAAAAAAAGTAGACAACAAAAACACAATAAACGCATTTTAGAAAGCAACATTTACAGAAAAGAAATCCCCCAAAACAGCTGGAAGATCTGATTGTTATCTTTGGCAAAAATGTTTTACTGTTAAAATCACAAAGACCTTTTGGAAAAATAGCCAGAACCACTTCACAAAGTATTTGAAAGTTGCGCAAGTTCATTTATTCTTATTATATAGGCTGTTTGTCAAAGTTAACATGCTTGTGTGTGACTTGTACACCTGTGTTGGTAGCATGTTTGGGCTGGTTACATTAAAATCTACTGTCAGAAACTGGATGTACTAGTTTAGCAGGGGAAAAAGAGGGTCAACACAACAAAGAGGAAAAAGACATAAAAAGAATGTTTGAGTGTGGTATGTATTCTACACAAATTCAATGGAAAAATACAACAAAGATGTCTACAACAAAGAACAAGAGTTTCACTAGATGTCTGGTAACTATTCTCCCCAAGCAACCTACTAATGCTTTGAATATGATTTGCCCAAGTCAATCCATATTGTAGACAGTTACTTTAGATAATATAACTTCTGAAATTGGTTTAATTTATTTTGTAACCAAAGTTACATTACAAAAGAAAAATTGGAAAACTTTGTAAGGAATCTGAGGAGGTAAACCAAAACCATTGTTTGCTCACCAGCTGCAGTGCAGCATTAGTCTCTTTGCTTTTGTTAAACTTCATCATGCAGAGAGCTCTCTGACATGTAAAGTTGCATGTAAACAGGCTGGCTGCAAAAGTGTATCAGTTACAATAATGGCTGTGAACTGGCAAGAGTATTATTTTCAAAGAAGTTCACATACTTGTCCTTCCAGTAGTAGTGGCTCCACTGACCACATAAATCCTCTATGCCAGCCATTGTGTGCTCCATGAGCTGGAAGAGAGAACTTAACATTATATTCTGTGTTTTGTCTAGGGGGAAAAAAGACGACAAAACAAGGGCATTCAAAAAACAGCTTGAGTTAGTACCCTGGTATGAATCTCGATGTTAATGGTGTCGGTTTTGCGGTTGGTTCTGCGAACGTTGATGAACTCAATCAGAGGTCGAATGCTTATGCCCTGCAGAGAAGAGAGATGAGGGAAATCTGCAGGCTGATCTCGACACACCCACTTGCTCAAACTTGTTTCCCATACATTCATTCATTCATTTTCCAACAGAGTTGCCCGAGCTTATCTCAGAGACTGTTGAAGAAAATGCGGGGTGCACCCCGAACATGTCGCCAGTCTGTTGCAGGGCAACAAAACCACACTCACATTTACACCTAAGGGATATCTTATACTTTTAAATTAATTATAGAATCATGGGTCTTTTTTTTTCTTTTGCAAATTAAAAATTACAACTAATTACAACTATTTTTTTCTCTCTTGTAAAATTAGCTTAAATATATAAAAATTAAAAAAAACATGTCCTGTAAGTTTTGGCAAAACATTCGGGTTCACTTTGGCGAAAAGATGAAAAAAAAAGCATCATTATTTTTTTGTCGTTTGCCACTAAGATGAACTTCAAGATGATTCAAAGGAGGTTTATTCTTTTCAATAGAGCTCTGCAACAGTAGCATGCAAATACACAAGTTTTACACATGGACAATTTGTTTTAACATCTAAAATGTAGAAAGAATCAGGAATATTTTCTGCCTTTTTTGAAAAGAAAATAGTTGCTGCATGAGAAAAAAGGATTTCAAAGTTGTAAATATGCTTTGATCAACTGATGTAGAAATCTTTTTTTTTAAATGGCAGATTTTTTTGGGGGAGAAAATGGTATATTTAAAAGACAACAGATCACAGCTTGTAAAGCAGAATTTAATTGATTTGCTGATATTATTCTTCTATTTAAGAAAGTGTTTCCTGGCACCAGCTGGATCATTTAAAATGGGTTGTAACGTCATGGTCACAGAGGGCAAACAGCACATGTCCCATTCAGACCTGAGGCTATTAGCATCAAACCTTCAGAAGAAGGCTGGTTCAAAATGATGTGCTAGAGTAAATATGAATATCCACAGCCTGACTTTAGCAACTGTTGACATTTATGAAAAAGAAAAAAAAAAGATTTCTATTAATTTTCTTAAATGTTATGTTCCTAACTATCTTAAATAAAAGGTTCCCCCTGCCTCTGGACAAAAGCATAATTAAATTCCCATTTGGAAATTTGTCAGCAGGTTGTATTAAACCCAAAAGAAGATGGTGTAGCCCCTGCTTTACCTGAAGGAAGACAGTAAAGAGGATGATGACGATGGTGGCGGTGACGAACAGATCTTTGCGAGCGATGTTATCAGGAAGTGTGAAGGCCAAAGCGAAGGAAATTGCCCCTCGCAGACCTCCATAGGCCATTCCAAACTGATCTTTGGTGTTGAACGGAATGGTACGGAATGGGTTGATGATCTGAGTCAGTAGCAGGATACCTTAAAGGGACAGTAAACAAATAACGGTGAAGGGTTGTTTTAGTCCTAACTTTGTATCCAGATTCTGCTCCGTGTGAGCAACTGGAGTGAACAAAAGATTAATTTAAACAGCTTCTGCCAAAAGTCAGACACTGTCCAGCTTCCCTGATAGATATCTGCTAAAAATCCCAAAACACAATCGGAAAAGTTTTCAAAGCTTATTTATCTCTTAATAATGTGTATTTTTCTTTTTGTTTTTTTTACAAAAACGCTTGTCGTGCAGCGGCAACACAAAGTGCTTTCCAGGATTACATTTTTTTTAAACTTTCCCACAACTTTTAGAATTTTATGTATAAATTTAGATTTTTAAAAAATCAATTTCAATTCAGTTTTGAATCCCTGGAATCTTAGAATTTGTCTTTTTGATTCTATGTAAAACACACATGCTTCTTGCTATGCAAATGCTACAAATCAGAAACTACTACTACAAATCAACAACTTTGTGTCATTGCATCATCATCATCATGGATCGAATTTGTCAGATCAAACATCATAAATGGACAGAAAAGCCTTGTTATTCGAAATGATGGCTTGATTTTACCTGTGGAAGCACTGAGCCGTTTTGACCTGGTTGAAGCTGCAACACTTGGTCAAGTTTTCTCCCATCCCTACATCCCTTTTTAAATCATTTTACGAGTCTTTGAGAGTGAGATTTTAAATATCACGAACTCCTCTCTCCAGACGGATATTTTTCCTGCTGCCTTTAAAACGGCAGTGGTGAAACCGTTACTTAAGAAAACTAATTTAGACCCTTCAGTTTTAATAACTACAGGCCTGTGTACAACTTGCCATTTTTAAGCAAGGTTTTAGAAAAACTTTTTATTTATCTAGCTAAATGAGTTTCTCTTACAAAACAGCATTTTTTAGATAACCCAGACTGGTTTTAGAACGTACCACAGTACTGAGACAGCCTTGTTGAAAATCATTAGTGATGTCACGTGTGCCTTGGATTCAGGTCAGATCTCAGTACTAGTTCTGTTAGATCAAACTGCAGCTTTTGATACTGTTGATAACCTGATCCTTGTAAACAGACTTAAAAGACTTGGCATCTCAGGGACTGTTCTCAAGTGGTTGGAATCTTATCTAATGGAGAGAAACTTTATGGTAAGCATGGACACACACTTTTCTGGGGTCCATGAAATTAATTGTGGTGTGCATCAAGGCTCCATCCTTGGCCCCTTGCTTTTTAACATTTACATGTCATCAGGAGCCACAACATCAGTTTTCATAGCTATGCTGATGATATCCATCTGTACATAGCTATGTCTCCTGATGACACAACACCAATAGAAGCACTTTTTAACTGTATTTTAGATGTGAAATAATGGATGTCAAGTAATTTTCTGCAGCTCAACCAGGAAAAAACTGAAATTTTAGTTATCGGTTCTGAAGCTAAGAGAGAGAAACAGTTTCTGAAGCTAAAAGAACAATCATCAAGCCATTCAGAAACAGTCAGAAACCTGGGCATTATCTTCGACTCTAAGCTGACTTTTATCCCACATATAAAACAGGTGGTTAAAACTGGTTTTTATCATCTTAGAAATCTGGCTAGTGTCCACCCACTACTTTCTCTTGCTAACATGGAAATGCTAATGTATGCTTTCATCATGAGTAAAATGGATTATTGTAATGCCCTGCTTGCTGGTCTTCCAAAAACCAACATTAGGAACCTTCGGCTTCTCCAAAATTCTGCTGCACGAGTTCTCACAAAGACCAGGAGGCGGGGTCATATCACCCCAATTTTAAAATCCCTGCATTGGGTCCCCATATGCTTCAGGATTGATTTTAAGATACTTTTAACAGTTTTTAAATGTCTTAATGGTCTTGCGCCTTCTTATTAATCCAATCGTTTAGTAAGATCCTCTGGCACTGGTCTGTTAATAACTGTAAGTTATTTATTTATCAATTTTTCTTTATCTATTTTATCCATTTTATTTTGTTTTATGAACCTACAATAGATTGTTAATTTTGTTTTAATTTATCTCATTTCAAATGTTTTATTGTTTATTGCTCTTATCAATACGTTTTTTTTTTCAATTCTCATTTTTATTTCTGGTGCTTCCTTCATGGAACCTCTACCTCTGGATCGGCTGCTGTTCAGCCACTGCGGCTCTGGATGGGAACCTGCATCACTGCTTAGCTGTGGTGGAGCGGTCCCGCCTGTGATGCTGCATTTGGCTGGTTTTGCGGCTGTTCTCAGAGAGGGAGGTTCCAAATATCAGCGTTTCCAACACCTTGCGTTCGTGCTCAGCCTATTTCTCATTATCTTTCCCCATTAGTTAGGGGGGTAGGGGGTGTGAAAGAAGTGGGGGGTTGTGTGTAGGTACGGGGAGGGGAAGCCTATTTTGAAATGTTTTATTTTTGTTATTTTTCTTTTTATTTGAATGCTTTTTTTTAATATTATTTATTTTTTTATGTAAAGCACTTTGTGTTATACTTTTATATGAAAAGTGCTTTATAAATAAAGTTTGATTGATTGATTGATTGATCATTTGTAATATGTCCACACAGCTTTAATTGTTTTTAAACTAAATTTCATGTAGTAGCATTTTAATTTGAGAAATGATATATATATATATATATATATATATATATGTTCATGAAAATATTGCTTAACAATGAACCGGTCCGTGGCCTAAAAAAGGTTGGGGACCGTTGTGTCATAGGACTCCTGATTTCACTATCTCTGTTGTGACTAACTGATGATAACAGTTTATCTAAAGTTTATCTAAACAGTCATTTTATAACCATGAAACATAAAAACAAGATGAAAAATAAATCAACTGTTAATGAAATGTTTTACAAAATTGGAAGAAATTCCCATCATCATCATTACCCAGTGGTAGCACTAAAGTCCTAGAGCTAGTACCCAAAAAAGGACATGCAAAATGCTCTTTTTTCATTTTGAGACTGAGTAGTTCTTCTTACCCAAGCCTCTCCATATGAATGCAAAGAGCAGTGTAAAGAGGATGTACCCCCAGTTCCACTCGTGCTCTGTAGTTATGGTAACAACACCCAGGAAGAAGAAAATTAAAGTTTCAGAGATGGCGCTAAGCATCTTAACCACATGCCGGATGGTTGTGCAGGATCGCTGGGAGACGTTCTCTTCTACGTAATACTTCATGGTGAGGGCACAACAGACAATGCTGAGGAAGAAAACAGAGAGTTGAGGCAGAACTTCCTTCATCTAAAAACACTTTGACCTGTAGGGGCTTTAAATCTACTCACGCCATGATGGAGGAGATGGCAAAGAGCTCAGCCACTAGATAGGCCAGGTAGCTGTACATGAATATGAAGAGGGGCTCAATTTCTTGGACCTTAGAGGTGAATCTTGTTGTGAAAGCGGCCACAAAGCCAAAAAGGACGCCGAAGCCCATCCCACCAAGTCCAACCACGAGAAACGTGGCAACGCCAAGGAACATATCCACAGGTTCCACCACCGGCATCTCCGTCACAAAGCTGAACATGCTGTACAGCACCTGAAATCAGTAGTTTTCTGCTCATTTCAACAACCATCCTCAGAAAAAGCATTTACCGGTAATCAAATAGCAAATCCAAAATGTATTGATTATGACTGAATTTATAGGCTCATTTAAATCTTACTGCACTTTTTAAAAGACAAGTGTACAAAACATCTTGTTTATGAAGCTTTGAAAAATAGAAAAAAAGACATGTTACATATTTGATAAAATATTGTTTTGTATAAAATTATAATCCCACTCTGATCATCTTTTGATCCATTTTCGAAGCATCCCCAGTGGTATTTTATTTATGATCATGCTGTTTTTAGCCACATTCAAAAAACCTGTGTTGTTTTCTAAGACATAGTTTCTGCAGAGCGGCAGAAATTTGTCCCTTTTGTCTCAAATGTAACCAGTTTGGGGCAGGACTGTTGGTGCAGAGCACCCCGCAACCAGTTCCCATCACCCATAACTGAGAGCTGTTTACACACTCTCCTGCTAGCTTACAGCCCCTCACAACCTCAACTTAACATTACCAGTGCAACATAAATGGTGGGCGATACTGGAGCCATCCAGTTGTACAATTTTGAACCAAATCCCAGCTCAGACAGTGAAAACCAAGACGTACATGGATCTATGTGTCTAGAAGTGGACCCATCAAAATGGAGCAGAGCAGAGAGCTTGTGGCCTGCCCAGCGCATTTTCTATGTCACAATTAAGCTCTTTTTCAAACTGTATTTTTTTGTCTGCTCCTGGTTCACAATGATTTAAATAAAGAAATATTCAGAAATGCAATTTTACGCTTAGTTTTGCAGCACTTTTCTGATTATGGAGGACATATGTAAAGAAAATTTAAGCTCAAAATTGCATTTCTGAGTATTTCTACGTTCAATTCATTGGGAAGAGGGAGTGGAACAAAAAAATACTGTTTAAAATAGAGCTTACTTGTTATGTAGAAAATACATTGGGTGGGCTACAGGTTTCCTGCTATGCAAACAGGGAAGGGAAGGGGGGCGGCGTTGCTTTGCGCCTACAGCTCCGCCCACAATTCAGTGGCAAATTTCTAATGAACTTCTGCTGCTCAGCAGAAACTGTGGCTCAAAACATTATAATCCAAATCAAAAGGCCACTGGGAATGCTTTGAATATAGAGTAAAAGATGATTGGAGTGGGTCTTGTAGAGGTGATCAGGGATTCCATTATATTTTTATGCTTCTTGATTATGCATTTACTTGAATCCATACATATGAATGAACATTGGATTGTGAACTGTTTTTGCTTGCTACAAAGTGAACAGTGAAACCTGCGTGCATCACCAGATAAGAAGTGCTAGGGTCACGTTTTCTTTTCTGTTCCGAGTTGTTTATGGAACAGAGACACCTGTGGATTGCAGACTAGACTTGGAGACGGGATCGTCCTAAAATGGCATGGAAACGTCTGCTTGCTTGACACAGAATCTATCTAATGATGTATTTTACATGTTGCCCTGTTGGATAATAAAAAAAGCTGTCTGCTTTGGGAGCAGATGACAGAGGAGTTTTTGCCTGGTGGTGGCTGTGCATCTCTCCCCTTTGCAAAGGTTTGAACTTTCATGCAGACTCTGTGTGATTTATTTCTTTTCCCACTGCACATTAGATTTTTGGTGCCCTGAACCATTCAAGCTTGCAAAGGCCATACGAGCAACATTGTTGCAACAACGCCGCAACCGTCTTTAAGTGCAGACAGGAATGGAGAGTGGTCAAGCCCCTGGCAGATTTTTAGTGCACAAGATGGACTGTGATCAGAGCCCAAGTATTCAATGATCCCCTGTCAATCAAAAATGTCCTCATATATTTAGCCCAGTTTAATCTTTAATATTAAACAAATTAAGATTAACAAAAATTCCACCACATAACTTTTTTATTTTTTAATGTAAAAACAAACAAACGTGTTGGAACAAGACTTCCATGTCACTAACCTGTTAAACTGACATGGCTCCACCTACATTTGTTTTTGAACCAGCTTTAAACAGGAAGTTCAGGTGTTCGGCGATCTTCTGATGGTTTGTATGAAACTTTCTCAAGTTCTAAAAATGCATTGTTTACTGCTGTTGGCAAATCTTTTAGGGGACAACAAAAGTTTCTTTGGGTCGGGCTACTTCTGGGCTCGACTTGTCCACTGCTTTCTAGCCCCAACAATATGCAGTGAGTAATAAGGCCACCACTCCAAAGTAAAGAGTTTTTGTCTGTGGGTGGAGCGGTAAGTTTCCACATGAGGCGATGGGAGGTGGAGACGGGATTAGAGCTACACAGTACAGACATGCATTGCCTCCTCCCGTGCAACATGTAACTGCCACCTCAGAAACTGGTTTGGCAACATCTAAGCAAACAGACCCTGAATGGTGACGAGATTCCTTCTGTGGACACATTTGTTTCATGTCACTGACATTCCCCGAGTTTCTCCTCAAGTAGATTTATCAGGTCAGCAATGTTTTTTTTTTTTTTTTTTAAGTTTTGGGATACTTTCATATAACAGAGACTGGCACCGTAATTGAAGATTTCCGATGAAACCTGAGAAAACCCTTTAATCGAAACTTTCAATACACCCACAAACAAAAGCACAAAAAGTTTTTAGCCTAAAAACTGATCCAAGATCTGCTTGAGCTAAAAAGGTAAAATTCCAGTTGATGTTTCCTAAACAAAAACTGGATAAAGTACTACAAACTAGTCTGGTTTTACAGCAGATTATACGAATATATTTGTAGAGTTTCTGAGACCTGAAATATAATTTAATTTATTTTAAATTTCTGTGCAACTCACCACAGTCACGGCGTCGTTGAAGAGGCACTCCCCAAACACCACGATGTAGAGCTGCTCATTGACGCTTACATCCTCAAACACGCTGAGAACTGCCACGGGGTCCACAGCCGAGATGATGGTGGCGAACAGCAGGTTCTCCTGCAGGTTGATGTCCTGCACACCAAACGCCTCAATCTGACAAATGGCAAAGAGGGACATCCCAATGCCAATGCTGTTCCACAGGGTCCCAACCACAGCAAACCACAGCACCTGCACATACAAGGAGAACACTTCCAGATGGGAGCTGGACCGGAGCACCAAAAAGGTGTGGCTGATTGGAAACCCACCGTGCCAACGTTCTCAAAGAAAGGTCTGGTGGGAATGAAGTAGCCCGAGTCGAGGACGATCGGGGGTAGCATGTAAAGGAAGAAGACGTTGCTGGTGAGCACGGCAGGGGGCTTCTCGTGGACCGAGTACATGATGCCCCCCACAATCAGACCAATGCTGACGAGAAGGCATGACTCAGGCACCCAGAACGTGATCTTGGGGTACACATGAAAACCTGAGAAAGATGGCAGATGAGCTCAACAAACCAAAACAAGGAGATTATTCAATCCACCTGCATTTCAAGTCCCTTTACTCACCTATTTTAGCAAATGAAGCCAGCAGCATCCATAGGGTGATCTCAAAAGGGATCTGGATCCTGGGGTAGTTCATTGTAAACACAGGTAAGTTGGATTTTTCCTCTTCTGGATAAGGCTGGGGGACATTATCAGGCTTAATCGGAGGCAAAATAGTGACACTGGCAGTAGGTTTAGATGGAACTTCAGCTCTGGAGCCATAAAGAAGACTTAAAAACACACAAAAAATAACAAACAAATCCACTCCTCTCCTTGAACTTGAATCCATGATGGGTAAAAAATAAATAAAATATTAAAATGTATTTCCTGTTATGTAGACTTGCGTCAGTAAACTCCAGTCATTCCATCAGACTTGAGAGACCGAACAGAAAACATCCCCCCTATTTTTTGTTCTTTTTAAAAAAAAGTTGACTTTATGTCTGCAAAATACGAAAATGTAGACAAGTTTCACCAGCGGGAGGACGTTGGAAGAAGCGCTGGCATTTGCTGAAGCGCCTCTTCCAACTGCGGCACTACGACACACCTGCGGATTCACCTGCATGCTCAAGTTCCCACACTGACAGGGCGCGCCCACCTGCCCGCCTCTGATTGGCTGTCCGCAGCAGCAGCTGGACACGGAGGCGCAATGCGAAGTTTCGGTGAGGTTTCCCACTTGAGCAGTAATTCCAGATCAAGTTTGTCCAGTTTCCAGTTTGTCCTATTCCCCATTAAAGAAACATCTAAGACATGTTTTTATTTGTAATAAAATGTGTATATTTTATTGTGGGGGTGGAGTGAGTCCCCTGTGATTTGTAGTTTAAATAAAGTTTGTACTACATTCTATATATTGTTATTGTGCACTAAAAATAAATGAAACATCTCCCTAAATGCGCAAAATTTCCGCTTTCATGCTTTGAACACGGGAAGCAAATGCTTGGCCAGTACGGTTCCTGTTTGACTTCATATCTGTCATTTTGAACAGGAGGAGGGATTACAGGTTTAGCCCACAAATTCCATAACTTGTCCTCCTCTCTGACTGTAAAATGAAATGGTTACTTTTTATATGATATATATATATATATATAGTAAACTTCAAATAGTCTGTTAGTATACTTTCCACAATACACTATACTTGTTATACTCAAATATACTTGAATAAACTTTAAGTGTACTACTTTTGGTAATAGTTATCTTCTAAAAGTAAGAAAATATAAACTGATAAAGGCTAAAAAAATATGTTAGAACTTGTTAAATTCTGAGAGGCATGTGTTTTAACAGCATTTATTTTGTTTACCATTCTTGTCAAATAGATGTTAAGAGCATTTTGCAATGGATTAAGCCTATGTTTTAAGTACTTCTCAATGTTATTGAATTTAATATGAACTGTCATGCTTTACTATCTTCAATGTAAAGCACACACTATTGTGTTCTATTAAAAAAAAGTACATAAAATAAACCATGTGTGGTTTAGGTGGATTTCATCTAAAAAATTACTTGCTTTACTTTCAAAAACAGGTGCCATCATGGAAAAAAATAAATGTGACTCCTATAACCACTTTTGTAAAAACGTATGTTTCTTGGATGGGATGAAAAGGTGGATAAATAATCCCCTTTTATTCATTAAATTTATGTTTATAAATGTTCATCAACCTTGACTTGTAAAATCAGCTGAGTTTTATTTGGTTAAGTAATATCTTAAAGTTTAGATTGAAACTTCCTGCCCTTCAAACCCCAAAGAACTATACTTGGATATTTTTAAAAAAAATCTGAAAATAATTTATGTCAAAAACAATTATGAAATGTATAAATAAACCAAGCAAGTTGTATTAGATTTAGAAACAAACGTGTAATGCTCCTCTCTTTATTACAGCAAAAAAGGAACAATTATTATTGTACCTTGATTTTTTTTGACACATGATTATGTTTGTAAATTAAATGGTAAAGACAGGGGGCTTTAAATAAACGTTTATTTTATTGTTTACGTTAAGTAATTTCCCCTTTGTAGTATCAATAAAGTTTTGTTTTATTTTATTCAATTTTTTTATCTATTTTTTGACTGTTATAACGTGCATATTTTGTGCATCTAACTGCAGTACCTAATTTATATCAACAGGGGTCAACGTTTATCGTTTTGTTTATCAACTGTGCACGGTGCAGACTTTCTTTCGGGTCGTCAGGTAGACAGCGGCCTCCAGTGGCCGGAGGTGTTACTGCGTCGGGGAGGATTTCACTTCTGGATGTGTCAGAGTCAGGGCGAGTCTTGACTGCAGACGTCGTCGGAACAGCCAGGAGGAGCATCACTATGGATGCAAATATTTCCCCATAACGGTACGAAAACGTGTTTATATTAGCGTGTTTGTTTGTGTATAATTCTCGATGTCATCGTGGGGCGTTGTTTTCTTGCAGCCCGAGAAGAGACAGCAGCTGGATGAGAAAAAGAGACGAGAGCAGCTCAGCCTTTACGACACGTTAACTGATGTTTGTTTTAAATACATTTGATTTTAGGAACACATTTAAATTTATTTTGTATTTCAGAGTGTACCTTTCAACAGTCTGAATGAGCATCTGCAGGTATGACGTAATATTTTGTTATTGTCCTGGATTATAAATAGAGTCCTTAAAAGCAAAGACCCCATTAGTGCTTGCTGCTGCCATAAATAGACCTAAACAGAGATGTGTGCTACTTTAAAATGGGTTCCAGAGTAGCGTGCAGTTTGGCTGCAGGTCGGCAGAAGATTTGATGTGTGATTGGACAGAAAATCTTGCTTCTTTGCTGTGAATCAGCGTCATTGCAGGCCTGGCTGATGTTTGGGTTACAGCCCACAGGATTAAACTTGAATTGCTGTTTCCTCTGAGCTCTGAGCTGATCCATGCTCTGCTTTGTTGTGATGACCTGGTCTTCTATGTTTAGATGAAGATCATGCAGATCATGAATAATTCCATCTGCACAGTCTTTGCTAAACACATTTGTATGATGACATGTATTGCTTTATTCTTCCATTTGGGCTCGTTTTAATGCATTGTTGAAACATTTGCTTCCTAGAATTTACTCATTCTTATTCTCTGTGATCTGAAAGGTCTGATGTCCTGAACTGCAAGCATCTGATTGTTTTAGGATTTCTTCTTTTTTGTTTGAGCAAATTTGCCCCTCCTACATCCAAAAAATCCCATCAATCATTGCTCAAACCTAGAACTCGGTCAAAATTAATTTTGGACATAGGGAATGGCCCCGCCCCCCAAAAAATGATGACATCACAACAGGAGAAACCGTTTAAAAAAATTAATAGGGCCGAAATCTCTAATAAGGCTCAAAAAAAGATTTTAAAATCTATTAACCGAAACACGTTTCAAGAAAATCCAAAGGGAGTTTTAATGTATTATGGGATGGCCATAGGCCCTCTGACTTGGCGGCAGTTTTGTGGCAAAGTGTGAAATTTGGCAATTGTTATGTTTTTGCACAATGTGGGAAAAGAAACTTTTACTAAAGTGATCTTTGGGGAAAAAATCACACACGCCACCAGTAAGTCTACAGTCACAACCGAAGTTTCATTGACCTTTGACCTCGGGAAATGATTTTTTTTAACAGAAAACGTCTTTAGTACCCGCTACAAATGTAAACTCTTCCTAGGGATTTTGACCTAATACTGCCTAATTCCTTCAGTTCGATTAAAATTAATTAGGGCTGCTGATATGAGGAAAACTCGCGATATGCAATATTTGTGATCAATATTGCGATGATGTAACTTGCAATAAATGAACAAATAGCAAAAAGAACAAAAACATTTCCATTTCACAGCAAAAGTTTAGTTTGAATAAGAGTCAAAATACCTTAAATTATTCTCCAAATGACCCTCGTCTAATAAGAAGGGCAACATCTATTATAGAAGCTCCATCTGATTGGTCAAAAACGTGAAGGGCTCCATCTGATTGGTCAAATGCATAAAGGGATTTATTCAGTTCATTAAATAGTTCAAATTGCCATATGATTATTTTATCACATTTAAAATGAATTTTATTTTATTTATATAGCCCAGTATTACAACAAAGTTGTCTCAATGGGCTTTAAACCAGTAATTGTACTAAATAGAATTACAGAATACGTCAAATACAATAGGTGATTACTAAACTAAACTAAACAGACTAGGCTAAACTGGGCATCCCTGCCCTTAGACCCTCTTACTCGGTAAGGAAAAACCCCTAAAAAAACACATTCCATGACAAAAATGAAAAAAGTAGGAGCACAGATGAGCTGGAGGCGAGGTCCACGGCCAAGAACAGGAGCAGGAGCACAGACAAGCCAACTGGAATCTGGAAATCACTCCCGCTCCCCCAGAAGGGAGTGGTAAAGAGAAGGGGGAAATTCTTTTATAATCACTGGAAAAATGCTTGGCAAAAAATGTTGGAATTAGAAGTTGTAGATTTTGCAGAAGAACTCCCTATACGGTTGCTCCGCGGAAGCACGCGTCGGACGGTTCAGGCTTCCACGGCGTGCGTTAAAAAGTAATAATGCATGCTTCGTCGGCCATTAACCCTTACTTATTGCAGTCTGCATGGCACTATTGAATATTTAAGTTGATTTACTGTTTTTTATAAAAAATGGTTTTCCAATTTGTACAGCTTTTAGATTTTTAAAAACCAAAACTTGCATTTAATCTGCAGATGTTTTGATTAAAATGCATCTGATATATTTTTAATTACAGATTTTTGGGTAATAAAAACTTGAGAAAATTCACAGATCAACTGTTAGACCAATGTAATAATTTAAACCGAAAGTTGTGACACAAAAAGCAAAGCACCAGATGTGCAAAACTACTTTCTTATTTATAGTTTAGGATTTATCAAAGGCGCAGTGGTTAGCGCTCTTGCCTCACAGCAAGAAGGCCCCCGGTTCAAGTCCCGGCTGGGGGACGTGAAAAACAACATCAATAGGGGACCTTTCTGTGTGGAGTTTGCATGTTCTCCCCGTGCATGCATGGGTTATCTCCGGCTTCCTCCCACCGTCCAAAAACATGCTTCATAGGTTAATTGGCAACTCTAAATTGTCCATAGGAGTGAGTGTGAGAGTGAATGGATGTGTGATTGAGAATATCCTACCCTGCGACAGACTGGCGACCAGTCCAGGGCATCCCTTGCCTATACGCCCAAGTGGCCGGGATAGGCTCCGGCAACCCCGTGACCCCGAAAGGGAATAAACGGTTAAGAAAATGAATGAATGAATGATTTATCAAAGGCTTTAAATATATATTTTAAAAACATTAATATTAGCTGAACAAAAATTAGGATGATGTAATTTTTTTAAAATGCATTTACATTTTAAATACATTTAGGACAGAATTAGATCAAATGAGCACAGATTACTTTCAAAAATTACTTTCTCACAAAATGAGAATACCATCTTAATACAAGTTGTCCTATCTTAATAAATCCTCATAAAATCTAAAACCATTTCTTATTTTGTGGACATAAATGCACATTTTTGCTTTTTAAATAATGACAATGAATGCCAGTCTAACTTGTCAACATTTTCTCAGCTTTAAAATAAAATCCTTCAAACTGATTCAAAACTTTCAGTACATTTAAAGGTTATTGAGGCTTAAATCAAGATTTTCCTTTGTCAAGAGTTTGGAGGTAAATGATTTGATCTCATTTGAATAAAAATGTCCTCATTTCTAGATCTGAGCTCTTAAAGACAGACTTCGATGAAAATTGTTTTTAACGTGTTCTTGTGGTCTTTTTCACATGATGGAGGACATACTGTACATAAAAGAATTTAGGATTAAAACTGAGTACCGATATTTCTTTTTTCAAATCGTGATGGATCAGGAACAGATTAAAGAAAATGCCATTTAAAATGCCTCTCAATTGCAGTGGAAAAGGATCATGGGAAAATTCAACTTTTTAGCATTTTGTGTGAACTGAATCCCTTCAGTGAGTTGATGAAAAAAACGTTCATGGGGCGTTTTCATGCGTTTCATCAGATGAGCATCCTTTTCAGCATGTGGTTGATGGCAGTGAGACACATGAAATGACGACGTTGCACTGCTCCCTGTGGCTTTACATCAACATCCACTGGAGGCTTCATATAGAGCTTCCTACAGCGCTCCAGGCAGTGCAGATCACGGCGTGTTAAAAGGCGTCTCCAGCTGACAACGGCGTAATGAGGCAGAGCATCCATGCTGCAATTGTCATCTGCTTGGGTCTCTGTTTGATGAGCCAAAGCGGAGGCTAAAGTGTCAGGGAGAGCTTTGTCTGCCTGTGTGGAAACTTACGCTTCAAAATGTGCACCACTACCAGGCCGCTGTGTTTCTATTTGGACGTGCCAGGTGACGTCAGAGCACATTCATGGCTAAAAATAGAAGTTCATTGCAGAGATTTTTTTTTTTTTTACATGCATGGATAAAGAGCACACAGACCGCATCAAGAAAACACACACACTCAGCAGTGGCTTATATCCATCAGCTGTTTTCAGAGAAAAAGGCAGAGCTGTGAAAATACCACAGAGGAGATGCTAACAGAGTCTGACGTTCCACCAGAGATCTACACGTCTCCCTCTCAGGGAGAAACAGCTCTTAGTCATCTGCTGTGCCCTTTTCCTGTTTCTCTTTTTGAACATTTTACATTTGTATTGTCGTCATTTCTTCCCCGCTGATAACAACTCGCTGTTCTGTCATCGTGTTTGTCTGTAGAAAGGAAGTGAATCCTCACACGAATGTCGGCTCTTTCTACTTACACGTCTGACATGTTTCTGTTGGGCGGTTGTGTCCACTGTTACGTCAAACGTCTAAGATCCATCAGCGTTTCCTACTTGTTAGTCTAAAAACACAGCAAAACGATCAGGAATAATGTGTAAAAAATAATCTTCTTAGGGGGGTGTAAGTTTTAGAGGAGCCAAATATCTTCTTATGGCACACTTGGCACTGCTGTGTTTCCTGCACCCTTGGAGCAGCCGTATGTGCTTCTACACTGCAGAAAGAGGTTGCCTAAAAATAGGAAAAGAACACTCATCTTAAGAAGAATATCACTAGTAAATAATAGCATTATCTGCTAATTTAACTTAACAAAATTCAGAAACAGCAAGTTCCACACAAACATTCATAAATGAAAAGAGTTCTAAGCAAAATGTTTTTTTTATGTACCGGTAGTTCATTTTGATTACAGTGGCAGTGTGTAATAAGTGGAAATTACTCATTTTAGAACAAAATATGAACAAAATGAGAATACCATCTTAATACAAGTTGTCCTATCTTAATAAATCCTCATAAAATCTAAAACCAGTTCTTATTTTGTGGACATAAATGCACATTTTTGCTTTTTAAATAATGACAATGAATGCCAGTCTAACTTGTCAACATTTTCTTAGCTTTAAAATAAAATCCTTCAAACTGATTCAAAACTTTCAGTACATTTTAAGGTTATTGAGGCTTAAATCAAGATTTTCCTTTGTCAAGAGTTTGGAGGTAAATGATTTGATCTCATTTGAATAAAAATGTTCTCATTTCTAGATCTGAGCTCTTAAAGACAGACTTCGATGAAAATTGTTTTTTAACGTGTTCTTGTGGTCTTTTTCACATGATGGAGGACATACTGTACATAAAAGAATTTAGGATTAAAACTGAGTACCGGTATTTCTTTTTTCAAATCATGATGGATCAGGAACAGATTAAAGAAAATGCCATTTAAAATGCCTCTCAATTGTGATGTAGAAACTGAGAGAGTGGGCCAAAGTCTCCCTGCTGCGCTCCATTCTGATCATCCACTTGCATACAAATAGATCGACGTACGTCTCTTTGTTTTTTTCTCGTCTGAGCTGGAATCTGTATCAAAACTGTGTGGTTGGATAGCTCTGAATATTGTTCGCCATTTTTGTTGCACCGCTAATGTTAGGTTGAGGGTGTGAGCAGGAGAGAGTGTACACAAAGGGATGATGGGATATCCGTAGAGGCTTACTTCCGCGTCAACAATCCCGCCCACAACTCAGTGGTGAGTTTTTGCAGAAAGCAAAAATAAGTTCAAGTAACTTCAATCCTGTTAAAATATCTTCAATGTATAAAAACCAGGTTTTAAATCTTTCCAATTACATTGTGCATTGCACAGCCTTCTCTGTAGAGACTATTGTCTCCTTCACTTTTATAGATACTTATCTTAAAAGGCATGTAAACATACATTTATGTTTGCATGAAAGAATAAACGTCTTCAGCCAACGACTGATTTGAATTGTTGTGAAAATTCTTAGAAGAAGAGCATCTGTTTCTGAAATTCGTGTGTCGGGGTGATACGTTTCAATGAAAGCAGAAGTGAGTTTTTAAATAGCAAACGGGCTCGGAGACCGAAGAGGCTGGTGCGGCGTTTCATTTCCCCAGCTGTGAGAGAAGCTGCAACTTTTTTCCGCACTGAATTTGTTAACACGTTCAAGATTCAACAAACAGAGAAGAAGGCACGAGCCCTCATCTGCCGTTCATCTCAGAATGACGTGTCACAGGAAACACATTTTTAGATCCATTTCAGTCTCGACATCAGCAAGGCTTTTACTAATTAACTTTTTTTTTTTTTACTGCGATGTCGCACTAAAGAAAAAAGGGGATCTAATTTGGGCTGAAATCATAGTAATGCTATATTGATGGATCAAATGTACTGCCTGGTTTTCATTTTCTTCATGCTAAAAACAGCTTTTTTTAAAGAAAGATAGATAGATAGATAGATAGATAGATAGATAGATAGATAGATAGATAGATAGATAGATAGATAGATAGATAGATAGATAGATAGATAGATAGATAGAAACTTTATTAATCTCCCAAAAGAGAAATTCAGGTGTCCGGTAGCAAAACACACAACCACACACAACAAACAACAGTAAAAAGACAGTTCATATCAGGCAGGTTAATTAAACAGCCTGTTAGCCTGATGAATGTAAAGAATAAAAAAAAAAAAGTAAGATTTCTTAATTTTTAGTTAAAGCCACTAATTTTGTGAAAATGGTTTTCATAACCAAATTGGTTTTAGAGGAGAGATTTGACAAATAAAAGTATATTTAATCAATTTGTGATTGATTTAGTGATTTGGAGGTGTCACCCAGCCCTTAATATTAGGCATTCATTCTGGGGTTTTCTTTTTGCTCGTCCTCCAGACTGTTTACCGGCAGACCACCCCCCCACAAGTGTCCTAAAACGGATTCCTCTTCTACTTGACGTCGCTTTGTCTCTTGAGTCCATCCTCAGCTCTGACGTGAGTCCGCCATGGCTGGGAAGGAGCGCAGCCCCCGCCATCGGCCGTGGTCAGTCTACCGGGCCAACACCTTTGATCTCTCAGCTGAGATGATGGGACTCGCTCTTTCAGGTAACCAAGTAACCGTAACCATGGCACCCTGTGTGCATCGTGGATGATAGAACTGCAAGAATTTGGAAAAAAGATGGTTTTCGTTTTTAAATCCCCCAGGGAACAGTCAGGATCCAGATGAGCCGGTGCTGGAGTTCAGTGTGGGTGAGTTCAGAAATGTCATGTAGAAGAGAAACATGTATTCATTAAGATAAACAAAAAGAAAATGCAGTCATTATATGTAATTCATAAAAGTATTCCTTAAAAACTATTTTGGTATTTTCCACAAACAAAACATACTGCAGGATAAAGACAAAAAACAATCGCACTTTAAGTTTAACGTTTACTTTTTTCAAAACAGGTATTTAACTAAAATTGGAACGTAATTCCTTTATTTTTTAATCACTTCCACCATTCAACCTACACTGAATCAAATCTATTCTTCTCCCTCTGTTTTAAAGTCTTTCCTTATTCTTTTTTATACTATAAAGAAATTAAAAACAAGAACAAGGAAAAACTTAAAACTTCCAGAGAGCAGGGCAAAAGGCAGCAATACAGTAAGACACTTCTGCCCTCTTACGATTTATTAGACCAAGGAACAGCCAAGACTCCAAAAAACGTAGGTCTAGACTACAAGAATACCACATTTTTAGAACAATAAGGTTCAATAAAAAGTCACTTTTTTCCCAAAAAACGGCATTGCGCCTTATAATCCAGAACGTCTGATATAGGGATTCCTTCTGGTTGTGCTTACTGATGTTGAAGCGATTTTAAGATGTTGACAGCACTCTGTCAAAATGTCAGGCTTGAGTTTTTTACCAGTTGCAAACAAGATTGGGTGTTAGAAATAAAATGCTAACGTGAAGAAACGTGTAGCAGTGTTAGAATGTGTGTGTGTTATTAAGAAGGTTGGGAGTTAGCGTAGTTATAATAATGTTTGTTTTAGTGCTATCAGCCTGGTTTTCTACACGTTGCAAACATGGTTGGGAGTTGCTGGTATTATGAATAACGTGGCTAACGCTTCTAATGCATCTTACCTGTAGCGCTTTACAAACATGTTCTGGAGTTACTGTGAACACGGTTAATACGGTCCGACTGTCGCACCTATCTATGATTCTTTTGTACAGGCCACCTTATATATCTCAGTCTCAATAATCAGAATTTGCATGAAATGACATTTGTGAATCGGAGCGTGTGTATTTGTAAAACCGGTTGTGTGCATTTCTGATTATTGAGACTGAATTAACTCCATATATATATGACATACAATTAAAAATAAGTTCAAAAATTGTTTATTGACGGTGTGGGTCATAGTCCGGTGTGCCCTATAGTGCAGATACACTTTTAAAAATAAGTGCACTACTTGTGAGGAAGCATGCTAATATATTTGTTTTAGTCTTTCAAGGCCCACATGCATCGTGTCAAGAGCATTTGCATGCATGACTTCTTATGGATGTCAAGATTTTTCATTTGTATGAAGATGTGTTAACAGATTCATGGCAGATGATGAATAAAGCCCTTCTCTTTACCCGTCTTTTTGATGCATGCCAAACTGACATTTACTGTATGTAAAACATTTACGACACTGTACAAACATCTTCGTCCACACAACTTAGACCAACTTAAGAATAACGTGTGTAATAGTTTACACGTTTTTAGACCTTTTTTAAGACTCTTTTAAAAAGTCGAGTGAAAGGACAATTATTAACAACTGTTTCTGCTGGTATTTAAGAATTTGCTCTTGATGCTCTTGCACCAGTGTGGTGCCCTGATGCCTGATGGGTGAAAAATGGGCAAATCTGTACGGGGCACGCAGGTGGCCTGCAGGAAATATAAAAGTTGCAGTAATCATAATTGTAATTTCGCCATAGGGGGAAAATATTTGTTCAAATTTTTTCTACGGGCATGCTGCAAGTAACAGGCTGTAGTGACCAGGTATACCACACAAAAGGGTGAGAAAGGGTGAAGTGGGTGAGTTGGGTGAGTGAGAGCTAAATGTTTGGAGTGACCCCTTCCCCCTGACGTTCCAAACAGGAAGTAGTGATGATTTCTGGTTCCAACACGGTGGTGTCCATATTTCCAAAAAATGGCACCTGAAATTAACTTTATTTTGCTGGAGTGGGAAGTAAACCTTTTTCTACTCTGTCCAGTTCTCAGATACAGTCAATGATTTGGAACTATGAGACAAAAAATTGTGTTAGAAGTTGTGTTACAGGTATGTGTGTGCATTCGGAGACTTTGCATGCATTATTCAGGATCAATTTCTACAGGTGCCCTTCTATGTTAAATTGTCTTTAATCCTTAAGCCTCCTGAATTTGGAGGACAAAGCACCAAACACTGCAGTTCCTCAAATGTCCACTGGAGGTTGGGGTCAGAAGGAAGCGTTCCAATGTCAAATATCTACCTAGACTCTAAAATTAAACAGATTTTAAATCCCAGTGTCAAAAACATCTTGGCTGTTGCTAATAACCTATTTTTTCATCCAATTCTCCTAAACAAAATCCAAATTACATAAAAACAGAAGCTTAACCGCTTCTAACAACTCTGAAGATCAATATTACATTCCTTGAATGGCCAGGGATTACAACCAGTCCACAGTTTGTAATCTTGCATGCCAATGTGTCTCTACAGCCTGCAGTGAGCTGGTCACTCCCTCACTGGACCGGAAGCCAACCAGCTTTGTGGCGGTGAGCTGTACCACCCCACCCCAGGCTTTCTGGACTAAGCATGCTCAGACTGAAATCATCGAGGTACACAGAAATCTTCTGGTCTTGTGTCCTTGCTGCTGTAGGAGAGTATCACAGATTTTTTTCCCCTTTCCCCTCTCACTGTCTGTCTGCAGGGCACTAGTAATCCTATCTTCCTGAGCAGTATAGCATTTTTTTCAGACTCTCTCATCACCCAGCAGACTCAGATCAAGCTCTCTGTCTATGATGTAAAGGACCGCTCACAGGGCACGGTAACCCTCCATCCAGGAGACATTTCTCATAAATTCCCTTTGCACAACTTCTTTTTACCGTGTGCTGTCATACACAACAGATGTACATGCTGGGTTCATCCATGTTTTGTGTGAAGGAGCTCCTGCAGGACAAACACCACAGACTGCACCTGATTCTAAGGTAACACGCTTCAAACGAGCTCCACGCTCTGGGCAACAATTTTACATTCAGAGGCCGGACATTTCTGCAGGTCAGCTGAGAACGAGCGAGTGGGAAACATCACCGTCATCGCCTGGCAAGTGGAGGAGAAGCGTGAGCAGAGGACACCGGTGGCAAGATTACAGAGAGGAGACACGGTTAATGGAAGGGTGAGTAACACAAGATCTGACCAAACCAAACAGATTTTAACTGGCTTTCATCACCGTCTGAAATCTGAATTTACTGGGTCCACCATAAATGAGAACTATGGGGTCAAATCAGGTTCAGCTCATGGGGAAGGAAAAACCGAATTGTAAAATAGAAAAAAAAATGTTTTTAAACTCAAAACATTGTACACACAGCGTAAACTTGACAGAAACATTAAGAAATTGAAAAAAAATATTTGCTTTTTTTTTTTAAAACTTGAATTAAAAAAATTACAAACCCACAGCTCTTACAAATACACGCTTTTTTTAAAATTGGTAACAGCTGCTTTTTTGTATTTTTCATTTTGGAGGAATGATACAGGCAGTGCAAACAGCAGATGCTTTTCTGGAGCGGAGATGACATCACCATAAACTTTGTCACCCAATATCAATCATGTTCCGCTAGCCAAAGGCCTCAAAGCCCCAGCACTGCATAATAAATCAAAAAATGTTTTTATATTTTTTATTTGTATTTTTCTCAAATTTACAACCTGTTTCTTTTTTTATTCATTTTAGGTTAATACTGATTTGACCCCATGTAGAACAAGTTAAAGGATTTAAAAGTTTTTTTTTTCTTTCAGACTAAATTTCAATATTGAAAACAGCTTGTAGCAATAACAACAAAATCACAACAGATTTTTTTGTCTCAGTCTACATACTGTATCTATCTATCTATCTATCTATCTATCTATCTATCTATCTATCTATCTATCTATCTATCTCTCTCTACCTATACATACATAAATACATATATATATATATCGTTTAGATAGACTTTTTTCTCCCCCATGGGTCCTCAGTTCATCACTGATACCCTCGACAACGGCAGAGTCATGACGAGACTGATCCATAAAATATGAATCATTCCTCTACTTCAGTGACTCACTTCTGGAGACGTTTCATTCGTAATATTTAAAGCTCCTTTTGGGATATTGTAGCAGAGAAAAACAAGACTATTTCTAAAAATGGGACAAGATTATTTTTTTTCCTCTTTGTGTGTCAGATGGTTCTTCCTGTTGACGAGAGTCTAACCGGATCTGCGGGCATTAAATCCAAGTCTTCATCTTTATTTAAAGACCCGATGCTGAAGGCAGGTGAGCGTATGCCCAGAGGTATTGCATGAAAAATTTAATAATATAAAACAACTTTTATTATCATATAGCAACATAAATATAAAATAGGTGACAAAAGCTTTGTTTTTACACTGATGAGTCTAGCACCCCCTAAAGAATTAATGAATTAATTATGCTGGAAAATTTATGATTATGCTACTTTTAGCCAAAATCTAAAAATCTGTATCGTTTTCTAGGGCATAGTTTCTGCAGAGCGGCATTTGCCGTGGAGCAACCCCCCCCCCCATCCCCCCATGATGAGAGCTCTGAGCAGAGAGCTTGTGGCTCGTCTAGCAGATTTTCAACGTCACAAATACTTCATTTTTTTAAACTACCATTTTTCATCTGCTCTGAATTCACCACAATTTGAATAAAGAAATACTCAGAAATGCAAATTTAAGCTTAATTATCTTAGTATATGTCCTCCCTCATCATAATAATGCTAGAATAATATGTTAAAAATACCAAAAACATAATTTTTATCGGAATGGGTCCTCAAACACATCTTTGATTTAAATGATAATTGCTTCACAAAAAAATATTAAGATCAGGATATTTTACACTACAAAGATCAGGAGTTATGACACTGATAAGTCTCAGGATTGTCCAGCTGAAAAGTAACTGGTGTGTTTCAGTTTTTGGAGGCGTTATGTCCCGGACGTACCGGTTTCCCACCACAGACGGGAATCACCTGCGGATCTTGGAGCAGATGGCAGAGAGTGTGCTGTCGCTGCAAATCCCCCGACAGTTTGTCAAGCTGCTGCTGGAAGAAGATGCTGTCAGGTATCGGTGATCAATTCTGATCTTTACTGCTGCTTAACGCTGGCACCACGATGCCACAACTTTGATTTCAATGTGTAGTAAGTTTGTCGAATCAACGATGAAAATTACAAAAATTTTGTTTAGGATAAAAAAAATTAAGCCAGCTGCGATCCAAGAAGAAGCTCCTTCAGCCAGCGATTTGGTCCAATTCAGCAGCTCACTTGAAAATAATCAGTACTAAGATTGACCAAAAATCAAGGTTGGACACTGTCTTAAAAATATGGATGCACCACAGAATATAAAAAAAACCTAAGGTGACTAAAGCTCTTATATTGCAAAATAAAAAGGGATGGAGCTGATGATGGAGCTCACTGCTAAAATCCAGACTTGATTTATTATTATTTTTCTTTTCTATTTTGACAAATCTTTTCCTTTGTTGTGATGAAGTTCACTCGTTACTACTGACTAAAATGAAACAGAGGCGGATCTTTTTATTTTTAAATCTCAAATTAAATTGTTAAAATTAAACCCTAAAACATTTCTTTCACTTAAAAAATCTGAGACATAGGGTTTTAAGGAAAGTTTACCTATGCAATAATCAATATTGCAACTTGAGGAATACGTTGATAAAACTTTTTGGTATACTTGTGGTTATTGCAGGTTTTTCAACATCTGTTAAACATCTGTTTGTAGTTTGGCTTTGCACTTCTTTCAGTTTTGTGTTAACACAAAGCTCTGCAACTTAAATAATGTTTATTTTTTACATGTAAAGGTTGTTGTTTAAAATATCAATTCAAAATCTGGGTACAAAAAAAAATGTTTTTCGTCTAATTATAAACCCCGAAAAGCTCAAAATTTGTTTTTGTGTTTTCAGACCTTTTACAAATGTTGAATTAGGAGTTCATAAAAGATATTGAGATGTTCATTAAACTGTCCAATCAGCCTCAATATTGGAATGTTATAGAAGGTGTAGGAGAGCTGAAGACTGACAGGCAGGTTCCAGCATCTTGTCATGATGAATTTTGCTCTTTGCATCTGTTATTTCTTGAATCCACTCAGGTTTTGAAGTCACCTTTTCATAAAGGAAACGTCAATGGTTGCTTTTAATGTTTGTAACTGAAGATTTAGCTGCTAGAACGTAACAGAAGCTGTAAGAAGATACTGTAAGTGCTTCAGCTGAACGAGGGTGCCTTCATGTGTGCTGTGACTGCAGGGTGTGTGAACTGGAGGAGCTGGGTGAGCTGTCTCCATGCTGGGAGAACCTCAGAAGGCAGATCATCACACAGTATCAGACCATAATCCTCACGTACCAGGATACCATCACTGACCTGCACGAATACAAAGGTCAGAGAAGCAAGCATTAATGTGGCACTGTTCTAAAAATTTGTCTTTTGTTCACAGACAGTTGCTTTATGTGATTTCTTTTCAGCTTTTCCAGAAATTACTTTTTTCTGTTAAGGATCGTTCATGTTTACATCAAACCCTCCTTCCCTTTTGCAAATGTTGGAGCATTCGCTATGATGGTTATCTTCTGGGATTATGACCATGTTGTGATCCTCCTAGGACCTTCATTTAAGTCCAGCACCCTAAAAGCAGAGAAAAAGCTGGAGTTCATCCCCACAAACCTGCACATCCAGAGGATGAGAGTTCAGGGAGAGTCTGGTTACGGTTAGTATTTTTGCACAAGTTTAACTCTGTGCCTTTCACTAATACATTTCAACGTCTTCCGCTTTTGTTTTTGTCGCCTGCTCAGACTGGACGTACGACGTTGTGACCATTGGTGCCCCTGCGGCCCATCACCAAGGCTTCAAAGGCTGCGGCCTCCGGAAGCTGCTGCAGAAGCTGGAAGAAGCCAGGAAACAGTGAGTGCTTTCAAAACTGGATATAACGTTTTAAGTTTGTTTCACAGGAATAAAATCTGATTTTCTTTTGCAATCTATGTTTTCAATCAGACACTATGAGGAAGAGAGGTAAGACTGCTTTTTCCCCGAAAAATATTATTTCATTTTAAGTTTGTGGCTAATTTCATCTACTTTCTTTCATCTATGACCATCCGAAGCTCTGCCGGATCTAAAGGACTGACCTATCAGCATCAGGATGTCTTGAAGGCAAAGGAGCTGATTGGCCAGATAAACACGCTAAAGACCCAAGTGTGTTACTACGTGGAGCGTCTGTCCCGCTCTGCCAAAGAGCGCTCAGCTAACGCCACGGAGAGAACTTTAGCCATTTTGACAGAGAAGGTCCGGCTCTTCAGAGCAGATTCCTTTTAGGATATTTCCGTTTTCAGGACTTTTCATTTTCTCTCTGTCTGCAGACCCGTCAGCTCGTCACTGTTTGCGACTCCAAGCTGCTCTCCTCAGCCATCCTCGCCCTGGCAGCCGCTCGGCCAGAGAACTCTCAGCGCAGCACTCCATCACCATCCTCCTCTTCATCCCTTTCACTTTCCTCCCACTCGCCGTCCCGCTCCCCGTCTCACCTGCCCTCCTCCCCTTCTCGTGCCGCCGCTACATCCTCCCGACACACAACTGGTTCGGAGGGCGGTGAAGCGACTAAAAACAAGCGGGCCTCCCTGCAGGCGGACCCACACGAGGAGGAGTGGGTAAGACAGAAAAGGCTGTTGGTTATTCATGAGTGTATTTTTTTTCCTCTTGTGATGCTGTTGGTTTGCAGGACAAGGTTTGGCTGAATGTGGACAAAAGCTTGGAGTGTGTGATCCATAAAGTGGATCAGCTGCTGCAGAGAGACAAGCTGCAGAGTGACAGCAGCTCTGAGGATGTTTTCCTGATAGCCAACGAGGAGCCAAGTAACACCAAGAAAGGTAAAGGAGCCATCTGGGAGTCTGTTTTTTTCCAAACCACGATTCAGGATCAATTTTTTCCCCCTAGAAAGCCTTTGGGAGGAACTTCACCTGACTCAGACAGATTTTTATTGCTCTCTAATTAGATAAAATGTAGTTTAGGGGTTGATGGTCCACACAATTATTAGCTGAGCTCTAATTGTCCCTCTTTTACCTGCAGAGAGCAGCCCGGAGTTTGAGAAGAAATCTCCAGGTTAGAAAGGAAACCTCCATATACAAAGTCTGTCATGTTTTCTGCCAGTTTATTTTTATGTAAGAAATACTAATAAACCCTGAAATTATATGATTGAACTTAAAGCTCCACTCTGATCATCTTTTGATCTTTTGTAAAAGTGCTCCCAGTGGTCTTTTAATTATGATTATGCTGTTTTTAACCAAAATTGAAAAAAAACACTGTCGTTTTCTAGAACTTAGTTTCTGCAGAGCAGCAGGAGTTCATTAGAGTTGTGGATGGTACTGTTGGGGCAAAGCATCCCCGCCCCTCCTTCCCATCACCCATCTGTTAATGCCCTCTCCTGCTAGCTACAGCTCCTCATACCCCAACGTAACATTGCCAGTGCAAAAACAATGGCGAGTAACATTGGAGATATCCAGCCATACGGTTTTAAGCCAGATTCCGGCTCAGACGAGGAAAACAAAGACGTACTCATCTACAAGCGGATGCATCTGAATAAACCGGACCAGGGAGCTGGTGGGCTGCCGTTGTAGCGTCTAGGTCACAACTACAACTACATGTTTGCACCTGCTCCTGATTCACCTCAATCTGAATATAGAAATACTCAAAGATGCTATTTTAAGCTTAATCCGCTTTATATATGTCCTTTAAATATTTTAAAAACACCTAAAAGCCCATTTTCATCTGAGTGGATCTTTAAGTGCTTGTTATAAAAGAATTTCTGATAAGAGTCATCCCTGCCATTTCTGCAGGTGAATGGAGCGATGCCCTGTATCCTCTCCTCACAACTCTGACAGACTGCGTGTCGCTAATGAGCGAAAAAGCCAAGAAAGCCATGGTGTTCCTGCTGATGCAGGACAGCGCGCCGACCATCGCCATGAGCATCACCATGCAGTACCGCCGCGACGTGGTCTTCTGCCAGACGGTGCGTCGGCTCTTTGAGATGCACCAAAACAAACGATATTACCAGACTTTGTGCTGACTGTACAATCAACTACACAATCAACCCAAGTGTCTGCATCTGTCTTGTCATGTGATGTTTCTGCAGCTGACGGCTCTGATCTGTGGCTTCACTCTCAAGCTGAGGAACTGTCTTTGTGATTCGGGCTTCCTCAGGCAGCTGTCCACCATCGGCCTCCTGGTCCAGTTTGAAAGCCTGCTTAGCACCTACGGTAACATGAGAAACACAAGACCCAAGCACACAAAAAACTCTTTTGCATTCTGTAGATTTTAAAACTTTATAAAACTTGATTTAAATCTTTGTCAATCTCTTAAAATAGGTTTTTGTTGAATTCATGGATGGATTTATGTTAACTGTACGAGCAGCACTGAAATCCTGCTTTAGTATTAAGAAGGAGAGAGGAAGGCAGGATTTTACACAGAACTCTATAACTATAGGTTCACTTTTTATGTTCATGTTGATAAACCAGAATATGTTTTCATGAGATTCAAATGTTCTTGATCAGCAGAACATGTGATTATATGGAATCTAATAAAATCACTTTTGTTTATATGGCACCTTAAAATAACATCAGTCAAACAAGGTGTCATACATTAAAACTCAAAGGCATTAACAGTGTAGATGCCTGCTGAATGCTAAGTGGTTGAGCGTTCCACAGCTTTGGTGCACAGACCTTGTTCCCGTCTGAGCTTCCTCTTGGACTTCAGTACCCCCAGGAGACGCTGATCAGCTGACCTGAGACAGCAGGTTGGGGTTTAGGGGGAGAGAAACTCAGACAGGTACGGCAGATTATTTAAATATTAAGAATCCATTAATAGAATCTTCTAGAAAGCAGACAGTGAAGGGTAGTCAGGATCAGGGTGATGAGGTCCCTCTAATGCACTCCTACCAGAACATGACCAGCTGGAATGCGAGAGGGACTCCAAAATAAAGAGAATTATAGTAGTTCAGCTGAGATGTAATGAAGACATGGGTCACTGTCTCAAAATGCATTTAGGCAAAAAAAGGTTTGTGAAGACTTTGAGAGTCAAGTCTAAAATCACTTTCCATTTTAACACCCAGGTTTGACACAGGGGTTTTTAAAAGAGGAGCCAGGGGGGAACCAAGTCACGGGGGCCACAGGAGCTGTTCTTGGCCATAAGCCATCACTGTTTTGTCATTAAGACTTCAAACGCTCAGGGCCATCCAAACTGCAGAGTTCACAGTCTTTAGACTCAAAAGGCCCTTAAATAAAGAAGCTGGCTGTTTAAAAAAGAATTGATTTTAAGCACTTCCATAAAATGTGAAAAGGAATAAAATGCAAAAAGTAAAATATGTAATTGCTGCCAAAAAAAATCCTTTTTAGGAAACTTTCCTCAAGGAGCAAACGGCTTGGTCAAAAATGAAAAAACTGTTGGACTATTGTACTATATGATTTATGCAGTCAAGTGTTAAACACATTACTTGCAAATCAAGTTCTGAATTCTATTTTGTTAACTTTTTGTCTTAATTGTTTATTCCTGTTTTTCCCATAACCCATTGCTTTATCAAGGAGAGGAGCTGGCCATGCTGGAGGACATGAGTGTCGGAGTGATGGACCTGAAAAAAGTCACCTTCAAGGTCACCCAGGCAACGACAGGTTTCAGTCCAGACATGCTCCCGGTGATCACGGGGAACAGGAACGGGTTTAACGTCAGGGTTCCCACGCCGGCGGCCGTGTTTGACACACTGCCTCGGGAGATCCAGAACGGGATGCTGCTTCGAGTGCAGCCGGTTCTGTTCAACGTGGGGATCAACGAACAGCAGACGCTGGCTGAGAAGTGAGTCACTAAAACTGCAGAGGAGGAAGCACAGAAGGAATGGGACAGACTCCAAACCACAGACACGAAAGAGCTTGGACTTTGCTGTAACCCTTGTGCTATCTTAGGCACTTTAACATTGGGAGATGGGTCATCTAGACCCACTAGACAGTGCGCTGAACCTTTTTTTTTCTATGATTTGTGATCTTCACTGGTGTCCATGGATTACACGAAATCTTTCCACCTTTATTCACTTTTGTCATAGGGAGAACATGTCAGTGTAAGGGTGGGGTCATCTAAGATAGCACAAGGGTTAAGGGTCCTTCACTCCAGGTTTAAGCTGTTTTTGCTTCTTATATATATATATCATGTGCACCATGCAAGAAACAGCATGGACCTCTATTCTGTTCACAAGTTCCTCAGTTATGGTTTTTATTTGATTTTTTTTTTCAATTTTTTTTTACTTATTGACAAACTAGGTATCATACATAAAATTACTAGCAGTAACTATATAATCAACATTACATCCTCAGTTACCAGTGAGGAAATTTACATCCATGATCCCCATTTCCCGCAGTCTCTGTGGGGGCTAAAGGCGGGGCCAACGCCCGGCTCGCCACACTGTTGTCCGTGTTTAAGAATGAGCAAGGAGCAGCAGTGCATGGAGGGGTGAAAAGGAACAGCTCTCCTTCCACTTGTGTCGCGGCAGCATTATGGTACTAACGGGGCTGGTTAAAAAAACACCAGTAAAATAGCGCGCGCCTCAGCGCGGCGCGTTCGTCAAGCTTCCTTTCTAGCAAACACTTGTTGCTCCAGCGGGCATACTCTGCATTCATCGCCCAGACTCATATACCACTTCCCATCAGCTCACCTGGCGGCAAAGGCTTTCAATCCTGAAATTCACGCTATCAGTCAGAAACCGTAAGCGATCACATGGTTGTGTTTCCAGTGCGTGTTCCGACAAAATAAAGGCTGATGTTATTCACACATATTTACGTGCAGCCAGCCGAGTCACTATGACTCAGAGGTAAATTCGCTTCTGAGCATCGTATTCTCTCCGATCCACGCGGCTGACCAGCATTTTCCATTTACTGATGGGATTTTTCAGCTGCTTTTAACGATTGTTTTTAACTTAAGCTTCATCATATTATGGCGCGATCAAGTGCACGCGTTGGGTCTAATGGCAGCAAAGGATTCTGGGATGCGGCCGGGCATGCGTGTTTCTTTTGTTGAACCATGACTGAAGTGTCTAAGACCTGAAGTGAAACCCATGCTGTTTGGCTGCTTGAAGTGTATTGCAAAACAAGCGACTTGTGATGGGGTGTTAGATGGAAACTTCAGAACCATACACTGAACTCGATGTATGTACATGGCGGCCCGCGCTGAAGCGCTATTTTACTGGTGTTTTTAAACCAGCCCGTTAGTACCATAATGCTGCTTACGCGGCCTGGCGGAGAAAGGAAGGCACATTCCTTTCACCCCTCCATCACTCTCTGCGACAACCAATTAAATCATAAATTAGCGCGTCTGAATAAGCCATGGGGCTGTAAAGCGCAGGAAAAAAAAAAAGTAGCGGCTTGTAGTTCGGAAATTCACGATTATATAAGACAGTATATACATATATATATATTTTTTTTTAAATAAATAGATAATTTCAAATATTTATCCAAATTTGTATGATTTTCTCTTAGATTTATCCTCTAAAGTTTGTACATTCAGCTTTAATTTGAACTTTTATATATTCTTTTCTGGCTTCAATTCTTAAATAACGCAAACACAGCAAAAAGCGGAAAAATAAGGAAGTGGCTATTCACACGTAATTTCTAAAATTCCAGTGCTGAACTTTTTTCTTGGCTGCACTTCTTTTGAATGCTGAAAAAAAGGGACTTAATATAACCACACTTAAAATGTTTGCCGTGGCATTTGTTAGCCATTCCTGTTTTTACAATTATCCTTTAAAATACGTGCACCGCACTTAATATATGTGCGGTTAATGCATGTGCATGTTGCCTGTGGACAACATGAATTTCCCTCTGTTTTTGTGCTTGGTCGCACTTTAGTATTTTTTAAATTTACATATTTTTTCAAACACAAAATGAAAAATAAAAACAAGAGTTACAGATAGGCAAACAATATTTTATTATTTTAAAAATATTTTTAAAAGAAACATTTAACACCTTGTTGAACATTCTCTGACATATTTACAGTGTGTTGCTCCTTCTTTTGCCAGTTATGAGAGTTTTTTTGTTTATGTGATGTTCTGAAATCTTCTGTTAGCACATTAAGCAAACAAAAACGTTTGGTTAGTGAAAAACCAATAAGTGAGTACCGGTAGTTTCTTCAGATAGTTTGTCCATAGTAGAAAATATACAGCAAAATTAAACATAAAAAACTCTAACAAAATATTTACCAAAGTAATTTGGCAAAAACTGGTCAAATTATTAAATTATTTTGTTTGAGAAATTATAATCAGAACTGAATAGTTATCTGACGAAAATCTTTGACTTCAAACAATGTTAGCGAAGAGTTCCCAATCACGAACATCCATTCATCTTCTGAACCCGCTGAATCCTTTTTGGGGTTGTTGGGTTCCTGGAGCTAATCCTGCTAATGTTTGGGGGAAGGTGGGGTACATCCGGTCTGTTGCCGGGCCACACACTCACACATGCACACCTAGATAGTAGCCAATCAACCTATGAAACATATTGTTGGACTGTGGGAGGAAACCCGAGTGACCACAAAAAAACCCACTCATGCAGTAGGAGAACATGCAAACTCCGCACAGGAAGGTCCCGGCCGGGATTCAAACCTTCTCAGTGTTGGTAAGGTGGAAGGCCACGCAGGAATCCAGGGTTCGATTCCCGGAGGGTAATGAACAATGGTAATGGGGCATTTACTGTATTAATGGTGAGCAATTAACACCCAGTGAGGGCAAGACCCTTACCGCTGCTGCCACCAGAGTGCAGCTTGTCTGCAGCTCACCACTCCCCCAGGGGATGGGTCAAATGTGGACGACAAATTTTGCACATCTAGGTGTGTGACAGAAAGTGGGACTTTCGGACTTTCATGCCCCAAAAACCTAATTACAAAATAAAATTTTTCGTTTGAATGCTGTCTGTCTACTGTATTCTTCTCTGTGGGCATTAGAGTACATCTCCTGCAGGAGGAGGATCTTTTATGACACCGGGTGTATTTTATTTTGAAAGGAACTTGTGTATGCTATCACGAGCGAGGGACGTTAAAATTATTATATAAAGAAAAATATAATACAATTATCATTTAATTTGTGTATAATTTTTAAAAGCTACTTGTAAATAATCACGTGGAACTTTGTGACTCTCGCTGGGTTTGGTCACTAAAAAACTGTCCCAAATGGCATTAAAGGTTGCAGACCCCTATTGATATGGAACGCTGGTCACTTGTACATTTCTATTGAACACATTACTCAAATGAATTGGTCTGCAGGTTTGGAGACACGTCACTGCAGGACGTCATCAACATGGAAAGCCTGACCCGCCTCAGCTCGTACTATGATCAGTTCAAGGAAGTCCTTCCAGAAGACTGTGAGTTCAACAGCTTCACAGAATAACAGCTGTCTTAGTTCAGACATTGCTGTCGTCATGATCGTTTTTTTTGGTCATTTTTGCAGGCCTCCCTCGATCCCACAGCACCACCAGCCTGCCGGAGCTGCTCAGACTGGTGGGTCAGAACGTCAACGCTAAGAAAAGCAAGAACGTGGAGATCCTGTGGCTAGCAGCCGAGGTGGGTTTTTGAAATAAATCTGAAAAAAGCCAAGATGACCTAGATGCAGACATCATTGGCCAGAACCAGAAATCCTCCCATATCGCTTGAAATAAAAATTATTTTATCTAGGGCCCCGAATAGTTTAGGGTTAGGGTAAGTTGTATACTTTTCGCTTCCGACTGATGATGTCAGGCGCCATCTTGCCTGCAGCCAGGTACCACTCAAAAAAAGCAGTTTTGACCAATTCCACTAATCTTCTTGCATCACTTTAAAAAGGCTTGCCGGCGCCTGAACGGAGTGCGTTTCACCAGCTGTAAGAGCGCCAAGGACCGCACGGCCATGTCTGTTACGCTGGAGCAGTGTCAGATCCTGCAGCAGGAGCACGCCCTGGCCCCCCAAGTTTTCTACCAGGCCCTGGACTGCATGCGCAGGTCACTGATTGCATCAAATGCTTCATGTAAGGATGATTTTGGTGCTGAAATCTAATTAATAAATGAAACTTTTGGTTTTTAGCGAGGGCTGCAGGAGAGAGAACACCATGAAGAATGTGGGATGCCGTAAATACGCCTTTAACTCCCTCCAACTCAAGGCCTTCCCCAAACAATACCGCCCCCCAGAGGGGACTTATGGGAAAGTTGAGACCTAAGTGGACATGTTTGTGTCAGAAACCCAAAGACTTCACAGTGGGGGAAAAAGATCACAACGTAAACTGGAACAGTAGCCCTTTTTTGTGTTTAGTCAAATGGTTAATGTCTAAAAGTGCCAGTGCTACTGTAGACCCCCCCCCCCCCCCCTTTGTAGAATCAAACAATTTCACATCCACTTCACAAGCAGGACACGGCTTAACCCCACACTGCTGTGGTCATGGCGGTTGTAGCATTGAGAACCACTTCTCTTCCTATTTATTTTCACTGGTTAATTTAAAGAAATGTGTAGAGATTTGTTTAAGTCAAAGTTTGTTTTCTGCTTTAGTTCTGGTAAAAGCAGATACTGTTTTTGTGTCAACAAGCTTAATGCAGTAAAAACATGAAAGCCTTACATTCCACTCTTTGATTTGTGCCACAGAGCTTTGACAGCTACTCTGCATCTTAAGCATCTTCACCAGCTGTAAATATCTTTTACTCTGAACAGTTAAGCGAAACAGAAATGTTCCGTCAGTTGTGCGTTTTACTAATATTATTCATTTTTCAAAGCTTTCACATATTTTTTTTTTATCTTTATGCGTTAGAAGTCTTTAATTGAGAAAAAAGCATCATTTTGAGTTTGCCTTCTGCAGACTCTTACATTACAGTTAATACAAAGCTTTTTGGAGCTCTTCTCCAACTTTTTTCTTCTGTAAAAAGATCATTAGTCTATTTATTTGTCAATGTTCCTCTTTGAGGTCTGTTCACTAATTTTAGTGAAGTTCATACTGCTTCTACCCTCAAAGACTTTTTGTGTTCAGAATCATAGTCATTTGGAATCATTGTTTTGTATTACAGTTAGTTTTCTTAAATTTGTTTGTGTAAAAATTCCTCTGAACTCTGCTTGGAACCGAGGCAGAAACCTGGAAATCTAGGTCTTATTCTTCTATAAGTGAACTGTAGTTGTTCAGCGACAGTTTGCATGTTGACAGACCTTCCAACCAATCTTCAAGTCCACACATCAAGTAGAAAAATGTCTAACCCAAAGCGAGATCAAAATAAAAAGCGGGAGCATTTCTAGTCAGTAAAGGTATTCCAGAGTGGGGGTGCAGATATTTAAAGTATAGTCATGTTTCTAGAAGCACAAACTGCTTTCATTCCTCAAGTATTTTTTGTTTTGTGCTCATTTCATGAACCAGCACAAACTGTTGTTACTTCACAGTTAGCGGAGTCGGTCCAGTCGCAGATAAATCCTACATTTTGTGGTACAAGTACCAAATTTGCCATTGATTTACTTTAAGGCCATGTCACACAAACACTATGTACATTTCTTATGTATGAAAGTTCGGTCTTTCATGATAGATGCATAATATATGTAATTCTCAAGTGTTTCTTGTCTTCGTCATTTGATGATGTGGGCAGATGTCTGATGAAGGTTTCGTCCAATGGGTCTTTACGAGAATTCAGTTTTGAGCTGCTCAAAATTTTTGGTTGAGAATTACGACGTTAATTATACATAATTAACGTAGTTTTTCCGTCTATAACAGAATACACGCATGTACCACCGATGTATGACTTTTACATCGCGTATGCAACGCACATATCACGTTAAATTAATGTAATTAACGCATGAAGCCCTAATGAATTGCATGTAAACAGCTCAGTAATTACCTATAGTTAAAGTTCTACATTGATTGACATGTTCTTTGCATGGTTTATTCGTACGTTTTCCGGGGTTTTATCGTGGTTCATTTGTGATACAAAACATTCACATAAAGACCACAACTTTTCTCATTTTTTCCACATATGACCAATTTTCATCTGTGGTATAATTGCGCATATTGCACGGCTGTATGACACTGCCTTGAGGATCCCCTCTTTCAACAAAGCATGTTTGCCATGAGAAAAATCCCAAATGGCTGTTATTATTAAAGATGTCGACCATAAACTCAGTTGTTACAAACATATTTGACCTCTTTTTACCTCAGTCTCAGCAATACATATGCTGTTGGGGCACAAAATGCAGTCTTTTAACTTAAAGAATTTCTACAGAATACTATTATACATATAGTATACTTTAAACTCTTCAATTTAATTGGGGCAAACGTGCTTTTCAGTCAGTTTTAATCATTCCAAATTTGGTGCTTGTCCCACAAAATGCACAATTATTTTAAGAACCAGTTCCTCTAAGTGTTTTCAGGTGGTTCGTCCACTCCTTGGAGTTCAATGTCAAAGCCAACCAAACCAAATGAAAGTTTTCTTTCTTTTCTTTTTTCTTTGCACTTCTTTAGCAAAAAATAATCAGTTTAAGTGTACAAGTATACTTAAGGCTGAATCCACATTCTCCCCCTACCCCTCCAGCTTCTCCCTACCCCTCCAATTGTAGGGGCATATGAAGGGGTAGGGTTGTCCGAAATAGTTTTTTTAAGGGCTAACCCTAGGCCTCGCCATCCATTCGCCACGAGGGTGTTTCGCATTTATAGTTTGCATTCAAATGCAATTAATGACTTTTTGATTTGGCATTACCTATCTAAAGATATAAAACTGATGGCGCTAGCAGCTCCGCGCTAACGTAGCTGACCCGTGACTATTGATGATGTCATCGAGTGGGAGTAATGTCCTAATTCTAAGGTTGTGTCTAAATTCCCACTCTAACCCCTAACTACTAAAAAACTCTATAGTGCAGCACTTGTGTGAATTTTAAAACCAATTTGGACACCATACTCACTACTTTTTTTGTCTTTTTTTTAATGGTGGATATGACGTCATCAATTTCACAAAGTTAAAATTTATTTAAAATGAGAGTTTTGCGACTATTATTTATGAGTCCACTGTCTTCTGAGGATAAAAACGTGGATGGTTTATCAAAAAATACATTTAAATATATTTTTTTAGTAAAAAATGTTCCAACACAATGCATTGTGGTCCATATTCGCTGATCTAGTGCGCATCGATGCATACTGGTTTTTCGCAGAGACTTTTGGGAAATTTCCAGGGCACTCGATTTTTGAATTGTAGATTCGGACAGCAATACAAAATGGCGAACTATACAGTGGTTAGGGTAGGAATTTGGACATACCCTAAAACGCTATTTTTCCACAACTCTATTTGGAAGGCACAATGAAGAGGTAGAGAGCAGCTGCAGGGGTATGGGAAGAATTCAGATTCAGCCTTAGTCTATACAACGTGAAGCAGTATACTTTAAGCTTATTTATACAGTCTATATATTTTAAACTTAACTTGTTCCCATTTAGTGTGAAGAAGTATTTTTATTAGTATACTTTCTACACTACACATACACGTTATACTTTCTACACTTATACCCAAGTATACTTCATAAAATAAATGTAAAGGTCAGGTGAGAAAGCTCGTAAGCCTCACACATCCGGACCAGAAGTGAGCAGGGGCACTACACTGTTGGTTACTTATATAGCCCATGATTACAAAATCAGATTCATTTGACCTTATCTGAAACAAAGAATAACTATCTGTAAATGACCTTTTGTGACTTTAGTTGGTTTGATGTTTCTTGGATATTTGTGCAGATATTTGAGTTGAGCTTGGTTGTGAATTGGAGTGCTATAAAGAAACTGAAGTGAACTGGAAACAATATTTGGCCACATTGAATTGTAATTTAGTCATTTTTGATCTGCTTAAGTTTAAAAAGTTTTTTATTTATTACTTGCAGGTGTCCAATCAAAGTTGCAGTTTTGCTAAAAGACCACAGAATGATCTCAATGGTGAGGAGCGTCAATGTTTAGCATAAAAAATAATAATGGAAACTAACTTTTTTTCCCGAAATTCTTTGTTGTAGCTAAATTTAAAGTGATATTTTGTTTGATTTAGTAGTTATTTGTTGACAACAGGACAGATGAACACACTTATGTATTGTATAAAATAGCACAATAATAAGTTATAAAATTCCAATTATGCATTATACAAAATTATTTTATAGACTTCTGTGGTTCTACAAAAATATTATCTGAGTAAAATGTTTATTTTCTCTATAAGGGTGGGGCTTGGTCTGCCCATTATCACCTCTTTCCAGTTTTTGAGAAATCATAGGTTTCAGTTCAGATCACACTGACCTCTGACTGTGATTCTGCTTCTGTTTGGTCTTTTATCATCTTCCTGAGATGGTTTCAAATGCAAACATACCTGTAGTTTTCTATGAACCCTAAAAGTCTTCATATCACTGCATTATTTTTTAAAAGTTCTCATGAACTGTCTCATGTTACATTTAGTTCCTCTAATCGAAGGGAAAGAAGTGAACTGAAGTCACAGTTTCTGGGTTCTACGGTGATTTCTGGGTTTACAGGTTTTACATTGATTTAATTATTTCATAAGTTCTCAGTTAATAATGTTCTGCAAAAAAAAAAAAAAAACTCAAAAATTACCTAAGCAACTATACGTACTTCCACCTCACGTTACTTTATTTTCAATTTATTGTATTTATGAAACTCATTTCTTTTTCCACTTGTCTAGAGTTTGATTGATGTCTTTAGATGCAAATGTAAAGTGAACTTATCAATTGCTGCTGTTGCCTTATTTCCATTTACAAATAGTTCAAATATGATTTATTTTTCTAAAAAATGGTTTGATGGGCAGATATAATATGTGGAATTATTTTTTCTTGATTTAGATTTTGCATGATCTGACCTTTCCAAATGACAACAATCCCTCCCTTGCTGTCAGTTGAGCTTTACATAAAGTTAAATCAAGTCAAATATCCAAGTTTTTGAATTCCTTAATTTAACAAAACCTATTTGTTATATTCAAATATTTAAGTATCGATTATGTAATCCTACTTATTTTTTGTGAATCAAACAGAAACCAGACTGGTTTATTGGAAATCCATCGCTAACAGTATTTTACACTTGGTTCTGTTTAGCATGTCTTAAACAAACCTATGATTGGGATTAAAGGTGACTAAAAGAACTATTTTAATGTAATAAGGTTGTTCACCTTTCAGCACATCCCTTCAGGGGTTGCCTGAAGCTTTCACTGATCTGCACATTCGGTTTTGGCAGAGATTTTCACGCTGGATGTCCTTCCTGACACAACTCTGTATTTTATCCGGGCTAGGGACCACCACTTGGGACTTGGGTCCCCCTGTGATTACATAGGTAGGCAGTCACATGAATAGTCTTGCCTGTAAAAAGGTGAACTTAAAAAAAAAGGAACAGATGAAATTGTCCAGTTTAGGCTACTTGAAGTAAAACTGTTGAATTTTGTGATGTCAGACATGAACTCTGTCCAAGAGCTTAGTCGGTTTACATGTTTCACATGGAGTGTAGCATATGATCAGCTTTATCTAAACAGATATGATGTGTAAATATATATTTATATCCCTCTGTGGTGAGGGATGGAGGCTGTTAAGACTTTACTCTATTCTGTCTCGTTTCCTTTTCCTGATAAGCCTTTAAACACCAGCCAAAAAATTCACAGCGCTCTGCTAAAAAGGCACGTTTTTTTAAACACAGGTGGTCAGAGTCCAGAAATCTTTGAAAGTATAATGGTGTTAGAGTACTTCACAAATTGGGAGATTCACATTGTTCTACTAATATGAGAGATTTAGGATGTATTAATGGGTCATAAAGTGGGATCTTAAAGCTTAAAGCTTCAGACTTATGATTTTGATTTAGTTAGGGTTGAAAGTTGCATTATGTTGGATATTTGATGAAAATTTGGATTAAAATATCCTAAAATTGCACGAAGATGGAAAAAAGCATGAGGCTGCTGCAGGTGTTCTGCACTTCCTGTGCATAAGCAAATCAAACCACTTGAGTTGTTGCTGCAGCAAAGCCTGTTTTTTCAAGTGCAATCCTAACACAAAAGGTGGAGTTTTTAATCAAGCTGGGAAATATGTCTGTCTGTAATATGGCTAGCTTTGCTTATTTTTTTATCCTTTGCTTTACAGTGACAAACATGTTACTATCAGCTGTACAACGGTCAAGTTTTGTTTTTGTTTTTTTTGCTCCCTCAACAAATGGGCTGGAATAAAGGTTTACTAAAGATACGCTAAAGTGCCAATTTGTTTGTGTTCTCTGTACCATATGTCCAGCCGCCCATTTCATCTGGGATCTACAGTAGCCACAGGGGCAGCAGTCTAATATCTGAACACCTGTCTTTCAGCTAGAATTCTGACCTGTCTGTTGGTCTGCCTAAATTAGAAGCACCTGTTTGAGGTCATTGGCTTCATAGAAACATCTGTCAACCTGCTACTATCAGTAAGACTCCAACTTCTAACATGGCCAAGACCAAAGAGCTGTCCAAAGACACCAGAGAACTTTGCGGACCTCGACATAGGAAAGGACTACAGGGCAATTGCCAAGCAGCTAGGTGAAAAAACATCCATAGTTGGAGCAATTATCATAAAATGGAGGAAGCTAAACATGACTGTCATCCTCCCTCGTACTGGGGCTCAATGATAGATCTCACCTTGTGGGGTTTCAATGATGCTAAGAAAGGTGAGGTCAGCCCAGAATTACATGGGAGGAGCTGGTCAATAACCTATGACCTGAAAAGAAATGAGACAACAGTTTCCAAGGTTACTGTTGGTAATACACTAAGACATCAGGGTTTGAAATCATGCATGGCACAGAAGGTTCCCTGCTTAACCCTTGTGCTATCCTATGACCCCACCCTTACATTGATGTGTTATCCCTACCATGACAAAGGTGGATAAAGGTGGAGAGGATTTCATGTAATTCATGGACACCAGTGAAGATCACAAATCATTGAAGAAAAAGTGAGGTCTAGATGACCCAACTCCCAATGTTAAAGTGCCTAGGATAGCACAAGGGTTAAACCGGCACATGTCCAGGGCTGTCTAAAATTTGTCATTTACCATTTGGATGAACCAGAGGAGTCATGGGAGAAAGTCATGTCCTTTGGTCAGATGAGACCAAAATAGAGCTTCTTTTGGTCTTAATTCCACTCGTCGGGTTTGGAGGAAGAAGAATGATGAGTGCCATATCCCAACTGTGGAGCATGAGGGTAGTAGCATCATGCTATGGGGGTGTTTTTCTTCCCATAGGACAGGACAACTGTTCTGTATTAGGGAGAGGATGACCGTGTTTTGTGAGATTTTTGGGAACAACCTCTTTCCCTCAGTCAGAGCATGGGTTATGGCTGGGTCGTCCAACAAACAATGACCCGAAGCACACAGCTTCTTACGGAGTGGCTCCGTAAGAAGCATTTTAGGGTTCTGGAATTGCCTGGCCAGTCTCCAGACCTCAACTCAATAGAAATTTTTTGGAAGGACCTGTGTAATCACAAACAAAGGCCACTGTCCTAAATATCAACATTGATTTGCTCAGGTGACCAAATATGTATTTGCGGCAGTCATATACAAATAATTTTTTTTTAAAGTGATTTCTAGATTTTTTTAGATCATGTCTGACAGTGGACATGCACGTAAGATGAAAATGTCAGACCACTCCATGATTTCTAAGTGGGAAAACTTGTACAATCACAGGGTGTTCAAATGCTTGCAGTATCTGTTGTCTCTTGAGTTTTTCAATTATACTTTTCGCCTCTAGATGGCGACATTGCTCTTTATTTGTTATCATGTTTTTTTGTTTACTTCCTGGAACAGTTTTCTGCAAACTGTGTCCAAACTGTAATACTTTAACAGTGTCTAGTTACAATTAATTAGAACTGTGCAACGTAATTGATCAAATACAACTTCACAATTTAATATTTAAATACTTCAAAATTTAATATAAAACTAGCCTTCAGAGCATTTGAACTTAATCTGCTCTGCAGGCTGTTAGGGAAACCAAAATGTTTTTTTTTTCCTTTTATAAAGTAGTTAATTAATAATTAAAAATGTGTTGCAGTTTGTGTTTTCTAGGAAGACGGAGAAGAATTTTTGTAAATATCACTTAGAGGTGACTGCAGAAAACTGAAGTGATGGCTAAATAAGAAAACTCACATTTAAATATGAATTGTATTTATTGTACTTTTTCACATATATTTTGATATTTTTGTATTTTTAGACAGGAACCGTATGTCCCTCATCTCCTTTGCTTCTGATGAGCTTGTTTATTCATTATCTTCTGTTTCCTGTTGCATCACTCTCTCCATTCTGCCGTCTCAGTCATCTTTGCTGCCAAAGGTTGTTTTCAGCAGCGGCGGTCTGTGACAGCGGGTCACCACATTTGCGTTTACGTTTCCCCCACTTGGCAACAGGTAAGCATTTCAATGCAGATTTAGGAAACTTTTCCAACCATAAAGACTGTATTTACTATAAAAATCAGTTTTCTGTACTGCATGTGTTCAGTTTATTCCTTTACTTTTGGGATTAAACATTAACCAAAGATGAAAGGTCAGAGCAGTCATCCTAAAAACGCTGGACCCACATGCCTTCATTCCTCCATCGAGGCTCTTTGGCTTTGTCGGAAAATGCTAATGACTAGAAATAAATAATGGATTTGTATTTTTGTTCACTTGTTTTAGTTGAATACGTTTCGTCATTTTAACATGTCAGAGTAAAATGATGGTAAAAGATTTCATCTTCTGTCAGAGAGGTTTAGTATTAAAAGAAGCTTAAAGCACATACTCTTAGGCAAAGTTCTTAAAGTATAGAATTGCATTTTCATGTTTAAATTACAAAAGGGTTCTAAACTAATGTTGCTATGTTTATAGGAGAAAAAAGGACAAAGGCACACCAACGTAATAATTATAGTAAATGCCATGTTTGACTTGAGTTTCCTACATTTTTTATTCAAGTAAATTTGCTGCGGCAGGAAGATCTTCTTTAAAATTGCATGTATTTTATTTTGAAAGAAAATTGTATGTTCTGCTTTAAAGTTAAAGATTGCAGATCCCTGGGCTGGAGTGTTCTGTTCCTTCAGGCTGCAGGATGTCCAAGAAGCTGCTGGTGGACGTGGACTGTGGTGTGGACGATGCTCAAGCCATCATGCTGGCGCTTGCCGCCCCAAACGTGCAGCTCCTGGGCATCACTTGCGTTCATGGAAACACATCGGTGGAGAACGTGTGTAAAAACTCTCTGCGTGTTCTGCAGGCCTGCAACAAACTGGAGGTGAGCTGCTTAGAAAGCAGTTTGCGTTTGTTCCTTTAGCGTTGTGTTTTGAGAGTGGACTAGTGTATCTCACCAATATTTATATAGACATAAAAATACACTAAAAAAGAAAAGACTGCAACAGTAAAGTCACCAAATGACTGGAACAATTACTGTAATATATATGGCAATATCAGAAATGTGGTGTTCTCTTTACTGTAAGACTAAAATAACCAAATTGTAGCTGAAGAACTGTTTTCCTCACTCTGCTTGTTCCAAGCATAGATTTCCTGTTTTTCCAGCAGACTCCTGGCCAGATCAACGATACTTCCTTCTTTTAGAAGCTTAGCTTTGTGTGCTAAATAAGGGCCTTCATAATATGAGAACTTGAAAAAGGCTTGAAGAAAAAATAGTAAATTCCCCATTGTTCAAAAGATTAAAGAAGAGAAACAACTAGGTGTATTATGTCTTTCACTTTTTGGGGGTCTACAGGGCTGCCAAGAGCCTAACTTGACTACTGTTAGGCAAACTCCTAGACATGTCGAGATACACAATCACACACATTCTCAGTTACACTTTAACCAAATGCAAGTGAGTAGTGCCGGAAAAAGTCACGCACACATGGGGAGAACAGCCACAGGTCCCAGCCCCAGGATTTGAACCAGGGTCTTCTCACTGAGCGAGAGCACTCTGCCCTTCCACTTTGCCACTCAGTCCTAAACAATATTTTTTCTCTCAAAACACTTCCAAGTTCATGACTGCAATATTTTATTCTTAACAATATTTTAATTGAGTTTCTGAAGGTTTAATGTGTGCTGGGGATGAAATGACGACTGACATTTGTAAATACATGTGTGCACAGATCCCGGTGTTTAAAGGTGCGGACAGACCTCTCCTGGGGACAGCATTGATGCTGGACACTTCCATGAAGAGCGGTTTCAGAGAGATGCTCGGACTCCACGCTCCCACTCTGGATCTGCTTCAGGAACATGAGCTGTGTCTGCCATGATCCAGGATAGTGAATGAGCGCCCAGGAGAGGTGAGATTTCAATAGCGCTATTGAAATAGACAGACATATTAAGAAAAAATTATACCTGGGGCAGGTTTAGCTCGTGCTGGTTTCGCGGTGCCTTCGTCCGTGAAACCTGGGTTGGAAACTCGGGCTGCTCCTGTTCCTTCTCTACCTCCGTGCCGGTCCCAGCCCGGTTGCTTTGAGAAGGTTGCGTCAGGAAGGGCATCCGGCGTAAAACATTGCCAAGTTTACCATGCGACTTGTTTGCTGTGGCAACCCCTGATGGGAGAAAGAGAAAGAAGAAGATTAGAAAAAAATTATACCTCCTTTAATCACTAAGATTCTAACTTAGTTTATATTAATAATAGTTGTTTTTTTTTATTTGAGGAGAGAGCTGTTGGTTTTCCAAGAAATGAATACTGAGGTTTCTATCATTTTCAGACTAACGCCTGATTTTTGTCGCTGTTTTAGCAGCAATCTGTGAAATGTGTGCTGACATTGTAATCACTAGAATATGTTTGAGGCTGTCATTGTTTTAAAAAACCCAGATCATAATCCCTCTGCCACCATGCTGGCCTGCTGTGGATGGATGGTTGTGTATTCATTATAGTGAAACATCTTTGCTTTGGTCTGGGGCAAATACACTTCTTTATTTGTTGGGGCATCCATCCATCCATCCATCCATCCATCCATCCATCCATCCATCCATCCATCCATCCATCCATCCATCATCCATCCATCCAAAACCATCCATCCATCCATCCATCCATCCATCCATCCATCCATCCCATCCATCTCCATCCATCCATCCATCCATCCAATTTTCTTCTACTCATCCGGACTGATTTGAGGTAACAGTCTAGAATAGATGTCTCTTCCTCCATCTCCTGTAGGGGACTTCAAGGCCATCCCAGGCCATTCGAGGACAACAAGTGACATCAAGGAAGTTGTGAAGGTATGAAACTGGCTCCACTGTCCCTTGTCCAAGGCAAAGGGACACAATCCTTTTGTCTCCAGTTGTCTATAATTAGGGGAGCTGATCTAGAGGTTTGGGCAAGCTCATGCCCGGGGCGCTGCCTCTAACCATGAAGCAACTCAAGAGAATGGTAGAACTCTCGCCAACTGTCTTTAGGACTGGTTCAAAGACCAGGCTGTGCATGGAGGTGAGCCTGACTATATCACAATCAGTACCTCTCATGTCCCTCACCAGCTCAGGCTCCTTCCCTTCCAGATAGGTGTCATTCCAAGTCTCCAAAGTCAAATTCCATGTCCGGGTGTTGGGCTGCCAAGGCACTTTCCTTCAATTCACAACCAATCTAGAGCGGCTTTGGTGCAGGGTGAAGCGGTCAACCACTGAGCAGAGGGCTGCAGATGCGTTCCCACCCTGCGTGCCCATTTGTTGAAGTGTCCATGGGGAAGACATTGAACCCTATATTACTTTTGGCGGTTTTACATTGGTGCCAGTGTGGGCCAGCAGAGCTGCCATCAGTGTGTGATGTGTGTGTAGGTAATAGGACTGTTTATATAAAGCACTTTGGGCTTTCTAAGAAGGTATTGAAATGCCATATAAACATTTGCCATTTACTATCACGCCGGTCCCTTTTGAGCTCTACTGCAGGTCTCATGGGTCAACAGAAGTGGACCCAAGGGAGAGTGTTCCCACACCTTCACTTTGGGCTAGGCTTGACTGAAGCCAGTGAGTAGATCCTTGGCCATCAGGCGCACATCTTTAAGCCCCAAGCCTAGGCCTGGCTCCAGAATGGGGTTTCTGTAACTCCAATCTCGGTGGCCTAATCAAATATTGATTTTTTGTTTCCTCTTCTCTTTAAGAGGTTCTGAACCCCTATTTGTCTGGTTTTGTCACCAAGGATCTATCTTGGCCCCTAGCAGGGCATTAGCCTAGATCCAGTTCCAGAGAGGATCACTAGAGCTCTCAAACCCTTTCAACACTTTATAGTGGCGCTTCACAGAGGAGTTAGTTGAGGCCGTAGTTCCAAACATTTTTGACCTGAAAACCCTGTAGGGCTTTCTGTCCTACAGGAGTAAACCCTCATTTCAACCCTTAAACCTCAGATGATTTGTTTCTTTTCTTTTTGGTTTTCAGCGTCCATCGTTAAACTGGAGTAAACTTTCTCGACTACCCCCATTCCCATTGCTGTTTGAATATGTTTTAATGTTTAAATTATTATTTTTGTCCTGACATGGAATTTGGAATTATTCAAATTAAAGGCATTCCTTGTCAGGGCATTTATTATTTGTGGAACATCATCGGAACTAATATTCATTCATTCATTTCCTTCTGTTTGTCCCTTCGATTGTCACGGGGTTCTGGGAGCCTATCCCAGCACTTATGGGCAAAGCAGGATCACCTTGAGAAGATTGCCAGTCAGTTGCAAAAGAGATACCTATCACACACCCATGCACACACTCACACTCACATGGACAATTTGGGTGACCAATTAACCTATGAAGCATGTTTCTGTCAGTCTTTTGTGGTGGGAAGAAGCTGGAGTCCCCGGAGAAAACCCAAACATGCATGGGGAGAACAGAGGTCCCCCATTGGTGTTCTGTTTCAGGTCCCCCAGCCAGGACTTGAACCAGGGGGCCTTCTTGCTGTGAGAGCAAGAGCGCTAAACACTGCACCACTGTGCAGCACAGAATCAAAACATGCTTCATAGGTTAATTGGCAGCTGTAAATTGTCCATTGGTGTGATGTGAGATTGAATGAATCGTGATTGTGGACATTCTACCCTGTGATGACTGGCGACCTGTCTGGGCGTCCCCTGCGCCATACAAGTGGCGGGACGAGCTCCGACTTTGGCCCTGTGATCCCGAAAGGGATAAAACGGAATAGAAAATGAATGAAGAGAAAAAATGAATGAACATCATCAGGTGTCTCTGGTTGCCACGGGGCCTCTGACTAACTTGGCTCTGGCTGTGAGGTTGGACCCATCTCTGCGAGACAAATAGACTCTACATCATGAGGCAACACTGGTGCCATTATTACATCAGTCTCTCAAGTCCTGGAAGTGACCTTTATGCTTCAGATGATACTCAGCTTTATGATACAATATTCGAAAAAGGGGAAATTTTAGCGTTCATAACAGAGAGTCAAACCAGAGTCTTAGTCTCACATTAGCAGACGAACTGCGGACATCTACATCAGAACTGGGAAGTCCTTCATAGCAGCTTGAAATAAAACTTCATTTTTAACTGGCGACCATAACGGTTGCATTTATCGTTTTAAGTTTTTGTAAACGTTTTCTAATTCTGAACACGTTGGGTTATTTATTGTAATTTCCGCTTTTGGCCAATGGTATATTCAAGCATCATCTTGTCTGCCAACCAAGTCCTCGAAATTAATGAGCTTTCGCATCTGCTCGCATAGTAAAACTAAAAATACAAATTTAGAGAAGTTTAAAGCACAGATCTCTTGCAGGCTGGACCAATCTAACATACCTTTACTGGATCATCTCAAATCTGCTATTCTTTTTTTTCCACTACGTTACCTCCATGCTTAACAAAACGGGATATTTATGTGTTAAAGTTTCCAAACCTGGAGGAGTCTGACTTTGTTGGATAAGTCCAGAAGTTTGTTTGGACACAAATATTTGTGGGGCTTCTTGTTCTTTTTATGATCAGAACTTGGGGTAAATCATTTATGCTGTTTCTAAAATTGCCTCAGAGCTTCACACTACTGAACTTTGACATGTTTACTGATGGCTGAAATGGCTGCCACTATCCATTAAGAAGTATCTAAAATTTATCTGGCATAAGCTATCTTCACTGTCTGACATGATGTAGATTTGTCCCTAAAAGCATAACTTCAGAAAGTGTCTATAATCTCACCTCTGTGTCTCAGCTAGAGAAACACCAGAGTATGTGGCAGAGTTTAACTTCATTTGCCACGATCCTGAAGCTGCATACATCGTCCTAAAAATTATCAGTGTCCCACATACTTGGCCTTAACAGGAGTTTACCTGCTACAACAAACTATCCTGGGTAAAAAAAAAAAAATAAAGATTGCAATAGTTGTATCTTATAGATGAATATGACTCAGAGCCTGTTTTTGCAGGACTTTTGGGCGAGGCCTGGCTGGCTCAGGACAGCCACAAGCTACTTCGCAGAAGACCATCTTCGCCACCGTGGGCATCAAAGTAAATGCTTTGAAGGTGTTTTTGCCGAGACGCGGGCCTCACTTCCTGTGATTTGATTCCCCTCGCCATGGCGACCGCCCAGTGGATGACTCCTTCATCATAAGGCGACTGTTACCCGTCACCGTGGAGTTGACGGAAGTCACACCAGAGGAATGATGGTGAGGTGGACACGCTGGGCTTTCGAAGAAAAGCCACCTGAAGCTTTTATCATGAAGAAAGGTGGACATGGAGAAGTTCAAGCAGATGATGATGGCTGCTCTGAAATAGCAGCTTTAGTTCAGGCTGAAAGTTTGATGTGTTCAGAAAAAAACTGCACCTGGACAATATGTGCAGGTCATAAACACATTTAATGCTTACTGTATTTCCCATACTATGAGACGCACTTGTATTATTGTAAATACGCTAATGTGTAATATGTAGCCAATGTTGAGCTATATTTTTAGGTGTTGCGGCAAAGGTTGTGACTTAGTGCAGTTCAGTAACTTTTGTTTTGTGTTTATCAAGTCTGCTTTTCACATGTTGCGAACAAGTTTTGGAGTTACAGGTATTGATAATCGCTATCTTATTTCTTATGTTGAGTGTTGATAAACAAAGTTACTGCAGAAACCAATGAGTCTGACTGAAGCTGAATGACTGCGTTTCTGACTCTTTTTGTCTTGCTGCTGTTTTCTGATTTAAACGTCTTCATTAACACAGTTCAGTTAACACTGTTAAATTACAACTAACAGACCAATCACTTTATCGGACCAACCTACAGCCAATCAAATAGTCTGACGTCATCATTAGTCACTTCATTTGTTCGATGGTCTGCGACTAATGATGACGTCACACCATCTGATTGGCGCCGTTCTCAATAGCGTCTGGTGAAGTGATTGGTCTGGATAGTTCATTGAGGAAGTGAAGTCTTCATGTAAACAATGCTAAACTCCGATAGACATACACAGGACTTCAACATTATATGCTTTTATTATTATGATTATTACTAAGTGCATGTTAAACATATTTTTTACCAAATCCGTGCGCCGGGGCTTTTTCTGTCTGAACGACCACGGAGAGGTTTAAGTTAAGTTAATAGAGTTAATACAACATTCATGCTAACAACATTAGCACGTGTAGTGGCTTGATTTAACCGTGGTCGATTTAAACTGGAGATAACCCTCCAGCCTTTTATTTTTCAATGCTGGACCTGTCACCTGAATGGTAACACAAATTCACATGATTGTGTGCACGGTTTGTCAGGACTGGTCCCCCAAAAGCCTCCTCCGCCCGTCCTCGGTCTGGAGATGATACAAATCTCCCGGGGACATGGTTCTGAGTCGGTGCAGCAGAACAGGAAGCGGTGCGGTCTGAGATTTCCTCCGTTGCGCACACTGTGCCAAAGCACCCTCACATCCTGCAAACGAAGCTAAGAGTTTGTCTTCTATGCTCAGAGGCATGCACATGCAATAAATGTGCGTGCGCGATTGCGTTACAGAACGAGCACAATTGATTAATCCGTGCGCACCATTTTAAAATCGGTGCGCACGCTTTAGTAATCTGTGCGCACAGTTTACTAAATGTAGATGCGCATACGGTTTACTAATCGTGCGCTCAATTTAGTATTCCGTCCTTGCAGAATGCGCTAAATGTCTTGCCGCGATTTAATCTGTGCGCTCAATTTAGTATTCCGTGCGCAGTTTAGTATTCCGTGCGCACAGTTTATCAGATTTTTTTTATTTTTAACCACTGGCACCCGGCGGGCTCCGTAGGTTAGAACCAGTGCCTGTTGAGTTATTTTTTCCGATCCAGCTGGAACCAATCTCTGGGCATTCTCCTCTGACCTCTAGCATTAACAAAACGGGTCTGCCCAGACAACTGCTGCTCCTGGATACTTTCTTTTTATTATTTACCATTCTCTGTTATCCTCAGAGATGGTTGAGGGAGCAGCCTGTTATCGCAATATCAAGCTGTACAATATGCATATCACAAAGATGAATTACAAACTGTTGTAGTAATTGTTCATTCATTGTGAATTCACAGAGCCAATATATTCTCCTCTGGGAAGCAAACCAAGGTTTCTTGTGCAGCAGTCCTACACTCAGCCAACAGAGCTGTAAAGTGTAAAGTTTGTCTTCAGTTAGTGTAACTTTTTGTTTATAGTGAATTCTTTTGGTCATTAGGGGATGCAGCTGCTTTGTTTTGGTCTGATGTTCATATTTGTTTGGAATATTTTGGAATTTAAAAGAAAGCATGTTTATATATTTGTATGAGGACCATTTCCACTTTTTACATTACTTTTTAAAAGTTCTTGTTGTGTGTGATTACTGTTTATCACCGAGATATAAATTGATTTTAAAAGCCACTTTTTAAGATGACTTTTTCCCACTAAAACAATCAAAAGTTCCATCCATCCATCCCTCCCTCCCTCCCTCCCTGCTGAATCCCTTTTAAGGTTCAGCAGGGATGGCCACTCTGCAAGACTAGAACTAGACTAGAAATAATGTGCGAATAGTCACTTTCTCAATCGAAATATACAAACTACCATGCTAGCAGCCACATAAGCAACCACTTCACATTTTCCAGACAGATTTCCTTCTACTAAAATGTGATTACTAACCTGCACAAGCTGATTCCTCTCCATCATGCAATTTTGATATCATCATTTTTGCAGTTGATTGTAAAACATTTTTGGTACGGCCCCCTGATGGTTTACAAGTGTAGCTCTGTGTTGGTGGAACCTGCCGGTATTTTTCTCTGACGTTAGAAGTTTCCTCCAACAGTAAAACATGTGAAATTTTGTGTGCCTGTTTGGACCTTCTCATTACTTCACTCGGCAAGACGCGCAAGACTCAATGCATAGTAATGGGGCATGTGTGTCGCATTGTATGTTGCGTGACGGTCAACCCAGTAATATATATCCATGGCGACTGCTTTTATGCTACTGAGCAGCATCCTGCACCTTCAGCAGGGTAATTGTACGAGGAAGAGGGCAGTTCTGCTCCAGTCCAAATGTACTTCTTAACCTCTATAAATCTCTTAAATTTTCAACCAATGTAGTACTTTAAAAGTTTTGAGTAAGAACTGTAAAAAACAGAGAATCAAGCTCTTCAAGATTTTGTGGTTGGCTCTGAAAAGAGCCGTTGTGGGTTGGTCCTTGGAGGACAGAAAACATGATTCTGGAGCTGCCATGGCTCTGCTCCCTCTGCAGGAAAGTGGATCATGAAGGACTTTCTCAGCTGGAGAGCCTCTCTGTTGGCAGCAACCTATTTGATCCCGTATAGTGGCTCGTCTTCAGTTACCACAGCCTCATCACTGCATATTCCTGTGGTTCCAGAGGACCTGATGAAGCTGTGCAGAACATGAGAACTTCACACTCTGTTGGTCGTAGTTAAAGATGCACCTCTATCGGGAAAGGAGGCGTCCAGGGAATGACTGCATCGGGTTTTTCTGCAGTGGGAAGGCCTCATCTGTCACAAAGACATGGGGAAAAGTTCCTTTTATTTGGGGGTCCTTCAGGACAACATGCATGCTGTCCACTGCCCCACTGTCCACTGCCCCAGAGCACTTCAAAGCCACCAGACAAGAACTGACTAGTCTGGCTCCAGGGTGGGGACCTGATAACTCTTATTGGGGGGAGTAAGTGGATGTAGTAATGAAAAGGTTTTTGTGTGAATCGCCCTTAGTCTGGCCCGTCTCCCAGGACCAGTTTGAGGTGGAACACCATCCAGCTACCGGCTCCTGGGATCCTTCGGGCACGCAAACCCCTCCACCACGATAAGGTGGCGATTCAGGGAGGGGATATTTATCAGTCACTAACAATTGATGTGGGGAAGCCGAAGAACTCGGAGAAAACCCACAGGACTGCCAGGCTTTAATTTGGTTCATTATCTAAATATTTTGGTGACTGATATTTATTGATTGATTGATTGATTGATTTGTTTGTTTGTTTAACATTATTATTAATATTATTATTATTATCATTATTATTATCAATATTATTAATGTATAATTATTATTTTATTATTAATGTATTATCATTTATTATTTCTTTTTATAATATTTATTGTTTTATTGTTTTTTTATTGTTTTATTTTGTTTTTTATTAATGTCATATGATATAATTGCTTTGTGCATTTTATTCTTTATTTTTAACTGTCATTTTTGTTATCATAAGCCCACAGCAGTCACTGACATCAAGCATCATGTAGTTTTCACAGCCTGTTAAACTCTATTTCACTTTCAAAAAAAGTCTTTTTTAGAAACTAGGGAAAGCCGGAGCACCCGGAGAGAACCCACTAATGCACAAAGGAACACAAAAACAATTTCTGCACATAGAGATTTGTGCAGAAAAGAAACACTTCCAGACAACTAACTTTCCATCCATCCATCTTCTTCTGCTCATCTGGGACGGGGTTGCGGGGGCAGCAGCGCAGTAGGGTGCAGAAATCTTGTCTAGTACCTCCACTAATCAGGCGTTGTGCCACAACCGCTTCTGGTTGGAACTCTCAGCACGTGAGAAATTCCCACTCACACATACATACCCACTTTATTTATTAAAACAAATTTTTCCATAATTTTACACGAAATTTACACTCAGCTCAAGCCCTGAACTGGAATTAATTCACGTCTTTTTCACCCAGTTCTTGCCCCGCAGTTGGCTAGTAGAAGTCAGCAGGTAGAATGTTAAAGAAAAAATTTATAGCCAACATTTTTTGTAAGTTTTTCTTGTTTTTTAATCAGGCCTGCCTAAATAATAATAATAATAATTATAATGGACTAGTTTAATCTGTGCTTTCCCAGGCGCTCAATGTGCTTACAATGTGTCCATTATTCATTCACTCTTGGTGATGGTATCTACCGATGGGGCCACAACTTCCCTGGGGCAGACTGACAGAGGTGTGGCTGCCAGTTCGCGCCAACGGCCCCCCTGACCATCACCATGACATTCATACACACACAACAGTGGCTCCACACTGGGGGCAGGGAGGGTGAAGTGTCTTGCCCGGGTCTTGCCTGGGGGTAGTGGGGATCGAGCCGCCAACCCTGAGCCTGAGCCACTGCCACCCCATAATTACCCTTCTTGAAGGTTCTAGACCGGCCGGGTTCCAGGAACCTTCTTTGGTACGGCACCCTGATAGTTTCTGAGTGCAGCTCTTTGTTGGTGGAACCTGCTGGTGTTTTCTGTCATGGCAGGAGGTTCCTCCAACACAGGCTGACTGGCTTTTGGAGCAGGAACGGCAGCTCTGGCTGGAGCTCTTGGGGCCCTCAAAGCAGCGTTTGGTTGTTGTTCTGCGTACTTTGAGGCTTTGTTTATCCTAGCTAAGTGTTCAGCTTTCTGCCTGAAGTCCTGATATTCCTGAGACAGCATCATGATCCTTTCCTTGAGGCTTTTGACTTCTCTCTCCAGAGACTTTTTTTCATCTTTCAGAGTGGAGAACTGGAGAGTCATTTCAGAGTCTTTCTCAACTTTTTTCTGTATCTCCAAAAGCACTTCTTGTAGAACAGCATTTTGTTCTTGCTGAGCCTGGAGGCGATCAGTTTCCTCTTTGCACTTGTGTTCCAGAAGGTCAGCAGAAAAGCCATAGTCTCCACGGAAGCCTGCCTTTTCTTTGTAGAGCGCCACTCTTTGGGCCGTCAGCTTGGAGGTGAGCTCTTTCTTTTGGTCAATGGCGGTTTTCTGATTGGCTTTTATTGCAGCCAATTTGTCTTTTCCTTCAGCCAGGTTTTTCCGTTTCTCCTGGATTTCTTCCATTTCTTTGATCATATTTTGATTTTGCTTCTCCAATTTCAGAGCCTCAGATTTTGCTTTGAGGTGTTGCTTTTCCAATTGGAAGACTTGTCCTTGCTCTTTTTTAAGGTTCTCCTGGAGGTCTTTGACTTCTTTAGAAATGTTTTCCTTTTGCTTTTCCAGATGAAGGGAATGTGTTTTTGCTTGGAGATACTCTTGTTTTCTTTTGGAGACTTGTTCCTGCTCCTTTTTAAGGTGGTCCCGTTTTTCCATGAGTTCAGAATTGGCTTGTTTCAGTCCCTCGAGGTCAGTGGTGACCTCGTGGAAGTGCTGAACCCATGGTTTAGCCTCCTTACACTGCAGAGTAAGCTGAAGGATTTCAGAGTCCAGGATGGAGTTCTGCTCCTCCAGAAACTTGGTTTGGTCCAGGATGGAGGCATAATGTTGTTTCATTGCTGTCTCCTCCTCATGATGTCTCTGAAGGTCTTTCAGCTGGTTCTGAAGATCAAGGTTTTTCTCCTGCAGTGTTTGGAGGTGGTCTCTCGTCTCTTTCAGCAGCTTTTCTTGAGGTTCTAGAGCTACGATGGTGGTTTGGACCCTTTTAACCTCTTTCTGGAGCTCTTGGTTCTCCTGACTCAGAGCTTTGGCTGTGAGCTTGGTTTTCATTAACTCACTGGACAATTCTTCAGGATCCCAGACTCTCATCTGGAGCTCCTGAAGATTTGCCTTGAGGTTGGCGTTGCTCTCAGTCAGGAGATGGATTTTTTGCTGCTGCTTCTTGCAACGGTCCTCCAGGGGTTTTTGGGCCTGGATTTTCTTGGTGACACGTTGCAAGTCTTTTTCCAGCTGCTTGGCTAGTTTGGAGGCTGATTTCTTTGCCTGGGAAAGTCCAGCGTAGGCTCCTCTAAGGCTTTTCTTGCCTTCCAGCTCAGCGGCGAGGGTTTGCAGCTGGCTGGTCATTGAGGTGATTTCCTGGACTTTAGTTTCTAGTTCGGAGAGATTCTGTTTGAGGGAGCTCTCCTCAACCCCAGAGTCTCTGAGACGACGTAAGAACATTTTCAGTGATGATTTTCTTTAGAGCAATAAAAATGTTGAAAATGTCCTTGTCAAAAGGAAAATAGATGCAGTTTTTTGTGATGTGAGAAAAAAACTGCGTGTTCCTCAGTGGAAGTGGAAGTCGCTTGACGGGAATGCAAGGCTTCTAGTAGCTGGGGAACAGAACGTGTGCTCTCTGGTAAAACCAAACGGGCATTGAGAACGAATGCTTTCTGGGGTCTATTTAAGGACTAAAGATAAAAGATGATGATGCGTGCAAGTCTGATGTCATGGGACATGTGTGATGTCATACTGATGTCATTTTTGGCATACACAAGCTCCACCCCCACAGTCTCTAAGCATGTGACATGTGTGATGTCATACTGATGTCATTTTTGGCATACACAAGCTCCACCCCCACAGTCTCTCACCCTGTGACATGTGTGATGCCATACTGATGTCATTTTTGGCACACATAAGGTCCCACCCCCCACCCCCCACAGTCTCTAAGCATATAACTTATACTATACAGTTAAAAACGTGTTACTATCAGATGTTCACTGATTAAGGTTTTTTTCTCAGAATAATGGGTTGGAAGAATAAAAGTTTAATTAAAGTGCTAGTTGTTTGTGATCTCTGTACTATCAAACTAAAACAGCCAGACACAATCGAACTATAAAATAATTTTCAAAGATCATCTATCATAAAAGAAGCATCTAAAATTGACTTTTTTCAGATTGTTAAAACAAAGGACTCTTTAACAAATACGAGTATTTGAGGCATACCTAATCAGAATGGAAAACGTTCATTCTTAAAAATTTGAAAAGAATGTAATCCTAATTTAGAAAACATTTGAAAGTTTACCCAATGTTTTTATTCAAAGCAGGTATCGGTAATAATAAATTGTTCTGGTTTGTTTTTGTAGGTAAACGCCACTCCACTAGAGGGCGATACAATAACAAATACTTGCAGTGGGACCGAAATAAACGTAGAAGAAAGAAAGCGTCAGGAAAATAAGGAGGAACAACAAGTTAATAAATGCTTTGCTTTGGACTTTTTCCGCTATTTGGTGTTTCTTCTGTGTGGAGGTGAGACGCTGCTGCACACAAACTACACGGACATCAACCTTCGCTCGGTTTCCTGCTGATATTTACCGCGAAGCGTTATGCCGCTCCACCGGCTCCAGACCGGCTCAGGAGCACCGCCGCTGGAACTGTGTAACGGAACGGAGATGTAACGCGATGTGCGTACATCTCCTGTAAAACCACAGTTGTCACAGACAGATATGAGTCGTTAGTGTTGTTAAACTCGGTGAGAAAGGTCAGTCTCACTTTATTTAGCAATAAATGTTGGCCTTGTTTAGTGAAGTTATTTATCATGCTTTTAAATTTCTGCATTTTGAATTTTATAAAGCATTAAGCAAAATGTTTATTGTAACATTTTTTATATTATAAGTGTTGTTTATTGCCTTAATAAGCTTCTAGATACAACAAAAATGGAAGTTATATTTTTTCAAATTAGCAGTCAACGTTCTTCTTTATTGTTCAAGTCAGTTGTCTCCATAGTCATCGCCAGATGGCGCCATTGCTCTATTAGTGAACATCTTCTAGCTTCTCTTTACTTTACTGAACTGTTTTCTGTGAAGTCCAAACTTATAACAATATTACTTCAGAATTGTGCTGCATTAGTATACAATTTTATTTTATTTTAACTTTTTGATTTATTTCTATTTTATGAGTTTATTGATAGGGGCATGGAGCAGTAAAATGCATCTCTGCAAAAGCACAAGTTTAGCAAAAGGCTATTTTTCCATCTGTTGTCCCTGGACAGATAACAGATTTGTTTCCCTAAAACCAAATATAGACATAAACAGAAATATATATTAACGTTATAAAAGGGTAAAAATGCAATATAATTAAAAGTATCAACCTAAATTATTTTTCCTTGGCATGAATGTTAAAATAAGACTTTGCAACCTATATAAAATGGCCTGCAGAGCATTTAATCTTAATATGCCGTGTGTGTTGTCATGGTAACCAACCTGTTTTTAGCTGATAAAGTAGAGGCAGGTTTTTACTGAAGGAACAGAAAGACTTTGTGTTTAAAGTATTTGTTGCAGTTTCTGTTTTCTGCTACTAAACACTAAAATCTGTGGGAAAATAGAAGAATTGCTCGACATGTAACTTAGTGGCGATTGCAGCAAAATGAGTTGATGGCTAATGACAGAAGATATTCATAATGAACTCATTTTGCCAACAGCATATTTCCCAGGTTTTTCTTAGCAGGTATTTGCTGTAGATGTAGACGAAAAGTCATTGATTGGTTTTAGAGATTATCAGAGATATTTTATAACGCCGTAATAGAAGCGAGTATTTAAATGTAAATTGTATTGATTGTACTTTACAAATGTGCTTTGATATTTTTGTATTCTTTGACAGGAACAGTGTATATTTGTGTCCCTCATCTCCTTTGATACAGTTGGACAGATTTCTGATGAGCTCGTTTATTCGTTATCTTCTGCTTCCGGTTGCATCACTCTCTCCATTCTGCCTTCTCCTGTCCTCTTTGCTCCCAAAGGTCGTTTTCAGCAGCGTGTCAGCGGCGGTCTGTGGCAGCAGGTCACCACATTCTACGTCTCTCCCACTCGGTCACAGGTAAGAGTTTTTATTTAGATCAAGGAAACTTTTCCAACCATAAAAACTTATTTTCATTAAGAAAAAAAAACAGTTTACTGTCCCGTTTGTTCTCAGTTTATTCCATTACTGTTTTGATTAAACATTAACCAAAGACGACGGTTTAGAGTGTTCTGTTCCTTCAGGCTGCAGGATGTCCAAGAAGCTGCTGGTGGACGTGGACTGTGGTGTGGACGATGCTCAAGCCATCATGCTGGCGCTTGCCGCCCCAAACGTGCAGCTCCTGGGCATCACTTGCGTTCATGGAAACACGTCGGTGGAGAACGTGTGTAAAAACTCTCTGCGTGTTCTGCAGGCCTGCAACAAACTGGAGGTGAGCTGCTGGAAAGCAGTTTCAAACCTGCGTTCAAAGGAGAAGGTCGGAGTTTTTAAGGAAGTTCTGGTTCTGAACTAGAAGTGGAAAGAGTTTTGTAAAGGTTGTTCTACCGGCATCATGTGACATGTCAGCCTGTTTGAATAACACTCCAACAATGACAATTGTTCCTTAAGCCTCATGATTTGAAGCAGAAATTGGAGAAGTGTGTTTCCTGTATTTATACACTCAGAAAACAAAGACTGAAACATTGTGAGGAGCAATAAAGTCAGTAAACGACGCCAACATTTGCTGTTCTAACAGCAGTATTAGTAGCTGCAGTAATTTTATTCTAGCAATATTTTGATCAAGTTTTTATTTTTTTTATTTTTAAATGAATAAAACTGTATTTCTCTCGCACTTGTCGGGGGGCCAAAGCGCTTTACAATAAAATAGATGGAAAAAAAGGTTTAAAATTGAGCTAATTAAGAACAAAACAACATCATAAAATTACAACAGAGAATAAAATACACGAAAGACAAAACAAATAGAATTAAATGAGGAAACCAAAGACGCCACCAACGACTGAGTATTGAAAGCCATTCTAAAAATAAAGTAAGTCTTAAGTTGACCTTTAAACCTGTTTATATCTGATACTATGCACAGTTTGGGAAGAATATAATTCCATAACTGAGGACAGGAAATGGGAAAAGCAGCCAGTGTTTCTCTGGGAACATGAAGCAGATGTGTTGGCTGACCTTAAAACTGTAGAATGGCTGCAGACAGTTGAAAGTTCTGTTGAGTAATACAGGGGCAAGACCACATTGCTTCTCGCGTTTTCCCCGCAATCTATAAGTCATAAACACTTATCAGTGTACCTTCTTAGACGTCTTCTTTCCAGGAACCGTCCTGCAGCATGACTGTACCGGACCAAAGCAGCAGTAACAAGTGTTGAGCCTGATGTTGATACAAAGGTTGAAAATTGGTCAGCAGAATATAAAGTTTGAATGAACTACCCCGACATGGACTGCAAAGCTCAAGACTTCCATCATTTCTGCCTCTAGTTGCTCATAGTTCCTGATTTGTACTAGTATAGGATTTATATTCTTGTGGTTTTGGTTTACTAGCTTTGGTTTGGTTGGTTTACTAGCTTGACGCCAGTCTGAATGCAGACCGAAGCGAAGTTTCACAGCTCGATCCGGACCAAATGAAGTGGACTGGGTCTGGAACAAACAATTTTCCCCAGTCTGAAAACATCCTCAAAGCGAACCGTAGCTCAGTCCGATCAGAAACGAACCGAGACCACCTCCAAAGATTGGGCTGAGAGTGGTTCCTGGTCCCGTACCAGGGTCCACTTGGGTGTTTTCAGACAGAGAATTTGTTCCGGATTATTGGGGTAAACAAACTCTGGTTCACTTTAAGCGAACCAAACTTGTCCAGTCTGATTAGCGGTACACCCTGAGTTTAAACAGAAAAGTTGAGGTAAGGTTTTGTCTTAGAAGAGGCTGGACCACAGCATGTGTAACCCTTGTGCTATCTATCCTATGGGGTCAAGATGACCATTGACGCGTTCTCCCTACCATGAAAAAAGTGGATAAAAGTGTAAAGATTTCATGTAATCCATGGACACCAGTGAAGATCACAAATCATTGAAGAAAAAAGGTTCAGAGCACTGTCTAGTGGGTCTAGATGACCCAACTCCCAACGTTAAAGTGCCTAGGATAGCACAAGGGTTAAAAACAGTTGGAATGACTCCAGAACTTGAGGAAGTGTTAACAAAGGTCCAGGTCCCACAATATCAAAAGCTCCCTTTAGAATTTCAGTATGAAAGCTGTTTCTACAGAAAGGGCGTAATATGATAACAGGATAAAATGACTGACATTTGTAAATACATGTTGTGCACAGATCCCAGTGTTTAAAGGTGCGGACAGACCGCTCCTGGGGGACAGCATTGATGCTGGACACTTCCATGGAGAGGACGGTTTGGGAGACGCTCCGGACTCCAACGCTCCCACTCTGGATCTGCTTCAGGAACAAGGAGCTGTGTCTGCCATGATCAGGATAGTGAATGAAAACGCAGGAGAGGTGAGATTTCAACAAACGCTCATTAGCTTGTTGGTTTTCCAGAAAACAAATACTGAAGTTTTTGTGTTCAGACGAAGGTCTGATTTTTGACCATTTTTAAATATGTTTCGTGACTACAAGCGTGTTCCAAATTGCCTGAATTTCAGATGATATTTTATAATGTTTTTTATAATGTATTTCCTAAATACTCGTACAAATGACAGTCAGCATAATTTTCAAGTCTCTAACGTTGATAAAAGCACGTGTCGTTAAACCACCCTGTAAAGATAACTGTCTTTTTTTAAATAAAATCTTCAAATGCAAGAAAATGAA